>CM053590.1:68572332-68634223 GCA_028646515.1 Pseudochirops corinnae
TGGTTCCTCCTAGCCAAGCTGACTTTAGTGGGAAGTATCCTTGTGTGCGTTTTGGAGTTCTAGGATTGGTTTAGAGTCCTATTTTATGGGTATTTTGGGGTGGCTATGTGAGAGCTGCGATATGTTGCTGCTGGTACGCTGCCATCTTGGCTCCGCCCCCCAGGATATTTCTTTAATTGTCCCATAAGACCAATTTGGTATTGCACTTAATCTGCATCCAGATACTTCTTGGATATTTTTTCCTTCCCTCACTTTATATATTATTCTTCTTTTTCTCCTCTTTTCAGTCTGTATCAGTTCATTAAAAATCTTTCCATTTTTCTCTGAGTTCCTTACATTTCTCATTATTTCCTTATGCCAATGAGACAGTACTGTTCACAATCATCCATCATCTCTATTTGTAAAATTTTACAGGTGAGTTTATATTCCAAAATGATGGTGTCTTTTTCCACCCTCTCTCTATTTTGCAAGTCAAATGTTTACTGACTAAGGTGTTTTCTGGACTTTTTTGTTCTTCATAAAATTACAATCAATGTCAATGTCATTTCTGTTTGTCCATTTCCCATTTTTAATTGCTAATTACTTGTTTAAATAGTTCAGGATTGAGTTGTTTTAATTGTTGCAGTAAGCAGAGAGAAGTGGTGGAGAGTAAAAACCAATTTAAAAGAAAACTTGGCAAGACAGTCAACTAAACATCATTCCAAAGACCTTTAAGGACAAAAATGGAAGAAGGATAACAATTACTAGAAAAGCAGAAAAGATCTGTATAGTAAATTGGAAGAATTACTCTAATAAATGATTCCTACCATCAAGGGCAGTAGAACAGCACATTTGAACCATAACATCATAGTTTCAGTTATATTTATAGGAGAGACAGAAAAAGTAGGCAGATTGGGCCAAGTGTATATGGAGATCAATGTTAGAAGAGAGACAATTGTGAGGGTGAAGAGAATTTAAGATGAAAGATGTCTGAAAGAAGAGAAGATACCAAAAATATGGAGGGGTGAATTTCAAATCTTACATTAATTCCCCAAAAAAGCAACCAAGAACAGAATATGAACAACTCTTAACCTTCTGTGCTCACTCTCCGACCTATACAAAATCTTTTTATTAATCATCTATATCCAAATTCAGAGCATCCTCTGTAAAGTTTAGATAGGGCAGACTTTTACAAACAGTATTCAACAATAGGTCACATCCTTTCCATTCCACAGTTGACTGAAAGATTTAGAGATTATAAGATCACATTTTGTTTATTGTTGTTGATTATGAAAAATCATTTGATTCTGTAGAATGAAACACCATTGTTAAGACTTTTCCAACAGTGTTTCCCATCTGTACATCAAAATGTCTTGAAATAAACATAAATAAAGTAAAATTAATGTAAATAAACAAACAACAGAAACAGCTCCATTCAATGACCCTCTCATTATAAAGGACAGACAAGACTTAAACCAGGGAGATACCAGCTCACCAAAGGCATTCACCAATTAATGCAGCTCAGAGTCCAAGTGGAAAATGTATATTCTGCTTTATAATGGAACTATACCTCCCCAACCATGCCTATAATTTTCCACTCCAAAAACCTCTTCCCTGGCTGCCACTCCTGTAGATATAGATACATATATAGATATACATGCACACACACATAGACGCAGACATATATGTATATATACACAGGCATATGTGTTATATGCACAGACATATAGCCATGTGTACACACACACACACACACACACATAAAATGCTATTTCATTCCCTGAAGAGAGGTTCTCCATAGAAGGAAGATATGGATTAGGAAGAGGTCCGGAGAGGTTCTTCAGATGTTCCTCTTTGCCGTGGGCTTTGTGCATCAAGCCCAGAAGAAGCCAAGTAGATGAAGGCTATTTACTGCCTGGATTGTGACATGCATTTGTATGGACAGCCTATACAGCTTGTCCATCAGTAGGTATATTTAAAACAGATAATACAGATGAATAACAATTTAGATCCAGAACTGAACAGAAGGAAGAGAACTGAGCTGGCAGGATTGTCTTCAGGAAATTGTAATTGAACCCAGTGCTTCCCATGCAAACAAAGGTCTATCTTTTTAATACCAACCTTCTATCACTGTTCCTTCATATCCACAAGACATTGTTATAATAGTTTCCTAAGAATTAAAAATGAATTTTACAGAGAGGGCAATAAAGAGGCAAATGGTGGGTTTGAGCAGACTATAATGTACAACCAGTAAAGACCTTGGAAAAGCAAGAGTGTAAAAGATATCATCAAAGAAATGTATGCCGAGAAGAGAAGATGGAACTGGTTGTGTAGAGAGAGTAAGGGATGAGGGATGGACTGCCAGAGTGTTTCATTGGCACCCTCTTAATGTCAGGAAAGGCCCCAACAACTTGTGTAGAGTGATGAACTTAGCAGAAGGCATAGACAAGAGTCCATGCAAAGAATGGGTAGGTGCAAATAGCTTGTAATTTTCTTCTTTGGAAGGGATTCCCAAATCAACAAGATCACAGATCCATTTGAATATTTTTCTTCTTTATGCCATTACATTTATACACAAGAATTGGATCAGCCATTCTCCAGTAGGTAAGTGCCCACTTGGTTGCCATTTTTTTTTTCTTTCTATACATTTACTATAACAAAAAGTGCTGCTAGGAATGGTTTGCTATATAATAGGACCTTGATTTTTATTGTTAACTTCCTTGCAATGCCAATCTTGGCACTCACTGGACCAGAGGATATATGATCTGCTGAGTGACTTTTCTCAAATAATTCCAAATTGTCTTCCAAAATACTTTTTGGTTGTTTTTTTTTTAATTTTTTTTTCAAAATAGTTTTTGGAAGTGTATTAGGGGCTATGCCACAGAGCATGCTTGGAGAAGGACCTTTTCACCTAATCCCTTTCAGGGAGACATATGATAGAGAGTGCACATTCTTGCCTAGGGATTTGAGATCCAGTCTCAGGCACCTTTATAAGCACATGTACTCATTGACATGTGTGAGCTGTCACCATAGCTGCCACTAGGAAGGGGAAAAAGAAATAAATTTCCTTCCTATCCTCCCCACCTTTGCTAGAAGACTAAGGCAGAGCTGACATTGGCCTTCCCAATAAAGAAGTTATCTTGAAAGAGACTAGAAGCCATCTCTTCTCAATTTTCATAGCTCACAGAGTTGGTAACCCTCCCTAGCTTATTTGCCATTCATTTTTGACCTGACACACTCCCCTCCGCAAGGAATGAAGGGGCTAATCAGAAACCTTTGATCACACATACCTCTTTAGCAAAGGACCAGAGTACAAGGATGACCATAAAGGTCCTGGAGCAGTTTCATCAGCCTTATTCCCATGAATGTTCCACAATGATCATTTGAGGAATAGTTGAAAACTCAGGAATTTTGATACTGGCATTATTATGAGATTACAGATTTAGAAATGAAAGGGACCTCAGAGACTATCTGATCTAAGCCTCTCATGTTACAGATGAGGAAACTGAGGCCCAGAGTTGTTAGTGAGTTGCCTGAAGGTCACACAGATAATTATAGAGACAGGACGTGAACCTGACTCCAGAACAAGTACTCTTTCCCAATCTCTAAACCTAGCAGTGTGGCCTCTTATTCTATTCCCTTCTCCCTAACCAACTGCCTCCTGCTCTCCTTTCCTTCCATCTTTTCCTCTCCATCCTTCCCATTAGTCTGTACCCAAAGAAGAAAAAAAATGCTTTCAGATTTCAACTTGAGCTAGACCTAATTCTATCCCAAAATGCAGGCCTATACAGTGCATTCAGCAGACAAATGCAAATATCTTTTGAATTATCTGATGTCTGGGATTACCCATGCCTCTGCTCTCTTTCCTTTATGTGATTAATCAAAAGTCAAATAAATATACCTTACTCCTATAAAGGATTAATAGAGACTAAGGTCTCAGTGCCCGAGGGATCAAGGATAAGCCACATGTCCTAATTCTGCAATCTAGAAACCAAGACCCGAAGAGGCACCAAGTTCCTTTTTCAGATCAGGTCAGCAAATTTTTATAAAGCACCTACTATATTCAGAACAAAGTGCTTGTGTGTGTGTGTGTGTGTGTGTGTGTGTGTGTGTGTGTGTGTGTATGTTTGCTCACCCTCTGCTAAGTGATCCTAAAGAAGGCTCACAATGATATTAGTTAGAAGTATTTAAAATAGAATGTTTGGTCTTGTTTTGACCACTGCTATACTCCTTATTTCCTCTGCTTCCTTCCTCATGGCAGGGTCGTGATGGGAGGATCTCTTGCTTCATGCCCTCTCCAGTCGCTCTCCTACCTCGTTAATCAAGAACTCCTACTAGCTATAGGTGAAGGGCCCCAGCTACTCCCTTTCTGTCCAAACCCGCACCCCATCCACCTCTGTCCGTGCCCCAGTTTCTGCAGACAAAGAAGCCTTCCCCCATCTACCCCCCCCTTCTTCTTCCCACAGTGTTCTCTCCCCAAGGATGTGGCTTCTTCTTAACTTTTAATTAAAATGTTAAACTTCCTTCTCCTCAAGGATAATTTTTCTGTGCTTTCCTTTCAAGAGAGACAGACAGACAGTGACAGAGACAGAGACAGAGGGAGGGAAGGAGAGAGAGAGAGAGAGAGAGACTGACTCTGTACCTCTGGGGGCTCCAGTTGTCCCACACACATACATATAGCCACCTTCTTTGACTTTCTCCAACTCTTTGCCCAGACCTGGACCCAAGCATAGCCTGAAATTCAGGGACTCTGGAGAGGGGTAGGTATCAGTCCCCATCTCTTCCCTTCATCTGTAATACAGAGGTTCCAGAGGGTCTTCATTTCTGCCCGTCCTCCCTGAAATTGTAGAAATAGGAAGCATCTCTTAGGTGGCATCCAGCTCCCAGTTCCTATTTCATTTCAGCAGAGTTTTTGGGGGCTTCATCTCAGGGAATTCTGCAGGCAGCATGGAAAAAAACTTTGCACAGAGATTACAAGGACCATGCCCTTTAAATATCCTGAAGGACCCCGGCAAGGAGCCTAAGATTCCCTAGCATGGCAAGAAGATGGAGTAAGACCAGCTGGCACTTCAGTGGTTGGAGAGGATGATTGTCTTCCCTTCCAAGTCAGTTTCCCCTGCAAGCGGAGTTGGTTCTCCCCTACCCTTTGGAGCCTTATGGAATCATCAGGGCCCAGAACATCCTACAGCTTAAGATGGCTGAATAATGAAGGATAGATAAAGCATCTAAAGTACTTTTTTTTTTTTACAATGACCTTGTGAGGTAGATTGCGCAAATATTATTATCCCCATTATAGACGTAAGAAAACTGAGTCTGAGGGAGATGAAAACCAACTATCCAAGGTCCCAGCGCTAATAAGTATTAGCACCAGGATTCAAACCTCAGTTTACCTGACACTGAGGGAGGAGTCCAGGGCTCTTTCCTCGATACCACACTGCTTCTAGAGGCTCACACTATCACAAGGTCATAGGATGATGGAATTCAAGATCACCAAATCAGAGGAAGGTTATGTAGAGGTACAGCAAGTCAGGTGACTTCCCTGGACATAGTCTGGTGGTGCGATGGATGGAGCACTGGACCTGGAGTCTGGAAGACTTAAGTTCAAACCTGCCCTCAGAGCATTCACCGTCCCTATGGCCCTGGGAACATCATTTAACCGGAATTTGTCTCAGTCTCCTCATCTGTAAAATGGAGACGATAATAGCACTCACCTCCCAACATCATTGGAAGATCAAATGAAATGACATTCGCAAAGCATTTTGCAAGCTTTAAGGAGCTATAGAAAGTCTAGCTTTTGTCGTGGTTATATCGTATGGTTACATCATCACTGTACACTCACAAAATGTTGTTATTTTGGCATTAAGTATTTTTCTATTCCATAGATATTAATAATAATGCTGTTATCGTGTGGGGTTTGTCCAGGAAACTTTTGTACATTGCCAGGAAATCAAACAATTTGGGAGCCGCCAGACTAGACGATCGTTGGGATCCTTATAAACCCGACCATCCTGGTTCTCAGCAGTTTACAGGAAGAATGTTTGGGAGAAAATTAGTTCAATAGGAATGTTTCTGGAGGTTTTGGGGAAAGCAAGTTCGATATGAATCAGAACTGCAACATGACAGCAGCCACATTGTGCAGCAGATAGAACACTGGGCCTGGAGTCAAGAAGACCTGAGTTCCAATCCAGCTTAGCTGTATGACCCTAGACAAGTCATTTAATCCTGTTTGCCTCAGTTTCCTCATCTGTAAAATGAGGACTGTTGTTGTGAGGATCAAATAAGATAATATTTAGAAAGCCTTTACATAATAGGTACTATATAAATGTCAGTCATTATTATTATTAATTATTTTTATTTTTATTATTACATGGAAGTCCAAAAACTAACCCACTTTTTTACTCAACATTAATCAGGTCGTAATGTTGAGAACAAGAGAGGAAATAGTGCTAGTGTCCTCTACACTAGTGAAACCATTCCTGGGGTACGAGGTTCAGTTCAAGGGAGCCATGTGTCAGAAAAACTAAGTAGAAGGCCCTGAGAGGAAGATGCTCAGGATGGGGAGAGATTTGGAAACAACATTGTAAGGGGGTGGGTGGAATGAACTAGGGATATTTATCCTATAAAAAAGAAAAACTCAAGGGGAACGTGACAGCCATCTTCAATTATATGAAGGATTGTCATGTGGAAGAGAGATTTTTGTGGTCATTCAGTGGTTTCAGTCAGATCTGATTCTTCATGACCTCATTTGGGGTTTTCTGGGCAAAGATACTGGAGGGGTTTGCCATTTCCTTCTCCAGCTCATTTTACAGATAAGGAAACTGAGGCAAACAGCGTGAAATGACTTGCCCAGAGTCACACAGCTAGTAAATGTCTGAAGCTGGATTTGAACTCAGGAAGATGAGTCTTCCTGACTCCAGACCCAGAGCTCTATGCACTGTGGCACTACCTAGCTGCCTGAAAAAGATTGGACTTTCCACTTGGCCTCAGAGGACAGATCCAGGAGCAGTGGGGTAGACGTTGCTGAGGAAGAGCTAGGCTCAGCAGAAGGAAAAATTTTCTAACAATTAGAGCTCTCAGAATAGGCTGCCTTGGGAGGGGAATAGGTTCTCCATCACTGAAGCTCGACCAGTAGAGGCTGCCAGCTAACCACTTATCTGGGGTTATATAGGGGTTTCTAGTTAGTGTAGGTTGGGTAAGCTAAATGGCCTTGGAGATTCCTGGAGATTCAGTGATTCAAATTCTCTGTCACTCTGTGTCTCTCCTCTCTCTCTCTCTCTCTCTCTCTCTCTCTCTCTCTCTCTCTCTCTCTCTCTCTCTCTCTCCCCTTCTCTCCCTCTCCCTCTCCCTCTCCCTCTCCCTCTCCCTCTCTCTGTCCCTCTGTCTTTGTGTGTCTCTGTGTATGTGTCTCTCTGCCTCTGTCTCCCTCTGTCTCTGCTTCTCTCTATCTCTGTTTCTCCTCCTTTCCTCTCCTCTCTCTTCTCTTTTCTCCCCCCTCTCTAATCTCATTCTTCACTCACTTCTTTCATTCCCTCTCTTCTCTCCACCCCCCCCCCACTCTCACCTCTCTTTCCTCTTTGCCCTCCTCCCTTCCCCTTCTCCAAAGCTGTGGAACTTCCTCTGGTGGCTAGCGGTGGACACATAAGGAAGGACACCCTAGAGGCAGGGAGGCCAATTTGGAGGTCTGCTTCAGGGATCTATGGAGGCATTCTCCCCCCTCTCTCTACTCCCCACCCCCCACACCAACCACTATCAAAATAAACTTTCTCTGACCCCTACTCTTCACCACCTTGTCTCTGATGCAAAAAAGCCTAGGATTCAGGTGACTTTTTGGAGACCTGAGGCCAGAGAGGATGGTTCCGGTGGCTATGGGTTGAGATAGAGTTGGGATGATGGGAAAGGCTGCATTCAGCCCCCATGCACAATGACCACCATCTCCTGAACAGATGTGGGGAATGCAACAATGACTATACTCTGCATCTCCCCCCTCCCAGCTCCCCTGGCAGGGCAGCAGTAATGATAAGGCAGAGACCATGACAAGCCCCATTCCACACCCCCCAGCTCTTAGGAAGAGTGCAGCATTTTGTGACTAATAGGAGCATAATTACTGTCTTGCCTTTTACAAAACTCTTTCATCATCGGTGCTGCCATGCTTGCCTCCCTCCATGTTGGCCATTAATCTCCTGGGCTGATGTGAGCAGATGTACATTCATGGGAAGACTGAGTCCTGGCAGGAGGCTGAGAGGGGAGTCACTCTCCAGCTTCTTCTAAAGAGCATCCTTCTGGGTCAGGGGTTCGTGCCAGCCATGGCCACAAAGGGCCTCTCCCTGACCAGACCCTCTGCCCAGATCTCTAACACCACTGAGCAGATCATGTTCATATGAACATGCCTATCTGAACATAGACACCCAACACACATCAATGTATACACACAAATTTACATATACACATTGATAGTTATGCACATGTTCCCTCCCACACATGGCAATCTCTTTATTTACTTACTGCCTATTCCTTCAACCTTTCCCTCAACACTCCCCCATTCCTGCATGGTCCTCTAATTCTGGGTGGTCCTTCTTCCTATGCTAGAGTCACAGAAATAGAGGTCAGAGCTCCCATGGAGAACTCTCAGAACCTAAACCAGGAGCAGTCAGTTGAAACACAAGACTACAGAAGATCAGTTTGGACAACCTAAAATTCTGGGGAGTCTAACCCCATACTTTTATCTTACACACAAGGAAACTGAGATTCACAGAGGGTGGGCAACAAGACCTTCCCCAATATCTTTTAGCTATTATTTTTATTAAGAATCTATTAGTTCTTCCAGAACCAATGGCATTTTGGCATGCTCTAGGCACTGAGGTGGAAATAGACCTGGGGAGAAAAGGCCCTGCCCTCAGGGAGCCCACAGTCTGAGGGAAAGGCAAAGCCCTTTCCATCATAATCCATGTGGATGATTCCTCTCTCCCCAGCTAGACTCTGAGCTCCCTAAGGGAAAAGCCAGGGTCTGCTCTTCTTCTGTCTTCCCCACACAGTGAGCTGTCTAAGACCTTTGTTCTCCACCTCCCACGCTGTTTCCTCCAGAGTGGAAGCATGGCCCTGGTCTGCTCCTTATCTGTGTTTCATTGAGGATAGGACTTAGGATGCTCATCCATCTCCCCAAAGCACAGATGAGCCCAAGCTTAGGTATAGAGGGTTGGGGAATGGAGGAGGGAATTAGCATAGAACACATAGATTTGGTCCACCCAGGACTGGAATAAGATATTCTGGTTGAACAGGTACAAGTTTTCATAATTCAGCCAAAGTTCATGATCTGACACTGAATGGATTAACAAGCTAGAGACTGGGTCAATTCTTCCTCTCCCCTTACTCCCTCATTCCCAAATTGCTAACCAAACCATTCCTTTCTGTATTCCCATCTGTAATATGGGTCTCCCTGCCTTGGCCCCCTCTCCTCCATAATCAGTTCCTCAAAAAGCCCATGCAACCTAATGAGATACCGAGAAATCCCAGGGTGCAATGTGGGAGAGTGGGAGCACAGTCTTTGGCTCCCTGGAGTAGGAGGAAGCCAATTATAGCTGGGTCATCCTCAGCACCTGCTACCCACAAGGCCTTGGCTCCAAGGCATAGTCTCTGTATTCACATTCTCCCTGCTCAGCAGCCTCTGTACTAGTCCTCGGCCTCTGTGAAATGACTTCTGATATTAGGTGGAGTTGGGGACCACCCACTGCTACTTTAAACTTCACAGCTGTAGGGACTGTCTTTTCTCTCTTCCTCTAAAGGATCAAAGAGACAGAGACACAGGGAGAGACAGAGAGAGACCTAGACATTCCTATCTGCAGGTAAGCATCTATGGGGCCAAACACATCCTTACATGCACGCACACTTGCATACAAGCACATGGGTTCAAAAACCCATCACTTGGGAGTCAGGAGGCTTGTTTTGAAATATGTTTGTGTGAATATGATAGTAGTGGTAGCAGCAATAACTGTTTTTTACACGTACTTTATATTCTTCTTACAAAGAACTTTCACATCCGTTAATCCAGCTGATCCTCAAAACAGCTCAGTGAGCCAGGGATTCACAGATTGGCCAAGTCTCAGAAATGGAAGGGAGCCCAGAGGCCAC
Source organism: Pseudochirops corinnae (assembly GCA_028646515.1). Taxonomy (NCBI): domain Eukaryota; kingdom Metazoa; phylum Chordata; class Mammalia; order Diprotodontia; family Pseudocheiridae; genus Pseudochirops; species Pseudochirops corinnae. The sequence continues at coordinate 68,582,437 of CM053590.1, forward strand.
AGGGTTCAACCCTTACCTGGGCAAGAGTACCCTTTACAGCATCTCTAACCACCCAGCCTCTACTAAGAGATGTCCAGTGGTGGAGGTTATAAACTGCATTTTATAGATCGTGAAACCAAGATGCAGAGAGGGAATTTGCCCAAGTTCACATAGTGAGTGATGGAACCAGGACTAGATTCTTGACTTCCAGGGACAGGGTTCTTTTGACCACTTTGCAGTACATTCTTATGATTGTACGTGCATACAAACCCAGGCAGCTCTTCACCCACATCCCTCTCCCTCCGGGGAATAGTCACTGGTTCTAAATCATTGGATACTCGGCTTCCCAACCCCAACTTCCTTATGATTATTTTGCATTGAACACCATTCCACTCTGATTGAGATGTTTCCAGCCTGATGTAAGCGGTTTGATCCCTACAATACCACGGAATATTAGGATGGGAAGTACATTGTCTGCCCCCTTGACTTTGTAGATGAGGAAACTGAGACACAGAGAGCTAACGTGAATTAATTTTCCTGGATCACATGGCTTCTGTGTGTCAAAGGCAGAATTTCTGGACACCTCCAGATCTTCTGATGGCTAGTCTAATGCCCTTTTCCATGTTATAACCCTCCTAGCTCACCCCCATTCCCTTCCTCTTTCCCACCTTCCCACTTTGCCTCCTGGTCCCCCTTCACGTCTGCTATAGAACTTTCCATTTGCTTCCCAGAAATGATGGATGGGAGTATGTTTGTGGGTGAGGTAAGGAGTGAACTATCCAAAGACAGACTAGATTGCTATAAGAGTTAGGAAGTTCATCATCTTTGAAATTTTCAAGTAAAAGTTGTCTGACCATTTGCTGACTATGTTGTAAATTACTTTAATATTATTTTTATTTTTTATGGGAATTTTTTTTTTTCAGATATGGCTTGGACTAGGTGGCTACCATAGCCCCTTCCATCTCTGAGATCCTTGAAGAATTGGGATTTATCCAAGGTGCTGCGCAGTACCTGGGCATATCTCCCTTTGGGTGGTTGTCTTCTTACTAGGGAGCTAGGTGTAAATTAAATATTTGTAGCCAACACTCTCTTTGATGTGGCCAGACTCAGCTTCCAAGTCTTACATTCACTGTGCCCCACACAGTGCCTCCCCAGTTGGAGTCGGTGAACTACTTAAGAGCAAGGATAGCATCTGATTCTCTTCTATCTCACCCTTAGCCCTGAGTAGTTAGTTGTTGTCAGTAAATGTTTGTTAAATCAATGTTCTCTAAAGACCTCATTTCCTACTTCATCACATTTATTCACACTACCTCCTTTGCCTGGAATGCCCGCTCCCACTTTCTCTTCTCCATCCTTCAAGGCTCAGCTCAAAAGCAACTTCTTCCAGGAAGCAGCCTTCCTTGATTTCTCCCATTAGTAGTGAATGGTCAGTCCTTTGAGCCCTGAAAGCCCCTCTGTTTGTGGCTCTCTTAGGCACTTATCACATCTTGTCTTATGTTTTACTTATGTGTATCCACATCTTATCAACTCTAATAAGCTTTGAGGAGCTCCCTGAAGGCATAGACTAAGTCTTATTTATCTGTTTGGCCCTTAGCACTGAACAAGACTCTAAGTGCCAACACTTAGGAGTATTTGTTAAATTGAACTGAACCACATTTTAAACTCACCAGGGGAGCTGGCTATTCAAAGGCACCCTATCATCGTGCCAGATGAATCCTTGATTTGGAATCAGAAAACTTGGATTCAAATCCTGACTCCAACACTCACACTGTGTGACCTTCGCCAAGCTTCCCTAGGTCTTGGTTTCCTAGCCTTCAAAGTGAAGGTGGTTAAGCTAGGAGACCTTTGAGGTTCCTTGCAGCTCTAAATCAATGATTCTGAGTGAATCCTCACTCTTTGGCATAAATTTCCATTTTCTTGATGTTCATTGTGGAGAATGCTTATATTTCTAATGAGTTAGAAAGATGGCATCAGGTTCGGGTACATGTGTTCACAAAAATCTACTGAATAAAGCACCTAAACCCCAAATCTTTGTGTCCTGTCTCCTATCCTTCTCCCAAATGGGTAAGACATATCAGGACTCACTGCCTGTCCCTAACTGGCCAATAGTCCAAGAGCACAGGGTCAGGGTCAGGAATCCATAAACCAGCATATCAGTGAAGAGGGTAAGATCCTAGGAAAGACTGGAGGAAGAGAGAGATTTGTCTCCTCAGAGACAAAATAACCACCTTCTGTTCATATGGGCTTTTTTTAAAGCATCTTCCCTCATTTTCTCTCTTCTCTTCCTATCTTCCCTCACTCTCTTCTCTTCATTCTCCAATCTCTCCTCTCTTCTTTCTCTTCTCTATTCCTCTGTTTCTTCTTACCTCTCTCTTTTTTCTTATATCCTTTTCTCCTCCCTCTCTTCTCTCTCTTCTCATCAATCTTTCCCCTCTTCAGTCTTTCAGTTTCTACACTCTCCTTTCTTATTTTTCCCCATCTCCTTTATTTTCTCTATTTTCCCTTCTCTCCCCTCTCCCCTCTCTCTCTCCTCGTTCTCTTTGCTCCAATATCTCCTTTCTCTCTAATTTCTCCTTGTTCCTTCCTCCTGGTCAGTGCAGTATAGCAAGTAGGTAATGAATCAGTACACAAAGCTTGACAGCCATGTATACAACTGCAGGTGCTTATAATCTATGGAAGTTGGGGCTGCATGCAGGGTATATAATGGGGAGCCTTCAGGGGAGGACTTCTCATTATAGGACCTTGTCTCTCCCCTCAGAGAGCACTAGAGAGAGATGAAGCAACAGATTCTGATGCAGGGCATCTTCAGAAATCTAGGTTTCCCTATCCTTGCATACACAGTTTCTGTGCCTTCCTAGGGTATTCTGTCTGCTGGACTAAACACTTGGGCCATGGTTATGTTTGCATTCCTAGGAAAGGCTCAATTTAGAGTGGTGTTTTCTCCCTGGAGCTATGGTCAGTGCAGAGACCCAGGAAACTTAAGAGATTTCACCTGAGACAAAAGCAGACCCATATCCACACTCCCTGTCTGAACCAAGCCCCACTGCTAGTATAGGAGGCCTCAACTCTTTATAGGCTTACTGAGCACCACCTCAGACTCCAAAAATGGGGGAAAGGTGAATCCAAGTGAGTGGGAATAAAAGTGGAGACTTCAATTTTAGTAGCTCAGCAGGATCACCCCATTTGACAGAGGAGGAAATTTGAATCCCAGAGAGCTATGTTCCTCTTTGACATTTAAAGCTCTTTGCAATCTGATTCCAAGCTACCTTCATTACTCCCCTTTGCCACCTAGCTTCCCCTACTCTTGAAGACTAGGTGTTAAATAAATATTCACTGATGGATTGATTGAAAGTAGGGCCAAGGGTCAGTTTGGATAGAGTGAATAGAGTGCTGGACCTGGAGTCAGGAAGATTCATCTTCCTGAGTTCAAACCCAGCCTCAGACACTTACTAGCAGTGTGACCCTGGGCAAGTCACTTAATCCTGTTTGCCTCAATTTCCTTATCTGTAAAATGAACTGGAGAAGGAAATGGCAAACTATCAATCTCTACCAAGAAACCCCAAATGGGATCACAAAAAGTCAGGCACAACTGAAACAACCAAAAGAGCCAAGTACATAGAGTTATTGGAGTGCCAATAAAAAGAGCATTCTAGAGCAAACAATGATGGTGAAATTCAGTTCCACATGCATTTATTAAGCACTACAAGCCAAGCAGTATACTAAGCTCTGGGGATAAAAAAACACAAAAAACAAAACAAACAAAAAAGACAGCCTCTGCCTTCAAAGAGCTTACATTCTAATAGGGGTTGTTGTTGTCTGTCCTTCATTCTGGAAGAGGACCAACAACATTGGGAAGGTGATGTCATGACTTGGAGGTGAATTGGATTTAAGTGAGGAAGAGCTTGGTAAAGTTACCAGCCTCACTTTCTCCTCCTGAGCCATCTTGGTCCAGTGGCAAAATGTCGATCAGGATAACTAGAGATGGCCCTCACATTTTAACAGGGGAAGAAGCACATGAAAGCAGATCTGAAAAGTAGGGAGAAGGAGAAAAGGAAGGAGGTCCCCCTAAAGGGGCATGGTGGCTAATTCAGAGAATGAGGGATGGCTGACCTAGTTCCTTTCTCAAAATGGAAATTCTTGGAAGAACTCCCCAATAGGAAAGGAGTCTGCAGTTTCCCTATGACAGGGTTTTACCCTCATAATTCCCTTTAGGGCTCAGTTCAAAGTCCTCCAATGATGTCATCAGAGGCCTTTCTTAAGCTCTCCCCAAAAACTGTATTTATTTTGTGTTTTGTGGCTGTCAGTATGTGTGTGCATGTGTGTATGTGTGTTGGTTTTCCCCAGTAGACTGTGAACTTCTCAAAGTCAAGAAGGTTTTAGTGTTGCTTTTGTGTCCCCAGCCACTAGCCTGGTACTGAGCATACATTCAGTGCTTAATAAATGTTTCTTAGGTTGAGTTTTTGAACTATGCTCTAAGAGATGGTAAGCAGAAGACACACATACCCCTAAGACACAGCAAAGACATCAGAGTTGCTGAATAAACGATTATGTAAGTAAGGTCTGAGTGTAAGTAAAATTCAAAGGAATCTCTACAGATAAGGGGATCCTAAAGGAAGTGACATAAAGGAGACCACAATTTGGAAATTAGGGAACTATTTGGAAATGGTAATGTTGGGGTGGTGAATATAATCATGGCAGAAAATGGGTTTGACCTGAAGGGATTGGACAGTCAATATGTCTTCTCCTGGCTGAGGTTACTGGAGTAGGAGCTTTTCTGAAGAGAGTCCTGAATTTAGGGTTAACAGAAGGCTAGGGGAACAGGAAAGGTGTGAAACAGAGTGAGATGAGATAAGGCCAGGAAAGCAGATTGGAGCCAGGAAATAGAGAAATTTAAATATCAGTCTAAGGAACTTTCACTAAGTCTTAGAAGCAATAGGGAGCCATTAAAGGTTTTTGAGCAGATCAGACATATTCCTTAGAAAGATAATTTTTAGCAGCTATGTGGGAAGTAGATTGAAGGTAGGAGACAACTAGTGGGAGGGAAACTTATTGAGCATTATTAAAATAATCTAGGTTGGAGTTGATGAAGGCCTGAATTAGAGTGGTAGACATGAATAGAGGGAAACTTTATTTTTTTATTTTAATATTTTATTTTTCCCAACAATTTAACCTTTGTTTTTTACAATTTTGAGTTCCAAATTCTCTCCCAGCTTCCCTCCCATCTCCTGTGTTTGAGAAGGCAAGCAATTTCATAAAGGTTATATATGTGCATTCATGCCAAACATATTTCCATATTTGTCATGTTGTGAAAGAAAACATAGACTAAAAAAGAAAAAACAGTATCCCTTCTATCTGTGTTCAGAATCCATCAGTTCTTTGGATAGCATTTTCATTATAGGAACTTCAGAATTGTCTTAGATCTTTGCATTGCCAAGAATAACTAAGTCATTCACAGTTGATCCTTGTTGCAATATTGCTGTTACTATGTACAATGATTCCTGATTCCATTCACTTCACTTTGCAGCAGTTCATGTAAGTATTTCCAGGTTTTGCTGAAAGTATTCTGCACATTATTTCTAATATGATAATGGGATTCCATCACAATCATATACCACAACTTGTTTAGCCATTCTCCAATTGATGGGCATTCCCTCAATTTCCAATCTTTGCCACCACAGAAAGAACTGTTACAAATATTTTTGGATACATAGATCCTTTTTCTTTTTAATCTCTTTGGGATACAGACAGTAGCAGTGTTGCTGGGTCAGTCAGAGGGTATGCACAGTTTTAAGCTCTTTAGGCATAGTTCCAAATTGCTTTCCAGAATGATTGGATCAATTCATAATTACACCAACAGTACATTAGTGTTCCAATTTTCCCATATCATAGAGGGAAACTTTAAGAGAAATAGGGAATTTTGGATAAAGGGGAAGACATTTAGTTCAATTTTGGACAAAATAAGTTTGAAATGTCAACAAAGCATCTAGGTGGAGATTCCAACAGGCAACTGGAGATGTGTAATTGACATTCAGTAGAGAGATTAGTACTGGATTCTTATAAACATAGAGATGATAACTGAACCCTTGGAAGCTGATGAGATCACCAAGAAAGAGAGTAAAGAAAGAAGAGGGTCCAGGACCAAGTCTTAAGGGAAACCTGCCGGTAAGGGAAAAAAGAAAGATGATCCATCAAGGATAGATAGATACCTGATAACTGATAGGAGGGCATTGTCATGGCAACTGGGGGAAGAGAGTGTCCAAGGGAGAAAGTAGTCAATAGTATCAAAAGCTAAAGAGAACTCAAACAGGATAAGGACTGAGAAAAGACTATCATATTTAATAATTAAGAGTTTGCTGGTAACTTTTGAGAGAGTGGTTTCAGTGATTAGCAAGGTCAGAAGCCAGATTACAAGGGGTTGAGAAATGAATAGTCATTAAGAAAACAGAGACTTCCTAAAAGTTTGGCAATGAAATAGAGGCAGAATATGGGATGATTACTTGGAAGGAGATGGCAGGGTCTTCATTGCCCAGTTCTTTGGTATGCTGTGTGCCCAGGACCTCAGACAGCTCACAGCATGTCCTGGAACACAATACCTTCTCAAAGACATAGCATATGGACATGCAGAGAGAGCCACCCTGCAACACCAGACATTCTGGGGTCCTGCTGTGCTCCCATATGGAGTTGTCTCCTGGGTCTCTCATTTTCTCTTTTCCCCAGTCACTCAGCTTTGCTACTGTAATGTAATGGACTAACCCATAACTGGAAATCAGCTAAGGATTATGCCTCTCCCTGTTTTTCACCACCTATAGGCATTTTCAATATATGATACAGGCTAGGACCAATGGCCACTGGAAGTAACAGAACAACATTCTTCATTGAACAACTTACCTGCCCTGACTCCTTGATTATGATGATAACTGTAGTCATGGTTGTTCTTGCCATATTCTAGAGACCTTCTTATGGAATAGCAAGACCTCCAGAATGTACTTAGTATGAATGGGATAGATCAGTTTCCCTTACATAAAGACTTTAATTATCCCTTTGATTTAATACCAGATTCTATCCCTTTTCACTATGGGTGGATGAGAGTAGTAGGCATCATACATATGGGATATTCGGTAAAGTGGGTTTATACAACCATTGAAATCACTAGTCAGTTGGAATGAAGAATAGAATATTATTCTTCATTCCAAGACCTTGGGACAGCTATAGCCTTGTATTGAATATCAGGATCATATGATTTAGAGCAAGAAGAGCCCTTAGAAATCATCTGACATGATGCCCTCATCTTACAGAGGAGAAAAGAGACCCAAAGAGGTTGAATTATTTGCCCAGCATTACAGTGTTAGGATACTTTCTTGCAGAGCCAGAATTTGAATGCAAGTCTTCTGACTCAAAATTCTGTTATCTTTCCACTTCATCACCTGTAACTGCTACTCTCAAATATTGATCTCTGATATTGTGGGACAAGTCTAGGGATCAAGGAAAGATACAAAACTCAGTCCCTGATGTGCCTCTAATCTTCAGCTCTACTCCGGGGACAAATGGAAGACAGGATTCTACACCAGTTATGGGGACTAACTAAATAATAATGTTTGCTTGTCCAATACCATGGCAAGTTTCTAGTACCTCCTAAATAAGATGTTCATGAACCTCCTAGATAAGTTTGTTGTAGCATGTCTGGGTGATACTCTCCTATTTTTCCACCAGGCACAGGAGCATGTATGGCAAGGGTGGGAGGTATTGACTTCAGTACCTGAGAAAGGAGTCTACCCAATCCACCAATGCTGTTTCTAGGATTTGTGTGAAGTCCTATGGATGAAGCCTTCAACAAGGCTCCTGGACACCACCACTTGGTAAAAATAACTCACTTCAGGCACTTCTAACTCCCAAAGCCATGCCTATGATGAATACAAAAATAGGGAGGCATCTAACTCCAGGCAAGAGAACAAGAAAAGATTTTTCTGTCATGGAAGACAATGTTTATGTTAGCTGCCAAGGGTGCTTCCCAGAGACTCAGAGCCTAGGAATCCAAAAAAGAGAAAAATATAAAAATTACTGACATTCCTGTAGCAGTTTGTAAAGAATAACTTATTTTAGCTCATGTGTAAAGTGGGTACTATTGTAACCCTGTAAAGTAGATACTATTCAATTTAATTCAACAGACATTTATAAGCACTATAGGTACTGTGGTAGGTGATGGAGATACAAAGATAAAAATGAAATAGTCCCTCAAAGAGTTTACATTCTAGTTGGTGTGGAGGGCGGGGTGGGGAAGAAGCAGGGCATAACATACAAGTAAATACAAGATAATTTGAGGAGGGAGTAAACATTAACAAATGGGAAGACAAGGAAAGTCTTCCTAGAGGAGGCGACAGCTGAGTTGAATGTTGAAGGAAAATAAGAATTCCAAGACTTACAGGTGAAAAGGAGTCCAGACTTGTGCAAATACACAGAGGCAGGAACCAGGATGTTAAGTTACAGCAAACCTAGAGTCTTAAAAGGAGAGCAATGTGACTAAAAAGATACATTGGAGTCGGACTGCAGAGAGCCTTAAATGCAGGCCAAGGAATCTGCATTTTATCATAGAGCCAGTAGGGAGTCAGTGAAAATTTTTTATCAGGAAAGAAGAAAGAAGGAAGGAAGGAAGCATTTATTAAACTCTTACTACATGCCAGGTCCTGTACTAAATACGGGGTTTACAAATATAAGCAAAAAAGAGCCCCTGCCCTCACACTGTTTGCATTCTAATGGAGGGGAAGACAGTATACATACACAAGGGCTAGCGGAGAAGGTACCCCACTGTGAATTTTAAGTTCAGAGGGTCAGGAAGGGGCCATGAGAGGAATGAAGTCAAACCAACCTGTCCCTTTCTACAAAGTGAAGGAACCTACTGATGAGAGAAGGGGACAGGCCTTAGAGAACAATATTCCATAGTAAACAGGGTTGCTCCAGGGCAAAGAGGACCCAAGAGCTGAAGGAAGTACCAGGATGAGGCAGCAATAGAAACATGATTTTGAAATCCAGAAGTTCAGGAACAGGGCAGTGATATACTCAAACTTGTGCCTTAGGAAGATGGGAGGGCAGCTGTGTGCAGGACAGAGTAGAGAAAGGAGTCTGGATGCAGAGAGACCAATTAAGAGGCTGTTAGAGTTGTACAGATGAGAAGTAAGAAGAAAACATTTTTTAAACACTTACCATATGCAGGCTGAGCTTCGTGGGGGACCATGTACCTTGGATGTGCTCAATCAATGCTTCATGAATTGAATCACTATCAAGCAGTTCCTATGATTCCAAACCTCCCATCTGTCACACGACTGGCCACTCCATCTGCCCACCTCTTAACTCTTAACAGTTGTATTACCATGAATAGGTCCCTTCACCTCCCACAAAATAGATAGAGTAACATTTGCAATACTCACCTCACAGAGATGTGTGATTTAGAAACCACAGAGTACTATATAAATGGGGTTTTTTTATTATTTTGTTTATTTTGTCATTTTAATTTTATTTATTTATTGTATTTCTTGTGACTGAGTTGGCAAAAGACAACCTCTTCTAGTCCTCTGAGAGGCATCCATTCCATTCTCTGACTAGGAGAGATATCAAAGAAGTAACAAGTGTCTAGCTTGTTCTACAGGGAAAAACACTTTCAAGGTCTGGCTCAAAGCCTTACCCATCAAAGTAGGTACTTAACAAATGTTTTTAAATCAATTTGAATTACAGGTTGGGGTCTAAGAGGGGATACCTGTAGCATTTACCCTGCAGGTATCTCATGTGAGGCTCACATGAGATAAAATTGTGGAAAGCCTTTTGGAAGCATTAACATGTCATATAAATGTGAGCTATTTTCCATTGAAATCATCCTCATAATGCCGGGGTTCAATAATAATAGATGTGGCTTCACATCCTTCTTGTGACACACATGGGCTGGGCAGCCCTGGATGAATCACTGAACTTCTCAGTGCCCCAAGTGACTCTCTGAGACTCAGAGTCACAGAGCAGGTTTCTGTCGGCTTTAGGAGAGGGAACTCCTCATCCAGAGTTCTCCATCCTGCTTGAATGAGGTCTGGGAAGAAGAGAGAACAGCAGAAATAACAATAACATGAACAGTGACATGTGAGGAGCACTAAGTGTGACCAGATGGGTGACAGTGACAGTCCCCTTCAATCTCTGTGTCAGCATCCTTTGCCTGATCAATACTTGTCTATTCATGCTCATCAGAAGACTCCACCTGAGTGTTTACAAAGAGATTGAAAAGAAAGCCCTTTGTTTCACATTCCTGACCTGAAATCCAGATGCCTAGTGAAGTGTCTGGAGGAACAATGAGGATCTCCTGCACCCCCTGAGCCTGGCATAAGAGAAGAGAATGAGATCTTAGAAGATGAGAGAAAAGGAGGTGAATGTGTTGCCTAATGGACTGGAAAGGATATATACACCAGAAGATAACAAATGGGAGGTGATCAAATCTATGGGTGCTGTCAACCTCCCCCCAATATAGACTGATTCTACTCTTATAAGCTCTATCCATTCTACTCTGATTAGAAGAGAGAGGAGGGGAGTCGTAAAAGGAGGGAAACAGTATGCGGCCTCACAGCTGGGGACAATGGGCAGCTGAGCTGGCATGAGCCTCAGATGTGTTAGAGTGGGAGCTATTTTCAAACTATATAGTGAGGAGACCAGGAGCAAAGGGTTGGTGCTGGAAATTTGTGCCCCATCCTTCCTCAAAGCACAGATTTGCTCAAGTTGGACAAAGGAGAGACTCCCTTTGTGACTGTGGTGTCTCAGGAAGTCCAGACTTCCCCATTCTGGTGTGAGTGCCATCTGTGCCCCCCTTGAGGATTCGTTTGGCTAAATGGGACAGGCATGTAGAAAGGACAGCTGGGCGCTACCAGTAGGCTTTTCTACGCAGTGCTGTAGACTGTGCCAGTGCAGAGACCAGAGGCACCAGTATCTTTCAAGAGAGAGCCAGGATGCTAGAAAAAATATCAATTCCACCAGAGCAAATACACCCTGACCAAGATGGGCTCCTCCCGAGGGCTCCAAGCCACAGCAGCATCACCATGCTCCTTACATCTCACTCCTCTCACCTTTATTTACTCTCCCTTTTCTCTCTCCATTCTTCCTTTCTTCTCTTTCTTTCTCTCCTCCCACCTTTCTCCTTTTTCTTCTCTTCACCTCCTCTTCCTAGTCTATCATTCTCACCTCTCATTCCCACAATCCATTTCTTTTCCTCCCTCTCTCTATCCCTTTCTGTCTGTCTCATGCTCTCCATCTCCTTGGTCACTATCTTACTGCCTCTGACTCTCCCTCCTCCCCCTCTCCCATGGGAAATGGGTCATCACCATCCACAGAAAGAGGCAGAGCCATCTTGAAGAACTCCAGGCCTGAGTCAGGCCCCTACCTGCCTTCTTATTCTTGGGCACTAGACAGAGACAGCCTGTCAGAAGGTAGGGTTTAGGATGGGGAGAGGAATACTTAGCTGACAGGCACTGGAGGGAGTTTCCTTTCTTTGATGGAATGCTGCCTCCATGCAGTCATAACAATTTTGACATTTTGGAAGAGGAGAAAAAATTTTCCAGGCATTGTGCATGGTTGGCAAAACTGGCTGACAAAATAAATAAGAGGGAACCATTTGTGTCTCCTGCTTCTCCTGCCCTCTCCTTCTTTCCTCTCCTTCCTTGTCCTTCCTCTTCTCACTCCCCTCTCCCCCTTCCTTCCTTTCTGCCTCCCTCTCTCTTCCCTCCCTCTCAGTGCATTAACAAATCCCAAAATGACTTGATCAAGAGTCTTTCTGGGGGAAAGGTGGTGGTGTCAAAGAAATGTCAAGATGTGTTAGGAGCCCTTATCCATGGAAATTCCATCGGATGGTGAAACATGCTTCCATCCTCTCCATAAAGAGGGACAGAGTATGGCTTATGTTGTCAGGCACAGCCAATGTATTTAATTTGTTTTGTGAACCCTACTTCTCTGTTATGGGTAATGGTACTATTAGGGCCAGGGGATGGGGGTCATAAAATAGTGACAGTGACATAATGGGGGAAAAGGCATAAATAAAGCTTCTTTTTTTTTTCAAAAGAAATTCCATCAGAAATAAAGATAACACATTTCTGAGATAAACATGGCTGTCAGTAGGGGGAATGGATTCAATTTACACACATTTGATTTACAACCAACTTTTGCAGAAAGAGGCAATATCATGGAAACCAAGGAGCCCTATAGCAGGGGCTGAAAGAAGGGAAGCCCTGGGCCTGGCCAGAGCTTAATGAATATGTCTTCTTTTTCTCTTCTCTGGGGCTATTCCCTGTCTAGCTGGAGAGTCTGGGGTCAGCCATGGCTAGAAGTGTAACTTTCCCCTCCTAGCCCCCAGCCTCCAGTTCCCCCCCTCCCAAGTCTTATATGATGTGATATCATCTCAGCTCTGGGGCAGCTCACAATCTGGGGGAGACAAGTTAACCAGACCCCAGAGCCAGATCCCATCATTAGGGAGCCCACACTTTGGCAGGGAAGACAGGGCTCAGACCTACGGCATCTCCGCAGAACTAGACAAGGTAGTTAGTATATGTAGTATGTAATCACAGGCTTAAGAGCTTGTGTTTCAGACTTCGGCTGTTCTGGGAGTTCAGAGAAGGAAGTGATTTTCCCTGAGGTCGAAGAATCCTAGTAGGCTTTTTGGAGGAGGGTGTGACTCTCGTGAAGCCTTAAAGGCTGGAGGGAGGAGGCAGGACATGGATTGGATGGATATATGGATGGATGAATTATCTCTCCCTCCCTTCTTCCCTAGCCCTCGGAGCCATATGGGGGGACGCCATTAGTCAATTACAAATTCTCTTCATATCTAAATAAAATGATTTGTTAATTTGAGTGAGTGATCGCCAAGCGGCCAGGAAGCTTTGCCGGCAATGGCGAACAGCTTGCGTGTTCTCAGAGATGTGCAGCGGGCGCGGCCGATGCCACTGCTGCAGACTTGGTGGGGCTGTTTTCAATTTAAATGCGAATTGAATGAGGAGAAAAATGTTTCTCTTGGCAATTCCATAGGAGCTGGCTCTTCTGACAGATGTTCGAGTTTATTATTCCACCGGGGCAATGTTTTGTAGTGCAGAATTGCTAATTATTTCAAAAGCCTGGCCATGAGCTGGGAGGAGGCGATGGCGGCATCTGTTACCAGGTAGAGATCAGGAGTTGATCTGGGTCCTAACGGGCCACGTCCACCACTGCCACTATCGCCGCTGCTGCTGCCGCCACCATCACCACCCCCACACACGTAGACATTCACACATATGTACACACGCACACCCACAAAACTGCTAGAACTATGGAATTTGCTTGACATTTGAGTTAGCGGTGTGCATTTATACACTGCTGCATGCTGGTATTGCAACAGTGTGTCTCTGGACGTACAAATGCCTCCTCTATGTACTAGTCTATAGGTAAGCTCCTTGATGGCAGGGTCTCTCTTTTAGGGTTTGGCGCCCGGCTACCCGTAGACGTTAGGCAGTTCAAAAATATTTATCAGTTTGAACTGATAAAACTGGAGGCTCCCTAAGCCCCAAATTAAAATAGCCTTGCCTTGGGGAAGTATCCTAAATCTTTTAGGTGGCACCTACTTTGGGGGCAGTGGGAAGCTGGATAGAAGTTTGGGGAGGAGAAGGGCAGAGATTGTTTCCAAGAAAAATGTTCATTAAGAACAAACTCTCAGGAGAACGGAGCAAAAGATAACATGTCTTGTAGAGAAGGCGATGCCAGGAGAAAGAGCTGAGGCACAGAAAGTAATAATTAGGACACAGTAGGTGGAAGGGAGTACAGGAATGATTATCCCTATTTTATAGATAAGAAAAACTGAGATCAGGGAGGGGAGAAGTAAGTGACTTGTCACATAGCTAGAGTCAGAGCAATGACTAAAACCTTTCTGATTCTCAGAGTAGACCTCGTTCTACTACATGCTATTTATCACCTTGTAACCTTGGGCAGTTCCCTTCTTCTTTCTGAGTCTCAGTTTCCCCATTTTTATACAATGAGAGATCAGACTGGATTATGAGTTCTTAAATTTCTGTGTGTATGCGTTTGTGTGTATATGTGTGTATGGGAGATGGACCCCTTTGGCTTTCTGATGAAGCTTGTGGAAATCTGTCTCAGAACAATATTTTAAATGTATAAAATATAATACATAGGATTCCAAAGGAAACCAATTATACCAAAATACATTTACCCTAATATTTTTATAACAAATTCATAGACCCCAGGTTTAGAACCACTTGTCTAGAGTACCTCTGAGATTCCTTCCCTGCTCTCTAAATACCAGAGGCAGCGCAGTATAATGGATAAAACCCTAGACTTGGAGTCAGAAAGACGTGTGTTAAATTCCTGCCTCAGACACTTCCTGGGGCTAGGATCCAGGCAGGTCATGTCAGATCTCTCGGCATAAAATGAGGTAGATTCGACTGGATGCCCTCAAGGAACCCTTCCAACTTTGAATCTCTGATCTTATGGGCATAAGATCTTTCAGGAAAGCAAGAGGATGCTAAGAAGGGATCCAGCTTCCTACCTAAGCAGAGTTCTGTGAATCACAGTTTGAATTTCTTTTATAAAAGAATATGGGGGTTTGGGGGCAGCTAGGTGATGGAGTGTTTAGAGCAGTGGCCCTGGAGTTAGGAGCACCTGAGTGCAAATCCTGCCTCAGACACTTAGTAGCTCTGTGACCCTGGGAAAGTCACTTGACCCCAATTGCCTCCAAAAAGAGGCAGGAAGGAAGGAAGGAAGAAAGGAAGGAAGAAAGGACCGAAGGAAGAAAGGAAGGAAGGAAGGAAGAGAGGGAGAGAGACAGGGAGGGAAGGAGGGAGGGAGGCACGGAGGGATGGAGGGATGGAGGGATGGAGGGAGGGAGGGAGGAACAAAAAATATAGGTTTTGTATACACAGATGTCTTAAAGTAAGTTCAGCCTTATTGGATGTGGATAATAGGAAGTCAGAGGTGGAAGGTACCCCCACACATATGACATAGAATGCTAGAGCTGAAGAAAGCAATTCCCTCTTTTTGCAGATGTAACAGAGAGGAGAGGAGGCTCGAAGAGGAGAAAGGACTTGCCCAGGGTCATACAGGTAGTTTAAAAAAAAAAGGAGAGAGAGCCATGAATTGAGACCAGGTCTCTGATTTCCAATGCAAAGCTTTTCCCACAATGCCATAGAAACAAAAGCTGCCACTTCTATGTTTTTCTTTCTCCTTCCTCCTTTCCAGCTCCCCTTCCCATTCCTTCCCTCCTCTCCCATTATTCCTTTGCTTCATCCCTTTTTCTCATACTTGAAATACTGAAGTATCAAGTGATGACAGAAGTTTAGTCCTATGGTTTCTGAAGGGTCCTTCCATCCAAAGCTTTACCTTTGCAAGTTGATTAAATACAACAAGCAATTATTGGGCACCTACTGTGTCCAAGTCCCCCAGTTGTGCTAGGGTACAAGTGTACTACACAGTTATATTTGTTGAATTGGAAAAAAATGATTCTTCCCTTTTGTCACTTCCCCATAGAATCAGTGTCAGTGCAAATAGAGACCTTAGAGATTATTTACTGAAACCACCATCTTTTACATGTGAGGAAACTTAGGTCCAGAGAATTCAGTTCAGCAGACACATATTGAACATATTGAAAATATATATATATTGAACATATTGAACAGGAACACAATGCAAGAAGAAAAGTGACTTGGCCAAGGTCACAAAGCCAGCAAGTGGCAGAGACACCATTTGAACCTATATGCCATTGGTGCCACCCCTCTTCCTCCTCTTCTTCCTCCTTTCCCTATTCACTCTTTCTCTGTCTCTGCTCTTAAAGACTTGTATTACTTCTCTCCTTCCTCCCCTCTCTTGTTTCCTCTCCCCTCCTCCTTTCTCTCCTCTTCCAATCCAGTCCAACAAGCATTTATTAAAGGGCCTACTATATAACTACAGCAAGACACTGTGCAAAGGGCCAGGGATACAAGGGGAAAATGGAAAAACAGCCTCTGCCCTCAAGGAGCTTACCTTCTGAGAGTCTACAACATGCAAACAGATCAATACACAGAATAATTTCAAGAGAAGGAAGAGCACAAAGAACAAAAGGTCTTAGGAAAGGCTTCCATGGGAGATGGCATAACCCCCTTCTTTTCCCCCTTTTGTCTTTCCCCTTCCCCTCTTCCCTCCTCCTCTTCCTTCTCCTCCATCCCTTTTCCTATACTGATCTCCTCCTCCTCATCCCCTTGCTCCTTTCTCTTCCCATTTCACTTACCCCCTCCTCTCTCCTTGCCTCCTTATCCCCTCTTCCATCCTGGCTCATCCCTTTTCATCCTCCTCTCCTTTCCTTCTGTCCTTCCATCTTTCTTTCATATTCCTCTGACTCCTCTTGTCTTTTCCACTGACTCCCCCTTTTTCCTTTTTCCTGCTCCTAAGAACCCTCCATTGTTCCCCCTCCCTCCTTCTGTCCCCCTCTCCAATCTAGCTCCCCGTTGAAAGCTTCTGAGTTCATGAATTTAACATAAAGACAACATTCCTGCTGATCCTGGAAGCTGGTTGGAAACGGGTATTTTATAACCCTAATTAACATCTAGGTACCCTCGGGGTCTCAGTTCAACCACCGGGTAATAGACGTGAGGTTTATCATCATTATCAGAGGGATGAAGAATCAAAAAAATATTTTAACAAGGAATATTCCCTCCAATCTTCCCTGTTTGGCTGTTTGGTCGGGTTTCTCTTTTTTTCTCTTATTTTGTTTTAAATTAAATAGTGTCTGAGAAAGCTAACATGATGAAAAAAGCACTGGACTTGGCGTCTGAAGACTAGAACTCCGCCACTTACTGTGTGACCTTGAGGAAGTCATTGTCCCTCTCTAGGACTATTTCATCATCTAAAAATTGATAGACATTCCAAGGTGTCATCCAGCTCTGATATTCTATTTCCTATAGGTTCTTCCCAACTCAATCATTCAGTGTTCTATGTTCTAAGGTACCTCCCAGCTCAAACATTCTATGTCCTATGTTCTGAGGGCCCTTCCAGCTCTGTCAGTCTGGGTCCTTCTCTAATTCTAACATTCTGTGGATTCCATAGTAGGTTGGTGATGCTGCACCATGTGCTGGATTAATCTAAGACAAAAGGGTGAGAGTGGGGCTGCTAGGTGGTGCAGTGAATAGAGCACCAGCTCTGGAGTCAAGATGACCTGAATTCAAATCCAGCCTCAGACACTTAACACTTACTAGTCGTGGGACCTTGGACAAGTCACTTAACCCCAATTGCCCTGCCTTCTCCACTCCAAAAAAAAAAAGTGAAAAAAAAAGGGTGAGAGGGTGGGAAAGCAAGTCTACCTGGCCCTGCTATGCCTCCCTCTGCCTTCTCTGACTTTCTAATCCCTGGGCACCAAAGCCCTCCTTGGCATTGAACAGAAGAAAGGAATAATATGGAAAGGGGAGGGGAGAGAGAGAGAGAGAGAGAGAGAGAGAGAGAGGAGAGATTGTGATGTAGGAGACATTGATTGACCACAGTATCAATTGGTGCTGGGGTTTCTCCCTCTCCCTGGGATAAAACTCCACCATGACAGCCCTTCCATTAAATAGGGCATGTTCAAAAGAGAAAAGTGCTCCTATTTTCTCTTTTTTACTTCAGTGCTATAAAAAAATTGATCCCGTATTACATCCTTATGTCAAAGAAAGGAGCCAAGAAATCAAATAATATTCTACCCACGAGCAACTGCAGGGAGCAGGAGTGTATCCCCCTAAAATGCGAGCCATAGAAATCACAGTTGGGGCTCACGGATGCTGCTTACGCTCGGGATCTGAAGAACAGGCCAGACCACACAAGTCTTGGTTAGAAGAGACAAAGGGTAGATTGGGGATGGGCAGGTTGCCCAAGGTAATACAGGTCAGTAAGTAGCAAAGGCAGGGTTTGAACTCTGGTCCTCTGACTCAAGTCTAGGCTACAACATTCTGCAGGTGACATCTGAGAAAGGAAGTCATATAAGACAGTGAAATGGAGGAGGCCTGAGAAATTAGGGGGAGAGGGGTACAGACAGTGGTGTACTGGTAGATGGAGGCTCCTGGAAATTTTCTAGGACAGCCACAAATGGGCTTCTAAAGGATCTCGCATTTGTGAAGAGGAGACAGTCGTGTGTGTGACCAAGAGGAGGGAGGCGGGGCTCTAGAAGATAAGAGGTATTTTGGAAGTGTGAATAGCCAAAAGAGGGAGAAGGAGGAGGGGGATGGGGAGCTGAGGAGGGGGCTTCCGTGGCAGGAGATCTGGTGCTGGTGGGGTTTAAAAGGGGAAACTCTGCTCAAGTCGATAGATGGGGGCTTTCGATCTAGTGAAATGTAGTAGAAAATGGGATAATTGGGAGAGGTTAATTTCGCTCTAAATGGAGCAGTTCGTTATCTTAATAAGAAGTATCTCATTTTTTCCAGAAAGATTGCTACGCCTGCCAGATGTCAGTGTGACCCTGTCAGTTGGGGAGGGGGAAGGGAAAGAAGAGAAGCAAAGGAGAATGGGATTGGAGAATGAAGACTAGGGACATTTGGGGGGGCAGAAATTGGCCAGAGCTATTGGAGGAGCAGAGACAGGAGCTAATGATGTTTGGGGTAGAGAGACAGGGTGAGAGTATTTATGGCATTGAAATAGGTACTTAGGTGATTTGGGGAACAAACACAAGCAAGGGGGATTTGAAGGACAAATGTAGAAGAAATGTTTGAGGGAGAAAAACAGGGATCAGGGCATTTAGGGAATAGGGACTGAGAGTGTTCAGGGTTCGTATATGGGACCTAAGTGTTCACAGAAAGATAAATACTAGGTAAGTTTGAGGGAGCAGAGATAAGTGCTAAGGGTATTGAGAAAAAGAGAGACTGGGCTATTTTGAGGAGTGAGAGGCATTTGGGGAACAGAGAGATAGATGAGAGTATTTGAAGGACAGACAATAGGTGGGGATGTTGGGGGATGAATGTTCAGGGAACAGAGATAGAGACCAAGTGTGACTGGGGAAAAAGACAGAACCTGAGGATTCATAGGGACAGATGGGGCTGGGGGCTTTGCTGATGGGAGAGCATGTACATATAGGCTGATGAGTCACAACTGTTTCTTAAGACAACTAGAGCAGACCTGACCTTTGAGGCTGATGTGGAAGCCATGGCTGGTCCCTCAGGGTTGCTCCTGACAACCGCATCTTACGCAGGGAGCTGATCGGCAGAGGCAGACATTTGGATATCTGCTGGGAAGAACAGAGCCTGCTCTGAGTAATCAGGAAAAAGAAATGGAAATTGAGGATGGAAGGTGTTGGGGAGGGTGATAGAGGGACAGAAGAGCTCATCTGGGGCATTAGTAATGAGGGTTTGCTCTCATTGCCCAGGCACAGTCAAATCCAGAGAGAAGCATCCCCTTTTGGCCAATGCCTGTCTTCCACACTTGTCTGCCCTCGCACAATGAGATGCCTTCAGTATTTCCCTCAATACATAGTCTGTGTCTAGCATGATCAGCTAGTCAATGAACTAGAATTTATTAAGCACTACTATGTGCCAAAAAAATTTTTAGATGCTGGGGATACAGAAACCAAAGATAAATAAATCGGTCTCTGCCCTCAAGAAGCTTACGTTCTATTGGGAGAAGCCACATGTGTGTGCATATACATATGTATGTATATACATACATACAGACATGCACAAAATTAGTACAAGTCAGTTTGGGAGCAGAGAGGTTTAGCAAGAACTGAGGGGGTGCTGGAGCTGCTGTGACTAAGACAAGGGACTCTCATGTTTCTGGAATAATAGTAACAAAAGCTGCCTTTCCATAGTACTTCAAACGCTTAAAAACAATGCCTTTGCAACAACCTGGTGAGAAGGTGATAGTTCAGGTATTATACCCAGTTAACAGATGAGGAAGCTGAGACACAGAATAGTTAAATGGTTTCCCCAAGGTGTCAGAGCTAGGGTTCAGACTCTGGTCTCTTTCCACTCCACCGCCTTGTCTGTGAGCATGGTACCTTTCTGCCCATCTACCCTGCTCTCCCTACCAGGTGGTCTCTGTATCCCAACACATCTTAGCCTCATTCCTACCTCTGAGCCTTTGTTCAAACTGTCCCACCTCCCAACCTAGGATTTGCCTCTCTCCTTCTGGCTTTTCCAAATCTTTCTTGTCTTGTCTTGTCAAGTCCCAGTTCATCTCACCTTCTCCAAGAAGTTTCTTCTAACTGCTTCATCCTACAGGAATCTCTCCTTTCTCCAACCTCCTGAATCCCTCAGTTAGTCCTATATGAAATAATAATTCATTATTCCCAAGGGCTGCCTGTGTATGTCTGATATCCCCAGCCAAACTCAATTCCTAAGGACCTCTTCTCTTCCTCCTTCTCCTCCTCTTCCTCCTCTTCCTCTTCTTTTCTCCTCCAAAATAGTAGCAGAATGATCCTTGGATTAGTAGGAGCTTGGACAAATCACCGAGCCTCTTTGGACTTCAGTTTTCTCATCTGTAAATGGACATGGTTTTACTAGACAATCTCCAAGGGCCCTCCCAGTTCTAGATTGTAAGGAGGTGGGACAGGAAGGAATAACAGCAATTGTAAAGAAAACCACAAGTCCCAGCAAGAGTAGATCCAACCAAGACCTCAGTTATCTAGGGGTTCCCTGTCAGCTTCTCAGATTATCTGATCTGAAGCTTCCTCCTCCTCCTCTTCTTCTTCTTCCTCTATTCAGGTAGTAGGAGGGATAGACCAGCGAGTTCATCCCAGCCTTTGCCCCAATACCCCTACATTGCACATTAGAGG
The DNA here is from genome assembly GCA_028646515.1 of Pseudochirops corinnae. Taxonomy (NCBI): domain Eukaryota; kingdom Metazoa; phylum Chordata; class Mammalia; order Diprotodontia; family Pseudocheiridae; genus Pseudochirops; species Pseudochirops corinnae. The sequence continues at coordinate 68,603,174 of CM053590.1, forward strand.
GTCCATGGGAAACTCCTGGGACTAGGAGGTATCTAGCTGTTTTGGAGTCTATAAGCCCTGTGTGTCAGGGCTGTTGTGTTACCTTGGGATGTCAGGGACCCTGTCTAGAGCCAGAGATGTGGAATTGACTCCACATAGTGCCCCACATGGTGGGATTGTGATTTGTTGTTGTTGTTCAGTCATCATGTCTGACTCTTTGTGATTCCTTTTGGGGTTTTCTTGGCAAGAGATACTGGAGTGGTTTACCATTGCCTTCTCCAGCTCATTTTACAGATGAAGAAACTGAGGCAAACAGGGTTAATGACTTGCCCATGGTCACACAGCTAGTAAGTGTCTAAGGCCAGATTTGAACTCAGGGAGATGAGTCTTCCTGACTTCAGGTCCAGCACTATGACGCCACCTAACAGTCCTACATGTTTGAGTCCTACCTGTGACGTATACAGGCTGTGTGACCCTGGCGAGTTCTGGAGAAAACTCCTATCTACTTGGTAAAAGGAATATCCTTCTCAATGAAATCCCAAGTCCTGTCCCTATTCCTGTCCTACCCTACTGGGCATGAGACTGTATGGGAGGTTCCAGGGATACAAAAATGAAAAACCAAATGGCACCGTCCTTTAGTAATTGGTCCCATTGCACATTATGCCTGTGGTAGGCAGAAAGAAGAGTTAGAAACATAGATCAGAGACCTAGGTTTGAATCCCCATTCTTTCACTTCTTAGCTATATGACCTTAGTCAAGTCTTTTTCCTTCTTTAAACCTCAATTTCCTCATCTGCAAAATGAGCTCCGTGATCTCTGAGGTCCTCTTCAGCACTGGCCTTCCATGTTCTAAGTTCCTCCCAGCACCAATATTCTATGTTCTGTGTTCTAAGGTCTCTCCCACCTCTGACAATCTATTTTCTACGTGCTAAGGTTTCTTATGATGCTGACATTCTGTGTTCTCTGTTCTCAGTTCCCTCCCAGTTCCATCATTTTCCGTATTGAATTCTCTGTGATGGCTGTTGGGGATGGGTCCATGGGCCTTTAATCTGCTGCCCCTGGGTCAGCCATGAGCCCAGGTCTGCATTCCTCAGTGCTATTGGAGCTCAAACAGAAGGGATACCCGAGGCGTGCCCTCTGCCAGTCTGGCTGCCCTGAGGCAGTATTCTAATGGAGCTGCTGAGTGTCTGGAGGGTCTATAGAAAGGATCTGTGAATCTAGTTGTCTAAGCCTAGGCCTGCAGCTAGGTGGGTGCCTGGAATCAGGAAGGCTCATCTTGCTGAGTTCAAATCCGCCTTCATACTAGCTGTGTGACCCTGGGCAAGTCACTTAACCCTGTTTCTTTCAGTTTCTTCATCTGTAAAATGAGCTATAGAAAGAAATGGCAAACCAACTCCAGTCTCTGCCAAGAAAACCTCAAATGGGGTCACAAAGAGTCAGATATGACTGAACAATAACACAGTAACAATAGTCTTAGTCCTGGGCCTGAGACCAGGGTAGCTGAAAGAGATGAACGAAAGGGTACAGTGTGGCAGTGGCTGGACCCTCCAACACTAGCAACTTAATGTGTGTGAAGCAGAATGAATTCAGTTCCTGGAAGGCACCTGGATTTAATGAACTAAGTCATTAGTATCCTAGGTAAGGAATTATACACTCCATTCTCTCTCTTTGTCTCTCTCCATCTCTCTCTCATTCTCTGTCTCTCATGTTCTCTCTCTCTCTTCATCTCTCTCTCCATCTCTCTCTCTCTCTCTCTCTCTCTCTCTCTCTCTCTCTCTTTCTCTCATACACACACACACACACACACACACACTTACACACTACTTCATTGGAATGGGAAAGCTCTCTCTTCATTTCTCTAGTGACAACCTCATCCCAGGATTTCAAAGCCTTTTAAATACCCCTACAGGTTTTTCAAGGGCCTTGCCTCTGGTTACTCAATAAATCAGAGGCCAAGTCAGGAAGAGAACCCCAGAGCCCCGGACCCCAGAGTGGAGCAGCTCACTTCCCAGTCTCTGCCATGGACAGTTAGCCCCAGGCTAATCCTCGCTTTCATCCTCTTTCTCCTTTTTTCCTTACTGATATTTTTAGTATCCACGTAGAAAACACAAAAAGCAGGGAAATACAACAATCGACAATACCCAAAGCTAGGAGAAAACACGATTCCTGCTGAAGCCGCTCATCCCCTCCCCTTACCTGGCCCACTCAGAGAGATGTTAGCAACCAGTTCCAAGGGTCTGGCCTCAGCACTGGGCAGTAGAAATAACACCAGACCCAGGGCCAGAAGACCACTTCCTTCCTGGCTTTGGGCAGATTCCTGCTAGATTAGCTTCTCCATCTTGAAAATGAGAATAGTAATTCCTGCTCTCTCCACCTCAACCTCAGTCTTCAGAGGATCAAATGAAATCAGGTTTTTTTAAATTAAATTTTATTTTTTTAATTAACAAAAATCTATTTTTTTCTGTCCCCCCTCTTCCCCCTTTGGAAAAGAAAAAGAAACAAATATACAGAGTCAAACAAAACTAATTCCCACAATGGCTGTGTCTAAAAACAATATGTCTAATTCTGTACCTTGAGTCTGCCACCTGTCAGCCAGGATGTTCTTCATTCATTCTTCAGCACTGGTCCTCTGGAATTGCAGCTGGCCATTCGGCTCATCAGAGTTCTTAAATGTTTTGATGTTGCTTGTCTTTACAGTTATTATTATTGTTATAATAATAAATAAAATTTATGTAGGGCTTACTATGTGCTAAGGACTATGCTGGGTGCTTTACAATTAAATCTCATTTGGTCCTCACAGCAACCTTAGGGGGTAGGTACTGTTTCCTCCATTTTACATATGAGGAAACCAAAGCAAACAGAGGTTAAGTGACTTGCCCAGGATCACACAGCTAGTAAGTATCTGAGGCTGGATTTGAACTCAGATCTTCCTGACTCCAGGACCTGTACTCTGTCCACTGTACCATGTAGCTGCTCCATATATTGTTCTCCTGTAACCAGGTTTTTACTAAAGTACTCATAGATCTTAAATTACTGTTAGCATATTGTTATATATTGTTAGCAAGTGTGGCCCCCGGACCAGGTAGCAGTGATGGACCATCTCCAGTACTCCTGTGTGGGGAGATGCAACCTGGGAGACAATTCTAAAAAGGCAGAATAAATCTGCACTGTGGGACACCATGAGCCAATTTCACATCAACCCATTTCTTTGATCATAAGAAGTAAGGCAAGTATCCCACCAGTCCAGGAAAACAAGAAAGGACAGATTTTAATTGAAATGTTCAATGCAGCTGATTCTCTGTTACCTGATTGGTGGGATTATCTGTGACATGTTTGTTCATACACAGCTGGCCAGCTGGCCTCTCCCTATCCCCTAGAAATCTGGAATGGAAGTTTGGGGGCCATGGTGAGAGCTGGATCTGGTCAGCTCTGTTTCTTCCCAAGGAAAACCAGGTCTACTCTCTCAATGTGGTTTGATAGTGCTCTGTGGATCTAGTGGTGGCCACATCTTGAGTTCCCTGAAGGCAAGGCCTAGGTCTGGACATGCTCCTTCTTTGATAGTCCTCCAACCCAAAAAAGTTGTTTTCCTGAGGGCAGAGGGAAAAGGAGGCAATGTCCCCCAGTCCTCTTGGGCAGTAGCACCCTAGGAGGTACAAGTGTGCTTATTCGCATTTTACAGATGAGGGAACCTGGGCACATAGAATTTAAGTGACTAACTCACCCAGGAAATGTCTGAGCTGAGACCTGACTCAGGCAGTCTGACTCCAAGACCAGTGTTATTTCCACGATGCTGGTTTAACTGAATATTCCCTTCCTACCTCTATTCTCTCCCATAGTTCATCTTTCTGGGTCCTGTTCTTTGCTGGGTGACACCAAAATAATCCAACTAATTTATCTGTGCTGCCATTTCCAGAGGTGCATCCTTCCTCCTGAATCTTTGCATATTAATGGAACCCTTCTAGAGATAATATCTTAAACCAAACTTATTCCTGGCCACTAGAAGCTTGGCCTGTGGCCCTAGAAGTTGTTCGGTGTCAGGGATCAGCTCCCATCTCTTCAGTCACCCCCGTAGGTCCATAATTCTTCTTTGAGGAAGTCAGTATAGTGCCAAGGTATCAAACATATGGCCCGTGATAGTTTCAGGCTGGGCAAGATCCAAATTAACATGTAATTGGGAAATATTTAACAAAACAAGCAAGATACAAAGCAAGTAAACAAATGCAAGCAAAATAAACAAAAATGCGACAAAATATAGGTAATGCTAATATGTGGTTTTCTAAGTCAATATGCAACTTGTGGGGATCCTCTTTATGGTTTAGTGGCCCCAATTTCCATATGAGTTTTATACCAACAACACAGCATGCTGTGTAAAGAGAGCTGGATTTAGACTCAAAAGCTAGGGATTCAAATTCAAGATCTGTGTGACTTTGGCCAAGTCACCTAACCTCTCTAAGCCTCAGTTTCCTCAATCGTAAGATATGGGAGTTGGGCTACATGACCCAAGATGAGCTTTGAGATGTTTTCCTATGATCCTGGGCCATGATCGTAGGGAAGAAATTGACAAACTGGAGTATATTTAGAGTATACAGTGACCAAGATGGTGAAGGGACTAGAAACCATGCCATCCAAGACTCACTTGAAGGATCTCACACAATGTTTAGTCTAGAGAAGAGAAGACTTGGAAAGGGACAGTTAACTTTCTTCACTTATTTTGGTTTGGACTTTTTTGGAGGCAATCAGGGTTAAGTGACTTGCCCAGGGTCATATAACTGGTAAGTGTCTGAGGCCACATTTGAACTCAGGTTCTTCTACCTATCCACTGCACCATATAGCGGCCTCTCTCCACTTGTTTTATAGAAGAAAGATTAAACTTGTTTTACTTCTTCCCAGTAGTGGGTGGAAATTGAGAAGAGGTAAAGTTTTACTCAACACAAGGGAATTTTTTCAAACAATTGAAGTTGTCCCAAAATAGAATGGCTGCCTTGGGAAGTAGTGGGTTCCCCATGACTAGAGGTCTTCAAGTGGATGAGCAGCTGGACACCACTTGTAGGTGATACCTTAGAGGAGATTTTTAAACCCTGGACCAGATAACTTCAGAGATCCCTTCTGATTCTGACATTCCGGGATTCTGTAATCCAGTGGTTCTCAACCTTCTTAATGCCATGAACCTTTAATATAGTTCCTCATGTTGTGGTGACCCCCACCCATAAAATTATTTTCGCTGCTACTTCATAACTGTAATTTTGCTACTGTTATGAATTGTAATGTAAATATCTGATATGCAGGATGTATTTTCATTGTTACAAATTGAACATAACCCACAGGTTGAGAACCATAATCTCTTGAGTCATTGAAAATTCTAAATCTTATGGTCCTACCATCTTTTGAGGGTCCTAGAAATCAAAAGACCAGGGTTCCCATCTAAACTTTACTAAGGAGTCCCTGTGTGACATTGGGTAAGTACTTTCCCCTCTCTGAGACTCATTTTCCCCCATTTATGAAATAAATAAGCTCTAAGGTCCTTTCATCCCAATAGAGTCTGACAGCTTTCTCTCCCCCCAGAGTGTTTCACCAGATGCCATCTGTACCATCATCGTGGGCTTGTTTGGGGTTTATGTCAAGAATTGTCCGTGCAGGGACAAGGGGCCCTGCCAAATAGCTCATCCTTCCTGAGCCCTCTCAGCTGAATTCCAGTTTATTGCTTTTTGCAAATTGTCTCCTGCCTACCCAGAACCTGCTGCCTCAGCAAAGAGCTAGACCAACCACAGGCTCCAAGAAAGGACTATTAGTATTAGAAGAAAAGAAAACACAAACCTTTGCAGAATCCCAACAATTTTGTACCCACCGCCCTCCCCCTTACCCTCACCCTGGCCACTTGCTCCAGGCCTGAAACCCTCAGGGCTGCAGAGCTATATTTAAGAAGGAAGATATTCCCTGCCAAAGGCAGCTTCTGCTCCCCACTATGCTTTCAAAAATAGCCACTAAGAATGCTGAAAATTAAAAATAAATAAATTAACTTTAAAAGAATAGCCACTAAGAGCAGGGCTTTGGGGACAAGAGGCTCACCTCATGACCTTATGTAAATCACTCAACATCTCTGGACCTCAGATACCTACTGGTATTCCCCAAACACCCAGTGGGTCAGATCCCAGAACCCATAGGTCAGAAGTTCTGATCTCCTCATGCCCCCACCTCCTGAGAAGAGAGATTGGTTTGTACCCAAAAGACTTGGATTCAAATCCCAACCCCAACTCTTACTAGCTATGTGTCCATGAATAATAAACCTTAATGTCTTTATTCATAAAAATGAGGTTCATACCTACACTATCTTTCTTGTAGAGTTATTGTGAGAAATGTGCTTTGTGAACTTTAAGGCACAAAAATGTGAGTTGTTATTCTACAGTGGTAGAAATTTAGACCCAGACAAAAGCAGGGGCTTACTGAGAAGCCAGGGTTCTGGACTTTACACCTTCCCTCTAATCAGTTTCTCCTCTTCATTCAGTTGAGCTCAGTCTATTATGAGACTACCGCCTAGCAGCAAAAAGGAGCACTGAATTTGAAATCTTGGGACACCAGTTCAAATCCCAGTACTATCTCTTACCAGGAAGCTAGGTGGCGCTATAGTGCACAGAGCACTGGGCTTAGAATCTGGAAGACTCCTCTTCCTGAGTTCATATCTGGCCTCAGACACTTCTAGTTGTGTGACCTGGCCTAGTCACTTCACCCTCTTTTCCTCAGTTTCCTCATCTGTAAAATGAGCTGGAGAAGGAAATGGCAAATCACTCTGGTATCTCTGCCAAGAAAACCCCAAATGGGGTCATGAAGAGTCAGACATGACTGAAACTAACCAGTCTTACTAGTTGTATCATGTTAAACAAACCGATTAACTTCTCCAAGCCCCAGTTTCATCGTGTAAAATGATGAGATTGGACTAGATGGCCTCCAAAATGCCAATCAAAATCCATGATTCTACTGGAATCTATACTCCCTGGAAGGGGAGGGGAAAGATCATTGCCAACCTTGAGTCAAATGTTGGCCAAGTGAACGTTAAGCCAAGGATAACCTGTGCATGATGTACATGCAGAGAGAGCCCGGCCCAGATTTAAGGGGAAGGTCCAGAGGGTCCAAAGTCCCTTTTCCTGTAGTTCCTAAAGTTCTCTATCTGTGAAAATCCAAATGTCCCAGAAGTCCAAGGGAGATCGAGGTGACATGTTCTTTAGACCTTCCTGTACTTCCCCAGAGCCAGTCATGAGGCAGAATGGGCATGCATGATGCATAAGGTGGCGCTAGTTAAAATGAAGGTCTCATTCAAGCCATATGGCCAGATATGGGGTTCAGGCCCCATGCCCACCAGACCTTTCCCCTCCTGAGCATCTGCAGCTCTGTCCAGGCAGGGTGGCTGGGTATCAATTCAGAACCAAGGAGGCCTGAGTTCTAGGAAGGACTCGCCATTGGTGGGTAGGTGAACAGCTGCAGCTATGAATTCTACTTCTAGGAATTGGGACTAGGAATTATTGAGGAACTTTCCTGGAATTTTCTGTCCAGTTCCAAGGACAGCAAGAAGATGAAACTGTACTTGCTCAAAGTAAGCAAAGAGCCATATTTGTCCCCCACACCAAGTCACATTGAATTTGCATGAATGTTTTATTATGTGTGTATATAAATATGAGTCTATGTATATATGCATACTGTACTGGTATTATGGGTGTGTATACATGTCTGCATGTTTTTACATGAGTTTGTACATCTATCTGTAAGTCTCTGTGTGTATATGTCCAAGTATGTGTACATAAAACTACATATGTGTCTATGATCCTGTGTGTCTACATTGGAAATACATTGTATACATTGGAAAATATATACATGAGTTTATGAATGTGCCTCTGATTAAATACATATCTGTGTCAGTGGATAAATATAGTGTTAAGCATCCCTCTGTAGGGATATGTGTACATGTGGTTGCTGAGGCCTATTATTTGCCTTGCATTTCTACCCCTATCCCCCCTCTGTTTTACAGGGTCAGAAAAAGCAAAGACTCTTTTTTGTTGGGGTTGGAAGGGAAGACTTTGAGGAAAAGGTGGCATTTCAGCAGAGACTGGAAGAATGGGTAGAATGCCCAGAAACAGAAATGAAGGATAGGGGTAGAAATGCACAGCCCAGTCTCCTTGGTATACAACAGAGAATTCCAGGAAGGTTCCTCAATGCTTTCTTTCATCCATAATTACCCTCTCTTTATCCTGTTGCTAATGGGGTCCAAGCTCTAATAGTCATCTTTCTTTTTCCCTTCTTTCTCTGTATCAAAACATGCTGCAGACTACAAGGATGAGTTTTGAAAGATTTATTCACAGAGGGAGAGATGTCTGCAGAAATAATCATTGAGAGCCTGGATCAGAGAAAATTAGTCAGGACAGACGGGGTGGTACCCAACTTGAGATCATAGATCATAGAATTTAGAGCCAGAAAGGACTTCAGAGATCAGTCCAGCCTCCCTCTTCTTACAGATTAGAAAATTAAGGCCTAGAGAGAAGATATTTGCCCATGGTCACGCAGGCAGAAAGTAGACAGATCTCCAGCTGAAACTGACTGTGCCCAGGGTTTTCTTGACTTAGAGTTCCCCACATTAATATGCTGTCCTTGTCTGAATCATAAAAGAGAAGAGGACCCCGTTTCTCACCCCTGGAATTGGAGTAACCATAAAAATGTGAACTGAGCCTACTGTTCCTTTCTGTAGTCCCAGAATCAAGAAGCCTTCTGTTTAATGGAAAACTAGAGGTGCTATACCCACTTTTCTGTCTCATCACTTGCTAAGTTGGTATCTTCCCTCCCTCATTCCTAACAGGGTAGAGATCAAATCTCCCATAAAATCAAAGTGTTTCCCATCACTCAAAAAGCAAAGATGATTCAACCTGACAACCCCCAAGTTCACACGAGGGAACCCCTTTTCTCACAGCCCTTTTTGTACCTTTCTCTGTACCTCATACTCTGCATTATAATTATTATATAGCACTGCCTACTCTCAGATGTATTTTAGTCTCCTCCAAGGCTATGAACTGTATGAAGATAGAAAATGTATTTATCTGAAAATTATATCTCCTCAAATAGGTTCTGCAAACATTGTTTTTAATCAATATTTGTTGAATAAATGAGTGAAAGTTGCATGTGTATGTCTGCATAGAGGGTGTGGATATATTAATAATTATGTAAATACACGTGAGGGATGTATCAACATGTATGTGTGTAGGTGAAATATATGCATGGAGTGTGTGTGAATGTGTGTTTTTAAGTGAGTGTGCGAGTTGAGTGCATGTGTAAATGGGCACATATGTGTGGGTATAGATATTTTTGTGGCTGTGTGTGTGTGTGAATAATTTCTTCCATGTGAGGAACTCCCACCATGGAAACTCATTGAATCCCAAAATTGGAAAGTGTGAAGGGACCTCAGTGACCATGTGGTCCAACCCAAAGACAAAAGGACTTCTCACAATAACATACCCAGCCTCTACTTGGAGACTTCTAAGAAGGATGCCATGCCCTTATGAGGCCACCCCCTAATTTGGCACAGCTTTAATCATTATTAAGTTTTTCCTGATATCAAACCTAAATTTGTCCCCTTTCAACCTTCATCTGTTACTTCCAACTCCTTCTGCAGAGAGAGATTGGCAATTCATTTGTAATTTAGGGTCATAGAGAGTTGCCTTGGGGCACTGAGAGTACCCTCAAGTCACACAGTAACACAGACCTTCAGAGATTATATACTTCATTGTCCTCATTTATTTTTTTTTTGAGGCAATCGGCATTAAGTGACTTGCCCAGGGTCACACAGCTAGTAAGCGCCAGTGCTTTATCCACTGTACCACCTAGCTGCCCCAATGCCCTCATTTTACAGAGAAAGAAATTGAATACCACAAAGTAGCAGAGCCAAGATTCAAACCCACATCTTCTAACTAGCAGCCCAGTTGTCATTCCAACACACCACTGACCTCAAGGTCATTTTTTCCTGGGGCTGTAGGTGGAAAGTGTACCAGGTCAGCTTTCACCAGAAAATCCTCCTCATACCAAGTCTTGAAACCAAATCGACTCATTCCAAAGGTGTTGGGTCACTGGGCCCGTGATCCATCCTTACCTACCAACACCACCATTTCTACAGACTGGGCCTGCGCTTATGCCAGGTTCCCTCAGCAAAGTCAGGGAAGTGACCTCAGTTGGCCACTTCTCAGGACCCTAACTGGATTCACTGAAGTCGTTCTCTTTTACACCTCTCCTCTCCCCAGACAGTTCTGGTCTAGACCCTCTCCTCCTCTCAACACAAACCAGACCATTTTATTAGACTTGAGAGAGTCAGGCAGGACAGGGAACCCCAGAAGGCACCAGGCTCTGTGGGTGAATTTACAGATTTCCTCCAGCTGAGTGGGAACCAGAGCACTCCTGATCTTGACTTAAAATCACTCATCAAACTTCTCTGTTCAATTTGTATTTTCCCTTGAGCTCTGGCCTCTGAAAAGGTCTTCCTGGAGCAATCTCCTCATCTTGGTAATTAGGGGAGATGGCAGACTGCTTCCTTTGGAAGCCTAGCAGGAACATCAGAAGCTTAGCCCAGAAAAAAATAGAACCTCACTAATCAGAACTAATTGGCAGGGAAGTGGCCAGTCAGAAACAGTGACAAGCCTAAATTACAGGCTACTTTTAAAGAAATTAAGTTATTTTACTTTCAACTGCATATAGCAATTCTAGTTAACAGTGTGACCTTTAGGGGACCTACTTTAATGAATAAAGTTCCCCTCCTGCCTCCAGGCCCAATTCAGATCCTACCTGTTCCATGAAGCTTTCTCTGATCTTTGACCTCTCCCCTACATGTGAAAACAAGCTCCCCCTCCTCATTTCTCCTAGCACCTTGTTTGGACCAATTTGGAATTCTCCTTTCCTCTCTTCTATTATAGTGACTTGTGTATTTTTCCTCACCCTTCTTCCCCACCCCCATTAGATTGTAAGCTCTGTGAGCAAATGCTGTGTCTATTAATCTTTCTATCCTGAATGCAGAGTCCTGCACCTAATAGGAGACAAATGGTCATTGAATTCATTTGATTCACTACTAACATGTCACTACAGGCTCCGAAGAGGAAGATGTAGTAGAGGTAGGAAGAAGCAAACTAAGATACAGTTTATCCAAATGTTCATTCTATGTAGGCATCTCCTCTAAATCCATGATGCTTCCTGGGGGGGCAGGAGAGAGCTCCAGGGAGTGGATAGATGGCAACCTGATGTTAAACATTCACCACAGATAATCTACAGAGGGGATAACCCACATCTGCAGATGGATGGGAGCGGATTAGACGCATAAGCAAGCCGGAGCTCAGAAGATCCAATATGGGCTTAAAGGGAAGGTCCCTGGGACCTTATTTTTGAAATCCCCAGAAATCTTCATCTATGGATACACGAGGGCCCCAGCAGGTGGAGACAGTGCAACATAAAGCTTCTGGGAGGAGCCTTAAGCATCCTTGACAGGTGATCATCTAAGCCTTGGCTTAACCACTCCAGCCATGGGGAGCTCACTGCCTCCTCAGGCAGTCTGGTACATTAGCAAACAGCTGTTAGCAAATTCCTTCTTTATATTGAGCTGAAGTTTGCTTACTGTCCCTAGAGCCTGATGAATGAGTCTCTCTCCCATGTGATAGCCCTCTAGATATTTGGAGGCAGCTATCCTATTCCCAACCTCAGCTTAGATACTCCAGTTCTTTAACTGTTTCTCCTAAGACAGGGTTCTGAAGCCCTTCACCACCTTATTATCTGACTTTGAACAAGTCACTTCATTTCTGGGCCTCTTCTTTTTTGCCATGTGAGCAGAGTTTTAGATTAAATGGCCCTTTGGGTTCCCTCTATCACTAAATGCTGTGGTCTTAGTCGCCCACCCCATCCCCTTCTCTGGATGCATGGAAGTTACTACAGTTACTAGAATAGTGCAGTCAGGAGATCTAGGTGATGGCCTCAGCTCAATCTCTATCTGTGTGACCTTGGATAAGGGTCTTCCCCCAGGGGATGGGATGTAGGATCAAAGGAGGGCTGGAAAGAGAAAGAATGGAGAGTCTTAAATGCCAGGCTGGGAGGTTTGAATGGTGCTTGACACTGTCTACAATACTTTAACATTCATTACTTGCATTCACCAGAGTGGGTTCCATCATGCTTTGTCATCCGTTTCAAGTCTTCATGGAACATGCCCCGGTCTTAGAGTTAGAAGACCTGGCTAGATTCCATTCATGTCCCTGTCATCCACTACCTATGTAACTGGGCAAATCACTTAACCCCTTTTAAACTCATTGCCTCATTCTTGTAAAATGGAGATAGGGATGCCAGCTGGACCTGCTCATGGAGTTTTATGAGGAAAGCTCTTTCAAAGTACCAGAGGGCAGTGGTATTATTTTCCTCCAACTAGATTTCTGTATCAGCAACAGAATATTGAACCTTCTGGGGCCAGTATTAGAGATCTAGAGCTATAAGGAATTCTGGAGACCATCATCTAGTCATAAGAACATAGATATAGGGCTAGGATGGACTTCAGAGACCATCTAATCCAACTACAAGAGGAAACTACTATCCAAGTGGTAAGTCTCAAAGACAAGATTTGAACCCAGATCCTGTCACTCCAGAGCCCAGGACTTTTTGTATTTTATTACACAAGTTCACATTGATGTGACCAATCTGTTTAGAGAGTCCCATACAGACAGGGTGAAAAGACCTAGAAACCCTTGGTCCAAGGTCCAGTATGTCTTCCAGATTCCACTGCTTGCCTAGCTAGCTAAAGGTAGATGGTATTCCTGCCATCAACAGAGCCTTGGTGGAGTGCTAAAGGAGATGTCAACAAGGCATTTTCACTTTTCATAAAAATCAGCCCAGACTGTCTATTGCTACCAGCAGCAGAACTGCCTTGGGCATCCATGAGAGGACACAGAGAAACTGAGACTCTGGAAATTAAAAGGAACTTTCAAGGTCACCTAGTCCTAGCCCTCCTATTTGTTTCCATTGGCTAAATGCCTTCAGGGAAAGTGGCCAGACTCTCCAGGAGCAGGTTTATCGCCAAGGGGCCTCTCCCAACATGCTGTCTGATCCTTACTTTAGCGCAATTGGCGCTGTCCAGTGCTGGATTCTATCAGGGAAATGAGATGCTTCATCTGATTCACCCTTCTTTTGTTCCTATTTATAGCCTCTGCCCCAGGCAATATCACTGGGGTCACAAGGAGTCTTATTTTCATCCCTCACTACCCTGACTCCTCAGAGTCAGTATATTGTCTCTTCTGGTTTAGTTTCCAGTTTGCAGTGAATCTCTAAGAACCACGAGGGGAAGATTGGGAACTCAGGGGCCAGAGAGCAACAGTTCATTGTCTTTCCAAGCTGTAGCCAGTAACAACTGATTATCTTTGCATATGGACCCAAGTTCTTTAACCCCAGAACCACAACTTTTTTCCATGCTTTTTCCTATATGAGTTGATGTGGATCAGTGGGCCTCAACTCTGAGCAGTGGAAGTATGTTGCACAGAATCATCCACTGTCTCCCAGGGTCTCCCTTCAGACCAGTGGCATGCATTGATGAGACAGAGTGTGATACAATTTGAGGGGTGGGGTGAGGGAGGAGGAATGAAGGATTTGGATTCACAGGACCTGGATTCAGATGGATCTGCCACACATTGCATTTATGACTGTAGTCAGTTAGCACAGTATGGTGGAGAGAGGGATGCACTTAGAGTTAGGAAGACCTGTGTCCTCATTCTGGCTTAGACACTTAACAGCTAGATGATCCTGGGCAAGTTACTTAAACCTCTCTCAGCCTGTTTCTTCATCTCCTTAATAAAGGGGTTGGACTCAATGACCTCTAAGGTCCCTTGTAGGTTTCAATCTATGGTCCTTTAAATTCCTTCCAATTCAACATCTATGATTCTTTGAGCTAGGGGTTCTCCAACTGGGACCAGGGTTAAAACTCAGCCTGCAATGGGAGTCAGGGCTTTTTTTCTGAGACAAGATTTGGTCTTTGTTTGGGGTGAGAGTTAGGGCTCAGCTTGCGATCAGAGTTTAACTCTTTTGTTCTAAGATCATAAGATGATGGATTCAGAATTGAAAAGGACCTTAGAGATAATCTACTCAATGTATAGTAGAGGAAACTGAGGCCTATAAAGGCTAAATGACTTATCTAAGTTCACCTACCTAATAAGCAGCAGGGGTAGAATTTGAACCCAGGTCCTCTAACTGCAAATCCAGTACTGTTTCCTCTACATCATACTGTCTAAGTGGTATCTCACACAGTCAAGTCACCTCTCTAGTCCTCAGTTCCCCCTCTATAAAATAAAGAGATTGGGACTATGTGCCCTACAAGAACCCTCGCATCTATAAGTCCCATGATTCTAAAAGTCATGTGCCCAGCCATGGAGCAAGATTTCATAAATAAGACCATTAATAAGTATCTCCCAAATACTTCCCCTATACACATATGGGGGCCCAGGCCTCAGCTGAGCACAATAGGGAGACAGAGAACAAGAGGAGACATGACTTCTTTCCATGTTAGGGAGATTCAGTTCTCTCACTCTTGTCAATTGTGTGATCAAGACAATAACTATTCTGAAAAGACAGAAAGCTGAATGGTCTTTGGTGGTCAAAAAAGCCTTTTTGGAGGAGGTAGAATTTAAATTGGTCCTTGGTGGATAGTGGGGATGAGAGAAATGAACATCAGAACAATTCTGAAGTTCTGCCTCATACTCATCAGATAGACAAAGATGACAAGATAAAAATAGTAATTGTTGGAGGGGCTATGGGAAGACAGGAGCACTAATGTACCATTTATAGGTGGAGCTGTGAATTGGTCCAACCATTCTAGGAAACAACTTAGAATTATACTAAAAAAAAATCTCACTAAACTATACATATTTTTGATCAAGTAATACTGCTATTACGCATGTACTCCAAGGAGGTTAAAGACAAAGAGAAAGATCCAAACGTATAGTAACATATTTTGTAGTAGCAAAGAACTGTAGGGAAAGTTTGTGCCCATTAGTTGAAGAATGGAAACAAATTAATGGAATGCTATTTCCCCATGAGAAATAACAAATATGAAGAATTCAGAGAAACTTAAGAAGATTTGATTGAAATGATACAGAGTATCTGCAAATGGAACCAGGAGAATGATTTGCCGGATGACCACAGTAAAAGAAAGGAAAGCAACACTGATTTAAGAACCTTGCTCCATGCAATGTCTAGGCAGGATTTCAGAAGACTAATGGTAAGATGAGGTGGTAGACTATAGGTGTCGAGCTAGGCACACATACATGGACATGGCCTGTGCATTAATTTGTTTTACTGGACTGTATTTATTTGTTACAAGGTAGGGTTAGTGTTTCTTGAGGAGAAGGAAGACAGTCACTAGGCATTCCAAGCAGGGCTGATTTATGAACAAAAGTTTGAAGGCAGGATCAAGCGTCTGGTGTGCTAAAGACAATAAGGGGACTGGTCCATCTGGAGTAGGAGATTGCACGTTAAGGAAAAAGGGGATAAGATTGGAGAAAGTTAAAACCAGATTGGGAAGGACCTCTAAGGCCAACTTAAGGAGTCTGGGTATCATAGCAATTAAGGAAACATTGAAGATGTTTGGGAAGAAGAGTGAGGCAATGTGCATTAGGAAGACTACTCTGAATTGGTGCATAAAGCATAAATTGAAGGAAGAGAGATGCAAGGTAGGGATATCATTTTGATGGCTATTGCAGTAATTCAGATGCCTAAACTAGGATGGTGACCACGGACATGGAAAAGCTTCCTGATCCAGTTTCCAGACAAATCGGTGATCATAAAATATTAGAGTAGGAGGGGATCTTAAAAGGTAGAACAAATAATGCCAGAGCTGGGAAGGACCTTAGACCATAAAGCTAGAACATAAACAGAAAGGTCACTGGTCTCAGATTCACATCCAGATCCACTAGCTACTACTCATATAACCTTGATATATTTCTTTCTCTTTTCTGGACCTCAGTTTCTTCATTTGTAAAAATAAGGCAGTTGGACTATATGGTCTCGTAAGGCCCTTCTAGCCCTAAGTCCTATAATTCCTTACCCTCATGGAGTTTACAGTCTAGAAGTAAGTTACAGTACATACACAAAATAACTATAATAGACATTTTACAGAAGGAAAAGCTGAGGGCCAGACGGGGAAAAACCGGTCTGATGTTTATAAAATTTCAAGCTCTTTGAGGGAAGGGACTGTCTTTTGCCTCTTTTTGTATCCTCAGCACTTAGCACCATGCCTGGTACATAATAGGCCCTTAATAAATGTTCATTGCATTTAATGTCACATATCCAGTTAGTGTCAGAGCTGATACTTGAACCTGGCTCTACTGACTTCTAACTCATAGCTCTCTTCACAACAGATCTCTTGTCCAGCCTGACAATTCTACTCTTCCAAGAAAAGTCTCAGTCTAATCTCACTGCAGCCAGGAACCAAAGAAGCTAGAAATGCCTTGGTTTAGGCCCTGGCCCCTCCTTCTTATGACTACCCAACCTCTCTGACACTGGAACTGGCCTTTGTGCCAGGGAAAATGATGGGTTTTTGAAAGCAGCCCACTAAGCTCACCACAAATAAAGATAAAGAAGAAATCAATCCATTCAGACAGCCTCAGAAATGGGATTGTGGGTTGGTTCTTTTCCCCCAAAACCACATCAATGGGAGTTTAGAGAAAGAATAGTTCCTGTTCCTTCTGCTAATCAATTACAGCCCCTACCCCTGACAGGTTTAGAGAGCTCATTCCCAGATGGATGCTGGAAGAGTTGGGGTGGAGGAGAACCTGGGTCATAAAGCTCCCCACCCCTAAGAGAATTGTTTCCCAAAGTAACTCACCTTCTCCCACTGTTCATCCCAGTTAGTCAGTGCTGGGGATCTCCCCAGAGAAGGAAATGGACAGATTTATGATCTTACATAGTATGTCCCATGAAGCCAAAGCTCAGTGACTCCAGCATGGGTGAGCCATCAATTCTCTGTTATCTGCCTCTGTCCTGGTGGTGAGGAGGGGTCCCTATAGATGTGACATATTGGCTAAGATACATGAAAATGAGCTTTCACTGGCATAGGGTTCTCTCTAATGAGGGAAGATGCTACTTCTACCGATGAAGGTGGGCATGTTCTTTGCAAGTTCTAGTCTCACAGAGTTGCCTAGGGAATTGGGAGGTTCAGTTACTTGACCAAGGTCACACAGCCAATATGTGCCAAAAGCAGGATTGAACTCAGGTCTGCCTGGATATGAGGGCAACTTGGGCACACAGGGGCTTATCACAGATTGTAAAGAGTAACTCATACTCTACATGTTGTATTCCCTACTCCTGGCTGCAAGGAGGCAACGTTCCTAGTGCTGGAGACAGCCCTAAGTTAAGGTCAAAGATCCTATCTGGGGTTCAAGGCCATCTAGTTCAGAGGCCATCTAGTTCAACTCCCTGATTTTACATGTTAAAAAGCAAGTCAAGAGTTGCAGAAGCAGATGAGCTTGAATCCAGACTCAGTTCCTCCAAAGAAATCACTCCATTGTGCATCTCCACCTGACATCCACTCCTGGAAAATGCATTTTAATGATCAGAATAGCTCTTATTTCCATAGTGCTTTAAGATAAGACTTTCTCACCACGATCCTACAAGGTATAAGGATTATTTTTCCCATTTTACATATGGGGAAATGGGCTCATAATGGTTACATGAGCTGCTCAAGGTGCTCCAATGTTGTAGCAAATACATTGTACTCAAACTCAGGTCTTCCAGGGGAAGTTCTGGGCCTGTTCTACTCTTTTTCCTGCCCCCCACCCCAGTTCTAGTATAGCTGAGCTCCAAGGTTATGCATGCTCTGGGGAGCAGAGTAAAAGAGAGTGTGAATGAAAAGAGAGAAGAACGCGGCAGCTAGGTGGCGAAGTGAATAGAGCACAAGCCTTGGAGGCAGGAGGACCTGAATTCAAATCCAGCCTCAGACACTTAGCACACACACACACACACACACACACACACACACACACACACACAAAAACCAGCCATGTGACCTTGGGCAAGTCGCTTAATCCCAATTGCCCTACCTTCCCCCTCCAAAAGAAAAAGCAAAAAAGAAAAAGAATGTCTAAAAAAAAAATTTTTTTTAAGGGAGAAGAAGGATAAAGAAAATAGGAGTATTGGAAGAGGAACGGTCACGATTCATTCTCTTCTTTCTCTAGCCATGTCCTCTTCCTCTTTCCTCCTTCCTTTTCTCCTCCCCACTTTTTCCTCCCCATTGATCGATCCTCTTCTACAAATAAAAGCAGGATCCCTGAGGAGCTATCATCTGGTGCCCATGGAGTGGAGGGAGGATCTTTAATGGGAAAAGGTAATTATTTGCTATACCCTAAGGTCATTTCCAAATGAATTAGAAGTGATTGTGGTTCAGAATGAAAGGAAGATAGGTCAGAGATGAAACTGGACTCTTTTTGGTCCCTGGAATCACTGCAGGAATTGCTGCCTGCCTGCCCTTTTCCTTCCTCAACCTCCTACCCCTGTCTTAGAACCAAAGAAGCACAGATTTAGAGCCGGGATGAACTTTAAAAGGTCATCTAATCCAGCCTACTCATTTTACAGATAAGACAACTGAGGTCCCACAGACAGTAAGTCGTAGAACTGGAATCTGAACCCCAGTTCTCTGACCCTAAATCCAGCATTCTTTCTAGCTCTTTATACTTCTTGGAGGATTTTCAGCCTTAGCTACTCCTACCTGTCTCATTATGTTCCTCTTCCTGTCCCCCCCTGCAAGGCTCCAGACTGAGATCTAGGACACATAGGTCCCATTTCTCTTACTCCCCTCATCTCACCATATAACATAAAAGCAAGATCCTTGACCTCCATAGCCTCAGGTGCCCCAGCTGGGAAATGGGAACACAAAGCATTTTCTCTGGTGATTCTCAGTCTCCCCTTCTAGCTCAGTTAGGACCCAGAGCATGATTATGAGTGCAGCCATGATTCGCTGCCTCTTCCCTTCTCTAGCCCCTCCAGCAAAGCTTCCTTCTTTGACTAACTTTAATCAGGCCCTGATCCCCTGTCTTCCACATCCCACAGGCTGTAGTCCCTTCTCATCTCTGCTTCTTAAAATCCCTAATTTCCTTCAACATTCAGTTCGAGAGTCATCTCCTTCTAGGGGCCTGTTCTGATCCCTTGAGTCACTGTTGCCTTCCCTCCACCATTACTTATATGTATATATGTTGTCTCCCCTCAAGAGATACAAATCCCTTAAGAGTTAAGTATGGTTTCTTTTTTCTTTTCTTTTTCTAATATTTTATGTTCTGTGGTCTAGGCATGCTTAAATCTTCTTATAGGTTCGCATCTTGTCTTCCTTCTCAGACCAAGGACCCCATGAAGGCAGGAGCCGTGTGGCCTTCCTCGGAGGGTAAGGGGAACAAATTGAGAGAATATGGTTCCTGTCTTGGTGGAACAGGGCCAAAAGAGGCAGGATCCTCTTCAGGGTTCATTCATTTATCCAGAATCCTGTGGTAGATGCTAGAGAAGATACCAAGTTTAGGTTAGATATGTTACTTACCCATAACTTACAGTGTAGGATGGGGATAAGACAAAGACACGGTAACTCCAATACACAATATTACATAACAAATATAAACAGTTAGATTGAGGTCTGAGTGAGGAGGAGAATTCTGGGATCTTGGGGTCTAGGAGAAGGAAGAGTTAGAGTACCTCTACAAGGCTTTCCATCAGCTCCCTAGCTAACGATCCTCCCCAGGACCTCAGTAACTTTGTGACTTCTCAAGCTGGCAGTGCCCAGGCTAGCAGTGGAACTCTTAACATGTCTCATGTCTGTCGGTTTCCCCCACTCCCTGTCCCCAGACTCCATTGAAAATAGGAGACACCATGAATGAAGCCTCACTGCTCTGACAAATTCCTTTCAATATTGTGGCTGTATCTCCAGCTGTGCCAATCGACTTTATTTAGTTACCATGATCACCAAGTGCCCAAGCTGATTAGAGCCGTAGGACATGCCACCCACAAATGTGAGCCTATGATTCAGATAATGTTGCAGTAATGAAGCTTCCAGCTTTGGGGAAGAGAACCCAGGACATTCAGGAACTTAGTGTAGGTACTGCATTTGAAGTCAGGAGACCTGGGTTCAAATCCTGGTCCTTTTGTATGCTACCTCTGTGACCTTGGCAGGTCATTTTAACCTGACCTTCAGTTTCCTCATCTATAAAAGGAAGAGATTGGACTAGATGATCTCTTTGGCCCTTTTCAATGCTAAATTGTATGATGGGTGCCCCCTTTAGCCCCTAAACCTCCTGAACTCTTCCCAGTTGGCTCTGGGCTCCCTGGTCCCAAATGACCCTCTCTGGACCAGGTTGAAGAGCCAGGTTGGATCTCTGGAGAGCCAATTGCTAGGACCAAAGAATATGTGAAAAGCTGATTGAGGGGAAGGGGCTAGGATTAGAAAATCTGAGTCATGATTTTAGCTATGCTGTGTAATCTTGGATAACCTTCTCTGGGACTCAGTGAACAAACACTAGCCCAAGCACCACCTCCTTTGAGAGGCCTAGCCTGCTCTCAAGCACAGATGCCCTTCTGTATCACTTGGCCATACCTCGCCTTGTAGTCATCCTGCTTGACAACATACATCCTCTAGCCAACCTCCTCACTGCTTCAGTACATTCCAGGCTCGTTCCCACCTCAGCCTGTTTGCTCATGCTCATTCTCATGCTCCCCACCTAGAATGCCCTCTCCCTTCCTCTTCATATATTCATATAGTTTTGATTCAATCCACCTTTTCCAGAAAACCTTCCATCACCACTCTAGCCCATACCTAGCATTCCTTTCTCTCAACTCCTAGAGAATTTAAAAGCTCAATCAACACTGGGTCATAAATTATATTATTATTCTCTGGGTCTGGGTCCCTTCTAGAACTAATACTGTGCATGAATGAGTTCTACCTCCTCTAGACTAAAAGTTGCCTGAGGTCAGAGCGAATGTCTCCTCTTCCCTTGATTCCTCCAGTCTCTGGGCCTCCTAAGGGAAGGGTCTAGGGATGCTCATCTCTGTCTCACCCAGATTAGAAACTTCACATGGGTAGGGTCTAAGGCTGTTCCTCCTTTCTCTTTTTCATGAAATCCCCAAAATCTAAGACTATAGACATTCATGGGAAGTATTCCTATGGGAAATCCAAGAGGATTTTTCACTTTACAAAAGGATTTATTTCAGGGGTCCTTTAAATAGATAGATCCAGTGGTATATTTAAGTGTTTGTTGATAGATCATTAGCTAATTGCCAAAAGAAGGATGAGTAGGTAGTGAAATCTTAAGAGATAGAATTCTTCTATCATAAGAAATGATGATAACACATTTCTGAAGTGATCACATTGGGCATTATTCAATTTGTACAGTATCTTGGAAATTCTATTGCATAAAAAGGGCCATCTGTATCTTTGTCATAAAGATGATGTAAACACTTCTTTCAAGCCTTTATTTAGGGTTGCCACTCTACCTTTTAAGTGTTCCTTAGGAGGAACTCAAGCTGAGACACCCAACAATAGGGCCCAGATCAATGTTCCTCTTATTGTAAGTAGCCAGTTCCAGTACTTGGTGTGGTTTGTAGCCTAAAGACAAAAGTAGAGAAGCCAGTGATGAGCCGGGCTTATGAAGATAGTGGTGGTGATAGTGATAGCAATGGGAGAGGTGATAAATATGAAGAGGAAGAGGGAAATGAGAGTGATAGTGATAATGAAGGAAATGGTGATAATGAAGGATTATTTAGGGTGACAGGTGAAAGCAATGCTGTTGATGATGGGGATGTGATAATGATTATGACAATCTTGTAGAATCTGTAGCTTTCTTCAAGGCTCAGCACAAGTACAACCTTCTTTAGAAGACCCTTTCTGACTCCCCCATGAATGAATTCCCCCTCCTCAAAAAAAATTCTTTGTATTCATTTTATATATGTAACCCCTGTGTGAAGGCCTAGTTGTAAGGGACTCTCTCCTTATTGGTGGAGATGAATGCCCTGCCCTACATGAGTGGCAGGGCAGAGTTTGTGAGAGGCAAGAGAACTCCAGCCTTCACCAGTCCCTTTTGGGACTCACCAAACTTCAAGTCATCTTTGCATCTCTTCAAGGGTCAAGGTGCTTCTAGCTTCTAGCTTCTAGCTTCAAGAAGGAAGAAGCCAAACCCATTTCAGGTTTCTGAAAGGAAACAGTCTGGGAGAACATGAGAGGAACCAAGTCTCCATCTTGTTCCTGTTCCTAGCTTGCTACACTAGGGACTTCAGGGAGTTTCCCCTTAGGCAAGATCCAAGATCTCACTCCCATAGGAGAATGCCTTCACTCTGTATTGTGTGGTGTATATTCTTCTCTGTATACCTTCTCTGATTTTCGTTTTGCTGTGATTTGGATGAGTGGGGTTTTTTTTACTATTCACTTTGTGTGTTCATTATGGAATTGAAATTTGGTAGGAAAGGGGTCAAGTCTTGGCCTTGGATATAGAAGGGGATCTCCCTTCCCTACAGAAATAACAAAGTGATCAGAAATTAGCTCAAACCTGATCATATCCCCTAGACAAACATTTAAGGTAGCAGATAGATATACTTCTAGTCTGATACCCTGTGTCTCTGAGGAGGCTATAGTGGCCTTTGGCTCCAACTTCCTGCTTCCCCTCCCCCTCCACCCCCTCCATCCTCCCACCCCACCCCACCCCCGGCAGAAAGAAGGTCTCCCTTGGAGAAAAATGGGAAGAGAAATGGGGAAAGATGTCTATTCTGCTGCCCTTCAAACCTCCGAACAACCTTTGCCACACGTGGGACCCCTTCCCTTTATGTGGGGCCCTCTCACTTTCACTACGTGTATATTTTTTGTATTTACTTATCTCTTTACACAATGTTCCTACTCAGTAGAATATAAGCTCCTTAAAGGCAAAGCCTGTCTTGCTTTTGTATTCCCAACACCTATAGCACAGCAACTGCTGAAGAAATAAATGATTGTTGAATGAATGAATGGTCTTAATTGTTGGTAATGGTGATGTTGGTACTAATGAAGGTTATAACTTGAGGCAGGTGCTAGTCACAGCAATGAGGGAAGTGATGATGACTATGGCAGCAATAGAGCTAGTGCTAAGGAATGCCGTTGGGATGATGATGATGTGGGAGACAATGGAGATGATATGGGGGTAACAATGAAACAAGTAAGTGATGGAAGTGGTGATGCTAATGAGCTTGGGGGGCCCAAACCAGCATCAGGAAAGGATACCATGGGATGGAAGGGGAAAAACACAGAGCATGAGCATTTGCCCTACCACCTGAGGTTGCATTTCAGCTACCTAGGACCCTGCCAAGAAGAAAGAAAGTATTTGTGGGAGAGACCACTTTGTTAGTTTTCCTTTTTTTTTAAACCTCCGACGGGCAAAGCATTCTGGGTAATGAGATGCAAATTGATAGAAAGACAATAAGGCAGGCTTGGGAGCCGCTCTGACGGGGCAGCTTTTAAAGAGTCAGCCTGATTGCCTCTTGGACAATTTGCATACCATTAGCTAGAGTCTTTCTTTTTAAACTTGCACTTGGTATTTTTTCTCCAGAGGTCACCCCAGACTAATTACCATAGCAGCGCTGGCTGAGCAAGACGGGGCACCGAAGATGTGATCACGGGGCTTGAAAAGCACAGAGGAGGGCATACGGGATGCCCCCAGGGCAGGGGGACCACAGCCTTAGTAACCCTAAAACCCTCAGAATTCGAAGACTCAGGTGGCTCCAGCATCATAAAGGTGGCCCTAATTTGGTCAGGGGAGCAGGAGATTAGGCAGGGGCCATATCCTCAATCAGTGCTGTGAGAGAGACCCAAGGATATAGGGAACTATCCTTCCTCCTGTTCAGTCTCCTCTAGTTTCTCCTTCCTGTTCTTCACTCTTGTTAGGGGTCTGCAGTCTAGTAAGAGGAAACTAAGGGGTGCCAGGCTCCTCTTTCCCTTGCCTAAGTAAAACACATACTGGCATCCCACTGGGCATTCTAGATCCAGAGGTAGGGCTAGTCTGAGCCATTCATGCCCTCTCACTTGTGGCCAGGGAAAGGGCTAGCTAGCCAATGAACAAATAGGATCAATATGTGATGGAGTCACAACTCAGCCTGAGACCTGGGTTAGGTTTAGTCTACGACCAGAGTCGTGAGGAGCTGGGGTCAGGACTCAGCCTATGGCCAGCATCAGGGATAGTGTGTGACCAGAGTTAGAGCTCAGTTTGGGACCAGAGCTGGATAATCATTCTGGGCAAGGGGTCAAGGTACCATCTAGGACCAGAATCAGGATTCTCTCTCAGTCTGGGGAAGAGAGTTTTGTTTTGTTTTTAAATAAGCTACATAGATAAAGTCCCTGCATTATAGGGGTTTATTCTCTAATATAGACCCAGCAAACAAACTAGTGTGTTATTAGGAGCAGTCATGCATACAGAAACAAAAAATACTGCAACTCTCTATTTCAGCCAGCACCATATTGAGCAATCCTAACTTAAGAGGGGCTAAAATGAGATTCTGATCCTTTGCTTCACAGGAAGGTTCACCTGGGAACCCTGCAAACAGGAGCGCCCCTAGCTGACCTCAGGTTGGGCTTACAGATCACTAATAGTTCAATAGGGGAGGCTGCATGGGGTGGCCAGGTGGCGCAGTAAATAGAGCACCAGACCTGGAGTCAGGAGGACCTGAGTTCAAATTGGGCCTCAGACACTTAACATTTACTAGCCATGTGACCTTGGGCAAGTCACTTAACCCCAATTGCCCTGCCTTCTCCCTCCAAAAAAAAAAATTAAGGGAGGCCACAGAGGGCACAAAATTTGGAGCTAAAATGTTAGAAATACCTGACTAAGGGAACTCAGCAATGGAAGTTAGTCATCCTCATGTAAGAAAGGTAGACAATACAAAAGTAAGACTTTGCCTCCTAAATTCTTATTGATGTCTTTGGTTTTATATCAGTTTATTCTCAAACATCTCCTTCCCCATCCTCTATCCAGTCTTCCCTCTTTGGAGACAAAGATTTAAAAAGAAAAAGATGTAAAAATAAATTTGTCAACTGAGTCTGACAGTGTGTACAATATATGAGATCTAATTTACAGGCAACCAATTTACATGCTACTTTTCAGAAACACCATCAAGGCAAGCCTGGATTAATAATATCCAATCCCTAAAGAAGGAGAGGACAGCATTGGGAGGGTGAGGAATGGACAGGTTGTCCACTATTGGAGTTTGAATAATAGCTGGAAGGACAGCTTTTGTCTTTCTCATAATGTTCCAGAACAATGTCCTGAGCTCCCAAGTCCCAGTGACAAGAGCCTTTCTATGATTCTACCTGCAAAAAAAACCCCTGCTATTTCTATGACTTTTTAAGGTTTCCAGCCTGCTTTCCTCACAACAGTCTCATGAGGTAGACAGCATAGTGACAAGAAAACCAGATCTGGAATCAAAAGAACTTGAGTTCAGATTTGACCTCAGACTGTAGGTCTGAGCAAGTCATGCAAACTCAGTTTCCTTCTCTGTAAAATGAAGATAATAGCACCTATCTCCCAAGGTTGCAGAGAGGATAAAATGAGCTAATACTTGGATAGTGTTTTGCAAACCTTAAAGCTCTTTATAAATGCCAACTCTCCTTTTTATTAAGTAAGTAATGCAAACATTATTATCCATTTTAGGGATGAGGAGACTGAGGTTCAGAGGAGTTAAGTGACCTGCCCAGGGCTACACAATTAGTAAGTGTGCAAGCCAGGGTTCAAATGAAGGCTTCCTGATTCTAAGTCCTGTGCTCCCTCCACTATACCACACTGCCTATTACCTGGAAACATGTGTCCCTCAGTCAAAGGTCACTGTATCATTGCTCAGCTGCCATCTGACACTTCTCTAGTACAGTCTAGTACAGATCTTAATTTCCCTCTTGGTCCCTCTCCCTCTACTCTGTTATCCTGGCTCACAGAACAACAGAATCTCAAGAGTGGAACAAATCTCAGAGGCTGTCTAGTTCAACTTATCCCTAAACAGGTATCCCCTCAACACCATCCCTAAAATGTCATCTTCTGGCCTCTTTTTAAGACTTTCAAAGAAGGGAAACCTACTACCTTCTAAGGCAGTTCCTTCTACCTTTGGACACCTCTATTAGGAAGTTTTTCCTAAAATCAAGCTTAAGTCTGGCCCTCTGCAATTTCTCCCCATTTTTCTACCCTAATCACTTTCACACTGGTTTTCCAATCTGCTGCAGGGAAACAGGAATTGACCTGGGAGTTAAGAGATCTGGCCTCTACCCCCAGTTCTTCCACTGACTTAACTCTGTGACTTTAGGAAAGTCTCTTTGTTCCTCTCAGTCTGTTTCCCTCTCTGAATAATGAGAGGGTTAGATTAGATGATCTCTAAGGTGCCTTCTAGTTATACCTGTATGGTGATTTTTTTTTCAAGGATAGCAGGGAGCTGAACTTGTCTGTAAATCTTCTCCAGAGAAAAAATTCAAGTTTCCAAGGGTCCCTCACCCCCCCCCTCCCCCACACACACACCAGTCAAAAAGAGACATCTCTGTCTCTGTGGTTGTGAAGCATCAAAGGTAGCCCCAAAGCCCTGCTCATTCCCCAGCCACCCTGATTTCAGTGCTTGGTCATTGAGAGAATCCCCAGTTCCTGGAAGATACTGGCTGGAATTCACCTCTCTGAAGACTCAGTCCTTGTCCTGAACAGCTCCCAAAGACCAGAGTGACCAGGAAGACAATACAGTTAACTCTTCTATCCTTTACCCCTCAACTCTTAGCTCTTGAACACTGGCTCCAGACTTCTGGTTTAGTACTCTCTCCCTTTGTCCAGGAATGGAAATATGGGGTACAGTGGCTCCTTTCTCCCTTTTCTGACTTTCTTTTTTGTCCCCTTTCCCCAAGATTGAGCATAATCAGAGCTAATCAGAAAATTATGATCTGTCTGATTGCTGATTAGAGCCCTAATGTTAATATAGTCAAGCATCGGCCTGGGTTTGGGCTGTATGTTCAGAGGAGTATAAAAATAACATCTCTAAAGGGACAACAAGATATGAGGAGGGGGCCTCAGGACCTAGGGACTCCCAGCACTAGGCTAGATTCAATGAGGCTAAAACAGAAAGCCGAGTCCCTTGGAAGCTTAGGGAAGAGATGCCTTCCAGCCAATTCTACTGCTTGCCTGATAGGTGAAGCCTCTAGGTTCCCATAAACTCTATAGACTGAGCACGTCTCTCTTGCTACTGACTAAGGACCACCTCTGACCCTCAGTTTCCTCATCTGTAAAATTGGGATAAAACTAATTGCAATACCTATCTCACAGAGATACTGTGAGATATTAGTGTGCAAAGTCCCCTACATATGTGTGAATTAGAAATAATAGCTGATAGAGAACCTGCTCTCCAGGGAACATAAACTTGAAAGGATTCTTTGTCATTTTATGATGGGTAAGATGCAGTCTAGCCTAGAGGAAGGGTCATAGACCTGTTGACCTTCTAGAGTTCCTTCAAGCCCCATAATGCCCAAATTCCAGAGACCACAATAGTCTACTACCAAACCAATTTGCAGGCTTAAATGAGAAAGAAGACAGGAAAAGGAAGGCTCACTTGGGAAAATCCCCAGGCAGTCCCAGTATCAAAGAGGTGAGAAGCTTAGAACCAGAGGGGACTTCAGAGCTCTTCAAGTCCAAAGCCAGAAAAAACAAAAGCTGATTTACACAGAAAGGGATCTGCTCATCTTCAGAAGCATTGACCTCTCAAGTTTCCAAATGCCACAGGGGAGAGAGAGCCCTTCACGGTAATGCCTTCTCTCATCTGCACAGCACAACTATTTCTGCTCCGCTCTCTCGTTGGCCCTTCATCATTGCTCTTGAAAGCATCCAAGCAGAGATTTTTGTGCCCATTTTTCACATGAGCAAATTGAGACCAGGGTGAGAGATGGCACCTGCCCAAGACCACATAATAAATCTGTGTCAGAGTGGGGATTCTAACCCAGATCACAGCATCACATCATTCCCACCCCCACCAAACTCTTCATTGTAAAGCACTTAGCACAATTCCTGGCACATAGGAGACACTATATAAATGTTAGTTGCTGTTGATCTTCTCTTTCTTCTTTGAATGGAGGCACAGGGTGAGCATTGAGGTACCTCTAATTCACCAGCCCCTAAAATCTTTGAGAATACTGTAAGGTCCCTTTTGTTCTGATCTGATTCAATTCAATTTAACAAATGCTTGCTAAGCCCCTACTAAGTCCGAGGCCTTTGCTTGGTCCTGAGGATAAAAAAAAATAGCTTTAAACATTCCCTACTCTCAAGGAACCTACAAAAGCTAGTGGTGAAGGGGAGAAACTGAAACCCAAATCAGTACAGTATAGGGGGGGAGTGTGATGGGGGCAAAGAAAAGAGAAGTATGAGGAGAGAAAAGTAATTTTCCCCTGAATGGAAGGCATTCTGGGGGATCCTGAGCCCCCGGACACTGGACTTCATTACCCAACCTCCTGGGTATAACCAGGCTTCCAATTCCTAACGTCTCTAAATTGATCAGCTGGTCCTCACAGCCATGGTTGGGGAGGGGAAAGGATTGTGGATGTGTCTTGCCTGCCCCTTTGCTGTTCTTGAGCTATAAGTCAAATACAGCTGAGCCGATTCAAATTTGGTCCTGTTTATTTTATTCATTTGTTTCCAAGCTAAGAAAACAGCAACAGGGCACAAAATCCCATGCAGCCTGGCAACATCCAAGCATCTTCCTGTGGGTGGAACTCAAGGCCTAACAGAGTGGACACCGAGGAAACTCTGACTTTGTTGCCAGGCAGCCCCAGTACCCTCCCCGGGGCAGAGCTCTACTGATTAGGAGAACCCATAGGCCAAGAGAATGGGGGCAGAGGGGGAGGGATGTGCATGGGGGAGAGATGTCCCTTGGTTCTGCTGCCCAAACTTCATTCAGCTGGACAGAATGGTGGGAATCACAGTTCCTGTTTTAAAACAGGGAAATTTGCTAACTTCGGTCACTAAGCATTTCTCTCTCTGCCCTAATGATTACAGACCTTTATATAAATACAGCACTTTAAGGTTTGAAATGTGCCTTACAATTATTCTCTTATTTGATCCTCGCAACAACCCTGGGA
The DNA here is from genome assembly GCA_028646515.1 of Pseudochirops corinnae. Taxonomy (NCBI): domain Eukaryota; kingdom Metazoa; phylum Chordata; class Mammalia; order Diprotodontia; family Pseudocheiridae; genus Pseudochirops; species Pseudochirops corinnae. Next base: position 68,632,265 of record CM053590.1, read on the forward strand.
GGCAGGTGCTTTTATCATCCATATTTTACAGATGAGGAAACTGAGGCACAGAGCTCCAGTGTCTTGCCCAGAATTGCACATCTAGTAAGTGTCTGAGACAGGATTTTAACTCAGATCTTCCTGACTCCAAGTCCACCACTCTACCCATCACCGTACCACCCAGCTATCTCTGTCTCTCTGTTGCCTCTGATCCATTATATGAGGTCATCGGTAGCACAGTGGTGACTAGAAGCCAAGAGACATGAATTCACATACTGGCTTTTCCACTTATTAGCCCTATGACCTCGAGCAGCTCCCTTCACCCCCTCTCTCCTCAGTGTCTTCATCTTTAAAATGAGGATAACATTTGTGCCACCTCCCTCACAAAGTTGTGAGGGTTCAGAGAAATAATTAAAGTAGAAATACCTTGTAACTATAAAGGATGATATCAGCCTAAGTTACTATTATCAATTCCACAAAGGCCTTCATCCAAAGAAAGTTCTGAGGTTGTGCAAATGACCTGGGGTTCTCAAAAGCTATTCCAGCAGAGATCAACCTTTGGCATGTCCAACCAAGCTGAAAAGAGATTTGTCTATAGAAGATTTTAGCCACAACAGTTCATGAAACCTTCTACTTAGGAGAAGATGATGTGGAGGCTGACTGGGGCCAGGGGGAGCCCACCATGATGAAATCTCAGATCCTTCATGTGTTTAACTCTTATTATTAATCGTTATAGAAGGCAGTGCTCAGCATAGTGAAAAGAGCAGTGGACTTGAGAGTCCGGGACAAATGAGTTTAAATCCTGCCCCTGATCCTAGCTGTGTGACAATTGGCAAGTCACATTCCTTCTCCGAGTCTCAGTTTTCCTCATCTGTGAAATGGGGATAACAATCAATCTCCCATCTTCCTCACAGAGCTGTTATGAGGCTCAAATGAGACTACTTTACAGGTTTAATGTCAGTTATTAGCGGTAGTAATCAGTGTTTTCTGGAGAAATTAGAATGCAGGCTATTCTATGCTTAGGTAGCAGAGAGAGACCCTCAGAAATGGAGGCCTTCCAACCTCCAGTAGCCCGGGAAGAGAGAACCAAGGGGATCCAAGGTTGAGAAAGGAAGAGGGGGTGGGGAGGGAGGCTGGAGGCTCACCATAAGCAGGTGGAAACCATAAACCGAAATGAGTTTTTCCCCCATTACATGCGTCCTGACCTTTTTTAAAAAAATAAAAAATGAAAACAAAATCCATTTTATTAATTTTTTTTATCAACTTTGTCAAGACAGCATTCAAACTCGGGAGAGGGAAAAGGTCAGGAAACGTGTAGGGGCTGAAACGGCTTCAGTCCCAGAGTCCCCCGAGGGACTGTTGTGTGGTTATTTATTTCGGATTTGTCCCTTGGTCTGTGTCCTTGGTGTTTTCTACCTTTTAAACAGAAACTGTAAATAAATAAACATAGGGGAGGGGGAGAGAGAAGGAGCTGAAAGCCCCGGCTGGGGGAGGAGGTGGGTACGGAGCTGGATTTTTCCAGGCCTGGGATCAGTGCTAACACCCTTCTTCATCCTTGGAGGCAGAGGAATGAAAGGGAAAGGATGAGAAGAGTAGAGGAAGAGAAAGTAAGTGAGAAGCTAGGGGCTGGTAGAAATGGATTGGTGAAAAGACAGCTGGATTTGAAGTCAGAAGAATGGGGTCAGAGGAATCTGGCTCTGCCACTCCCTAGCTTTGTGACCCTGGACAAGTCACATCTCTATCTGTGGACCTTAGTTTCCTTGCATGTAAAATAGAGTCGCTGGGACTAGTCAATCATCCCGCTCTGGTGACTGTGTGACACTGGGCCTGTCTTCCCAGCATAGAGATGAAATATATCAGAAAAATGAACAAAGAGGTACAAATTAACAGAGTAAACTCTTCACTTATCCACTTCGTGGCTTAGCTGTGACAGATATTGTGAATCAGGATATCAGATTCTGCCACTCCCAGGCTGCTCCT
>CM053590.1:68634323-68665357 GCA_028646515.1 Pseudochirops corinnae
CTAGTTTGTGTGACCCTGGACAAGTCACTTAAATCTCAGTTTCTTCATCGGTAAAATGGGGGCATTAAGAGCACCTACCTCCCAGGGTCATGGTGAGGAATAAATGAGATGATATTTGTAAAATGCCTGGCACAAAATAGGTATTTAATCAAGGCTTGTTTCTTTTATTCCTAATCTAACCCTCTTATTTGCAAAAGAGGAAACTGAGTCCCAGAAAGAGGTCGTGACCTTCCTAAGTTGCAGAGCTAAGTCGTCCAACCCAAGTCTCTGGATTCTAAATTCTGTGCTCCTTTCACTACACCCCACTTTAGTCCCCTCTTAGAGACAGATGGCTCCCTTGGTCTACCCCCTCAGCTTCTCCAGGTTGGCTGTTTCCATATCTACCAGTCCTGTCCCTTTGCAGAGATGAAAGGCACCTCAGTGATCATCTAATCCCACCCTCTCACTTTACAGGACAGGAGCCCAAGACCCAGTCTGGGGTGGCACTGGCCCAAGGTTACCCAGGTAGTTGAGATCAGAGGTAGAATTTGAACTGAGGTTACCTGAATGCAAATTCAGTGCTTTCACTCCTACTCCATACAGTTAGCATTCCCAGACATCAGACTCTCCTCTTGTGGAGTTGCATCTCATTTTGTTATTATGCAGATATTTTAATTATGCAGATATGTATTTAGACAGTTTTAAATATGTATATTATTTACTCATTAAACCATAACAGCTCTGGAAATTGGAAATCTGTATTTAGTATCTATCAATCCACGATATGGAGCTAATACATAGGCAGAAGCAGTGGCTGAGACAGAAGAGGGGAAGACAGGGATGGAGGAAAAGAAAAAGGGAAGGGAGCCAGAGGCAACGGGAGGCAGGGAGGGCTGAGGGAAGACAGCAGTCGGCTGAGCTGTGGCTAATCCTGAAAGGTCAGATGGCGGGTGTGTCTGCTCCTGCCTAGCTCACAAACATTTATGAAGCATTTGTGTGCTTTGTGTATGCAGAGACTCAGGAGATACAAACAGATTCATGTCATGAGTACAGTAGAGAGAGTGCTAGATTTAGTCAAAGGAGCTGGGTTCAAATTCCAACTCTGCCACTCACAGTCTGGGTACCACTGAGCACGTCACATCTCTAGAATGTGGGGAGCCAGACTGGATGCCTCGAGTTTGAGCGTGTGATCCTTCGTCAGGCCTTGATCCCAAGGATCTTTCAAATGAGGGAAGGAACAAATTCAGAAATAATTATGATACAAGCAAGCATGAGAATAAGGGCAAAGGGAGGCTTTGAAGGAGATACAGAGATGGATAAGACATGGCCCCTGCCCTCTAAGAGCTTACACTATGGTAGGGAGATAACACCTGTGCAGGAATTCAGTCATTTTCCATTCATTCACTCAACAGATATTTGTCCATTAATTCCACATTCGATCACTCCTATCACTATACTAGCTATATAAACTATATAGCTATACAAACATTCATCTCGTTCCACAAAAATTCACTTATTCATGGAATTCACAGATCTTTATCAGAAGCCCTCTGTGTGTAATGGGCCATGCAAGGCCTTGGGAGATGGAAAAGAGAGGACAAAGTTCCTGTCCTCCTCTGGCTTCTGGTCTGGTGGGACTCCGGGAATGTGTGCCCAGCTGAACAGGGCACAGGTGCCGGTGCAGGTTGGAATGGGCTGGGAGATCAGATAGGGGAGAGGCCCCATCCACCAGCTCCCTTGGGAATGGAGCCTTGGAGAAGAAGGCAGTGTGAAAATGATCCTGGATTGGCGGTCAGGTAGCTTCAGTCAAGCAGCATGTCCTGGCCCGGCCCATCCAATCTGTCCTGGAGACTCGGGAGCATGTGCATATGGAAAGAATAGCTCACTCTTCCTATATTCACCGCTGGCTGTAATACTCAATGCATTCGTGAGGTACTAACCCTCAGCCAGGAAGTATCAAGGAGCAATCTGCATTTCTACAGAGGGGACATGACCATTCTAACGGCAACAGTCGGCCCAGCTCCAGAGATTAGAAGAGGCAGGCCCAGCTCCATCTACCCACAGAAATGACATACCCACAGATGCCCCCAAACAAGGCACAGATGCATAATGTACAGTGAGCACAGGAAGCCTTGCCTAAGCATGTGGATGAACAAAGGCTCCAGAGGCTAGAAGAGGAAACTAGAGCTATTGTATATCACACACACACACACACACACACACACACACACACACAGAAGTATCTCCAAACAAGGCACAAATATATCATGTGTTGTGAACATAGAAAGACACCTAAAAACATGTGGATGAATATAAAGACGCTCCAGAGGCTAGGGTAGAAAATAATGTCTCCATATACGCCTGTTTATAACACACACACATACACAAAAGGCAAAAATATATATTACATCGTGAGCACAGGAAAGGGTATGTAAAGACAGGAACAACTGTTCAGAGAAAAGCCCATGTGTACACTGTGACACATAGATGCATGTAACACTAGACATATACATGTACAAACTCATGTATTTCTGAGGTATCTCCACCTGTGATTTCACTGGCATAAGGGATTCCTATTTCCCATGGAAACACATACCGTGGATGGATAGTCACTGTTCATCTGAGATTTATAGTTTTGGGGAATTGCCCAGGTACTGAGGTTAAATGACTTGTCCATGGTCAGATAGTCCACAGTCAGGTAACACATGTGAGACTTGAACGTGGGTCTTCTTAACTCTAAGGCCAGCTCGCTCTCCATGACTCCATATTGCCCTCATATACATATAAGCATTCACACCCCTGCTCTACTTCCTGGGGTAGCCCCATAGAGCACCAGTTTCCTCCCATAGAGAATCCTTTCCCTTAAATTCAGCAAATACATGTTACATTCCTACTATATACAGGATCTTATATTGAGTACTGGAAATAAAAGATGAAACAGGACGTGGTTTCTGCCTTCATGAAGTTTATGTTCTGCTGGCAAAGGGTAGAAGAATCAATGGCTCACAAATAAGAATGATACAAGGTAAAACGTGATAGGAACAAAGAAAGCTCCAGACCAAGGCTCTAGGAAAATTTGAAGAAAGAGACATATCATCTTCAGCTGTGGCAAGAAAGGTTAATGGAGGAGGTGGCATCTAAGCTGGACCCTGATATCACTGGAGAGATACCAGGCCTGGAATGAAACCTCTTTGAGAAAAGCCATGGATATGAGAGAAGGCAGGATTGGTTGGGGGATGGATGGGATGTCCACCTTAGCTGGAGTGGACCCAGTCCAGGGGAGTCATGGAAGAACAAATCAGAAGGCATTGTAGGGTTGAAGGAATCTCTGAAGTCTTCTAATCTAGCCCAAAAACAGACCCAGAGAGGGAAAGTGTCCAAGGTCACACAATTCTGGTGGCCTTTTCATGGTGCCGCTCTGCCTTCCAATAGGCATCTTGGTGGACAGAGAGTGTCAGGCCGAAGAGAGAGAGGGGAAGTTCCAAGGTCAAGGCCCTCAGGTTGGTCATTCCCCTAAAGGAGAGAATAGTTAAGGAGTGAACCCTAAACCCAAGGTCCTAGTTCCTGTCCTCTCCATCACCATCTCCCCCCCTCCCCCAAGAACCCAGTGATCATGAGTTAGCATCATTTTGAATTACTTCAGTCTTTTATTGTATTGATCTCTTGCCAATCCCTTAGACTTTATCTCCAGGCAGGATGGAGGTACTTTCCTCCTGTCTTCCCCAAATGTGAGACCTCTTAGGGCAGGGTCTAATTTTCTTCTTCTATCTCTCTCCCCTCCCCTAAACTGTGATCTCTGCCTCTTTCTCTCCCAGTGAGCTCCTCTGGGACAAGTCAGGTTTCCTATCCTTTCATCCCCTAGATGTGACTAATGAGAGTATTCAGTCAAGCAAAGGTGGCAAAGAGAGGAATATTTGTTTTCATTGTATTTGAGCCATAAGGTGTATATGGGTATGTAGGGGTGAAAGGGACGCATAGGTTACTTTCTCAGTCCATGTGCCCTCTGTGTGACACTCAGTGGGATCATATATTTCCTTAGCACTGTCTCCATTTGGCAACGGAACTGAAAAGAGGCTAACTTTTAGAACTTGAATAGTGTCTCTTGAAATGGAAAGTCTCTCATGTGCCGGGGGAGAACAATGGTTCTCATTTCTTCCCCTGATTGGCTTTGATGCCGGCTAAGTCAGTGCATTGTGCCCAGATGTAGTCCTTCGTCCCCTTATGGTAACTCCATCTCGTTCCCGTCTTTTTTTTCCTTTCCTTTTCCTTCTGCCTTTTCATCTCTTGTAAAAGATGTTCCCTTGAGCTCCCTGGAATTGATTTTTAAGTGATACTCTCTCATATAATTGCTACTGAAATGCCATGTGGTTATTGTAATGGATTTTGAAACATGACAAGTCCCACTCGATGACCATCATTGAAATCAAAGATTATTGGAATGTGATTTAGGGACAGGTCAGGTTCATCCTCACATATTATCTGAACTAATCAGTCAACTTGTCTCCTAAGTGCCTGTCCTATGGGAAGCTACCTATGAAAGAGACAGAAAAGAGAAAGAGACAGTCCCTCCCTCCCGCCCCTCAGTGATTACAGACCTTAGAGCTAGAAGGCACCTCACTGGCATCTAGTACAAGGCCCTTGTTTTATACTTGAGGAAACTAAGGCTTACAGAAGTGAATTCACAGAAGTGTCGATCCAATCAATCAACCAATGAGCATTTATTAAGCATCTACTGTATGCTAGATGCTGAGGATAAAGTTACTTTAAAAAACCAATTAAACAATCTCCACCATCAAATAACTCTTCTATAGGGGGAGACAAAATAAACACATTCAAGTGTATTCAAAATAAATAAAAGATGATTTCAAGAAGGAAGGCACCAGCAGCTACAGGGCTCAGGAAAGTCTCTGTGTAGGAGGTAATGTTCAAGCTGAATTTTAAAGGAAAATAGGTATTATAAAGGGAAGCTAGGTGGTGCCATAGTACACAGAGCATCAGGTCTGGAGTCAGTAAGATTCATATTCCTGAGTTCAAATCCAGCCTCAGATACTTACTAGCTGTGCAACCTTAAGTCACTTCACCCTGTTTGCCTCGTTATCCTCATCTGTAAAATGAGCTGTAAAAGGAAACAGCAAAAAACTCTAGTATCTCTATCAAGAAAATCCCAAATGGGGTCATGAAGAGTCAGACACACTGAACAACTAAACACCAACAACAAAGGTATTCTAAAAGATGACAATAAGGAGGGAAGTATGTCCCATGTATGGGGATAGTCATGGAGGCTGGCCATTGAATGTCACCTGGGAAGAGCAGTAATGCAAATCTGCAGCCTCTAGCTTTAGAACCAGAGCTCTTTCCTCTGCCCAATCTCTGAGCTCCAAATCTGACTAGGAAGAAGACTCATACATGTGAGACATTAGACAGGGTTCTGTGTGTGTATCCAAGGGCTAGACTATGGATCTGTAGACTAAGCGCTAGAGAAGTCCAGAGAAGGAGATCCATGAGGGCTGGAGTAGTCAGGGAAGGATTTAGAGAGGCAGAGACAGGATTAGGTGGTAGCTTGAACCAAGGTCCAAAGGCAAACCCAAGTTACAGGTTCATAGACTTAGAGCTACAGGGGACCCTGGGGTCATGTGGTTCAACCCCCTCATTTTACAGATGAGGAAACTGAGGCTTAAAGAGATAAATTAACTTGCCTAAGGTCAAATAATTAGTAAGTGGGGTGGCTAGGTGGTGCAGTGAATAGAGCACCAGCCCTGGAGTCAGGAGGACCTGAGTTGAAATCTGGCCTCAAACGCTTAACACAAAACTAGCCATGTGACCGTGGGCAACTCACTTAACCCCAATTGCCCTACCTTACCCCCTCCAAAAGAGCAAAAACAAAATAATAATAATAATAATAATTAGCTAAGTGATGATCAGGTTTCAAACTAAGGTCCTGAGATTCTAAATCCAGCATTCTTTCCATGGAACCAAAATGAAAGAAAGTTCTGCATTTAGGAAAAACTGATCCCCTCCCCCAACTAACAGCCATTTTCATCATAAGCCCTAAATGTTCCTTCTCTCCCCAGAATAACCACTCAATGGCCTTGATTTTTCCCAGAATTCCTCCCTCTGATTTGCATCATCTTCACATAAAGCTAGTGAGAGTAGAGCCAGGTCTGCATCGAAAGCCATTTGCAATTGCTATCCGTACAATGAGAGTGAGTTATGAATTAGCATTTACTTGGGTGGCTGCCTGGGCCCCAGCCCAACTCCTTTGCCCATGCAAAGGGGGAGGTCATTGTGAGCAGGAACAGTTAGAAGAGAAAAAAAAGTATGGGGAGATATGGGTGGTGTCAGTTAATGGAAGAGTATTAGACTTGTAGATAGGAGATACAGGTCTGAGGCTAGACTCAAACACTAGCTATGTATCTTTAAAGTCACTGTCCTAGGAGCCTCAGTTTTCTCACCTGTAAAATGGAAGTGGTGATATACCTTCCTCCTAGGGTTATTATGCTTTATAAGACTTAAAGACCTATCAAAGTGGTTATCATGTCCTTACAGATGGGGAAACTGAAGAACAGAGAAGAGACTTGCCAAGAATTGCTAAAAGACACCAGTGAGGAGAGGAGAGTCAGGAAATGAAGGCTAGTCATGGAATGCCAGTGTTGTGGGAGATCTAGGCATCCATCTAGGGTGTGGGGCAGGGAGTGAGTAGGAGGCAGGAGGAGGAGGAGATAGGATGTTGCTTAACAGTTTTTCCTAGAAAAGTCAAGTTCAGCTGACTCTTCCTTATTCCCCTCAACAAGATACTGGTCTGATAAGACCATTTTCAGGATAGGTCAAATTGTGCAGCCTTGATCCTGCTATTCCCCTCCCTGAGCAAGAGTCTGGCTTTGGGAACAGGAGCTCATCCTAGTCCTGTGAAAGAAAGGTTTCTGGCCTGGAAAAATTGAAATAGCTTCTTTCCGTCATGCCCTCCATCCCCCCCCTAAAAAAATCCTAAACTCTGAGTTGGCTGCTACAATGTCCTTTTGTTCATGTCCCACCTGCCTTGCCTTGTTGTAGTCCAAAGAAAGAAGGAGACCTTGGCACACATGGATGGCAATGGAGAGAAGTGCCTCTGAACTCATGAGTCATTTGCAGAGCCTGGACTACCCTGTTTCCAACAACCTCGCCCCTTCAAAAAGAAACAGCCCTTGGACTATAGATGGTTTCCCTTTGTGATACTGGGGTCTGCCAGAGCTTATAGGAATATCACTTGTGTTTGTCAAGAAAACATTTTCCCTAAAAATACTTAGGTGTATGAAACTTCTTCTATATGAACATACCCAGACATGCAAACACCACTTTCTTCCCTCCTAGAATGCAGTCTCTTTGAGGAAGGGATAAGTATATTTTTTATTTTAGTATCCCCAATGCATTGCATGTTTCTTAAATGCTTCTTATGTTTAGTTGAGTTGTATTACACATACGTATTAGTACAAAATACACACATACATGTATGACCACATATCCCAAAACATAGTTTGTAAATCTGCATGCAGGTACACACACACACACACACACACACACACACACACACACACATACACTTTCCAAGCACACTCTACATGCATATGCATAAAATGAATACTGGATTGTTTCTGTTTATTTTCAATTATACCTACACACAAACCCAAAACTTAGGGAAGCTTGGAGTAGGGTGGGACAGGTGCTATCCTGCCCAATAAAGTGAAATCTCTAGAGAATAACATCAGTAAGTTACAGGATGTTGGGACAGAAATAATGGGTCCCTCTAGGAGCCAGCAATGATGTCAGGCTGGAGAAGGGGAGGATGAGAACAGTATGGAGAGGCTAAGTGCCTTCACACCTAATACTGGAAATGTTGGCAATAGGTGAACCAATCTTCCAGATTGTCCTGTCCCAGCTCCTCCCCGTGCCCTTGTTACCTCTGTCATAACCTTTCCCCCAAAGGGATCCTTATAGGATCGTATAGGATATCATAGAGCTATAGAGCCACATAAAGTCCCTCAATCTCTGCCTATTCTCCCTGTCTCCCTTGCTCTGTAATCAGCCAATCTCAGGCTGCCCTGTCTTCCATCCTTTCATTTCTTAGCCCCTTGACCTTCTACTGTTCTCACTTTGCTAAGCCTCCCACCTTGGGCTTCCCCTCACTCACTACCAAGCACTAAGGAAATCACAAGACCCTGTTGTCTGGGTCCACTATGAATCTGTGCTCTTTTTAACTCGTCCTATCACTGCTGAACAAGCCTTCTACTCATCTATGATTGACTTTTCTAACATTCCTTCTCACTGAAGGAGGAAAGAACATATTCCAAACTTCCTCTCTATTTACCCCACCCCCATCCCCCTTTCTAAACCTCTACGATCTTGGGCAAGTCACTTAACCTCTCTCGGTCTCAGTTTCCCCACCTGTAAGTGAGGGGGTTGATCCCTCCAGGGATCTCTGATGCATCCTTTCTATCTTTAAATTTATGATTTTATGAACAGATGCTCTCACTTTCTACTCTTCTCAGGAGATGGAGGCCATCTATTGGGAGTTTCCTTATATCTCCTCCTCCCCAGCTCAAAATCATCCTTGTCCTCACACTTCCTCTTACCCTCCCCCCAAAGTCTCAGCAGATGAGCTGACCCTCCTCCTTGCCAAGGCTGGCCCTTTCTCTCATGTCTTCATCCCATTCCTTCCCATCTCCTCTGGAACCTCGCTCCTTTGGCCATTTCCTTTCTTTTTACTTACAAAAATTCTCAGAACTCTTTATCATTAATTTTTTAAAAAGAAAGAAAAGAAAGAGCCCTTCTTTTGACCCTCACATCCCCCAAGTTCTCCTCTTCTCTTTCCTCCCTTTCACCTTCATTTTTTCACTAACCACTCAGTCCTGCGCCCTGGATAATCTGACTGTGACCTCCCCCGCTCTGTGCCTGTGCAAAGAGCTCTCCCCTGATCCCCGCACCAGGCAGGCTGTCTTCATCCTCCAGGTCCTAGTTTTCTCCTCTGTAAAGTAAAGGGTTGGGCTATGTGATCTCTCCGGCTCCTTGCACCTCAGAACTGTCTGCTCTGGTCTCTGAATTACACTGCTCTTCAACCAGAAGACTCACAGTACTGAGCTCCCTCTGCTGTTTCAACAGCTAAATAACAAGCCCAGCTTGAACAAGGACAAGCTCCTGGATCTGAGCCTTGAGAGGTGTGATCTAGAGGTATGTCAGGCCTCCTGCCCCTGGGGAGCTCTAAGCCCCTTCTGCACCAAAGGCAGGGAGTGAATCTTTCCCTTCTCCATCTACATGCACATACAGGTCACTCAGAGGTGAAAGAGATAGGAGGCCAGAGCCACTAGCTGTTTAGGCCCTGACCCCATATCTAAGACCCCAGGGCCTTACCAACAAAAGGACCCATAGAGCAGCATACACACACACACACACACACACACACACACACACACACACACACACACACACACACACACACCCCTTAGCAGCAAAATTTAAGGGTAATCATAGGGACATAGATCTGGGACTGAAAGGGACCTGGGAGGTGGTCTCTGGCCCCTGCCCTCAAAGAGCTTATGTATAAGGTAGTAAGAGAACGAGACACAAGCCCAGCGAATTGTAATACACAATATTATAGGATAAGTGCATGAGAGAGGACAAAGTACCCGTGAGATTTTCGTTTGTTCCAGTGCCTGTGTCTTCCTTCCCAGCTAAAAGCACGAGCCATGTTCCCCTTCAGACCAGGGGCTCCCCAAGGCCAAGGCTGTGTCTTTCTCTCACTCTGCTTCATGTACAGTAAGGGAGTGAATGCCAGCAGTGATGCTGGCTCCACTGAGGTGAGGGAGGCTGTTTGCAGCCCTCCCCTTCCTCCCAGGGCCTAGTACCCCTTGGCTCTTACAAAGTTCCCTTGTAGAGTTCCTTCTCCAACCTTTGGAACTGGAAGACAAAATAACATAAAAAGATCACAATTCTCAGAAATCAAAAGGCCTGGCTTTCAGTTCAGGTTCTGACACTCACTACTTGTGGGACTTGGAACCAGTCACATCACTACTGTAAGCCTTGGATTCCTCATCTGTGAAATGGGGATCATAACCCTTTCTACCGCCTACTTACCACATAGGAAAGTGTTAAGGAATGTGCTTTGTAAATATTTAGGCATTATAAAAATGTCGGCCATTCTCTTTAACATTGAGTTCTCTTCTTATTCTTGTGGGACTAGAAGGTTACCAAGGCAAGGAAATGGTCTCCCAAGAGGTGTAAACAAATGCATCCCCAGGCCTTCCACCCAATAAACCCTCCTCCGTCCCACGGCACCCAAGCCGTAGGTCCCGGCCGATGCCAGCCCAGCCTGAGCCTTATTGACAAACCAGTTAGCTCTGAGAGAGAAATGGGCCGTAGTGCCGCCTCCGACGCCGCCTGGATCAATAGCAGAGCTGGGGCCGAGCAGCTGGCGGCCGGGCAGATTCGAGGCGAGGGCTGCCCGGGCTAATCAGAGCTCTGGGATCAGCTGCCTCGGCAGTTATTACAGGAGCCGCTCCGGTGATTTTGAGAGTTTGCTAAAGATTTATATTCCTTCCACTGGGAGGGGACAGGGACGGGACCAGAGCTATCTCTACATGTCAGGAGATGATGATGTTTTTATGGTGACGTGTTTCCCATAATTAGAGAATCTCATGTGCCCGAGCAAGTGTGCATGTTCACACAAATGTACGTGTGCTCACTATACATGTTGACATCTCTCTCAGAGGTCAGTGCTTGTTCAGATAAGGAGGTTGTGATTTCAAGAGAGAGAGAATGACCTCCCCGACAGTGGCCAAGGACAAAGAGCCTTGGGCAGGCACTTGGAGACCTCAGATGGAGCCTCAGCCCTGCCACTAACTTGTGACCTTGGACAAGCCACTCACTCTCGGGCCTCAATTTCCTCTTTTAGAAAATGGACCTAGTAACATCTGCCCCACCCGCCTCGCAAGGTTGTTGTGAGGATCCAATGAGAAAATAGAGGAGAGGTCCTTGAAGGCAGGCTCTGCACGGTATCTAACTTGGGTCACAGATCTAAAGCTGGAAAGAATCACTAAGATTTTGTTGTTGTCTGGTCATTTCAGCTGTATCTGACTCTTCATGACCCCATTTGGGGGTTTCTTGGCAAAGATACTGGAGTGGTTTGCCATTTCCTTCTTCATCTGTAATACAGATAAGGAAACTGAGGCAAACAGGGTTAAGTGACTTGCCCAGGGTCACACAGCTAGTAAGTGTCCAAGGCCATTTGAACTCAGAAAGATGAGTCTTCCTGACTCCAGGCCCTGCTGTCTATCCACTGCACCTCCTAGCAGCCCCCATCATCACAAGTATGAAGTCCCAATTCTCTCATTTTACAGATGGGTTAAGTAAAGCCCAGGGAATGAAAAGACCCTATCTAAGGTCACACGATTGACCAAACTGGGGCAAGAACTCTTCTGATTCCCACACATAATCCCAGTAATAATAACTGACATTTTTAGAGTACTTTCAAGTTGGCAAAGTGCTTCTTATGTATTATTTCATCTGAACCCCACAATACCCCTATGGGGTAGATATTATAGGAAACAGAGATTCAGAGGGGATATGACTTGCTCAAAGTCACACAGCTAATTGTGTCAGAGATGAGTTTCAGAATCAGGCCTTCCTAACTCCAGGTTTAGCACTCTACTGCACTTTGCCATTCAGCACAAGGAAGCATGTCATCAGGACCATTGACATACCAAGATGGCCCCATGGGCCTTAGCTCAAGGAATTGTCTTCTACATGTAGAGACCTATGCTGGAGGCACCGAGTTTAGGGAAGATACTTTCCCATGAAGATCACCCACCATTTAGCACAGAACTTCAAGCCACAAAGGAGTTCCTTATGCAAAAGAGGAAACCTTGGCCCAGAGAAAGGGGATGATTTGCCCAAGGTCACAGAATTAGTAAATACTGAAATCAGGACTTGAACCCAGGTCCTATGACTCAAACATCCAGTGCCCTGAAATCAGGGTCACTCACTGAGGCCAACCCACTTTGCTGGAGTTTCAGAGTGACCCACCCAGCCAGGAGTGGGCTCCTTCTAACAGTGATGGGCCTCTGGAAGGAGCAAGGACAGTCATAGGCCATAGGATCATAAATGTAGAGCTGGAAGAGACCCCAGAAGCCATTGGTCCAACCCCCTCACTTTATAGATTGGGGTTAAATCACTTAAGTAGTAACAGGAATGAGATTAGAACCCAGATCCCCTGACTAAAAACCCAGGGATCACCCCACCATGCCACAAGGCTTTGTCCTTAGGGACAAAGCAGTTTGAACCTAATCCATCAGGGTGGGTAACACATTATGAATTAGGATTTTCAAATCAGTTCATTAAAGCCATTCTTTATTGAACTCCCTATGTTCCCTGTGCTCAGCCTTGGGTCTGGCTCTACTGTGGGGGAAACCATGGAGGAGATCTGGTCTCCTGAAGTCTAGGGGCATCCAGGGGCCTGTCAGTGAAGCATTCCAAACCTGGGAAACCCAGAGGAGAATTGGCACCTCTCAGAGACCATCTACCAAGTTGTCTGTACACACCAGCAGAATCATAGATCCTTGAAGTATTGGGAACCGGAAGAGACCTTAGGAGTTACCTAGCATGTCCCGTTGTTTCATAAATGAGGAGACTCAGGCCTAATTAGGTGAAGTAATTAGCCTAAGGCCATCCACAGCAATAAACAGCAGAGATGATATTTGATGCCAATAACTCTGTATGACACAAGGGGGAATAAGATAGGGGGCAAAGGAAAAATCCAAAGTACTCTAGAAAAATTTAAGAGGGGAAAGGGGAAATACTTTAACTAAAAATATCATAGAAGGCTTCATAAAGGAGGAAGGCTGGAAAGGGCATAGTAAAGTCTGGTTGGGGTGGGCCTCAAATGGCAAGCTAAGGAGTTTGCATTTTATCCTTAATAGGGAGCCAATGAAGGTTTTTCAGAAGAGCAGCAACATGGGCAGACCTTTCATAAAGGGCACATGTCTGTCCTCAAGTCCACAGTAGAACCCCAGCTGGAAACCATCATCTCGCCCCTCCCAGGATCCTCTGGAGTAGAGAAAGCCAGCCCAATACCATGCCCCAGTACCGACCAGCAGCCATATATGGCAGGATTGAGAGGGCAGCTATCTCAATAAACAGAATGCCCAGGGCTAACCAAGAGATAATTGGAGCAGAGTCATATCCAGGATTACAGCAGTGCTTGGCACAGCCCACCCACCCTCTTCCTCAGAGAGAGAGGGCAGTAGAAGGTGCCACAAACTAGCCTGGCCCAGGGCCCAGGTTCTGAGACAGGGCATTACTGGAGAACAAGCTGGTGGGATGAGGGCATGCTGAGCACCAGTCTGGAAACTCCCTCTGTAGCTGCTCACGGCTCCAAGCCAAAGCAGTTCAGGAACCCTAACATGGCCCTGGGTGAGCAGAATCAGGAATCAAAGGGCTGGCTTAGCCAGTGAGCATTTGGAGCAGATTGTAGGATTTAAAGCTGTCATGAAAAATCATCAACATGTTTTAAAGGAAGAGACTGAGGCATAGAGAGGGGAAGAATCTTGGCTAGGATCACACAGGAAGCAATTAGCAGAAGCAAGATTCAAACCCAGGTCCTTTGACTACTAAAGTAGCCCTAGTTCTCAGAGGGATGGAGGAGAGTTCTGTGTTCTCTAAACACTGATCTATTTTCTGTCTATTTACTTTGGGAGGCAGAATGTGTAGATTAGGGACAGGGGAATGAGTGCCAAAAAAAGGTGTGTCCCCATACCATCACTGCCATGTCCCCAAACCCATAACCGATACCAGGAGTGAGCCCCCTCTGATACTTGCACCACAGCCACCCCTGGTGGTGTGTCAGGCAAGCTGGCCAACAGCCTAGGCTAAGAGAGTCTCAAGCAAAAGCAAAGCCCCTGCCCTGGCTATGCTCAGAACCAGAGACCGCTGGAAATGTACTGAGCCAGAGTTGGGTTCTCCATATATGGTCCTTTTCCCATAGCCACTTCTCAGAATATCAGAGCAGGAGCAGACATCAGAGGTCATCTAGTCCAATTTGTACCTGAACAGGATGTAGTTTACAACATCCAGAGGACTGCCTCCCAAGGACACCCATTCACTCCATTCTGGAACAGCCTTAGGAAGTTAGGAAGGAATTTTTTCCTTACACTAAATAGAAACCTGTTTCTCCGTGACTTCCTCCCACTATGCTTCACAAAAAGAGGGAGACTTAGAAACAGGTAATGCTGGAATTAGTGTCAGGAAATCTAGGTTCAAGTTTTGTTTTTGCCACTTAGCAGCTGTGACCTTGGGCAAGTACCTTCTTTTCTATGGACTTCCGTTTCACCTCTGTAAAAGAAGAAGCTTGGACTAAATAATTTTAAGGTCCCTTCCAGCTCTAAGGATAGAAGGAAAGGAGGAAGGGAGTGAGGTAGTCAGGCCGGCAAACAAATGAATGACAAAAGAAAAGAAGAAAAGATTGTCCCTTCACTTCCCAGCCTCCCTGC
Organism: Pseudochirops corinnae; assembly: GCA_028646515.1. Taxonomy (NCBI): domain Eukaryota; kingdom Metazoa; phylum Chordata; class Mammalia; order Diprotodontia; family Pseudocheiridae; genus Pseudochirops; species Pseudochirops corinnae. The sequence continues at coordinate 68,648,816 of CM053590.1, forward strand.
ACTTCAGAGGGCTGGGTCTTGAGTGTCCCGATGCCCTGGATGCCCTCACCAGGTTCATTAGGAGATTTCTGCTGCAGTGCCTTTAATCCTTCTTATCTTATGGGGGGGGAGGGGGGCATTCTCTTTCCCTGCCCCTGGAACTGTGCAGGGTCTTCTGCTTGCATTTTTCTCAACTCTGACTTCCCAGTCTGTCCAGTCAGTGGCTTTCAGCTGCAAGTTGAATAGACAGATCAAGCTGGATTTGCTATGGCAAGGAGGCCTGGAGGGGAAAGAGGGCTGAGTGGAATGAGAAAGGAGATAGGAGCAGTAAATAACCAGACCTCTCCCCTTTTCTAGGCAGCCCATCAAAAGCCCAGACACTCAGCTCTCCTGCAGCTCCAGGGAGTTGAGAATCCTGGGTCTCTGACTGGCCTGTTCTGACCTCTAGACTCATTCCCATTCCCTTCCTCTCCATCTCTAAATCTAGGTTATTTAGTCTTCAAGTGTTAGCAGTCTCTTTCTCTTTCGTTTTTCATTATCTCCTCTCCCTGAGGGGCGAGGTCAGAGCTCACTGAACACATTAGCATGCTCCCAAGGGCCTGCTGTCTTCCAGCTGATCCCTGTACCCTAGCCTTTCTGCCCCCGACAAGCCCTTCTCCAAGACTCCCCTCAGCCAAGGCAGGTAATGGGACCAAAAGACCCCATGTTCTCCTTTCCCTTCTCCCCAGAGAGTCAAAAAGGGCAGGCAATAGGTTAGGGCCCCTAGTTGGGAGGGAGGGGGCACAAAGACCATTCCAAGAGTAGTTGAACAAAAACAGGGAGAGGGAAGGAAGGAGGGAAGGAAAGAGGGAGGGAGGGAGGGAGGGAGGGGAGGAAGGAAGGAAGGAAGGAAGGAAGGAAGGAGAGAGGGAGGGAAAGAGAAAAGAGGGAATGAATGATTAAATTGTTACAGTTTTCAAGAACTGCCAGAGCAGGAGTCGAAGTCCCAGAACAACTGGGAAAAAATAGGCAGGATCTAAAGCAGTATCCCATTTTGAAAAATAGAGGAGCAAATTGGGAAAGGCTGATGAATGAGGTGATTTGCCTAGACTAGCTGACCTACACACACACACACACACACACACACACACACACACACACACACACACACCCTACACACCTACTCAGGAGAAGAAATATGCCACCAAAAAAAATTGTTTTTTACTTGGAAGGTCTGGATTTGAATTTCAGCTGTCCTACTTGCTGCCTGTATGACTATGGGCATCTCACTTCCTTTACCTAGATCTCAGTTTCTCCACATGTAAAAAGGAGCTTGTATTAGATGATCTCTAAATCCTCTAATAGTCCTAGCTGGGCCAGATTCCTCCCTCTATGCCCTCTGCTGCCCTTCCCAGCCCCCCAAATCCAGGCATCCATCCTTTGCACACATACGTCCCCAAACAGCCCCTGTGAACTTGGCAGTTTCTGCACGTAGAGAGCCTGGGGATGGACTGATTGATCTGTAACACTTAAAAAAATAATAATGGTTTGATCGTTACCGAGGATTAAAAGTAATCCTTTGGCCACAGCTATTGTGGGAACGTTATTCACGATTCAGTGAGTTGGCTGGGGCCACCCTAACCCCCTGAAGGCATTCCTTTCTTGAGAGCCAACTGCAAGGCGGGAACAGAGGGACAGATTCAGGAGTTATAGTGGGTGTACCCTAGAATCATCGTGTCCTTGGACTGGACTGAAACTACTGAGGCCATCAAGTCCATCCCTCTGTCCTTGGCCATCTTTCACACACACACACACACACACACACACACAGAGTAATAAGATCATATCTAAATCTCGAGCAATGATATCTCAAAGGCTCTTCTGAGATAGCTTTTCCCATATTCCTACAGGTCAGCACAAGCCTTCCCTGTACTCATTAGGGCTTTGCACACCATAGGTATTCAATAGATGCTTGCTGGATTGAGCTGAATTCCTGAGTCTCTGGTTCTGAGCACCTCTAATTCAAAACAATTCATAGGGTCTGTTGTCTGCTTTCTAGTTTAAACCAATGTTTAAACCCAAGCCAAATGTTTAAACCCAAGGAATCTTTCCCAGCAATTTTAGGTTCTTTATCTTCCTTTTACTCCCTTCTCTCTCCAAGAATCCAGGTAGGGCAGATTCTAGATACCAGGCTAAACCAAAGATAATCAGAAGAGAATATGGAAAGGAAGGGAGGGAGAGAGGAGGGAAGAAGGAAGGAAGAAAGGAGGGAGAGAGGAAGGAAGGAAGGAGGAAGGAAGGGAAGAAGGAAGGAAGGAAGGAAAGAAGGAAGGAAGGAAGGAAAGAAGGAAGGAAGGAAGGAAGGAAGGAAGGAAGGAAGGAAGGAAGGAAGGAAGGAAAGAAGGAAAGAAGGAAGAAAGGAAAGGAGGGAGAGAGGGAGGGAGGGAGGGAGGAAGGAAGGAAGGAGAGATCAGGACATGCATTCAGATCCAAGGTGTCACTGAGTTTGGTATTATCCTGTTTGGGGATGATGTATGACTCTACTCCCTCCCCAGATCTAAAGCCAAAAACACTGAATGAGCCCCCGCTCTGGGAAGAGCACATGCTGAACACAGCAGGGAAACAGAAAAATGAGAGATTGCCCTCCAGAAGCTTACAGTCTAATAAGGGAATGAGATATCAACCCAGATGATTGCAATACACAATGTCATATGACAAGTGCTTTAGAAGGGTGCAGTATTCTGTGAAGACTGATTTGTTCTTGGTGGGGATTGTCAGTTATCAGTGTCTGCGAGCTCCATGAAAGATGCCTTGTTTTATCTAAATTTTGCACTTGAAGATACTTAATATATGTTTATTGGATTGAATTAAAACAAGGCCCAAATCTCAGAGAACAAACCCCTTCCCATCTAAATGCCCCTTCTCTGAGGGGAAGACAGGCCAGTCTGTTGGGAATCTCTAATTCCCATTCCTGAGTAGGTCTGAAGGGCACTTCCTCTCTGACTTCTGGCTCTAGGTCTGCTCTCTGGAATTAATTGACTGACCAACACAGGATTGATCCATACCAAAAGTCTCTGGGTTCCTGCCACAATTGACTCCTCTTTTCATTAGACAATCAATAACCCTCATTTCTTTTTTTATTTTTCCTACCACAATGCCCAGAGCCACTCCCATGGGAAGAGGCTATGTCTAGGAGGTCCCACTGCCCTCTTAAGATAAAAGAGACAAAGGTTTGGAGCTCATGTCCCAAGCCAAGGCTCCTAGCTCCAATTGTCAGCTCTTCCCATGAACTCAACATTGTATGATACTAGCCACATCATTGTACTATCCTGTGCCTCAGTCTCACCTATTTATACAAAAAAAAAAAGGTGAACTATGGCTTTCATTTCCACTCCAAATGCTTCAGCAGGAAAATTTTGGATGCAGAGGAGTGGCCATCAGTGTCTCTAAGAAGCAAGGAGAGGACCAGGTTAGAAATTCACAAAAGAGGTTGTTCTAAATCTGGTCTAGAATGTCAGGAGGCATGGATGTGGAGGGAAGGTTGTACTGGACACCAGAGGCAGGCTAGTTTGACTAGGATAAAGAATGAGTGATGGGAAATCATATATAATATATCTACCTGGAGCCAGATGATGAAAGTCTTTAAATGCTAAACAGAGGCATTTGTAGGCTCTCCTAAAAGTAATAAAAAGCCACCGTAGCCCTGCCCTTTAGAAACATCATTTTGTCCACCTTATAGAACACAGATTGGAGAGGGGAGAGGGGAGAAGGGAGACCGAAAGGCCAACAAGGAAGCTGTTATAATAGTCCACAGAAAGGGTGATGAGAGCCTGAAGTAGGCTCAGAACCACATGAGGGGCAAGAAGGGGACCGATGAGAGAGCTGATATTGGACAATGGATGCAACAAGACATGGAGACTAATCGGATAGGCTTCAGGGGAGGGGGTGGGTTTTTCTTTCTCATCCAACTCATTTTTAAATTATTTTTAATTTATTTACTTTAGTTTTCAACATTCACTTCCATAAGTTTTAAATTTTCTCCACCTTCCTCCCCTCCTCCCTCCCCAAGACATCATACAATCTAATATAGGCTCTACATATACATTCCTATTAAACGTATTTTCACATTAGTCATGTTGTATAGAAGAATTATAACAAATGAGAGAAACCATGAGAAAGAAAAACAAAACAAAACAAAGAAAAAAGAAAATAGTCAGCTTTGCTCTGAGTTAGTACTTCACAGCTCTTTCTCTGGATGTGGAAGGCATTTTTCATCATGAGTCCTTTGGAATTGTTTTAGGCCCTTACTTTGCTGAGAAGGGCTAAGTCTATCAAAGTTGATCATTGCATAATGTGGCTGTTACTGTGTACAGTGTTCTCCTGGTTCTGCTCACTTCACTCAGCATCAGCTCATATAAGTCCTTCCAGGTTTTTCTGAAGTCCTCCTGCTCATCATTTCTTATGAACAATAGTATTCCATTACATTCATGTACCACAACTCATTCAGCCATTCTCCAATTGATGGGCATCGAGGGGGTGGGTTTTAAGGGAGAGCAAAGAGTAAGCACAAATGAGATGATGTCTGTAAAGTACCTGCATATTCTGAATTGCCATCAAATGTGAGTTATGTTCTTAATGAGTGAGCCAGGGGCAGTTAGGTAGTACAGTGAATAGAGCACCGGCCTTGGAGTTAGGAGGACCTGAGTTCAAACTGGCCTCAGACACTTAACACTTACTAGCTGTGTGACCTTGGTTAAGTCACTTAACTCCAATTGCCCTTCCTTCCTCCTCCCTCCAAAAAAAAAAAAAAGACATAATGAGTGAGCCAACAACCCAGGGATTTGTCAGAAAGGGACCCAGGCATCCTGAGCCATGAATGAGAGCAAGATGAGTAATAAGAAAAAGCAAGGATTTAGTTAGCAGTTCTGAGTGAAAGACTTGTCTCTGCCTACCTTCCCAGCTTGCTCTCCTAGGATTCCTCTAGGACTCCCCCTTCCATACCCTCAGTTTCAGCCATATCTGTGGACCTCAGTTTCCCCCATCTGTCTCTAAGGCCTTTTTCTGCCCTACAGCTTATGATCCTGAATGATTCCCCCCAAAAAACCTAAATTCATTGGTTTGGAGAGCTGCCAGAATGCAATAGAGACCAGCTACAATAGAGACCAGCACCTTCTCTGTAGTCCTGGAGAGTGATCTGGGACTCTAAGAGGTTAAATGACTTACCCAAAGTCACAAAGTCATTATATCTCAGAAGTGGTCCTTGAACTCAGGTTGTCCTGACTCCCAGGACAGCTTTTTGTGCACTGAGCTGGGTTACCCCCCCAACCTCCTTATCCAAATTCCTATCTTTGTTCATATTGTCCTTCTGCTTGTAATTCCCTCCCTGCCATCATCTCCTCCTCCATCTCTATGAATTTTACCCATCTTTCAAGGCCCAAATAAAATCCAGGAAGATCCCCACACCTACTCAGACCAGCAAAGATCTTCTCTAAGCATCTCTAGGTCTTATTGTCTGTAAAGACACATTTGGCAATTAATCACAAACCCATAAGGCCTCAGGGCATCTCCCTTGTGGTCCTGAGCTGCTATTCTAATCCTTCATTATTATTTAACCTTTCATATATTCAGATCCTATCTCCCCAGCCAGGCTGTGAGCCCCTGGGGACCAGTCCTTGGCTCAAGGCTCTACCCACATAAGGGATCAGTCAATGTTTGTGGAATTGATTTGCGTTTGATTTGAGCACAGCTGGGAAAGTGACTAGTAAGCTTGAAGGGTGTCAGAGCCAGGAGAGACTTGAGAGAGCATCAGATCCAATACTTCTATTTTATGTCTGAAGAAAATGAGACTCAGGGATATTGACTTGGCCAGCATCACATTCCAAGGAGCACAGTTTGGGATGACCCCAAGCAAACGTGTGCTGATGAACATTCTGGAAGAAAAAATAATTCTAAGTGCAGCACACTTTTATCTTCAATCCATTTTATTGACATTTTCAGCGTCACTCCATCACAAACCTAGACAATCAACAACAATAAATCAACCCCCAATTTGTGCCATTTGCATTGCCAAGATGTAAATGCTCACTCACACTGAAAATTTTAACAACCAGCTCTTTCAAGTCGGTTCAAGCTGGTTCCAGCACACCTCTGAATGCCAGTCATCTGACCTCAGTCCAGTCCTCTTGCCACACCACACTGGACATCATGGCATCAGAGGGAGCTGAAAGGCACCTCATCAAACCCAACCCTCTCATTTTATAGTTGGGTAAACTGGATCTCATAGCAGTTCCAGACACATAGTGAATACATACATACTTAGTTTCTCTCTTCACTTTCAGCTCAATGATCTTTGCTCTGTAAAGGAAGGATTCTGTCTGAGTGTAGAGGCCAGGGAAGGAACAGTCATTTGGGGTGTGTAGGAGCATCATGAGTGGTGTTACTACCCCCAATGACTCAGTCACTTGGAGGTAGGAGGACTAAGAGATAGGAAACCAAGGGTAAGGCAAAATAAAATGTATACGATGAACCAGATTTCTTGGGTTTGGTTTTTGTTTTTTACATACAATAAAGGTTGGAGGGACTTAGAGGAGGGTAGGTCCCTCTCTCCAGGTCTGAGTATTTAGAGGGATAGGGGGCATCCAAGAAGGACCAGAGAAAGACTGGGACCAGGAAAAGGCTTCACTCTGTGACCATGCTGTCTACCTGTAATTTGCTGATCTGAACTACGGGATTGCTCAAATGGAAGGAAAGTGGCTTCTTACCCTCTAAATGACAGCTGCGTGTGATGTTATATAGAGGAGGAGGAACAGATGAGAATTCAGGGTCAAGGCTGTGTCCCCCAGTCAACCACTCAACATTTATTTAGCTTTATTCTCTACAAGGCCCTGTGCTATAGACTAAAGGTAGAAAGAAATATATAAAGATGGATATGACACAGACTCTATTCTCAATTAGCATAACACTTTTTTTTTTTGCTGGGGGTTGCAAGTAGATAAAAACATAAAATAATAAATTGTGTTGCAAAGGAGAATTTAAGTGTAAAGGAGAAGCCCAGGGCAAAATGCTATGAGAAATTTTTGGGCAGCTCAGTGGATTTGGGCTGGGGGTCGGGGGAAGGAGGTCACTGAAGACTTCACAGAGAATGACACCTGGAGTGGTAGAACCTTGAAAAAGGAGTCAGAACTCTACAGCAGAGTCGGAGATGGAGAGTGGAACTCAATTGGAGAATGTCCAGAGCACCCTTGGAACTCTGTCATACACACTTGGTTCTAAGCTTCTGGAGGTAAGGGAGTCCCCAGGCCTAAGGTGTAGACAAGCGGACAACTGGGGGACCACTGGACAGACAAACTGAGGTGTGACCCAAAACCCCATGGAGATTATTCTAGCCAGCTTTGTCTCAGAGTCAAGCAAGCCCTTCTTGCCTGGGTGCCCACACCTATGTAAATTCCCCTTGAAGAACCTTGGGAGACAAGTAAAGAAGAAGGAGGAGTGAGGGTCCAGAAAGGGAAGGGAAGAAGGGACTGGGGCAAAGTACAGCCGGTACAGTCTTCTAGATAGAGGAATATCACAGCATTCCATAGCAGGCTCAGTGGATAGAGCGCTGGACTTGGAGTCAGAAAGGTCTAACTCAGATATTGACTAGCTGTATGACCCTGGGAAAGTCACTTAACCTCTCCCTACCTCATTTCCTCATCTGTAAAATGGAGATAATAATAGCATCTACCTTCCAGGGCTTTTGTGAGGATAAAATGAGATCATATTTGTCAAGCAAATGCCAGCTATCATCATCCCTGGAGCATGCAGTCATTCAACAGGGGAAGGTCTTGTGGAGAGCATTGTGGGTAAAGTTAATGCCCCTCATCCTCATCTGTTTGACTATTGCCTTTGTCCCGTCACTTTCAGAGACTGGCAGACGCTGCGGAGAGATTCCAGAAGGCCCATCGTTGGCAAGACAACATCAGGGTAAGCAAGAGCTCTGTTGCTCCTAAGCCAACTCTCGCTTCTCTGCTCCCCAAACATTTTCAAAGAAATCTAGTTTCATCTTTTTCCAAGCCCATGAATAACACTGAACTGAGGGATAACAAAATCGGGCAAGCTAAGGCCCTTGTGGAGACCACCATGAATGAATTCCTAGGGGGCACATGTTTTGTCTGTGTGCAGATGAGTGCTAGAAGGAGGTCTACAGTGGTTAACTGGTGTCCCTGTGGTGGTGTGGACACTGCTGATTCCCAGAGCAGCCCAGAGCCAAGACAAGGCACATATATGCCCTGGGCAAGGTTCGCGCACACACACATACACACACACACACACACACACACAGTGTGTTACTCACTGTCCACAGGAGGTTTTGTGCCTTGTGTTTGTTAAAAATGATTTATCACAAAATCAATCCCTACAACCCAGAATGGAGTTTTCTACCATTTATTTATTAATTTAATGTATTCAAACACTCAGATGGGTCTATACTCTCATCCATAAGAATATTCCCTCCACGTCTAAGCTCTCCCAGACCACCTGCCCATCCCATGTGACACTTGTCTACCTCCTCTCCTAAGTTTGGCATGTGGGAGCCATCCCACATGCTGAGGGGGTGAGGGAGGGCTGGACCCTGACATCCTGAAGGTGCTTATAAAAAACGTTTCTAAAAAGTTACATTAAATGGCATCCCTCATTAGGCTCCATGTCCTCTTGCACCCTCAGCCGCTAAGCCTTTCCTCAGCGGCGGGGTTGCCTCTACAGTAAGTCCTTCCTATACAGGTAGTTGGAGGGGTGGACAAGCGAGTTCGTCCCAGGCTTTGCCCCAATCCCCCTACATTCCATATTAGAGGGTCCAGGGGAAACTTTGCTAAATCTGGGACTAGGAGGTATCTGCCTGTGTTGGAGTGTATAAGCCCTGTGCATCAGGGCTGCTGCGTTACCTTGAGATGTCCAGAGCCAGAGCTGTGGGATTCACTCCACACAGTGCCCCACATGGTGGGACTGTGATTTGTTGTTGTTGCCGTTGTTCAGTCATCTCCATCACGTCTGACTCTTTGTGATCTCTTTTGGGGTTTTCTTGGCAAAGATACTGGAGAGGTTTGCCATTTCCTTTTCCAGATCACTTTGCAGATGAGGAAACTGATGCAAACAGGGTTAAATGACTTGCCCAGGGTCACACAGCTAATGAATGTCTGAGGCTGGATTTGAACGTTTCTAAAAAGTCACATTAAGTGGCATCCCTTGTTAGGCTCCATGACCTCTTGCACCCTCAGCAGCTAAGCTGTGTCTCAGTGGCAGGGTTGCCTCTGCAGCAAGTCTTGATTGAGTCTTCCTAACTCTAGACCCAATGCTCTATCCACTGCAGCACCTGTAATACACCTTCCATTATATCACACATTTCCTATTCCACATTGTATTACCAATTTACCCTCAATCCTTATGAAACAGATAATAAAGTGAGAGTTCAGATTGTATAATCCCAGGTTACAAAAACACTTCATATCTTTACTTTTTATCTGTTTTATGTCTTTTATATCTGTTTTTTTTTAAGTGAGGAGGGGTTAGACCCTGGTACGGTGGGAAAGGTCTCAAGTTCAGAGTTGGATTTGTCACTTAGCATCATAGCTTCAGAGCTAGACAGGAACTCATAGGCTGTCTAATCCCAACTCCTTCATTTTACATCTGAGGAAACTGAGTCCATGGAAGTTAGTGACAATGTCAAAAAGCAGTATTTGAACTCAGATCTTCTGACCCTGGAACCAGTGCTCTTTCCAGTATTCCCACGGAAATTCTCTGAGAATTTCTCTGGAAAATTCTCAGAAATGTCTGAGATTTTTCTCCGTCAGGTTTGAACCACAGGAGGTTGGTTCCATGGCTTTATGTCATGGGGAGCAGGGATTTGGGGACAAGGACTTGTCTTCTCTATTTAGGAATACCTCCCAGGTGCTATAACAGCCCAGCCACTGTCTACCCTATTTTCCCTGCCCACATGTCCTCTCCCTCAGGTTGGAGTCTGTCCTTTTGGGAGAAAAGAGAGACTAGCAGTGAGTCTGCTATTAGAACAATTGCATTTGACTTTGTAATCAGGGCCTTGGTGAAGCTCTGCAGGGCGTCCTGTAGCTCTGCTTAGGAAATGGTCTCAAATTATAACAGGAACACAAAAGGGAGACAAAAAAACTGTTTTCCTTGCAGGGTTCAGGGAGGCCAACTTTGCGGAAACCCCCATCCCTGGACCCTGCTGAGGATGCGGCACTTTGCTCTCCTTATTGATATTCCAGTGGCCAAAAAGCCTTTTAGAATAGTCCAGGTGGTGCCCGATTTAGCCGAGCTGAATTCCAAAGGTTCATCTGCAAACCAGTTGTTAGGAAATCAGAGGCCATCTTCCCAGTGGAAGCAATGGTGGTCACGTTCCCAGGCTAGATGCCATCCCTGGGTCAGCCACAGTCACTCCATTATGGCTCTGTATTAATAAATACAGCTCCAGTTCTTGTGCCTGGACAAAAGAGAGGCTGGATAGGAGAAAGAGATACAGATACTGGGCCATGGGGCCCAGGAGGAAAAGCAAAGTTCACAGTAACCTGAAATAATTCACACTAAAGCCCTCATGGGTCCTCAACTCTCCTAGAAGTTGAAATCTTAAAAGATCTCTTCATCCAAATGCATCTCTCACTGGAAAATGGTACTACTCCCACTCCTCCTCAAATGACATTGTATCTACCTAATCTGTCACTCAATCAGTATTTATTAAGCTCCTACTATGTGCTAGGCACGGTGCAGTGCTGCAGATACCAATATGAAATCTGTTTAAATATTGTATCGCACCAGGAATGTAAGCTTCTGGAGGCCATGCATTGCTTTGCAATCTCTTCAGCCCCTAGCACAATGCCTTATGCCATTGTACACATTGAATAAATACTGATTGAATAGAACTGAATTTCAGACGGTGGGTCAAAAGGGGAAGTGATGAATTTGAAAAGTGTAAAAGACAGGACAGGAGAGCCCAGAAATCACTCTAAACTAATACTTTTTGTGTGGTTGGTTCTCCTCTCACTCCCAAATCTAAAGATTCTTTAAAAACTCTTAAAAGAAAAGATTATTTGCAAGAGCTGAAGCTTTGGGGGTTGGGAGAAGAAGGAATGTAGTAAGAGAGACAAAGGGGGCAAAAGTGCACTAAGTGGGGGCCTTTTGTAAAGTGAGGAGTTGCCTGTGTTGACCTCTTAACAGATGGATTTAGCAGTAGCCTGGTCTCCCCTCTATTGCCAGCTGAGATTCCTTCCCAGGCCCCATTTTTCTGCCCCCTTGGATTTCACCCTTACAGTAAAAAGATCCTTGAATTTGGAGTTAGGAAGTCTTACTCCCTCTTACTCCATGTGTGACCTTGAGTTAGTTACTTCCTCTTCCAAGGTCTCAGTTTCCTCATTTGTAAGATCAGGAGCTTAGAATAGATAGATGCTTGCTAAAAATCGCTTCCAACTCCAGACCTTGTCACTGTTATAAATGCCAGCTCCTTCTAAATATCCCAGCAATCAATAGTTCCCGCTAACTCTTGGCTCTCAAAACTCCACAGCCCTGGGCTGCCAGGGTATCTCCTATAGGCTCAGGGAAATGTGGGCATTTAAAAGAGCCTGGGGGCAGCTGGTCCTTCTACAAACAGAGGGGCTCCAGAAGAGCAGCTGGGCCACTTGACAAATTAATTCAGCCTCTATGAAAGGGCACTATGAGGGGAGAGCTAGAAGACACAGTTTATTGGGGGTTAAGACATTAACCTTTTTTGTATCATTGATTTCTCTGACAATCTGGTGAAGCCTATGGACCACTTCTTAAAGGAAAGGGAAGGAAATAAGCATTTATTTAGAACCCACTACATACCAGGCACTGCCATTGCCCTCCCCCACCAGGGTTACACTAAAGGTGGGACTTTTAGAGGGGAGGTAAAGTCCCCAAACCATGGCACCAACTGGCTGACTTTATTCTCGATCCTAAAATAATCCTAAACTACATCAAGAGAAGCAGAGTATTCAAAATAAGGATTGTGTGGAGAGGTGGGGAGGTGGTAGGAAGTGGAGGGTAATAGGTCTCAGGTCCTCTGCCTTAAACATACCACAGGGACTTCAATGCAAGACAGAGAAATTTTCTTTTTATTTGGAGGTAATAGGGAGCCACTGAAGGTTTTTGAGCAGAAGAATGACATGACCAGAAATATGTGTAAGAAAGATTATTCTATCAGTTATTTGAAGGCCTGATTAAAGGAGAGACAGAGAATGAAGGTAAAAAAGATCTATAAGGAAACTTTTACAATAGTTCAAATGGGTGATAATGATGACCTATGCTAAATTTTTGGCAATGGGAATGAAGAGAAGGAATATAGAGTTCTATTAGGCCTGTAGGAGAGGAGCTAGTCTATGTATTCATTCATGAGCACTGGGCTGGGAGGCAGGGTGAAGGAGGCTGGACCCTGGTCCTCATAGAGAACTATAAGGTGCTGAGGAACAACTTCTTGCCCAAATAAAAATCCTCAGGCTGCTGGAGCCCATATGACAGGCTCGAGGCTGAAGGAATCTTTCAGTGCTTTGAGTTTGCTCCCCTGACAGAGAATCAATTTTAATGTGAAACAGATGTGGGCACATCTCACTGATGACCACAGAGCATGTGGTGGGGAATTGGAGGGACGTGTGTGTGTGTGTGTGTGTGTGTGTGTGTGTGTGTGTGTGATGGCTTTCAAGTGTTCTCGAAAGTGACAGAAACAGAAGAGAAAAGAGAACATGGGAGAAAGAGAAATATAAAGACCATAGGAAGGAAAGACAGACAAACCAGCAGAAAGGCCTGGAGAGGGAGAAGGGGAAGAAAGAAAGACACAGAGTGGGGGGAAGAGTGACAGTGGCAGACAAAGACATGAGGCAAAAGAAAGCCCAGTGAAATAACCAGAGGCCAAGGAGGGAAGCCCCAGGAAAGACTGCTCTGCTGTCCTGGCTCTGCCCAAAGGGGCCCTTTAGCCTGACCAGTAGGGTCCTGCCTTTTGTGTCCCCTCCTTCAAACCTCATCTTGGGTTTTCAGAGTCTGACTCCAGCTCAGTCTGACTCCATCCTTCCACCTGTTCCCAGGACGGTGTACATGAATGCTCTAAGGAGCCCGAACCATATAAGCCTTGGCATTTTCTAGGGCCCTTCTGCCAAGTTACTCCCCTCCTGAGCTTTGCCAGCAGGACAAGTCTCCTTCTCCTCCTCCTCCTCCTCTGGATCCCATACCCCATCTCACTCTTTCTCAGGGCCCTGGGGGGAGAGGAAATATCACATAATCAGGACAGCCCTACAGTCATCATCTGAGTTGACCTCAGAGGAAGAGAGAGAGGAAGCTTTGGAGGGCTCCAACTCTGACTCCTTTATTTTACTGATGAACAAACTGAGGCCCAGAGAAAAAATGACTTGCTCAAGATCCTACAAGTAATGAGTGGAAGAGCAGGCCAGGTTTCCCTGCTAGCCGCCCCCAACCAAGCGTGTTTTGAGGCCTCTGGAGCCCTGTCAGGGACCCGGATAGAATCCCCAAAAACAAGGTCTTCTTGAGCGAATGCACCCCCAGGAAGGAAGGGGCCAGCTCCCGGAGCCTTCCTCAACAGCCACCTGGGATTTTCTTATTCTTCGCTCTTCACATTGGACCTCTACCTGCTGGCGCCAAAGGTATAAGTTTGGTATCTCTCCTCCAAGGCCCCCAAACCACCTGACCCAGTCTTACTGCTTGGGTTTTTCCCAGATCACTGGACACTCAAACTAAAAGTTTTTTTTAATTTTTTCCAACAGTGATGACAATAATATAAATGGGAAGGAAGGAAGGAAGGAAGGAAGGAAGGAAGGAAGGAAGAGAAAAAATGAAGGAAGGGAAAGGGAAGGAGGAGGAAGGGAGGGAGAAAGGAAGGAGAGAGGGAGGAAGGAAAGTTGGAAGGAAGGAAGGTAGGTAGGAAGGAAGGAAGAGAAAGAAAGAAGAATAAAGGAAGAAAGAGAAAGAAAGAAGAAAGGGAAAGGGAGGGAGGAAGGAAAAGAAAGAAGGAAGAAAAAAGGAAGGGGAAGGAAGAGAAAGAAAGAAGGAAGAAAGAGAAAGGGAGGGAGGAGAGAAAAAGAAAGGAGGAAGGAAGGAAGGAAGGAAGGAAGGAAGGAAGGAAGGAAGGAAGGAAGGAAGGAACTGAATGTGGTATAATTATAATGTCCAAGCATATTCCCAGAGAAGAACAGCATGGTATAGGAGAAAGAGCATTCTGACTGTAGAGTCAGAGAATCTGGGTTCAAATCCTACCTCTAAAGCTTACTACCTGTGTAGAGTTGAACAAATCACTTAGCCTTCCTAGAGCTCAGTTTCCTCATCTGTTAAAGGATGGAGTTCAATTATGTGGTCTCTGAGGTCCTTGAAGCTCTGGATCCTTACTACAGATGACCTGATATACCTGCCTCCCTTCTTTGCAGAAGTGGGGGACTATGGGTGTGGAACACTACATATACTGTCAGACTCACTGATGGGTTGATCACATTTGCTGGAGTGCTTTCTCACCTCTCCCCCTCCTTTTATTTTTCTATTCCTAGTTACAAGAGCCCCCTCACTTGGGGGAGGCAGGGAAGGGATACATATAGAAACAAAAACTATCCATGAAATTCATTTTTAAAATAGGTCCTGCTTGTATTCAAAGGAAAGAAAACAAAATGAAACATGGGGGATTATAAAACATTAGAATTATGCATGAAATGGACCTTAAAACATGAAATGTCAGAACTGGGAGGGACTTTACAACCTAGAAGGTCAGATACAGGAAAGATTTTAGAACAAAGACCACAGGATATCAGAGCTGGGGGGGGGGGGGGGGAGGAGTGCCTCATGACACAGGATGTCTGGAGGATCCTGTCCTCAAGGTCTCAGCAGCAGAGACTCAGGGAAGGAAATGGTATCAATGAAGACAGCATCCTTTCCCTCCAGTCATGACCAATCAAGTGGGGCCAATCAGGGAAGGCTTCCTGGAAGAGAGAAGGTTGGAGCTTGAGTTGGGATATTTCCAACTGAATGGTGTCCCATCGGCATCTCACATTTAACATGTCCCAACAGAACTCATCTCTCCCCGAAAACCTACTTCCCTTCCAGATTTCTCTATTTCTTTCAAGGTCCCCACCATCCTTCCAGTCACCCAGGTTCATGACTTCAGAATGGTTCTGGATTCCTCACCCTCCACTCCACATATCCAATCTGTTGCCAAATCTGTGCCTACACAGTGTTTTCTGCATTTGTCACCTTCTATTTGCTCACATGGCCACCAACCTAGTTCAGACCCTGATCACCTCCCACCTGAAACATAGCTTCCAAATTGGTCTCCCTGCTTCAAGCCTCTCTCCTCTCTAATTCATCTTCCACCCAGATGACAATGTGATTTTCCTGAATTGCAATCTGTCCATGACACTCCCCTACTCAATAAATGTCTGTGGCTCCCTATTGCCTTTGACACAAAATATAATTCCTTCAGTTAGTTTTTAAAGCCTTTCACATTCTGGTCTCAACTTACCCTTTTCAACCTTTATTATCTATTACTCCCTTTCCCATGCTGTGCAGTCAAGCTGGCTTTCTTGATGTTCTTCACAGTTGGAAAAGTTTGCTGATTGATTAATTGAACTGTTTTAGAGAAGGCAAAACACATAGATTCATTCATTTATTCCTCACAAATCTCCTGGGAGCCATCTGTTTAGGGAACCAAAGCTTACACATACAAACACGCATGCCCAAGCTTGCACGCTACACACACACACACACACACACACACACACACACACAAAGTTTCAGGGCAAGAATGAGAAATGTGATTTATTCAGGACTGTGGGAGGTCAGAGGAGGGAAGAGATTCCTGCAGGCTGGAAAAAAAGTCACAAAAGACTCCCCAAAGGAGGTGGCATTTTAGCTGGACCGTGAAGGATGGGTAAGGTTTAGAGAAGCAAAGAAGAGCCCTCCAGGTAGGGAGAGGAAGGTAAAGGAAAGTCTGAAGGCAGTGTGGGATGCACAGGTGGCCCCAGGGTGGGAGGGATCCTAGCCCCTAGTTCTGGGGACCAGTTTCAGTGAGTTGAGACTGAATGCCAAGCTTTGCACTAAGGGACCCTTCCCCACCATTCCTGCCTGGCATGCACTCGCCTCCTCTGATGAGCTCCTCCAGATCCTACCCAAACCAGGAAGAATAGTGACAACCTCAGTACAAAATCATTTCTGCTCATAATGTCGGGTGGAGCATTTCTGTAGCTTCTGCCAATACATTATTCTTCTAGATTTTCGCCTTTTTTCCACCATGCCCCAACCCAGCATTCTCACCCAATTCAGTCCCAGGCCCAGTCCCTCCCATGTGTCCTTCTCCTTAACCCTAAACCAAGCCTCAGGATGCAAGCCAGATCTCACTGCATCATGTGAGGATAGACTGAAGGAACAAGAGATATTAAATCTGGATAAGAGACAACTTAGGGGAATATGACCAGTGCCTTTCTGTAGTTGAAGGGCTGTCTCGTGAAAAAGGGATTAGTTTTGTTCTGCTCACTCCTGGGGCAGGCGCAGGAGCTGGGGAGCAGAGTCTGACTCAGTTTAAGAACAGACATTAAC
>CM053590.1:68665857-68756435 GCA_028646515.1 Pseudochirops corinnae
GTTAATGTCTGTTCTTAAACTGAGTCAGACTCTGCTCCCCAGCTCCTGCGCCTGCCCCAGGAGTGAGCAGAACAAAACTAATCCCTTTTTCACGAGACAGCCCTTCAACTACAGAAAGGCACTGGTCATATTCCCCTAAGTTGTCTCTTATCCAGATTTAATATCTCTTGTTCCTTCAGTCTATCCTCACATGATGCAGCCTCCAGGCCTCTCAGCAGCCTGACTGCTACTGTTCTTCCAACAAGCTTTGTCCATGTTCTCCCTAAGATGTGAGATCCAGAATTAAATAAAATGTGACAGGTGGAGTCTGACCAAACCACAGGACCACATAACTACCAAGTCTCTCATTCTGAACCCTAAGCTTCTCTTACTGCAGCCTTCCCTCTCCTCTTAAAAGTCTTACCAATAGTGAAGAGCCAGTGGGGCTACATCATCTCCAGAGGGCTCCTGTGGTACCTAGGATTGAAAAAACATCATTTTAGTGGCTCTGTATCCATTAAATAAGTTGTTACTTGAGAAGATGCAAAGAGTTTGGCCCTTAGGGGTGAGTTTCAAACTGCAGAGGGGTCTACAGGAACAGCAGGACAGCCTCAGGTACAAGGAGGCAGTGGTCACCACCAAAGACTCTACTTCTTGCCTTTAGAAACACAATGGCAGCATTGGGAGATTCTTATTCCTATCTGCTACTTACTGCTGTGTGACCTTTGGCAAGTTCCTCAGTTTCCTCATCTCTAAAATTGGAAGAGGGTGTGATCTCTTAGGTAGCTCTAAATCCTGTAAGTACCTTCCCCATCCTTGTCCTCAGATTTCCCATCAAGAAAATCAAGGAGTTGGACTGATTGATTTCTAATATCTCTTTGAGTTCTGATCATCTATAATTTGCCCAAGGTTATAAAGTAAATCAATGAGAGAGCCAGAATTAGAACCCAGTTCTCCTGCCTTCCAATCCAAACCTTTTTTTCCCTACACAATCTCTCGACCTAATCTACATGCAGAGGAGATAGAGGGGGCTTGATGGCTGCAGCCCTGTCCTAACCCACCAGACTCTGCTGAACATTGACAGGACAGCTGGGTTCCGGAGGAAATGTAATAATCCTCCTTAGTGGGACCTGGCCCTCAGATCAGCACTTCCCACAGATGGGCGACAGGTGCAGAATGGACCAATAACAATTTAGGGCAGAGGATGATGGCGGCCTTGCTGGCTGCCTCCTCCTGCTGCCAGCCCCTGGCCACTCAATGGCCATTCAGCTTCGGACAGCAATTTCAGAGACAGAGGCGGTGTGCTTGGGTGGAACAGTCTAAGAGAGGACCTGTGAGTTACCATGGTCATGGGAAGTGGGAGAGATTCCAAAGAAGGCCCTCCTCCCATCAACCCTTCCGCAGCCCACACACTGGGAACGGAATTCAGAATTCTGTGCTGGTCACTGAAGGAGAAACACCCCTCCAAGCTCTCTGTGCTTCCTCCTTCCTTACATTCCAACCTTATATCTAGGTTAGGACAAGATGGAGGACTCAGTTCTTGGAGATGCTTTTCCATTGCATTTCATCAAATGGCAATCAACAAGCATTTAACATATCTGCCTACCAACACAAAGCTTCCTTACTTCCACCTCCATTTTCTAGATGAGGAAAACTAAGGTTTCACTTAACACCCTTAGTGATCAGGGAATGGAGATAATTCATGGTACAAAGCAAGCACTTAATAAATGTTGATTAAGCTACTCAACAAGCCTGTGTAATAGATAATTGAGATACTATCATTCCCATTTCACAGATGACAAAGCTGAGACACTAACCATAAAAGACAAAAGTAAATCAATCCCTGTCCTCAAGGAGCTTACAGTGTAGCTAGGGGACAGAACATGTTTAGAAACATATTCAGAATAAACGCAAGGTAATTTTTATGGGAAAGGCATCATGAGCTAGGGGATCAGGAAGGCTCACATGTAGAAGGCAGCATTTGAGCCAATTGATCCTTAATAGGAAGCTGGACTACCTAAGAGACAGAAGCAGAAAGAGAGAGCATTGCAGTCATGGGAGAAAGACAGTGCAAAGAGAAGCAAGTGTGCCAATACAAATCCTACCCACTTTCCACCCTTTTTTGCAAATGAGGGAAACCAAGGCAAGGAAAAGCTTCACCTCCTCAGTGATCAGAGAATGGAAGGAAGGTTGAGTACAAGAGGGCCTAGGGCCATGATCTCTCTAAGGCCTTGACTGATACTTCAGAGCTTCTGTTCAGAGACAGTTCTGAGGCTCCCATTAGACCTTTTAGGAATCTTTATCGCTGTTGATAACCTCCCAGAATAAATGAGGCTAGAGGGGAGCTTGTAATATGCTTTAAAAGGATCTGACTGTCCGGACCTCAATTTCCACCTGGAGCTTTTCCCTCTGCAGTCCAGCTGTCATCCAACAAGGGATGAGGCCCCTCCCCCATCCTTCCCCCTACATGGCCATCCACTAATTTTCAATCTTGGCTTATCAGCTCTAGGCTAAAATATTAATATTGAAATGAAGAAAGTGAAAGAACTATTCCTTTCAAGTCTCCTCTGCAGGAAAGGATGGATGAGACTGGCAAGCAGAGAGTCAGGTTTCCATTAAATCCCTGTGCACATCTTCCTGCATCTCTTCCCCTTCCCCCAAGGATGCGCATGGGGTGGAGACCCAAGGAGCTGACAGGAGAAACTGTGGCAAGGGTTTATCCTGGGGTTACCTTTGCTGGAAAGGGAACAACCAGGGCCCACATGCCTGGACACTGGACCTGACCTTCCAGGGATGGAGATTGATTGGTTCTGGGTGAATGACCCATTCTGGTACCATCCTACCTGTCAAAAAAAAAAGAGAGAATTGTGTTTATATTAGGAAGAGGAACTTCTGGAAGGTTGATGGTCTTTGATTCAAGCAAGTATTTTAATTCCATTTTATAAATTTTAAAAGGAAGGAGACCCTCTCTAGTATGGTAGAAAGATCCCTATATCTGGTGTCAGAAGAGCTAAGTTTGAATCCAAGGCATGCCAGTTATAAACTTTGTGATCTTAACCAAGTCTTTTCCCCTTTCTCTGAGTCTTAGTACAACAAGAGGGTTGGCCCAAATAACCAATCACTAAGGTCCCTTCCAGTCCTAACTTCTCTTATTCATAATGGTGAGATACAGTAAAACAGATCATTTTAAAACCATGAAAAAATTGTCAATGGCTTTGAGATAAATTATATTTTTAGGGGTGTGTGTGTGTTTAGCAACAGATTACAGCTTTCCCATTTAACCTGGCTCAGACTCAGTAAAATGTGTTCACTCTAACTGACAATGGGGGAAATGGGGAAGATTCAGGAGGGTGTTGAGAGGCCTGAGGAACTGACCTGGGATCAAGCATTTAGCCACAGATAACATATGAAGCAGATACTCAAGAGTTATCCCTGGGAAGGTAGAACTGGTGGGACTCTAGGCCTTATCTTTCCCCACCCCTCCCTTAATTCCTGAATAACAAAGGTCCTTTCTTTTTTGGGGGGAGGGGGAGGCAAGGCAATTGAGGTTAAGTGACTTGCCCAAGGTTACACAGCTAGCAAGTGTGTCAAGCATTTGAGGCCAGATTGGAACTCAAGTCCTCCTGACTCCAGGGCCGGTGCTCTATTCACTACACCACCTAGCTGCCCCCAAAGGTCCTTTCTTAACCAGACCTTTCCCCTTCACAAAGACTGACTACCAAAAAAAAAAAAGATTTTTCTCCTCCACCATCTTATCTGGGAGAGGAGTTGCTAACTATAGGAATAGGCATGCAACAGTAACTGTGAAATTTCCAGTGTCCAGAGAGTCAGAATATACTGGGAAAGCCTGAACTAAGAGCTATGCCTAGGAACAGGGGGATGGATTTGCTCACCTCTCAGAGAGGGGGGACAAGGTAAGCACCCAGTCACATGAACCATAGGGGCTGGGCACTTTCACCCTATGATAAAACAGAGTATCAGGAGAATTGGGGGGAAAACTAGACACTCAGGTCAGAGGAGATCTGGCCCAAAGCCAGAAGTGAAGGTGTCTCCATCCTTGTTTCTGTCAGAGATCATAATGGGTGAGCCAAGAGACAAACAGACAGGAGAAGGAGAGGGAGAGGGAGAGGGAGAGGGAGAGAGAGAGAGAGAGAGAGAGAGAGAGAGAGAGAGAGAGAGAGAGTATGTGTGTGTGTGTGTGTGTGTGTGTGTGTGTGTGTTAACCCCCAACCCCATCACCTGGCAGCACTGCATAGAAGGCCTTTGAAATGTTACTTTTTATAAGCCATTTTCTGGTTCATGAAATGTTTATGACTGTTGCTTTTCTCAAAGATCTTCTCTCCCAATGAACATGCATATGTGCATACATGTGCACATGCAACAGTCCACCCAAACTAAAAATTTTCATCTATGAAACAGAAAACCTTCAGCTCTTTCTGCAATTCTGTAGTCCCTGGCCCTACCCTCCCTTGTCTTTTCTATGTCCTCCAGGCCTCCTACATATGTGTGAGCATGCACAGATGTTTTTGTGTGTATTTGCATATGTGTCCATGAACTTCTATCCCTCTTGTGGTTTTTTTTTACACATATGTGTATTTTATTTATGTGTGCATGTATTTATTCACATGATGGCGGGGCAGGTCACAGGTGTGTATTAGAAGAATGAGTTTGTATCTGCTGCATTGGTTTAGCAAAGTTGCCATGAAGAGTAACAGATGAGCACCATGTGTGTGTCCATAGGGGGGCCAGACCAGCAGACTCTGCTGGCAGACGGCCCCGTTTCACCCCCACGTTCCATCAACTCCATTAACAGGAATTCCTAATAGGAGCTTCATTTGCTACACATTCAGTTCCCCGTAGTTCCCCATTTCCCTCTCTCTGTGTATGTCTATCTATATATATGTCTGTGTCTCTGCCTTTATGATGATGTCTTTTTATGTCCAGTCTCTTTATGTTTCTCTCTGTCATGTGTCTCTGTCTTTGTGTCTATCTGGTCCTTGCTGTCTCTTGGTCTCACAGTCTCTCTGTGTCTCTGCCCCACCCCCACTCTCTTTCCTTGAACTCTGCCTCTCCCTCAGTCCCTCAGGCAGCTTCTATGATCCCTCTCTGCAAAGTCCTTTCCCCTTGAGCTGAAGGAAGAGGAGACAGGGTGCTGCTATAAAGAGACTGTCACTGTCTCATCTGGCTGCAGATATTTTATAAGAGCTTTGGCATGACTGACAGCCTGGCCCTACTCAAAGCAGGTAACTACTCAACACTGTGGTTCTTCCGGGTGGAGGCAGGAGTTTCATGTCACAAAGTGTGGAAGCCCAGTTCCTTCTTCAGCTCCCCGTGGAAACACAAAGTCACAAGGATTTTGTCACAAGAAGGACAAGACACACCTTCCCAGGATCAGAGAGACAGGCTGACCTTCAATAGGCAAAATCTTTCAAAAATATCCTTGAAAATTAAGTCTTCTGGAATGCCTACAGTTTAGGAGCAAACCAGTGTAACTGCTTAAATCTGGTAGAGTGGATAGCCTGCGTACACCAGAGAAATTCAGCACCATGGCCAGCAGTCATCCTAAAGCTATTACCTTTGCTGGGCTTCCTGTTGCCAAATCTGAAAGGGTGGGTTTTCAAAAAGAAAAGAGTTAAGGAAGTAAACAGTTAATTTTAACTGGATTTATTTTCATGAATTGATAAGAATTCCTCAAAACTAAGCTCCTTGAAGGGAAGGACTTACTCTTTTGTGTTTATAGCTTCACCTAAATTTAGTTTGCTTTCACCCTAGACCTGTGGTTCTCAACCTTCCTAATGCTGCAACCCTTTAATACTTGTATGTGGGTGTATCTGCATGCGGGCGGACCCGGCTGGAGACGGATAGAGGAGCAGTGTCTCAGTTCCTAAGACCATCAGAAATATGTGTTTGGTGGTCTTAGGCAACCCCTATGACCCCTGTGAAAGGGTTGTTAGACCCCCAAGGGGGTCGCGACCACAGGTTGAGAACCACCGCCCTAGACCCTCAATGAATTTGGATTGAATTAAATTTATTACTTTTGTGATTAGCTCATTAAGTGTATGCCAGTAACTACTGTTAAAGTATTTGTACAGGGTTTAAGTATATTAAATAAACCCTTTGAAATCTTGTCTGCTGAACTGTGGGATCTGTCCTCTGAAATGAGCTCTGGTCAATAGCTCTGGTTCTAGATTGGGTGCTGGGTTCTGGACTGGAATCATGACTCTAGAAAAAGCTCTGAGTCCTAAACCAGGCAGAAAATGGAGCTATCAGACTAAGGGATGGCAGAATTGGTGGTAACCAACCTGGAGGCTGCTCAGAGTCCACAGGTTTTGTATCCTTGCCCTTGTCCTTGTAAAAGGTTTACCTAAAAAGTTAGAAAATAAAATCAAATACACTAATTTGCAGTCATCTCACCATTTCCAGCCCTGTTTTCATTACAGAGGGAAAGTGCATCGGAGCCGTGTTTATAACCCCCTTTTAGATAACAAATCACATTTTCTTTTTGCCAGAGAGTATGTAGAATTGATATTATTCCCCTCGGTTTAATGGGTTTGTGTGTTCAGGAATGATCTTCATCAACCAAGACTCCTGATTGTGTTTGATGTAATGTCAGCTTTCATTATGCTCTCCGATCCCAGCCAGGATAAGAATGCCTACCAGCTGTACAGCCTAGTCCCAGCTCTGCCCTGAGCCTGGCCCTAACCCCACTCATAGAACTAACCCTAACCCAAAACCAACCCAAGCCCCTTGATCCTGGTCCCAAGGCCAACTTGAAACCAAACCCCAACCCAAACCTGAACTTGACTCCAGTCTTGTCCAACCCCAACCTGAAGCTTGTCATTAGCTCCAACATTAACTCCTGTCTAGACTCAATTAGAGTAGAGTCTAAGACCAGAATATTTAATACTGCTTCTGATCCCAGCCTTGTTCCATCCTAGCCTTAAAGCTGATATCAAGCCCTAACATAACCCTAACCCCACTTTCAGCTCTGATCAGAGCTCAAGCCCAAAGCTGGACCTCAGCCCCAGCCCTGACCCAAAGTCTGCACAAGAACTCCCTAACTATAACTCTAACCAAGACCCTGACTAATCCAACAATCCTAACCAAGCACTAATCCCAGCTCTAACTCTGACCCCAATTTCAGTCCATAGTCCCAAACTGGTCCCAGCACAATCTCAGCCCATGTTCCAGCCCCTAAACCTAGGCTTTATGTCCTCCAGAAGCAGAACAGAGGCAGGTTCTGGCCAGTAATTCCCTAATTTGAACACCAGTACAAGAAAAGGAATACTTAGACAATTATTCCCTTAGCCTAGCTTCCTTGGGATGGGTTCCTCTTAACCCCAGTCACAGATCTGGCATAGGGGCAACTACCTATATCCCTCATGCACTCAATTTAAGGCCAGCCCTCCTGCCAAGGTCAGAAAGCTAGCAATTGGTCTTGATCCCAGCCCCAGCAGCCCTGGGGAAGAGGTATAGTTACAGCTGAACAAACAGTGATTTCTCAAAGCAAACAGCCACAGGACCTAGAGCAGTGGAAGGCAATAGGCTTAGAGGCATAGACTCATAAGTGTCAGAGCTGAAAAGGAGTTTAGATATCATCTAACCCAACTCCCTTTTTACAAAGAAGAAATTTGAGGCCCAAATAGGCAAGGGACTTGAATAATATCACACAGTGAATGAGTGGCCTATCTTTGATTAGAACTCAAAAAGGTAGTGTGATCTAATGGAAAGAGACCTGAATGAGGAGTCAAGGGGCCTTACTCTGTGACTCTGTGAGACACTTAGCTTTCTTTGAGACTATTTCCTTTTTAAAATGAGAGAGCTCCAAGTTCCCTTCCAGCTTGAAGTCCATGACACTAGGCTATAGGCAAAAGCTGCAGTTAGCACTGGCAAAGACAAAAAACTTCCATAAGACTTTGTCCCTACCCTCCTGCAGCTCACACTCTAGAGAGTAAGTCTGGGTGGTACAGTAGAAAGAGTACTGAACTGACCATAAGTTAAGCTGAGTTCAGGACTGCCACTTACTACCCATGTGATTTCAAGCAAATCACTTAACCCTGTGGGCCTCAATTCCCTCATCTTTGAAATGAGAAAGCTGGACTAAATTCCTCAATTGACAAATGGTCAAAGGATATGAATAGGTGGTTTTCAGAGGAAAAAACCCAAGCTATCCATAGCCATGTGAAAAAAAGTGTTCTAATTCACTAGTAATTAGAGAAATACAAAGTAAAACAATCAAATGTATCAGATTAGCAAAGTGGATTTTTTTAAGGGCAATGACAAACGCTGGAGGAGTCATGGGAAGGCAGGCAGGTACATTAATGCACTGCTCCTAGAGCTGTAAACTAGTTCAGTCATTTTGGAAAGCAATTTGGAACTATGCCTGAAAAGCTATTAAAATGTGCATACCCTTTGATCCAATGATACCACAACTAGGTCTATACCTGAAGAGATCAAAGAAAGAGGAAAAAGACCCATAGTACAAAAATTTGCAGCAGGTTATTGTGGTGACAAAGAATGAGAACCCAAGGGATGCCCTTTAATTGGCGAATGGCTAAGCAAGTTGTGGTATCTAAATGTGATGTGCTATAACAAATAATGAAAGGTGTGGCTCCATATAAACTTGTGTGTAAACTGGTTCAAAGTGAAATGAACAGAACCGGGAGAACGATTTATACCATAACAATACAATAAAGACACACAAGTCTGAAAGACTTAGAAACCCTGGTCAACACAATGCCCAGCCAAAATTTCAGCAGACTAGTGAAACATACTACCCACCTCTAGATAGAGAGATGATGAACTTGGAGTGCAGACTGAAGCATATTTTTTTTAACATGGTCAATGAAGGAATTTTTTTTTTTGCTTGAGTATACATGTTTTGGGGTTTTTGCTTTCTCAACTGAGATAAGGAGAGATGAAAAAGAGAGAATTTGGGCTGGAAAATAAAATAAAACTGAATTTCTTTTAAAAGAGAAGGTTAGGGGGCAGCTAGGTGGCCCAGGGAATAGAGCACCAGCCCTGGAGTCAGGAGGACCTGACTGCCTCAGACACTTAACACTTACTAGCTGTGTGACCTTGGGCAAGTCACTTAACACCAGTTGCCCCGCATTCCCCCCTCCAAAAAGAAAAAAAAAAGAGAGAGAGAAGGTTAGAATGTAGCACCTATACAAGTAACCAAAGATTTCCCAGCAGAAACTAGATGACCAAGTGGTCATCCAGTGGATGGTAGTATTGAAGACGGGATTCTTCTTTATGATGGGCTGTATTCATTGTCTTCAGAGGTCTCTTCTTGTAAGGAAAGAGACTGCATTTTGTCAACCTTAAGAGTAAACTGGGTGTTAGGGATGTTTTGAGGTGATGGAAACATTATTTTTACTTGTATGTTTGGGGGAGGATGGTTATAGCCAGTGATTAGGTAAGAATGTGAGTGGAACCCATTAAAAAAACAATAAGAGAATATCATTAACCGAATTTTTTAAATAAAATCTTAATGAGAATAATATACATATACCTTGAGGTCATCCTTGACTTTTTAAAATTATATCAAGAGAATGAGCAGACTTTTGCAAGCAAATTCTGCATCAGATTATATCTTTACAGTTATACACTGAAAATGCAAGACCCCACTGTGCTTATTGTTTGTTGACTTTTTTTTTTTGCTTTTTGTAGGGAGAAAGGAAGGGCAATTGGGGTTAAGTGACTTGCCCAAGGTCACATCACTAGTTTTTTTTATGTGTAATTTAAGTGTCTGAGGCTGTTGACTATTTTTTTAAAAGCATTTGACTCAGTAGAGCAAATTGCCACCACTTTAAAGACTCTCCACAATCAAAGTGTTTCCTATGCCCAAGTCTAAATCATAGAAAATTCCTTGAGTGATATAACCCATAGAGATCACTTTGTTCTAAGAATCTCTGATTATGACCACCAATCAGAGCATAAAACAAGGAGACCATATGCTTGGCCCTGACATGGAGGCTATCCAATGTACAGTCAATATTGAAGAGGGATTTACCATAGCTGGTAAGGCCCTCCAGATGCTCCTGTTTGAATACGGCTGATTATATTAAGCCATGAAACATTATAGATCCTCCAAAATGAGATCTACTCTCACTGCAATGAGTTCACCCTAACTATCCACACAAGAAAAACCAACTACATGAAGAAGGCCTATTGTCCAGATTATGATATGTAAATGAATGGACAATGAATAGAGATAGTACCATCTTGCCCAAGTTCATGCCCACAGATCTAGTCACTAAGAGACAGAGGCAGCAACCAGAGAAGGGAGATAGGGAACTAAGAATCAATGTGGTTGCTCTCTGAATGCAAATTGAGGGTCCTGGGACTTGGTGCCTAGAGCTAGGGTTTAGAAGATATCAGTGAGGTTTATAAAAATAGCAACATAAAAGAACCCTGGATCCTGGGGCAAAACCCTAGGAGAAGCTTTCAATCCGAGGTGGATTCTGAGAAGGAAGTGGTATCCTGGAATCTATGAGGTATAGGGCAGGGTAGAATGGTCAGACTGGTCTTGTGCATGAGGTCTTGTGATCAGAGAAATTAGGGCCAGAAAGGGGCTTGAGGATCATCTCTAACCCTCTCATTTGACAAATACAAAAACTAAGTCTCAGAGAAAAGTACTAGCCTAAAGTCACATAGTAAGTAAGTGTCAGGGCTAAGACTAGGACTGGCTAAGGAGACTAAGTGGCTGGGGAACTGGGAAGGTGGGATGTGGATGAGATGTCCTGTGGGAGATCAAAGGAGAAGACTGCAGCCCTGTCTAAGTAACTTGGAACCCATCAGGCATAACTGTTATTAATCGGGACAGAACAAGTCCCCAAATGAGCCAGACACAGCTAAAGGACGCCCCCAAACCATGTCTTGGGTCTAGGGTCAAATGTCTCCACCCCTTCCCTGAAAAATAGGATGGAAGCATCCAGAGTAGGGAGACAGGGAATTAGGGATCAGAGAAACCCATTTCATTTTGGACCCAAGCAGTCATTCCATACAGTTCGTGTATGCACAGAGCCAGGAGGACTTTGGGAAAGGTACTGAGCTCCTGTACCCTCCCACTACCCCACTTACACTCAGGGTCCAAGAAACCTGTTCAGACATTTCTTTTCTCCCCTGGGCTCCCATTTCTTCCCCAATATTTGCTGGAAATGCACACTTTAATGCAATATTAAAGCTAGGAAGGATCTTAGAAATTATCTAGTCTACTTTCCTCATTTTACTAATAAAGAGACTGTGGTCAAGCAGGGTGAAGGGAATGGCCCCAGGTCACATAAAGGATGAGGACCTGTCAGGACTAGAATTCAGATCCTTAGATTCCTAGGTCAGGGCTCTCTCTGCTATATAAGCTCTGGCAATGACTTTCACAGCAGCCCTTGGCTGTGGTCCCAGAATACCTATATTCCTCTCCCAGGAAAGGAGTGGCCTTGCCCTCTCAACAACCTCTGATCACAGTTACTGCCCAACCACCACCACAAACTGACCTGGCCCAGAACCAGGAGGCTCTGGACCCAGCTGTTCTACTACCAGGGCATGGCACAAAGAGTGCACCTGGGACTGGTCAGGTGTCAGTTAATGGGAATTTTCCCCATCCTGCCCTGGCTTCCCTCAGTTCATTGGGAATCAGGTTTGTCGACTGAGCAGGTAGGAAATGGACACAAGGTGAGTAGCAGAAGGAAAAAGAATTAGGAAAGTGAATATTGGCTAAGGGTATTAGGGGCTGAGTGGGAGAAGGAATTGGAGGACAGAGCATGGTGGAGAGAAATAGTCTTGGCCTGCCTCCATCTCAGTTTCCTGAAATTTATTTTTTGGGGGGGAAGGAGGGAAGGCAGGGCAATTGGTGTTAAGTGACTTGCTGGAGGTTACACAACTAGTGTCAAGTGTCTGAGGCTGGATTTGAACTCAGGTCCTCCTGACTCCAGGGCCAGTGCTCTATAGTTTCCCTGAATTTAAAAGGAGCCAGAGGAAATCCCAGGTCATAAAGTATGGGAGGCAAGACCTGCCCAACAGGGAAGGAAGAGCCTTGGGACAAACCCTGAGATCCTAAAGCTACTCAGAGATTAAAGGGGAAGGAATGTGCTATGAGTGATAGCTGTGGAAAATGAAAGCTGACATCCCTCACAAAGGAGGGATGGGGTTAGGATGGTATGGGGAGGGGAGGGGGACTATGTATGCAAATGTGTGCCAAAGTGATCCAGAGCAAATCACTTAGCCTCTCTGTGCTCCAGGTCATTCTTTATAAATTGCAGAGAAAGAGGTGGGCCTACATTGGTAGACCTGTCTCCTCATCTGGGGGTTTCCTGTGAAAACTAGTGAAATCACAGGTCCCAGCCCCTTTCCAGTCCCTCCGTGCAGCTGCATGGATGTGTGTATGAGGGCACACATGTATGTGAGAGTTCTGTTTGGGTATGTGTTTGTACATACACACGTGTACATTATGGGGGTAGGTGAATGTGAAGGGTTGGGGTTTTTTTCGGGGGGAGGTCCCAAAGAGGGGATAGCCTTCCTTGTTTTTCTTTGGCAATACTGATGGGGACACAAAGAGGATCTCTAGGAACTGCCCCAAAGCAGCTTCTCTCCTGCCCCTCCTAGGGAAGGGGGCACCCTCTCATCCAACCCACAGATAAGGCCAAGCCCCCAGTGTGAATCCCCGACTAGGACCCACTTTTACCCCACTTCCTAATATCCTCCACATGCCTAAGAGGAAGAGGAAGGGGGAGGAGAGGAAGGGGGAGAATTCATCTGGCAGGTCTTGGGGAAGGAGGAGTTCCCAGTTCTGATCCTTCAGTTTTTATTTTGATTTTTTCCCCAACAATATAACAGAAAAGTGCAGGGCCTGGGGCAGCTTCTAGCAGCACCAGGTGCCCACCCCCCACTGGCCAGGCCATCACACTCACTCCTGATTAGAGGTCATTAAACATGAAATTAGCCTGTTTGTGTTATGGGTCTCCTGGGGGCTCAGGTAATTATGGCGTGCAGATGGCTGGGAACCCAGGCCCTGGACTGACCGTACAGTGATGGAGACGGGGTGGAGCCAGGTCAGAAGAAACAAGGGGAGGGAGCTTCTGCCAATAGTGATGATTGTGTTTCCTCCTTCTCAAGTTGTAAACCCATCACATTTCACAACAAATCAAAGATAATTAATAAGTACATTCCCATAATGACTGGACTTTTAATAAAAAATATTGGAAGATATGGAGTCAATTTATCATTCTTCCTCCTCCCCCTTTCTCTCTCTCCCTCGCTTTCTTCCTCCCTCCCTCTCTCCCTCCCTCCCTCCTCCTCTTTCCCTCTTCTTCCTTCCCACACTCTCACTTTCCCTCCCTCCCTCCCTCTCTCTTTCTTTCTCCCTCCTCTGCCCTCCTTCTTTCCCTTCCTCATCTTTACACACACACACACCCACATGCTCATCTCTACAATGAATTCTGTGTGGGACCCATCCTTCTGGTTTGTGGCTCAGCTTGGGGGGCAGGGACAGCTTGGCAGGGATTCTAGAGAGCAGTCAGTGGGTCTCCCTGACAGGTACATTGGAGCAGAGGCAGGGCATTAGGAGCATGGGAAATGGGATTAGTCAAGTCTCCCATGCACCAGATAGGCACAGTGGTGCCCTCCACCATTAGAATGTGGTTGACATCCTGCCTTACGTCACAGTGGTGTTGGGTCCAGGTGGCAGCAAGCACTGCAGACGTCTGGGTCTTGGTGGCAGTGACAGCCACATCTGCATCACTTTCAGGAAGCAACAGCCCTGTAGGGTGTATCAGGGCTAGGCCACAGTGGTCTCCACGGACTACAAAAGGCAGATGGCAGACCTTCCATTCACTGTGTTGGGGCCAAGCTACAGCAGCCAATTGAGGTCCTCTAGAACTTCTGCAGAAGGAAGACATTCTTGACAGCTGTCCATTTCAGGGCAGCCTCCAAGTCTGTGTCCTCCTCAGAGCCCCCCACCTCCACACCATGCAGCCAAGCAGGAGAATGCTCCATGCTCTCCTGATCTCCAGTTCCTAACAACCCCAGCCATTAGACTGTAAGCGCTCTGAGACTTTGACTTGGTTTTTGGGTTGGGTTTTTTTTTCTCCTTTATATCTCCAGCACCTGATAAGTTTCTGCTGATTGGCTGACTGACAGGCCACCTGCCAGGGCTCCGTAGGAGGAAATCGGCCCTTGTGGTTAGGGGATCTGGAGAAGGTGAGGGGAGAGTAGTGTGGGGGATAGAAGCCAACTGAGAATCTTCCCTTTCATCAGAACATCTGGGGTTATAGATTTTGTGCCTCCCTGCCTCCACCTCACATGATTCTGTCCTGTCCATCAGTCTGTGTATCCTGGACGGGGAACACATCCATGACTCTGTCCCTGAGGATGGGGCTTAGGTCTGTGTGTGCCTGTCCCCAAAGACATTGTACTGCAGTGAAAGCACTGAATCTATAATTAGAAAGGGCCTGGCTCTGCCACTTCACACCTGTATGACTTTAGTGTCTCTAGGTTTCTGTTTCCTCATCTGTAAAATGAAAGGGTTAAATTAAATGGTCCCTAAGGTCACTTTTAGCTTGATGTCCCTTAATCCCATGTCAGGGCCTAAATCCACGAATCTGGGCCAGGGCTGAGAGCCTTAGAGTCCCCTAAATCTGTGTATGCCTGTGCATCCATCCCAGGCTGGAAGCCTCTGGGAACAGTGTCCTAGCCAGTTTTTCTCCCATGCCAGACCAGATAAGATCCAGGGAGAAAATTAGTAAATAAATGACTTTGGTTACATGTCTGACACCCTTCTCATCAGAAACTAGAAAGCCTTTTCTTGTTAGTTAAAGTACTCTATCCAAAGAAAGCTTGGGAGGAGGCAGAGATTGGGCCCCTAGGCCCATAGGCTGAAGTGGAAGGTTTAGAATTGGGATTGTCAGAGAGGCAACCCCACCCTGTGGGAGTCCAATGAATAAAAGATGAGGGTGGGCTTTCCTGGAGTTTCAGAGGGAGGGACCTAACCGTGGCCCAAAGCCATCAGCTCCTTACTCTTTCCTTTAATTCTGTGCCCTTCAATTACCCCTCCTGATGGAATGTCAAATTTAATTATGACAGTCTTACCAGCACCTCCAATCACCCAGTTTCCCTGTATTTCATCATCCCAGGTTATTCTCTTTCCCTTTCTCATTCCCTTGCTCACTATTCTTTCTCTCTCTCTCTCTCTCTCTCTCTCTCTCTCTCTCCTTTCTCTCTTCTCCTCCCTCCCTCCTCCTTCTTTTCTGTCTCTCCATCTCTTTCTCTGTTTCCCTGTGTCTCTGTCTCTTTTTCTCTCTCTCTCTCTTCTGCTCCCTCTTACTCTCGCTCTCTTATCTCTATCTCCCAGTCTCCCTCTCTCTTTCTCCTCTCCCTCCTTCTTCTCCTCCTCCTCCTTCTTTTCTCTCTCTCTCTCTCTCTCTCTCTCATACACACACACACACACACACACACACACACACACACACACACACACACACACACACACACCCCAGCAGGTGTTCCCTGTAGGAGCATCTGTATACCTTGATGGAAGGATTTTTGGTAACTATAGAGCAGAAAGGGTCACCTTCATGGGTCACATTCCCCCAAGCTGTCAGAGCTGCTTCTAAGAGACCAAGATTGAGGGGGAAGGGGAAAACTTGGCTAAAGCATTTTTTAACTGAGGACTGATGGGACTACATCTCTTTCCCCTTCTAGGAAGAAGATATCCAATACTATGACTCCAAAGCTGATGCTGAGCTGGTAAGTATTTCTTTATCCTGAATCACCCTGAAATCCAGTCTCCACCATCAAAGACTCCATTCCCTTCCTGGATCAGGGCCCCATGCCCCAGCACAACCCAGAACAACACACAGGTGCCCACAGCAGTGTCCTTTTGTATATTCCAGCTACAGAATAATCCTGGCTAGCATCTACTACAGAAGAAGAGATGGTACAGTTTTGGTAAAAAGATCCCTGGACCAAGAGTCAGAAGACCCCAGTTTCATTAATAGTTCTGTACGTGATGTAATCTTGAGCAACTGCCTTCCCCTTTAGGCCTCCATTTCTCCTGCTGTAAAATGAGAGAGATTGGACTAGACCGTGTCAAAGGATCCTTGCAGCTCTGACATTCTATGGTTCAAAGATTCTACTCAAGGCAGAACCTGTAACTATGTGTGAGCTTTGCAAATAGAAGCCTAAAAAGAAGCATAATTTGTAAGTTGTTCTTCCCTACCCTGATAGTAATCAGTCATGTAGTGCATACATTCACAGGGCATAGAGGAGAGAACCAGGAGCACTCTGATATCCAGACCAGGTTTACCCCCAAAGAAGATTAATCTTCTGATCAATCTGGGAAGGCTTCCTAGAAGACATGGGATTCCAACAAGTCTTTGAAGGATAGAAAAGGGAAAGGGGGAAGGAGAAAGGTCAGGTTTTCCATTTCCATTTCCATTTCCATTTCCATCTGGATATTTCTGGGACAGGAAGGCTCACAAGAGCATTGGGGGAGGGGCTGCTCTTTGAGCTAAGAATGAGACTGGGGGAGGAAGAAGGGGAGAAAGAAGAGGAGGCTGAGGGGCAGGGAGAAGAGTGGGTGGTCAGAGAGCAGGTGTGCTTCCCCTTCGCTGAGCCTCCACTGCTCCCAGAGAAGTTACTAAAATTAAAGCTAGAATCTGAAATTCAAATGAGGAGTGAACCTTTAATTAGACACTGACTCTAATTCCTTACCCCCCTCCCGGCAGCTCCGTGCTATAATTTTAGCAATCAGTGCATTAAATATAAACCAGGGAGCTTTAATTCTTCCTGATTCTTCTGGTCCCCCACCCCCACCCCCGGGACACAGGCCAGAGCTGGCTGAGTATGGAGGCCTCCCTAGACTCATCAGCCTTGGACAGGTCCAGCCCCATTCCTTCTACCTCAGAGTCTCCTTGTCTCATCCCACACACATACCCCCACTCACCACTTACACAGAGAGGAGCCAGAGCCTGACCTCCTGGACATTGGGCCCTGGCTTGTCCTCCTGGGGAGAATGAGGGAGAGAGGAGGGCATATGGTCAGCACAAGCCCAGAGTGCAGCATGGAGGAGGCAGCCCCCACTGCAGTCCCCAACTTGGCAACCATCCTATTATAAATAAAAACCACAGCAATGGTGGGCTGCTTATTTTCTTAATCTTTGCCAAAGGTAACTGTTTAGAGCTCTTTCTAGACCATTTATTTTTAAATTACCAGACAGAAGGTGGGGGTGGGGAGGGGAAAGAGGAAGAAAGGAGAAAGTTCTCTAGCTGATAGCTTATCTTCGAGGCATCCAAATGTCACATTCGTCTGAAAAGTTGGGAGATTAAAATTTCCAGCGCCCTTCATCTGCCACTGACATTTGAGGGGTTTTCTTCTCCCCCCACCAACCACCACCATCCTCTCTGCCTCTTCAGATTTAAGTGTCTTCAGCGACAGCTCAGAACCCATCACCTGCTATCTGGAGGCCAGACTGCTCCTCAAAGCCCATTTTCCTGGCTTTGGCTGTCACCCAGGGATTTCAGGGGCCCAACAGGCCTGTGTGTATGTGCTTGTGACTGTCCGGGCCCGCAGGCACGTGCCTGTGCTGGGTAACTGTACTTGCTGGTGCTAAGAGGTAGCTAGGGGACCACAGCAGAATGCAGCTCCTGGGATATAAGCACATAGCAATTACTAGAGAGAGATAGACCCAGAAGGTTAGGTGATACAGTACTCCCCCAGGAGGCGAGGCCTGGCCCATGAGCTTGGGCCCACCTGGTCCTGTTCTACCATCACCCCTCAGGCAGGTTTAATTCAAGCCAAAAAATATCTTTCCCCCTAAGCATCCTCTGTGTAACCAACCCTGTATTCAACATTCATCCCTCCATCTCTAAGACAGAGCAGATAGACCCCCAGAGATCAAGACCACATCTCGATGCTGACAGAAATGGCTTTGGCACCTAGAGCAAAGACAGAATCCTAACTTCCCAAACTCCCTCCCCCATCATCAGAGGACCACTACAACCCCCCCGCCCCCGCCACACACACACACACACACACACACACATTGTGTGTCCTTGAGAAAGTCTCTAACCTTCTAAATAAGATTCTGAGAATCCAGACATGGAAAGGAATTTAAAAGGCATCTAGTATAACTCTCTCACTCTGTGCATGAAGAAAATGACATTTGAGTCTGAGGCACTTGGGTTTCAATACTACCTCAGACACATGCTAGGTGTGTGACCCTGGCCGAGTCACTTTAACCTCTCAGACTCAGTTTCCTCACTTGTAAAATGATGATAATAACACTGTAGCATTAACTCACAGGGGTGCTGGGAGGATGGAATGAGATAATGTGTGTAATGCATGTTACCAACCTTTGGGTACTATGTAAATACCCATCCTCATCATCATCAATAATTATCTATTAATTTTTAATTAATAACAGTATTGTCCAACATGATACAGGTAATAAGTGTCAATTCCAGGATTCAAACCCAGTAATTATGACTCTAGATCTACCCTTCTTTGGGGCTATACCATACCACCTCCCTCTGGGCCTTGGTTTCCCAGTCTGTAAAATGAGGAGTTAAACTAGATTTAAAGGTGGAATGAACCTTCACGTTTATCCAGCCTAAGCTTCATATGGTCCCTGTGGTTCTGTAACCTGGGGAGCAGCAGATAGGAAGTGTTGAGTCACCAAGTCTAAGTGGGGCATGCAGTTTATGAAGGGGAACAGTGGGAGATAAGGTTGAAAAGTGAGAAAGAAAAGACCTGACTTTTCATGAACCAAGCCAGAAAGTGTGCCTGGTTCAGTGCAGCTCGGCTCGTCCCCAGGGTCAGAGGCAAGACTCCTGAAGAGGCCTTTCTGCGGCTCTGCTCTTAGCTGCCTGTCTCTCTCTTTCCCCCAACTCTATCTGCCTGTGTCTGTCTCTTTATTTCTCCCCATACTCCCTTCCCTTCTCAATTTGTCTGTCTCTGTTCATGTCTCCTGCTCTTTCTGTTACCCACCTGCACCAGTGGTGGGCTGTCTTCTACACAGACACACACACACACACACACACACACACACACACTCATCACTGTGCACCAATTAGAACACTGGCTCCTGCCAGCTGAGCCAGGAGGCACAGGAGTGGGTGGCTGGCTCTGCAGTGCGTGCCCATGCCCATGAAACGCCATAATTGGCACCTGTCAGGGGCGGGCAACCACTGTTTTTAGAAAGTCAACTGGAGCCTTTCAAGCCCTTCTCCCATCCCAGTGCCTAGTGGGAACTACAGCCCCTCTCCAGCCTGTGGCTTCTATAAATATCCACTAGACCTGACTCTTCCCTCCCACCAGCCCAGCCCCCTGAGGTCGGAAGACCCTGGAAGCCCATGTATATGGCTAGGCAGCTCCAGGCATAGGCAGCAAGGGGTGACAATCACTGGAGCCCCTTTCCCTGGAGGTGGAGGTAAAGGCCCCAGACTCTGGATTCCTGGCCTTTCTAGACTCTGCTAGGTGATACTCTTTGTTACCTGGGAAACCACAGTGGAGGAGGGGAGATGGAGGGGATCTGGGGACTGTGGAGCCAAGCAAGCTCAGGCCGAGTTTGCTGATCAGGCTGTGTAATTAAATGTCGCCTGCGTCCTTATTGACAGAGCACTAAGCCGATCTCCCTTTTAATTTGGTCTCTGATACTTGCCTTTTGCTGCTAATTGATTTTCAAGGATTTGGGGAGGTTGTTCTATTTCCTTTTCCTTTTTTTTACTGGGTTGGAAATTCTCTCAGGATTTGATAAGGTACTAGTCAAGACATCCCAGCTGGGACCAAGAGGAGCCTCAACACCCCCTCCACACACACACACACACACACACACACACACACACACAAACACACACACACACACAAAACTCAGACCAGTGTTGCCAAAAGCACTCTACACAGGATGTAGCCTATGTAGTACAGGGACAGAATTACCTCTCAAAGACTTTCCCAGCCCTCAAGGTGGCTGGCAGGCCATCTCTAGCTTATACTTGGCTGCCATGAGCCTCACTCTAAAAAACCATCTATGGGGTGGGGGGAGAACACTGGGGAAGCATGAATGAGAAGAGGGGTTAGCTCTCTTCATGTTTTTCTCAATCTCTATATCTCTTTCTCTTGCTTTTTCCCTCCCTCCCCGAAAAAATCACAGAATTTCAGAGCTGCCACAAACCTTAAGGATCATTTTATCCAACCCTGTCATCTTAAAGCGTGGAGCCTTAGGTGCCCTTCATCTATACATTTATTTGTCTTTATCTCTATCTCCATCATTTTCTTTGTCTCTATTTCTCCACTTCTCTCAATAGAGCTCTATCTTTCTCTTTATCTCTATAACTCTGATTCTGTCTTTCTCTTTCTCCTTCTGTCTCATTTTCTCTCTCTTCCTCTTCAGAGTTACAAGTTTTAGGGTCAGAAGAGGTTAGAAGTCATTGCCATAGGACTGGTTTCTGTACTGACAGGAAACATTCGAGTTTCTTTTGCGAAGGTGGATGGCCTTGGTTATTAAAGTTATCGAATTCTTCCTTGGACCAAGTTACTGCTTTACGTGTCATATTCCCTCCCCACCTCCGACCCCCCAATTAGATGATGAGTTCTTCAAAGGCCTGTGTCCAGTGTTCAGCTCTGTATCCCAGCACCAAGGATAGGGACTTGCAACTGCGTAGAAACGAATGCTTATTGAATTGGATTGTTGTTGGACTCTGTTTACCCCGCTCATGTTCTAAATAATAAAACTAAAGGGTAAATGTTTTGCCCGAGGTCTACAAGTAGAAAGTGGCTGAGTTGCGATTTGAATTCAGGACTTCTGTCATCTAAATTCAGTCTTCTTTTTTTCTACTATACTAAGATGTCGCTTTTCTATTTCTGTCTGTCCCTTTCTCCATCTCCATCTCTCTTTCTTCCTCAATCTTCCTTTCCTCACCATCCCTGACACTGCCTGTCTGCCCTTTTTTTCTCTCTCTTTCTCTCAGGAGGACCCCGAGGGTGAGGAATTTGAGAGGGAAAAGCCCAGTACCCTGCAGCTGGACTTCGTTGAGGACCCAAACTTTAAAAACAAGGTCAACTACTCATATACTGCTGTCCAGATCCCTACGGACATCTACAAAGGCTGTGAGTGATCCCCCTCCCCCCTCAGTCTCCCTGCCCATCCTATACAGCCAGAACCCAAACCTCCAGGATAGGGGCAAAGTGTTATATTCAGACTCCTAGATCAAAGATGAAAGAAACAATAGAGGTCTTCTAGTCCAAGCCCTTTATTTTACAGATGCCAGACTGAGGCCCATAAAAGTAAATTGATTTGCCTGGGATCACCCAGGTGACAAGTAGGTGATGCAGGATTTGAATCCAGACCCAATATTTTTTTCTATTATGCCACATTGCCACCCAAGAAACCTGGGCTCAAGAGAGTGAGGATCCAGAGCCCTAGAACACTCTGAGCCTGACACAGGGAGGAGGGAAAGAAACTTATTTCATCCACCAAGGCTGTACCTACTGAGAGTACATTAACCCTGCCCCGGTAGGATCCACACTGGTAGAATGAACCTAAATCTTGAATTAGAGCTCAGGGTACCTGGACACCCTTCTATATGCCCCAAACTCCCAGCCCCTCGTGACCCTGAGACATTCACCTTGGGACTGATGCTTGGCCAATGAGCTCAAACAAGATGATTCATATAAAGGGTTTTGCCAATTTAAAGAACCATATAAGTGCTATTACCAGTTCTGTGCATCCATATTTGGGGCAGCTAAGTGGCGGAGTGGATAGAGTGCTGGGCCTAGAGTCAGACGAGTTCAAAGCGGACCTTAGACACTAGCTGTGTGACCCTGGGCAAGTCACTTAACCTTGTTTGCCTCAGTCTTCTCATCTATAAAATGAGCAGGAGAAGGAAATGGCAAACCACTCCAGTATCTTTGCCAAGAAAACCCCAAAAGGAGTCATGAAGAGTCAGATGAGATTGAAAAATGACTAAAAGCAACAGCATCCATATTTATGCACACAGAATGACACCGATTGTGTGTAATCCCATATATACAGTCACTTTTAGTGCTCATGCATATAGTAACCCATACATACATAGTATCTCATTCATACACATAAGCAGACTCACAAACACAGTCTCCTAGATACACACTCAGAATCATACATCTACTGACACACAAAGAAAATGGTCAGTGCTTACACATTTTCATGCATGCACAGTCATGCTAGTCTGTGTGCCACACTAGCATTCTCTCATGTATTCACAAACACACATGTACTAGCTTCCTCATATATATACATGGACTAAACATTCACACAGCCTCATACTGGTGCCTCATTCTCTCCAGTATGCACACACATTCAGATAGACACACACATGTAGAGTCCCAGGATAGAGACCCTGCCCCATGAGAGCCTTTCTACCCTTCCTAGCTCTAAATGTTCCTTTGCTTGAGCCAGGACATAGCCATATAGGACAAATTCCCAGTCTCCTTCTTTGAAGAATAAATTGAGCTGTGGTCTGTGACCCTGTGGTCCTATCTGTGTATTCTGAGCTCAACTTCAAACATATGGATTCCCAAAGCTAGAAGCACAAGGATAAGAATACATGCCCCCAGGATGTCCCCATGTCCAAGTCTGACCCTGAGCCATCTACTTCCTTTTATCAATCCCTCCAAGAAAAATATGGGGCTTTGAAGAGCTGGATCCTAGCTGGGACTGACGGGGAGGCCAAACTGGGTGGGAGACCCTGGGTAGAACAAAAGAACTTTCCTGGGAGAAACTTGGGCTCCTACTCTGACCTCTGATCTGGAAAAGGTAGAAAAATAGAATTTTTTTTTAAATCAAAGAGGGACAGAGGGAAGGAGCAAGGAATGGGGCCAAAGGATAGAGAAGTTAGAGTGAGAAGGAGAAGGAGAATAAAAAGAAAAGAGACGGTGAGCCTGAGTGTGTGAATCTGAGGTGGGGGGAGGGGCTTGGATTGCAGCTAGTTTGGGCGCTGGGGCAAATGCAGCCACATTCTACACACACACACACACACACACACACACACACACACACACACACACACACACACACACACACTGGAGCTTGGAAGCAGACACCTAGCACCCCAGGGAAAGATGAAGCTGAGTCATTTTAATCCCCTGAGTCCCGCCTCCCTGGGGGCTGCGCCAGCAGAGGGGCACTATCTAAGGCAGCCACACTAATTAAAACATTGCCTGCCCCGCCCTCCCCCGTCACCCCTCACTACCCACACAAATTACATTTGATAGTTTTTTTATTTACCGCGTCACTTGTAATTAAATCTGTAATCACTTGCCTGAGGTGGGGGTGGACCCCCATTTCCTAATTCAGGGTGCCCATGTGTGGGTGTGAGTATGTGTTTGTACACTTAGGAGGTGGTGAGTAGGCAGGAGGGGTGAAGAACGAAGCAAGCTCAGACAGGAATATAATGATAGAGAAGTTGGCATGCTTCTTGGTAGGGTGTGTGTGTGTGTGTGTGTGTGTGTGTGTGTGTGTGTGTGTGTGTGTGTGCGCCCGTGCCTGTATGTGTCATTGTGTGAGATTTAGCATTTGTAAGCATATCCACGTCAGCAGGGATCTTTGTCTATCTTCAGTGGTGTCTCTTGCAGGTGTAAAGTATTGTCTGACCAAATGTACAGCGGTGGGGGGAGGGACAGTATTGGAATTGAGGGAGTATGTATGTGACAGCCATCAGACCTGAGTAAGTAAAACCAAGTGGCCCAACATTTTTTTCTGAACAGTTGCTGACCCACAGGAAAAATCATCAGATGACTCCAAATTAAATGCAACTTAATTTAGGTTGGGTTTTTTTCTCCTTAAAGAAAAATTTTTTTTAAATATTCTCTAAATTAAGAGAGACTGGCAAGCTTTATCTAGGGAGCCTACCAAATAATAAAATACAATACTGTCCATGTAGATGACCTGGGGCAAAGGCCTTCTGTGCTCTGGGCTTTGGCTTCTTCAACGAAAAAGCTGAGTGAGGCTAGGTGAGTTTCAAGGTCCCAGCAAGCTCTAACATCTATGAGGCTAGTTAACTATTGATCAAAGCTCTTCAACTGCCCTAAAGATTGAAACTTTTTGAGGTTTGATTCTGAAAGAGACAATCAGAAAAGTACATCCCAGAGTAGCTTGCTGTCTGTGGTACCATAGGCACTGTAGGGCAAAATTACACTAATGGCCCCTGTCTATGTGTACTGATTCTGTGAGCAAAGATGCTATGTGATTGGGATGTATGTGTGTGGGTGTATACATGAAGCAGTGTGGTATTGTGGAAAGAACATTAAATTTGGAGTCAAAGAACCGAAGTTCAAATCCTCATTCTGTTATCTACTGTCTGTGTGATTCTGGATAAGTCACTGTCCTCTATGGGCCTCAGTTTTCCCATCTGTAAAATGTAAGGCTTAGACTAGAAAACCCCTGTGACCCTAGGACTGGGTGACTAACCAAATTTCCTTCATCTCTGAACTGATGGTTTTGGATATGTGTGTGCCCTCCTCCTGGTCCTGATGGGATGGGTAGAGGGACTGAACATGAGATCTGTTTGGCAGGAGAGGAATTCTGTATCTCCAATGGAGCACATTCTGCCTCTACTCTGTGATTCATGGCTCAGGCTGTGACAGGGTCAAGGTTTAGTCTGAAATGAGTCTCAGGGGACAGCTTATGACCATAGTCAGGCTCAGTCTAAGACCAGGGCCTAGGATCAATGAACAGATTTTCTCCCTTACTGTCTACATGTCTAACACATGTGTAGGTTTGTATGAGCATCTTTGGCTATAAGCATGTTTGCATGATGTGATGGAAAGAGTCTTGGCCTTTGATTCAGAATACCTAACTTGTAGCTCCATCTGTCCCACAAACTCACTGGCTAAGTCATTTTCCATTTCTGAGTCTCAGTTTCTGCATCCATAAGAGTGGGGTAGTAATCCCTGCTTTAAAAGAGTGGATGTTTGGGGGCTTTTTGAACCGTGAAGTCCTTGTCTTATAGAGACATGAGATTATCCTTACCATTGACATCATTGTCAGATTGTACATCTGAGACTGTGGATATACATGCATCAGGGGTGTGTCAGTGGCGATTGTGTGTGTGTGTGTGTGTGTATTTGGACATATATATATATATCTATGTGAATCCATCTGTGAGTAACGTTGACATATGTATGCCCATGTGCTTATTCTTTAACTCACTTATGCTCCCCTAGCCTCAGCCCCAGCCCCAGTCCAGCATCCCCCACCCCACCCCTAGAGACATGATCCTACTCCCATCCCCTCCTCCCCACCCAATGCTTCCAGCCCCAGCTGATTAATCATGGATCCCAATGGCTTTCAGCTTATCAACTGCCTTAATAGCTGAATAATTCTAGTGCCATCAGCAGACCCTTAATTGCTTTCATGCCAGGCCGGTGGCCTACAGTGAATGTTGAGTAGGATGAGCTCCCTGGAGCCAGCCCCATCTT
The DNA here is from genome assembly GCA_028646515.1 of Pseudochirops corinnae. Classification (NCBI taxonomy): domain Eukaryota; kingdom Metazoa; phylum Chordata; class Mammalia; order Diprotodontia; family Pseudocheiridae; genus Pseudochirops; species Pseudochirops corinnae. The sequence continues at coordinate 68,691,286 of CM053590.1, forward strand.
CTCTGGGACAGGCTCAGGGTACAAGAAGACTTAAGGGACCATTCCTAAAGGGGATAGATACCTCCGATTCCTTTGCCATATGCCTTGGATGCTGCTTGATCTACAACATCCTAGATTCTCTGGACCTTGGTCATTAACTAACTCCTTAACCACAGCCCAAAAATGAGCTCAGATTGCCAGCCCAAAATGAGCCCAACCCTGGTAATAATCTGAGCCCTGACTTCACCCCTTCATAGGAAGCAGTGATGAGCCTGTAAATGTTCTTCTTTGCAGAGTTGGAATAGACCAAGTGTCAGTCCTCAGGGAGCTCACAATCTGGGAGAAGAAAAGAAAGGAAGCTTATCCTGGTCCTACTCTCAGAGAGTTCATAGTCTAGGGGAAAGTGGACCCACACACACACAGAAAAGAACAGCCAAGTGGTGTAGACTACCCTATGTGGTCCTGACAACAAGTGCCATAGGAGTTTGGAGGAGGGAGATTTCATGGTGGGTCAGGGAAATCAGGGAAGGCTTTCTGGAAGAAGTGGGATTTTACTGATAAGTAGGATTTTAATAGAAAGATGACTGAGAGCTGGGTACAGAGGGATAAGAAGTGTATGAGAAGGGTATTCTGAACAGCAGAAAATAACATTAGCAAAGTCATCAAAGTGGGAATGAGTCTGGCACATGTAGAGATCAGTGAAGAGACTGTTGGGGAGCAAGACCAGAGACAATGGAAAGTAAGTTGGGATCATGCTATAGAGGTCCTTGAATACTAAACTGAGGAATCTGAAGGGAGTCCCATAGGCAGTGGGGAGCCCTTGTAGGTTCTTGAGAAGGAATGTGATATGGTGAGATTTGTGGCTGTATGAGATGACTCAAGGAGAGGTTTCATGGGGCAGGATACTGGAGGCAGAAAGGCTACCCAAGAGGTAGCTATATTCATCCAAGATTTGCTCATTCCCCACAGTGTCCCCCAAGTCCTATCCTCTCAACCTCTGCCATTTCCCTCCTCTGTCCACAGCCACAGTGATCCTGAATGAACTCAACTGGACAGAAGCCTTGGAAGATGTATTTGTAGAGAACCGTAAGGAAGACCCATCACTGCTGTGGCAGGTTTTTGGCAGTGCCACAGGGGTCACTCGATATTACCCAGGTGGGTATCTGGGGAGATGAGGACCCATGGCCCCAGGGATTGCTACCCTTCCTTGGATAGATCAATCCAAAGATTCCTTTCCAGAGGCCAATTCCAGAAACCCTATGCCCACTCTGTGTCAGCCCTTTGTCCTCTCTCTGCCTATCCTGGCATATGGAGATATGAAATCAGGCCAGTCATTTACTTCAGAGCATGGAGAGGGTATAGTGGCATCAAGAAAGCAACCTAGAACTTCTGTTTTCTAAGATCCTCTCCTTGGCATCAGAGCCTAACCCCACCACATCCCCTTGGCTCATGACCCTGCCCCAAATCTCAGTGCTCTAAGCCTCTTTCTGCTCCACCCTACCCCACAGCTACCCCTTGGAGAGCACCAAAAAAGATTGACCTGTATGATGTTCGCCGGAGACCCTGGTAAGTGTGGGGCACTCAGGGGTGGGTGGGGAGTATGTGGGCCCAGGGTTGGGCTGGGCCCCTCATGTCCTACCTGACTCTCTGCCTCCCATCCCTGAAACAGCAGCACATCCCCCCAGCCTTCTCTCTCTGCCCTTCCCCTACTTTGTCCTCTACACTTACTCCATTCACTTCTTCCTTTGTTTTACCTACTTCTTTCTCCTTTTCACTGCTTCCCTTCCCCTCCCTCTGCCTCCCTTTTTCCCCTCTGCCTTTCTCCTTCCCTTCTCTTTTTCTGTCTCTCATTCTCTTCTACCTCCCTTCTCAATTCAATTCAATTCATTCCACACACTTTATAAATTGCCTGAAATGGACTCACCCCTTATTCCCATTCCTTTTCTGGCTCTCCTCTCCCCTCTCCTCTTTTCCTCTCTCCTTTTCTACCTCCTATTTGTTCCTCCTTTCATTTTCTCTCCTTTGTTCTTTCCCTCTACCGCCTCACTCTTTCTCTCCTTTGCCTAACTCCTTTCTTCCTTTCTCATTCTCTTTCTCTCTCCTTGTCTCTCATGCTATTCCTCCTCAATTCAACAAGCATGTAAATGCCTACTATATGCTCTCCCTCTCTTTCCTCTCTTTTTCTCTCTCCTCTCTCTCCTTTTCTTTCTCCATTCCCCTCTTCTCCCATATTCTCTCCTTTATCTCTTATTTGAACCCTCTTCCCTTGCTTCCTTTCCTTCCCTTCTCATTTTGTTCCTCCCTATTGTCTTCCTCTACTTTTCTCTCACTATTTTTTCCTCTCCTTCCGCCTTCTTTCATTCTCTTTCCTTTGCTCTCATTCTCTCCATCTCCCTCTCACTATTTCACTCTCTTCTCTCTCATTCTTTCTTCCTCCCTCTCTCTTTCCCCCTTGCCTTCTTCTCCCTCCCCTTGCCTTCCTCTCCCTCTCTCTGTCCCCTTCTCCTTCTATGATATCCCAGCCCTCTGAGCAGGGAGCAGCCAACTCTGTCCAATTTTCATTTCACACATCGTTGGCACTGGAAAATGGATACAATAACACAGGCAGGGGCACCCAGGCTGCAGTTTTCCATCCTCCCCCTCCCCACCATTCTCATCTCCATCCCTACCATCTAGACCTGTCTAGCCTCTCTCTTCTTCCCTTTCTTCCTGTCTCCAAGATGAGAAAGGGATTTCCCAGGGACTGGATTCCCTCTCTCCAGCAAAGCCAAACCAGCCCTCACCCACAGCCTTTTGCTGAAATCAGTGGCCACATGGACCAGTCCTACGTGAGAGTCCCCATCACCACCATCATCGCAATCCCTTCATGTAACCAAGGAGCAATATGTTGGCTCTGAAGCCTTCTTTGCGGGGGAGAGGAAAGGAAAACTAGAAGGAAGAAGTTAGCCAGAAGAAAAGGCCCTTTGGGGAAACATGGAGAGGGGATATCCCACCAATCATACTCACTTTCCATGGGTAGGAAACCAGAAACTTGCAACTCAGTTCCAAAAACCAGACATATTGGGAGCTGGAGAGCAGAGTCCAATAAGGAGGGTTCTCTCACCTTCCACCTCCCACCTTGAATGGAGTATTCAACCCCTGAAATCCTCCCTTTGTAGTATCAAGTCCTGAGTTTGGCTGAAAACAAAACAATAATGAAAATTTATATACCACTTTGTGGTTTGCAAAACACTTTATAAATATCTCATTTTATCTTCACAACAACCCTGGGAGGTAGATGCTATTGCTACCTCCATTTTACAGATAAGGAAACTGAGGCAGAGATTAAATGACTTACCCAGGGTCATACTGCTGGTAAGCATCTGAGGCTGGATTTGAACTCTGGTCTTCCTGATTCCAGGTTCAGTGCTTTATCTTTTACACCACCTAACTGTTCTTATACCAAGGAACCCCAGGACTAAAGACCTTAGGTATGATATAATGAGATCCTTACAGGCAGGGACCATGCTTTGGCCTTTCTTTGTATCCCCAGCACTTAGTACAATGTCTGGTACAGAGGAGGCAATACTGATTTACTCACCAACCTCCCAGGCAGTCAGTGTGGAGTCTATCCCCTGGGTTGGAAGGCCCACCAGCCCCTGTCACCATCCCTTTTACTTACATTGCTCTCTACTCCCACCCCTCAATCCCTGAATGTTCTAACATTCTGGATAAATAAAACAGAATGTGGGCTTTGGACGGAAGGGTGGGGGTGGAGGATCAGCTGCAGTCCCAGAAACTTGGCTGCAACTTTAACTCTAACAAACATTTTCAAATGTTTACTGATGCTTTGTGTTGGTTCATCACATTCATTTCCAAACATATCCCTTCCCTCTCCCCTATGTAGAGAGAAAGGGGGTAGGGAAGGGCAAGAATTCAGCAAAAGCAACCAATGCACCAACCATGTCTGAAAATCTATGCAATATCCACACCCACAATCATTGTCCACCCCATCCCCTTTGTCCTCAGTCCCCAATCCCCACCAATACTACCCACACCCTGCAAAGAAGAGAGGAAGATGCATTTTCTCAATCCATCAGTGAAGCCATGCTTGGCCATTATACCTAACCAGCCCTCGGGGCCATTTTCTTGTTTTTGTTTTTGTTTTTTCATTTACATTATTGTAGTCACTGGGCACACTCACAAGTATTTCTGAAGAGGTTTCTGTATTCAGAATTGTGCTTGGTCCTAGGGGAGCTACAAAGATGAAATAAAAGTGATCAGTTCCTGTCCTCTTGGAACTCCCAATCTAGGAGGCTACTCCAGTCGCCTGAATCTGAATGCCTGGTCCCCAAGAATTTGGGGTCCAACAAGCCAGTGTTCAGGAGCTCATGTCTCTGTTGTTTCCTTGCCTCCCTGCTGAAAAGATTCCTTTGAGCTGTCAGACTATTGTAGCTTCTCAGAGCATCCCCTTCCCCTGCCAAGGCCCCCCTTTGCTACTCTGGGGCAATTCCAAGGGTACAGTTGGGGGAGCTGGAGTTCTAAGCAGAAGCCAGGGTGGGAAATGCATCAGTAGAGAAAGAGTTTTTCCCCCAAACCCCAGCATCAAACGGTTCAATCTCCAGATTACATGTTGGATAAGAGAGAAAAGGAGTGAAGAAAATGGGAAGGAAAACAAGGACCTGTTGATGCCTCTGGCCTCTGTCACTAGATAGCATCCCTATAATTCTACCCAAAAAAAATCTTGCCTCAATCCTAAGACCTCAGATCTCCTCTCTTCCCCATTCCCTGTTCCTAGCATTGTCATCAAGGCCCATGCTCTGTGAGACTTTCTTGGGTAAGGAACAGCAAGGGCTTGAACCCTGAGGATGACTAGACAACTCATTATCCCCCATTAAACTCTCAGACTCCCCATCTTCCTATTCTCTGCCCTTAGTGGATTAGTAAAGCCCTTTCCTCTTGGCTAGTCCAGTCCCACCAACAACTAACCAAAGAGAGGCTGTCAACAGCCCTGCCATGTAACTTCACAGTCAGACCATCCAGACATTGAGGTCAGGAGATAGAGGGACAGGGGTGCTGAGAGTCCCACTCTGCCAACAAAGCTAGAGCTGAGCCACTCTCATTTCCCCTAGTCCAGTGCCATGGAGAGGGCTCTCAGCTCTGTTACTAAGGGATCATAGCACATAGAAGTAGGAAAGGGAGTCTTGCCCAGCTACCTGGCAGATCAATGGACATCGATGGGATCGGAGTGTCACTGTAGTTGTGCAGACCCTTATCTTGTGTATCAAATGACCATAAACCTCCTCCCCCAAGAAGAAGCCTTCGTCAGCCTGCTGTATCTTGTCACCTCCCCAGCCTGCCATTGGGGTCATACCTGTGCCTGCAGAGTCATGAACACACTGATAAATACATGTATAGAAAAGCATACACATAAAATGTGAGCACACATTCACATCCCCATGCAATGGGATACGTGCACATATGTACATGGGCCAGGAACCATGTCATGCAGTCATGCATATGCATGAGGATGCGTGTGTGCAGCCATGCACATGTTTACACAGACATCTACACATACACATAAATCTACTCATTCCCACAGTCATGGAAAAACACAGTGTATCCACCACCAATATTTGCCATCCTCCAGACTGCAAAGCTGAGACCAAGAAAGGGGCAGTGATTGACCTATAATCACACCATACTAATGCATCAGAATTCCCAGTTTTGGGGATCTGTTCCTGTGCCCAGAAGGAGCCTGGGCAGTAGACGGTGGCATCAAACCTCACGGGATGCTCTCCGAAGCCAAGTCTAGGTTAGAGCTTGAGTAAAGGAGCGGGGTCCACTCCCAATGAGGCAGCCCCCTCCAGCTATCACTGTGATGGCTGGCAAGATGTCTCAATGTCTTTTCATGCCATTTTATGGTTCATTTTATATGAAACAACCCTCTTGCAAAGTCATGCATTTACTCATGGAAAAAAAATCTGACAGAACCAGCCCAAGGGGTCTGGGTGATGTGCTAACATTCATAATTTTTACAACAGCATCTGAAGACCACTATAATCTCTCTTCCTTTTCTACTAGGAGGACTTTTGTGAAGGTGTTACCATTTGTCCAGTCATCTTCTTCTCCCTTATCATAGGAATTATTTGCAATAGAAAGGACACTTCAGGTCCATGGCTCACTCTCACCTCCGCAGAAAACCAGGACTGGGGATCTGGAGAAGCAGGCTGTCTTTTGTCCATTGCAGGCAGCTAGGTGGCGCCATAATGCACAGAGCACAGGACCTGGAGTCAGGCCTATTCATCTTCCTGAGTTCAGATCTGACCTCAGACACTTTACTAGCACATCACCACAACAATTTCACTTGTGTCTACTTCCTGGGGACTAGAGTGTCCCTGACACTTCCACTCCAAGCAGGAGCTGTGATAGACTGTCTGGTGCTCCCCCTCAACCACAGAAGAGTCCTTGGGGCTACAGCTGCAGGGATATTGGTGACACTGTTGTCTCTCCTGCCAACATCCTCAAACACTGACTTGTTGATGTGAACTCAGTAGTTCCCCTTCTGGTGAGGAAAGGGCTCTGATCCAGACTCTGTAACCCAGAGACAAAGAGAAATAGCTCAGCCATATCAAGCTCAGGAGACAAATCTCACTGGCTTTTTCTCCAAGGCACTTTTGAAATCTAGATTCTTTCTCGTTTCTGTCTCAAACAACCCTCAGAGATGAAAGCATTCTTCCCTGAGGTGCCTGTGCTACCACTTCCCCCAGCTGTAAGGAAGCAGGTCCCATGAGCCCAGCGTCTAGCTCTGTATATACCTGACTGTGGGGGAGACAGACAACAGAGAAAGAGCCAAGGGCCCTGCCTTCAGGAAGCTCCCAGTAAGGGGAGGCAGAGAAGAACCAGACTGAAGCCCTTCTCTTGAAGAGTAAGGAGGAAGGGTGGATAGAGAAGGGAGAGCATCTAGCTCACAACATGAGGCCACATATGTTGTGTCTGGAGACATTCAAAGACAGTAGAAAGACCTAGGGAGACTAGAGTGGTCTTCCTAGAGGCAGTGGGTCATGGGGGTGAGGAGTTGGTTCCTGGAGGAGGCAAGACATGAACTGGGTATTAAAAGATTGCCAAGAATTGGAGAGATGAGAGAGAAGGAAGGGAAACATCTTGAGTGAAGGCTTGGAAAGTAGAGACTATAGTAGCTCCCATTCCTGTAGCCCTTGAAGATTAGTAGAGTGCCTCAAAGTAGGTAGTATATTACCATCCCCATCTACAGATGAGGAAATTGAGATTCAGAGACAAGTGACTTGCCCAAGATCTCGAAGCTGGAATCAGAGGAGAGATTTAAACTCCAGTCTCTGACTCCAGTTTCAGTGGTCTTTCCTCTATACCAGCAGTTCTCAACCTGTGGGTCATGACCCCAAGGGGTCGCACGACCCTTTCACAGGGGTGACAGGGGTTGCCTAAGACCATCAGAAAACAAATATTTCCGATGGTCTTAGGAACCTTCTCTATCTGTCTCCAGGTGGGTCTGCCCACATGGACACGCCCACATACAACTATTAAAAGGTCGAGGCATTAGGAAGGTTGAGAACCACTGCTCTATACCATGCTGCTTCCCCTATATGAGCAGGGCATATGCAAGGGACAGTGAAGGGACTTACCTGACCAAAGAAGAAAAAGGTATGGCTAGCAGAATCCTGATAGGCCAGGTGGAGGGAGGTCTTATATGCTGGGCTAAGAGGATAAGATGGTTTTCTCACTGTTCTCTCTTTTACAAAGACACCCACTCTCCCTTGATTTCTTTGATCTGTTCGTTAATTGAGACCTAAGGGCTAAGCAATTTGATCACTCTTGTCTATTTCCCATTTATCTACCTCCTCCCTTTTTTCCTTTTCATTTCAACATTTATTTTATTTTGTTTCAATTAATAAGCATTTTTCTTCCTCTCCTCACCACCTCCCCCTCCACTAGAAAAAGAAAAAAATAAAAACCAAAATCCTTTTTTAAAAAAAACATAATCAAGTAAAAGCACATTCCCACATGGGTCATAATCAAAAATACATATCTCCTTTTATATCATGAGTTCATCCCCTTCCTGTCAGGAGGTGGGCAGCTGGCTTTAGCATCAGTCCTCTGGAAGCACGGTAGGTCTCTTCATTCATCACAGTTATTTGTCTCAACAATGTTATTGTTAATTGTATAAATTTGTTCCTGGATCAGTTCATACAAATAAGCGATTGACCTATGATCACACCATACTAATGCATCAGAATTCCCAGTTTGGGGGATCTGTTCCTGTACCCAGAAGGAGCCTGGGCAGTAGACGGTGGCATCAAACCTCACGGGATGCTCTCTGAAGCCAAGTCTAGGTTAGAGCATCAGTTCATACAAATAAGAGGTCTCTCTGAAACAGATCCTTAGATCATTGCCTACAGCACAATAGCTTTCCATTACATTTGTGTACCACAATATGTTCACTATTCCCCACTTAATGCATACCTCCTCAGTTTCCATGTCTTTGCTACCACAAAAAGAGTATAAGTATTTTTTGTCCTTTTCCTCTTTCATTGATCTCTTTGGGACCTAAATCTACTAGTGGTATTACTAGGTCGAAGGGTATGTACAGTATAATAACTTTCTTAACACCATTACTTTTTTTAAAATTTGTATTTTATTTTTCTAATTAACAAAAATCTACGTATTCTCTTCCTATTATCTCCTACCCATGGGTATAAAAACACACAAAACCTTTGTAACAAATGTGTATAATTGAACTAAAACAAGTTCCCACACTGGCCATTTCCAAAATATATTTGTTTCTCATCCTATACCCTTAGTCCCTCACCTTTATGTGGAGGCAGGTATCCTGCTTCATCATCGAAGCTTGGAGGTCATGGTTCATCATTGCATCTATCAGAGTCCTTAAGACTTTCAAAGTTGTTTGCCTTTACAACGTTGTTGTTTTTGTCTAAATTGTCCTCCTAGTTTTGCTCACTTTACTCTGCATCAGTTCATACAAATCTATCTCTTTCATCATTCTGACAGCATTTACAATATCCCATTGCATTCTTGTGCCATAAATTGGTTCCACCATTCCCAAATTAGCTAGCACCTCCTTAGTATCTAATTCTGTGCTACCACAAGCAAAAAAACCTGCTTTAAATATTTTTGTATATGTGAGTCCTTTTCCTCATTCTCTGATCTCTTTCTCTCTGGGATATAGACCAACCAGTGGTTTCAGTGGAGCAAAGGGCATGTACAGTTGAATGAATGTTTTAAGACATCCATTCTTAACAGGAGCTTGTAACCAGGAGTCACATCTAAGATCTAGTCTCACATCTGCATTAACCCACCATATGACCTTGAACAAGTCACTCCAAAGCCTCAGTTTCTCTACCTGAAAAATGAGAGGGTTGGAATAAGTGATTATAGATGATAGATTTAGACCTTTATTTTACAGATGAGGCAACTGAGCAAGGATCTGAAGCCAGGCCTTCTGACTCCAAATCCCAAAACCTTCCTACCCTACCCTGCTACTAAGGGCAGGAAATCACCCCTTTTTGTGTCATAGACCCCATCTGGCAGTATGGTGAAGCGTATGGTCTACTTCTCAGAAATGCATTTGCTGCCTACATTCATAATGAGAGGAATATTAAATTTCAGTTAAAGTGAAATTAGTGAAAATAAAGAGGTAATTTTTTTCTTCTGAAATCTATCCCCAGGTCAAGAAACTTTGATCTAATCCAACCCCCTCATTTTACATATGAGGAAACTGAAACCCAGAGAGGGGCCCAATATCATATAGGTATTCATCAAGAAAGAATTCATAGCTGGAGCTTCTGACTCCAAATATAGTGCTAGATCATAGCAGTTAAATGAATGCAAGTTTCCTGAAGACAGGACTCTCACTTTCTCATCTTTCAATTCCTGTGCCCTTGCAAGTGGGCACTTATTCTTTGATTTGAATTATATAGGGGCTTGAGTGACTCAATACCCCAGGAAAAGGCAGCTTCCCACCTCCCCACCCTTTGAAAAAAATACACATTCCAAAGGCACTTAGACCCTATCTCATACCCCTGGGAGGTCGTCTTTTCCCCTTTCCCTCTCCAGGAGCTGGACAGCTCCAGCCAACCATTCAAACTGCCACAGGGATGGTTATTCTACCTTCAGTAGCACTTAGGATGAAGGGTTGGGTACTAGCCCCAGCTCCACTGTCCTGCCTCTACACACACACACACACACACACACACACACACACACACACACTCGGTTCTCCAGAGGGCTCACTTTAATCTTGCCTCCAGCAAAGCCTTCCTTCTGGGATGGCAATGGGAAATGATACTGATTAGATCCAACTCAACAAACACTTATCCAATCCTATAAAGCAGTCAGGAGGCTAGACTTGGAGTAGGAAAAACCTTAGTTCACATCTGCCTCAGATGTCCATATGACGCTGGACAAATCCCTTCACTTCTCTGGGCCTCAATGTCCACATCTGTAAAATGGGGATTATAACAACAGAGTTGTTGTGAGGACCAAATGAGATGATATGTCTAAAAGGTTTTGCTAATTTTAAAATGCCCTATTAATGTTAGCGATAATAACATATTGTGCTAGGCATTGGAAGACATAAAGGGGGAAAAACAGTCTCTTTCCTCAAGGTACTAGAGTTGTGGAGTGACCAGCATCTATATCTCCAGGGAAATTTGAGAGAGTCATAGAGCTCATTTCTCCCCAGGGGAAAGGGATTGGCTGGAGGAACATGGGGATGGAACCCAGTGTCTCTTGAGCCTTCAGAGACCCAGAGAGCAGAGTTCCAAAGTATCAGGGATCTTTCATGAGGAAGACCAAGGGAGAGGGAAGAAAGAGCTATAGCCTCGGGTCAGTGGCTGTGATGCGATAGATAGAATACCACTTTTAGAATCAGAGGTCTTGAGTTCAAAGGCCCAACTCTGCTATTTCAGAAGTCTGTGACCTTGGGCAAACTGCCCTGTCTAAAGCTCAGTTTCCTTATCTGCAAAATAGTACTAACTATACTATGCTATGAGCTAATACTAGTGCTGAGGCCGAGCAACAAGACCATTCTCCTCCATATAAAAGCACTTCAAATATTTGACAAGATCAATGCCTCCCATATATACATTGAGGCTAAATACATATTCCCAGTACCTTCAATTAATCCTCTTAATGCCTCATGCCCTCCACATTCTCCAATCTTTTCACTATCTTCATTATTCTATTGTGGATATATTCCACCCTATATGTGTGTTTCCAGAAATATGCTCCCCAGCACCAAATTCAGGTGTTCTAGGTGTGGTCTGAGCAGGACAGAGAATTGCAGAAGTAGCTTCTTGCAGGTTCAGCACACTGTGTGCCTCTCACTGCCATGGAAGATCTCGGCAGCTTTTTGGTTACCATGTGACATTGATAACTCAAACCCTAAGTCATTTTTCACAAGGATAAAAAGTTGCCCAGCCACACACCCCCACTGTATATTTGATTGGTTTTTTTAAAACTATTGTAGAACTTTACATTTATTTATATTAAATTTTATCATATTTAATTCATCCCATTGTTCTAGCATGAGAGCTTTCAGAATCTAGACCCTGTTAACCATTATTTTTATCTCTCTCCCCAACCTTTTAGTCATCTGCAAATTTCATAAGCATTCCATCTATGCCTTCATTCAAGTCATTGATAAAAATGTTAAGCTGTTATAATAATTGGAGGCTCTATAAATAACAAGCTGGATTAACATCCGGGGCCTGATTTATAGATATAACCTGACCTCCTGAGACCCATGAAATCCATGTTGCCACAGGTAGTCTGAAGTCTCTAAGGCTCTGGTCTGGTCTGTTCTTTATGTCTCTGTCTCTGTCTCTCTGTGCCTCTCCTCCTCCTCCTCTTCCTCCTCTTTCTCTTCCTCCTTATTCTCTCTCTCTCTCTCTCTCCCTCTCTCTCTCTCTCTCTCTCTCCCCCCCCCCCACCCTGTGATTCCTTTAGATTTGTCTCTGGTCATCTCTCCCTACCCCCTTTTCAGACTCTCCTGTCCCCACTGACTGCAATTTCAATTCAGTGTTCAACTCAACAAATATTTATTAAGCACCTACTGTGTATAAAGTATTACAATGAAATCTGAGTGAGATCTAAAGTTTGGAAAAGACATCTCTCTCCATGAAGTTCGGAGTCTTAAAAAGTGAAAAGACAGAAATATGCTATGTGATAAGTACATCAGAGAAGCACAAACCAAGTGTTTGAGGTCATTACTTCCACTGGGAATCACAAAAGGCTTCCTGGAGGTGGTCATATGTGAGTTGGTCTTTAAAGGATAGTTAGAAATTCAACAGAAGGTGAGAGGGAGGCAAAGGTAACATCCCAGGCAAAGAGGCAGAAGGAGGACGCTGCAGGGCCAGGAGGTCACAGAGAAGGTAGACCCATTTAACCTGAGCATAGAGCTGAGATCCTGCCCCTTGGGTGGTCTAGTGAAGCCTAAGGACCCCTTCTCAAAATAATGTTGTACATAGAATTACAAAGAAAACCAATTACAAGGAAATGAAATACAATTATCAAAATATTTTTTAAAAGTTCATGGAGGGGCAGCTAGGTGGCACAGTGAATAGAGAGCACCAGCCCTGGAGTCAGGAGGACCTGAGTTCAAATATTGCCTCAGACACTTAACACTTACTAGCCATGTGACCTTGGGCAAGTCACTTAACCCAATTGCCTCGCCTTCCCCCCTCCAAAAAAAAAAGTTCATGGACCCCCAGGTTAGGAATCCCTCCTGTCTAGTATGTTGAAAGGTGTGGGGGCAGCTAAGTAGCTCAGTGAATATAGCACTGGCCCTGGAGTCAGGAGGACCTGAGTTCAAATATTGCCTCAGACACTTAATACTTACTAGCCATGTGACCTTGGGCAAGTCACTTAATCCCAATTGCCCTGCCTTCCCCCCTCCAAAAAAAAAAAAAGGTATGAGGTGAAATACAGCTGAAAAGACCAGAGATCTTTTTTACACATAGATCTATCAAATCTCCATATAAGAAAGATTGCTCTAGCAGAGGTATGAAGGATGAATTGTAGAGAAGTGCCAGGCATACCTTATAAGGGGCTACTACAGCAGTGCAGGCATTGAGGACCTGAACCATCATGGTGGCAATGAGAAAAGAGAGGACCGAAGCAACACATGATGTAGTGGAGGTAGAATTAAGAGAAGCTGGCAGATAATTGGCTACAGGAGTGGAGAAAGGGGAAATGCAAAGACAACTCAAAGATTTTGAATGTGGGAGATTTGGTGAATGATGGCAGAGAGTAAAGTCAGAAGAAGGAATACACTTACTGGGAGAGATGACAAGCTTGGGTTAGAGAGAGTAAAGCCCTGTAGGGTAACAGGCATAAATCTAAAGTTTCAGAGTCAGAGGAAGGCCCCCTGCTTATTGCAAGATACCGTTCAATCCAGGTAAGTGCTCTAAGTCCAAAATGCAGACTGAAGTAAGGCAGAGAACTAAGTAGGTAAGCAAAGGGAGTGGCTAAAGCCTTTGGAATCTCCTTTCTATCATCCTTCCCCAAATCTGCCTATAATCCATCTTCCAGCCCTACCCAGACATCCTCTGACTCTCTGCCCTGACCTCAACCTCTCTCCTGGGCAGGTACATCCAAGGAGCTTCCTCTCCTAAGGACATGGTCATCATCGTGGATGTGTGAGTGAGCAGTGAGGGAATGGCCCTACCCAGCTAGGGTACTGCCAGTCTCTAGGGTGAAGCCTGAATTCACAGGCCCCTCTGGCATCAGGACCCTGTAGATCACTGAGCCAGTGGTACTCCCTCAATTCCATCAATGTCATTCTAGGGACCCTCCCTAAATCCCAAGATTCCCACATCCTTGTCCAAAATCCCTGACCCCAGTGCCTGCCAGGAAGCTGATGCCCAACCCTAAAATGGGGGAAGAGGGAGGGGGCCTGAGTCATATCTTTACCCTGCCCCCTAGAAGTGGCAGTGTGAGTGGCCTGACACTGAGGCTGATGAAGACATCTGTCTGCGAGATGCTGGACACCCTATCTGATGACGACTACGTCAATGTGGCCTCGGTCAGTGCCCTGAGCCTGGGAATGGGGACCCACATTGGGTAGAAAATCCTCCAAAAGCAGGCCCCCTTGGCAGGGTCAGAGTGACCAAGGGTCAGATCATGGGATCAAGGCCTGCCATAGAGAAGGGATCAATCATAGCCCTTAAAACCAGGCAATCACTGGTTCCTCCATGATATCTATACATCATATAGAACACCTTTGGTCAAGGGGCTCCCAGAGCCTCAGGGACTCCTTCCTACCCTGAAAACTCAGGTAGTGAAGATGTCCTTGGTTTTTTTTTTGTTTGGGGTGTTTGCTTGGGGTTTGGGGGGAGTTGTCCTCTGTGTTACCAATTATAGCAGCTGGGAAGGGAGAAAAGAGACTTGGGATCAATAAATACACAGGCTTGACTTCTCAAGATTTTAGGGGCAGATAAAGGGAAGGAGGGACACTGTCCTACACACTTCCCTCAATTCCCCTTCCTGCTAACCCTACTCCCACTCAGGTGTTCTCATGAGAAAATAATCCAACTGTCCCTTGACCCTCCTCCCTTCTCAACCTCTTCTCCTTAATCCTATGCATTTCCACAGACCTCTCCTAACTCTGCCCCTTCCAAAGGGCCCTCGAGATAACCTCATGTCCCTCTCACTGCTCCCCCAGTTCAATGAGAAGGCACAGCCTGTGTCCTGCTTCAATCACCTGGTTCAGGCCAACGTGCGGAACAAAAAGGTTTTCAAGGAAGCTGTGCAGAACATGGTGGCAAAAGGGACCACAGGTTACAAGGCTGGCTTTGAATATGCCTTTGACCAGCTCCAGAATGTGAGTCCCACTTTGCTCAGGGGAAGAGAAGATTCTGACCACAACTGACATCTTCATCCTAGTCCCTCACCAGGGCACATCCACACCTGCCATGCTGACTGCCTGGGGATAGGAGTTTGGGAATGGGGAGGGGAGGGCAGAGGGAGAGGGAGCTGGGCCTTCAGAGTCTAAGAAAGCAGTAAGGAAGATGTCATTGACATCCCTTCCCCAGAGCCCTTTTTCTGTCTATGAGAGGGCCATTCCTAGGACTCACACCCATGCTACTATGAAGGAAGAATGTGGAACATTGCTTCTGGGACCAAGCTGGTGACACCAGGGAAATCAAAATAGGTGGGCCTGTTATGAGGATGAGCACCAGTGGTCATGGCTTAGAGTGGAGGGAAGATGAGGAGAAATGTCGCCATGCCCATGGCCCCTTTCCCACCAGCTCTACCTAGTAGAAACCAGATCTCTCCTCCCAGGGAATAGTCGGTTAGGCATTTCCCTCAGGGAGCTCAGAGGTGAGAAGGCATGCAGGCCTTGATGCCAGTTCCCTGTCCATCCCCCAAAGAGTTAATGTAAGATGGGAAGATTGAGGGGGACAGGGATGTGCTGGAGTCTGAGGACTAGACTTGTAGCCCTAGCACTGGAGGAAAATCTCATTGCTGATCTTGGCAGAGTTCAGAAGAAATAAAAGAGAGGAAAGGGGTGCCTGGGGCTCATTTCACAGGGGGAAATTAGGTGGCCGCATAGCTGGTGGCTCATTGTAGTAGGAGCAATAACACGGCCAGGACATTTGTGGATGATTTCAGTGGAAGAAGTTTCATTTTGATGGGAGAATTAAGGTGGGAATAATTTCTAGTTCAAAGGTGGTAGTAGAATGATGCTCTCTGCACCCACCCCCTCTTCCAGTGTAGCCTGTTGGGACAGGGTGGCCCTTGGGTGCCTCAGTCCCTGAAGTCATTCTTCTAGGGGAAGGAAAAGATTTTCATACTGATGAGTCTCTCTTGGGAGAGTGGGTTGTATCTAAGAGAGGGTAGGGGAAGGACTGAAGAAGAGGCAACGTTTCTGCCTGGCACTATGAGGGAGCCCCCCCCCAACTGACCTCTCCTTCCCACTGACTGGTCCAGTCCAACATCACCCGAGCTAACTGCAACAAAATGATCATGATGTTCACCGATGGAGGAGAGGATCGAGTGCAGGACGTGTTTGAGAAGTACAACTGGCCCAACAGGACGGTGAGGCACACAGACGTCCCCAATCAGGGACACTGGGGACAACACCCACTTACTCTCTTAAGGGTGAGGAATGGGGGGAGGGGGGGAGAGCGCGGCTAAGATGGCCAGGTAACAACATTCCCAAAGTCAAGTCCATTCAACTAACACTTAACATGGAATTTAGAGCACCTGAATGACCTGCCTCCAAGCTCCTCTGACTCTAGGCTAAGAACTGGCTTTCTCTTGTCCTACAACTTTGGGCACGTGTATGAATATACATACAAACATGTATATGGACCAAGCTATGAGCAAGTCCCTTAAGCCTCCCCACTTTGTCCCCAGGTTCGGGTATTCACCTTTTCTGTTGGACAACACAACTATGATGTTACTCCCCTGCAGTGGATGGCCTGTGCCAATAAAGGTACCCTCCATGTCCTGCCTTGACCTGACCCACAATATAACAGCATGATGTATTGGGGAAAACACTGGATTTGAACTCTGCTACTTACTGTATGACTCTGGACAGGTCCTTGCCCTTTCCTGGGTCTTAGCATCCTCAGCCATAAAGTGAGAAGACCGCACTCAATTATTTTAAGGACTTTTCAAATTCTAAATGTTCTAATGAGCTTACAACTGTCCCTTATTGTGTCCCCCGACAAAGCGAGGGGGGAGGATCACTATGGGTGTGGGGAGGAACTCTGTATCGATTTATATTTCTGTCCATATCTCCATTTGCCTATCTGTATGACCTCATCCATAGCTGGAGCTGAGGGGTGTTGCTGCTTTTGGTTATAGAGAGTAGGAGCAGAAAGGGGTCTATCCTTGAATCATGCCCAACCCCTACTCAAACAGTCCCTTCCTCCCCACTCACAATAGGTTCAGTTCCCAGTGAGCATCTTCAGCACACACACCTTTTGCCACCCCACATCCCACCTGGATGCTCACCTGCCCTTTGCAAGACCCTCAACAAAAATCAGGAAAAATCCTCTTCCTTACCCCAACCCAAAGTATACTTCCCTTCTCCCCTACAGGTTACTATTTTGAGATCCCCTCCATTGGGGCTATCCGAATCAACACACAGGTAAGCTCACAGGTTCTCAACCTCATTCCCAAGACATACACAACCCTCTCTCTGTAGCAGAACCAAACAAGCAAAGACCTGGAAAGAGACCCACCCCAGAACCCAGCAGGATCTAGGTGCCCTGGTTCCCTCCTTTCCTAGAACCAAGTTCTCCAAAAGACTTCCCACTTCAGCATCCTTGAGCTCTCCAAAGTTGGTCCTAAGTCAATAATCACTCATGGTCTAGGTCTCAGGCTCCACTGATTTAACTCAATCACTTACCTCGGGCTGGGAGTGCCCTCTGCTGGTCACTAGGAGGAAGTGCCCAGATCTCGCCCTCCATTTTGGTTGGTGTCGATCATTCTCTCCAGGAGCACCAGGATCAATATCTTGGGACCCCTGCCTGTTCAGAGGGAGACAGAGGGACAAGAGCCTGGATGTGAATATCCAGGCCACAGCTCCTCTGCCATCAGAGCAGAGAGCCCAAGCACATGTAGTAGAAAGAGAACTGGATTTTAAGTCGGTGTGAATATCAGTTCTGCTTTTTGCCTCATCACCTTGGGCAAGTCACTTGTCCCTTTGAGCCTCAGTTTCCTCACCTACAAAATGAAGGTGTTGGACTAGGTGACCTCTAGAACCTTTCCCAGTTCTAAGTCCTATGATTCCTTCAACTCTCATGTTCCTTACTCCTCCCTCACAGGAGTACCTGGATGTTCTGGGAAGGCCAATGGTTCTCGCAGGCAATGAGGCCAAGCAGGTGCAGTGGACCAATGTGTATGAAGATGCCCTGGTAAGCTTGCCCCCCACCATGCCTGTCTTCCCATCATGGAAGGGCCAACTCAACAGAGACCTTAATGGAAAGCATGCAGAGACCTTTAGAGTGCTCCAAGGAGGAAGGAGTGATGGGGCTCAGCTGTGTCAAGGCCCCAGAACTCTCTCTGCCCTGAACAGAGATGAGATGAGGACTGTAGGCAGACAAGACCTGCTCCCCAGTAGGGAGTAGACACTGAGCAAGCTGGAGCACAAAATGAGATTATTATCCTGTCCCACATCACAGGGCCTGGGGTTAGTGGTGACTGGAACCCTTCCTGTGTTCAACCTGACCCAGGATGGCAGTGGGGAAAGGAAGGCAAGTGTGTGGATGCAGAAATGTGCATGAGCTTGTGTAAGCACGTCAGGGGAAGGCGTGTACATGCACTATGTGTTTGGGTGGAGGGGGATATATATATAACATAGAAGTGTGCATGCCTAGGTGTGGGGAGGAGAGAATGGGTGGTGGTGTGGGCAGAGGGATAGAATGTATATGTCTGTGTAATTGAGATGAGGAGGGAGGAGAATGTCTGTACCTGGAGAGTGAAGATGTCCAGACTGTTGGAGGGGGAACTGTGGGCAAGTGTGAGGGGTGAAGTCTACATCTAAATGGAGAATGTATTCTGATCTGTGCCTGTGGATAGAGTTGTCTGGAGCACAGGATGGGAAAGAGGGGTAAGTTATGGATGAATATGGGTGTGGATGTGGGTGTATTACACAAAGCCAGACATGAGGACCAAATGTCCTAATTCCCAAGCATCAGGGGATAGACAGAGGTGGAATGAATGACCATGGCTTCAGCTCCCTGCTCTTCTTCATGGCTCTCACCCTGGCAAATCTGTGTCTCCAGAACCAGCTAATCCTGGGTGTGATGGGCATTGATGTGGCTCTGAATGACATCAAGAAGCTGACGCCAAACTACACGGTGAGTGGATCGGACCTCAAGTTGGGCTGGAGGACACATTTTAACCCCATATTCTCTTTCCTTCTACTACCTTCCTTGAGCCAGGTGCCAAAATGTGATCCTCCAATTTTCATTTCCAGCTTGGTGCAAATGGTTATGTATTCTCCATTGACCTCAATGGCTATGTCCTTCTCCACCCTAACCTGAAGCCCCAGGTGAGAAAGAACCTTCTACCCCCCTGGCAGCCCTACGTTATGGAAAGGGTGATGCCCAGATCCTGGCAAAGAAAGGGTTTTTTGGCTCTCCAGAAGGGGAGCATGCTTAGGGGCGATAGGAGAGTCACTTTATTCTTACTGAGTGCTGACCCTCTCACTCAGATCACTAATTTCCGGGAGCCAGTGACTTTAGACTTCCTAGACGCTGAACTAGAAGATGAAAACAAGGAGGAGGTGAGAGAAGGACCATCAGTGGGCCCCAGAGAACCTACCAGTCCCCTGTCCCTCAGCACCCACCTCCCACCCTTTTCTTTTCCTAATACTTTTCTCATTTCCCTCTTCCTCTGTCCCAACTTCCCTTCTCCCCAACTCTTAACCCCCAAAGCTCCAGCTGTCCCTTTCCTCTTTGTCCCCCATCCTTTCTCTAATAATCACCTGTTTAGCAGTATCCCAATTCTCTGTCCCCCATCCCACTTGTCACTGACCTCTGCTCTCCATCCCCCAGTCAGATAGATGCTCCCATTCTCTACCTATGCACCATCCCACTATTTCCCTGTCCCTTCCCTTCTCTGGCCTTCTCACTCCTCCCAATCCTCTGTCCCACCTAGTCCCTTACACTGCAAACAGCCTCTTGCCCCCCAGTCTGCTCTCCTCAGCAATCTTGGTCTGCCCAATCACCCATACCCCTTGCCTTGTTCTCACACTCTGCTCTTTACTACCCCTTTAGATCCGAAAAAGCATGATTGATGGGAAGAGGGGGCATAAGCAAATCAAGACTCTCATCAAATCCCTGGATGAGGTGAAATTGGGGGGGGGGAGAGAAGGGAGGATGGGGAGGGAAAGGAAGGATGACAAGGCAGAGGTAAAGGAAGGATGATGGGGGAAGAAGGGATGATGGGGCAGGGTGGGGGTAAAGGAGAGAAGAAATATGGGGGGGAGAGGGAAGAGGCTTCCGTTGCCTACCTGCCTGCCTATGCCCTTGACCTCATGCTCTTCCCTTCCAGAGGTACATTGATGAAGTCATTCGAAACTATACCTGGGTTCCGATCAAAAGTACCAACTACAGGTGAGGGGGGGGCCCAAAGGTGGGATTCAGGAGACAGGTAGGGAAGGGATGTGTGTGAAGAGATACCTTCCAGCCCTAGAGTCTGGGATCCTAGGAGAGGAGCTAGGTTCCTTCTCCAGCCTCTACCCCTTTTGTTGGTGGTCCTTCCACCTGGTCTTGACCCCATCTCCCCTCCTCTTTCCCCCGCCCCGCACTGTCCACAGCTTTCACAAAGTTCCTATTCCCCCTGAGAACATTTCTTACCTCAGGCCAATAAGCCTTCCCTACCCTTGCACACACACACACACACACACACACACACACACACACACACACACACACACACATACACACACACACGCATACACACGCACACATGCATACACACGCACACACGCGCGCACAATGCCTAGAGTGATCCAGAGAGAAGCCTCTGGCCTCTCCCTCATATCCAGTCCCTGGGCTGAGAGGAAATGGGTCAAGCAGGGCTGAGCTGGCAAGCAGGTGAGGCTGGCCTTCTATGAGCTGTGCTGGGTGACAGGCAGCCCCACTGACTTTGCTTTCACACCCTAATACTAGCTGTCAGCCAGATATCAAACTATGTCCATATCCCCATTTCGGACCATATCATCCCATTCTCGTTATCTGCTGTGTGACCACACCTCTGATATCAAGCGGGATTATCTCAGCTGTGTGACATGGCCCATAGAGAAGAGGCCTCGTCACACCCCAAGAATCTGCTGGCCGGTGTGTCGCACCGAGGATATTAGGCTGCATCTTCCCGTCCACATCCCAAGCCGCACCCTTCCACCTAAATATCAAGTCATACTGTCCCACTGCGGCTGTCAGATCACCCACTCAGTACCACCTATCCACCATGCTGTTGTTGAGAGGCAATGTGCCATAGGGGATGAGGCACGAAGTCTAAGGATTCTGGGCAAGTTGCTTAACTTCTCTTTGTAACATGAGGATAATTAATTCTTATACTGCCTACCTCATTGTGATAAAAGAAAGCAATCTGAAAACCTTAAAGTGTTCATTATTGTCCCATTCCAGCAATCAGCAACCTAACACACAGGCTCTATCTGTCAGTATACCCCAAATATAAACCATGTTATTTATTGTACTCTAGAAATCACTTCCACTCAGCCAACCCTGGCCACCTGTGAGCCTGCATGATCACGTCCCAAGCAGCATCCCACACGGTCACACCCATCACACCTGAAGTATCAGACCATGCTGGCACATCACACAGGGTCTGACATCCCAATGGCAGGTTGTTTGGCAGACCAACAACTGCCAAGCTATATTATCTCTCCCACCCCCTACATCCCACCTGTGATCACCTAACTCTTTGACAAGTGTTCACTCTGCTTCTCTGGTGAATTCACTGCTACACAGATGGAGAAGGCACCAGCAGATGGCTTGAAGTGTCTTCTCAAAGTCTGCTGCAAGTTTCCTGCCAGAGCAGGCTAGAAGGGGAGGGGGCCTCCCTCCCACCTTGCTTCAGGGTCCAGGGGAGGAGGCCTGGAGTCCCAGTGGGCCAATCACTCATTAAAGGCAGTGAGAGCTCCAAGGCAAGGCTACCGATGGGAAAGGAAGAGTTGCAGAATCCCAGACTGAGTTGGGGGGTGGCGGTGAGCCTGGGCCATTTCCCAGGGATCTCTAGGGCTGCAGCTGGCCTGTCCCCAAGTGGGCCATGATCCTAATGTCCTAGCCTCAGAGAGAAGGACCAGATGCCATCCCAGGGAAGATGTATTTTAGATAACGGTGAGGAGCTACAAACTGGGTTAGACATCTGGACCCAGCCCAGAGCTCTCTCCTCAAGGCAGTGCCCAAATGGAGATTACAGAGTAGCCTAGGATCTCTTAGGATTTTCCCCTGTGAGTGACTCTTCCCTTGTTTCTCTGTCTCCCCCAGCCTTGGGCTGGTCTTGCCCCCTTATAGCACATTCTATCTACAAGCCAACCTCAGTGACCAGATCCTGCAGGTCAAGTGTAAGTAGCCTTTCCACCTGTGCCTGCTGCCCCTCCCACTCCTTGCCCCCACTGCCCCTGGCCCCTCAGCCCCAGCCCAATCTGAGCAGCAGGCACTATAAACTCACACTGCTCAGCCCAAAGAAAACCGGGGGCATCCCATACAACAGCAGGCCAAAAGGAGTGTTTGAAGAGTGGAGCGGGGATTCAGGGGAGGGTAAGGAGGGGAGCACAAGGGAGGGAGGCCCCCTGCCTGCCCTTCACTCCAGGGAGCCTGGCAGGGCCGGGGGCTGGGAGCAGCCAGCTCATTGGAAAGTCAGCCCAAAGTTGCATGATTCTCCTCTTCTCTGATTTTAGTTTCAGATCATTCTTTTTATGGTTTCTAGTTTGTTTCTTATCATTCCATGTTCTTCCGTGTTGGCCTGCCACCACACACACCCACACCCCCCTACACACTCTGTTTTCTGAACTTTCTCTGTCTCTTAACTTTCCACCCAGAGACCCATGGGGGAGGGGAGCTGGTTTGTCTCTATTTGCCCCCTTTCAGTGGATGGAGGACCGGACCTGAAGTCAATAAAACCTAAGTTCGAATTCAGTCTCAGACACTTACTGCTGTATGACCCTGGGCAAGTCACTTAACCTCTATTTGCCCCAGTTTTCTCATTTGTAAGATAGGGATAATAATAACGCCTACCTCCCAGGGCTGTTGTAAGAACAAGATCAAATCAGATCATATGTGTAAAGCACTTAGCACAGTGTCTGGGATACGTAAGCGCCATATAAATGTTAGCCATTATAGCTTTTATTCTTTCTCCTGATCCCTTCTGGGTCTTTTCCATCCCTTCTTTCTTCCTCTTTCTTCTTCTTTCTTCTCTTCTCTCTTCAACAGCCCTCCTTTTTTCCCTCATTTTTACCTCCACCCTCAATTTTCTCTTGCCTCTTCCTCTTGCTCTTTTTCTCGCTCTGCCTACATTTTATCCTCTCTTCTACCATACTCTTCTCCCCTTACTTCTTTTATCACTCCCTCACTTTTCCCTCTCCCTTCCTGTTTTAATCTTTCTTTCTCTCCCTGTCTTCCTATTTCTCCCTCTTGTTCTTCTCCCACTTTCCCTCTCTGGCCCCCTCTTTCTTCTTCAATGCCTCCTTCATTGTCTTTGCCCCCTCTCACTTCCCCTTTCTTTTCTTTACTCTCTCCCTTACTTTCTCCTCCCAACTTCACTCTCTCCCTCCTTCTCTTTCCCCATATACCTCTTTCCTATTCCTCCCATGTTTTCTCCTTTCACTAATACCTCCTCCTAGACTTTTATTTTTCTTCCTCTTACCTTCTCCTTCTCTCCCTTTTCTTGACCCTCTCCCTCTCTTTCTCCCTCCTTTTCCCTCTCTGACTCACCTTCCTTACTTTCTCCTCTCTCTGTCTCATTCTACCTTTCCCTAGTTTTCTTTCTTTCTTTCCCTCTGCCCCCCCTTTTCCCTGTCTCCCTCTCCTCTCTCTAGTCTTTAGTCTTTTTATTCTTCCCACACACATATTTGCCCTCCTCCTTGCTTTTCCTCCTGTCCCTCACTTTCATTCTCTTCCTCTCTCTTCTCTCTCTCTCTCTCTCTCTCTCTCTCCCCCTCTCTCTCTCTCTTTCTCTCTCCCTCCCTCCATCCCTCCCTCCTGCTCTCTGGCCCACCAAACTCCTTCTCTCCTTCCTCTAATTCTTCGCCCCCTCCCCTCACTCACTTTCTCTCCATATCTCTTCCCCTCCCTCCCCTGTGCTTGTCGTTGGCTCCCTCTGCATGTTTCTGCCCCACGGATCCAATGCCTGCCTCCCTTCTTCTCCTGTGGGGGTGACAAGCTTTGCCTCCTGAGCCTGTGCTGCACCCCTGCCCACTGCCTTGTGTGCTGCTGCCCCTGGGGTGACTGGGAGGGGGTGGCTGGGGCTCTGGGCCTCCAGTGCACCCGCCCCCACCCCCCACTGGTGGGGCCTGCCTCCTGGGAGGGGCTTGGGGACTTTCCTTCTTTGAGTTTTTTCTCTCTCTTTCTCTCTCATGTCGTTTTTGCGAGGTTTCCTTTGAGTATGATTATGATACACAATATTTTCATTCAAATGGCCATTGAATAAAATATTGTTTGTGCCCCTTCCCCTTTCCACCCAACCCCCTTTTTTGTTTTGTTTTTTTTGTTTGTGTTTGTGTTTGTTTTTGTTTTCCTTGCTTTCTCTCTATGGTGGATTCTCACAGTGTCAATCAGCAAACTGAAGGGCAAGTATATTCAGAACGAGCACACTCAACCCTTCACCCCTTTCCCAACCTTCCGTCCCCTAACCGCCCCACCCTCCCCCTTACTGCCCCACGCCCCTGCTTGCCCCATCACCAAGCCCTGCCCGAGGCCAAACTAACCTCTCTCTACTTCCACTCCCAGTTCTGTTCCGTCTTCCCTTTGATCCCTCCCAGCTCTAGCCGGCTTGGGCAGGACCTTTTCTGAAGGGAACCTCATTTTAGAGCCCATATCCCCCGGCCCTCTCAACGGGTCCTTCTCCTGAGCTGATACCCTACACATTCCTTCTTCTCTACTCATTCTATGTTAGGCCCCTATTACCACTTCCCCACTCCCATCCCATCTTTATTTTCCTTGTTTCCCTTCCTCTTCTTTCTCCCTCCAAGCCAACTCAACATCTAGGGAACAGGGCTAGGCTGGTCTGGGCTGATCTAGGCTGATCTAGGCTGACATTGCCATCCTCCAAGCTTCCATGAGGTTGGGGGTGGGGGCGGGGAGACAAGTGTGTTAGACTCAGGAATGAGGACAGTTCAGCCCAGAAGATGGGCTGAGGAGAGAGGCATAACTGCCTCCAGAAGAGGGATAAGGGTAGGGATTTTTCTCCTTTCCTTTCAGTGATTCCAGGCATTGGATACATCTTTCCATGTGTCGCAAGGGTGATGTAGAGATGGAGGTGACAGAAATACAAAGGGAGATCAGAGAGAAAGAGAAGAGATTGGGAAGAAAACATCTATTCCCTCCAACCAAACACATACACCATAAGAATGCTGCTAAGAAACAGAGACAGCTAGAGGAATGTAGGGAGTGGGGGAAACAAGTCCCAGGACCAAGCCCATCTGTATTCCTTGCTCCCCACCCCACCCCCAGCGCCCAGTGCCTAACCTCTGTCTGAAAATCAAAATGCTTGATCTCTAACTGGAAGGAGAAAGGAGGTCCTGGTTGGAGCTTCTTATTTCCACTATCCACAAACCAGGCCCCAGTTCACCTCTCTGCTGGCACTGGCCATGGTGCTGAAGTAACACACCTGGTCTCCCCCTCCTGTTTTTTTGGTCACCAAGACTGAACTGAACTGTGTACCCAAATTTGTGCTCAATTACATGGTGGGGAATAGAGAGAAGGAAAAGTCACAAACTCCACCCTTAGGGAGCTCCCAGTCTGACTGGGAAGACAGAGGGAGTGGGTCCACCTGTGACTACCAAAGGAAGCCCACTCCTCATGTCCCTTCCCTGTCACTGGGCACCCAGTACCCAGGACGCAAACAGCAAAGGAGGCAAATGTCCAGAGCTAGAGGCTGAAGGAGACCGAAATGTCCTTCCCTGGATAGTTAAGCTCAGGCTGGCCTGGAAGCAGGGACCTATATAGGATGGCTCATGAAGGGCTTTTCCAGGTTCTCTTGAGTGGACAAAGAGGGGTCTCTGGGGACCACAGGATGGATTTGGGGGCTGAGTGGGAATGCCCTGTTCTCTCCAGCTTGAGTTGTCTCTCTCCTCTTCCCCTTACCCAGTGACCTTGCCAATGCAATGCCAATGGAATAATGACTGTCCCCTAGTTCCTCCTTCCTCCTTCTCCTCCTCTTTCCTCCTACGTCCTCCTCTCTCCCCATCCCTCTTCCTTTTCCTCTCATTGGCTTGTATCCAGACCCCACCTTATAGTCCTATCAGAAAGCAACAGTCCAACCAGTGACAGCTCAGCCCTCCCAAAGCCCCAACCCTTTCTGTTTTGCAGTGCATTGTGGGAAGATGTGGGTAGCCTGGGCAATGCATGGGGAGGGGCCCTGAGGAAGAGAAGCCCTTGACCCTCAAAAGAGCAGAAGATAGGAGAGGGGAAGGGAGAGGGAATCACTTCCTGTGAATAATAAAGTAAGGGACTGACATCTCTTGTTGGGTCCATGAGTGAGAAATCCCAAGAGACTGACTAGAAGACTGCTCTCCTGGATTCCAGGGATAGTACAGCCACTCCCAAGGAGGGCACATGGAAAAGCGGCACTATAGAGTGTAGAGGGCACTAGAGTTAGAATCAGCAGGACTTGGTTCCTGTTCCAGTCCGGGCACTTAATGTGTATATTTGAGTAAGTCACCTCACCTCAGGGAAGACCCCAATCTGTCCAAGCTATGTCCTTTTTGGATCAGGGCCCCACTCCCAACATGCCTTCCTAGGCCTCCTAAATTCTAGATAACACCAGACTGGTCATATATCACCTTCCTACCCCTCCAGCCTATTTCCATCCCATACCCTAGTGAGAGTCAAAAACACCCAACATGTTTCCTTTCTTTCTGCCTCCCAGATGCTTCTAGCACCAATAAGGCATATGTTAGAGTACGTCTGCTTACATTTTGAACACAGTCTCCTCAATCTCAAATCTTTACCTTCAGCCTTTCCCAATCTAATCCATCCCACTCCACCTTAACCACCAGACTAAGGGAAACCAAAATCCAACAGTCTCAAGGCAGGCTGGAATTAGGGCTCTGATATCTGTGTCCCAGATCTAACTGACTCCATCTAGACCAAAACTATGCTTTCCCCTTACCCATCACATCCCCTTCCAGGTTCTATAGACAGGGATAAAAGGGTTCCTTCTCCATTACTGCCCTGGCCTCGAGAGAAATTTCTAGTTCCCAAGTGTACCCCTACAACTCCACAATGCACTGCAGCCCCACCATGCCACAGACACGTCTCTGGTTGGACTGTCTGTCTCCATGAAAGATCCCCTCGGTTTGGCCATGTTGATGCCTGAAAATAGAACCCAAAAAAAAGTTTTTTAAAGGAAAAAAACCAAGAACAACCAAAGGCAAAAATCTGCAGATCCCAAAATCAGTAGGTTTCTGCAAAGTTCCTTCTGAGCTGAACAATGCATGTGGTTCTTTTCCTTTACGGATGCGATAAGAGAGACTGGCACATTCGCCCAGACCATACATATATATAGCTGTGTGTGTATATATATGTGTGTGTATGTGTGTGTGTGTGTATCCGTGTATATGTGATATACAGTGGTATGGAGACATATACAGCCAAGCCAATGGACTCCATTGCACGTGTGAGGACAAACCAGTCCACCCAGACCTGGGCAACATATTGGCTATAACTTCCCTTCTCTTGCGATGCTGCAGTTTCCAAAGGGACCACTCCCCACCCCTTCCTCTTCTCCCACTACCCCACAATGAAAATATCAGTGTGGGGACTCTCCTTTTTTTTGCTGGTATCTCTTCCTTCCCTCCTGCTACTCTCCTCTACCTCCCTTGTCCAGCCCTCCCTTTCCTTTCTGAGCCTGAGCCTGAGCCTGAGCCTGAGCCCCTGCTCTGAGCCCCCAGGCCTCCCACCTTCCCCCAGCCCCCCGCCGGATAACCCTCCCTTTCTGTTGCAGATTTTGAGTTCCTGCTCCCAAACAGCTTTGAATCTGAAGGACATGTTTTCATTGCTCCCAGGTAGCTTTGCGTGTCAGCTTGCCGAGGTGTCCGTCCATCCTTCTCTCCTTCCTTCTGTCTGTTTGTCCTTTTCTCCCTTCCTCCTTCCATCCCCACAGCAATCTTGAGAACCCCCATCTCCTTCCATGCCCCATATTCCATCCCTACCTCTCCTCTGCCCGCACTGCCACCTCTGATCTCTCTGTGTCTGTGTTATGTGCTGGTGTTTCCCTCTCCCCCATCAGGTTCTCCCTGGGGAATCCCATGGAGATTGCTGCCTTCCTGAAGCCTCCCTTTCATGTCCATACCCATTCTTTGCCCCATCACATACATGAGCCCCATATGTGTGCTGCCAGTATAGGCAGGTCTACATACTAGGGCCATGTATCCGGACAGTGTCCGGCCCCACCAAGCAGCAGACCAAGGTGCCCCCAGGCCCCTAAGGCCAACAGCTGAGAACCAAGTTGCCCCAGTCTTCTACCATATTCACCTCCCTCTGCCCAAAAAGCACCATTCAACAGTCCTCTGAGCTCTGACTCCAAGTCTCCCAAGGTGTATCCCCAAATTCTATACTTCATGGTTCCCCCAGATTCACCCCCAAGGAACGCCCCTCTATCTTCTTCTTCAGAACTCCTCCTCAGCTCTGTCCCTAGAGTCCCTTTCAACTCTATACTTTGGGGCTTTCAAATTCCAGCCCCAGCTTGTCATTCCACACCCCCACTGACTCCACCTCTTACTCTCAACTTGGAAATTCTCCCAACTGTTACCCCAAGATACCCTCAACTCTACCCCAAGGGTTTTCTCCATCCTAGCCCTTACTCCATTCCAGCTTTTACAAGACTCTGAGTCCTTTTTACCTCAGTGTCAAAGTAATTTCAACCTGCACTTGGTTACCCTGGTGCTTCTAATGTCAGGCTAAGGCAGGGTCTCCCTACCCCTACAGCCTCCTGTGGGCATCTGCTGCTCTGTGGTCTGAGATTCCTCTCCCTACCTGTCCCCACCTTGTCTCCCCTGTGTCAGTGTCTTTGTTGGTGGAGGGGGGCAAAGGGACCAAAGGATGCCTTTGGTGGTTCTCCCCCTGCCCTGGGGCTGGGGACCACACATAGCAGGCATCCCTACTGTAACTGAACTATGGGGCCAAAGAGGCAGCACCTGGCCCTCTCTTCAAGAGCACCTACCCCAATACCATCCCCAGCTCAGTTAGGCAATCCCCTATACACATTGGAGCAATGGTAGGGAGGCCAGGGGACTGGGGCATCATCTGTTCTAGGTAAGTATAGCCATCTGGCACCACCTCCCTAGATTTGGTGGGAAGACATTGGAGGAAAAGGACAATACAAAAGACTGTGGCAGGGACAAGGACCATGACATGAACACATATATACATTCTAGCCCGAGATAAAGGGCTCCCCTAGCCTGAAAGCCTTTTATGGACCTGCCCAGGTGAAAGGTAATGATGAGGCCTTTCATGAGAACATGACCTGGTCTGATACCTAGAACATGCTGAGTTTCTGGGTCAGGGCTGGGGAAGTCAGGGTCATGCACACATACAGAACAATGGAGGCTCCCTTGTTCCAGGCAGGAAGGGACACAAGGAAGCTCAAAGATGGATATTACGGGTGTCGCCTGGGTCAGAGTGTGTCAGTGCCTCCAAAAGGTGGCTGGGAGAGAAAAAGTGGGCTAGTAGGGGAAGGGGGAGAGGTTGGAAGGGGCCTGTAGGCTGGAAGGGACATGTAGGGTGGGAGTGGGGACATGAAAAGCCTGACAAAGGTTTGCCCCCTTGGTGCAGGGGATCTGGTTGCTGATGTCTTTCCTGGTTCCTGTGGGAAATGTGACTCAGGGGATATCCCCCATCCCCTTCTCCCATTATTCTACCCTAACCCTAAATGTGCCTCCCTGGACAGGACCCCATTTGCCCTGACATTCTAGGACCTACATAATCTCTGCGGTGCTCTTAGACCTAACCCTAGCTTCTCAAACACATGCAGAAATATGAATACCAATTTCCAAGCCACCCACTCAGCTGATGGTGACTGAGCCTAAGGCTAGGGTAGAGAGAACAAGATCCCTGTGCCCTGAATCTTGGGAGTTATGAGACCATGGGCAATTAGGGTAGGTGGCAGGCTAGCAATAGTGTTCTGGAGGGAAGTTACCTCTCTTGAGTGACCCCACACAAGGTAGTGGCTACATACCAAAGCACTCAACCTCCTCACATCTCCAGCCTCATCTTATACTCTTAAGACCAGGCTAGAGACAGGAAATGCAAGGAAACCACATCCAAGAGAAACAGTGAGTGGCATTGGAAGTTCTAATTTCTGTTAGCTCTGGCCAGAGAGAAGTTCACCAGTCTTGGTCATGATCAATTGATAAATCAATAAGCATTTATTAAATACCTACTATGTGTCAATCACTGTGCTAGGAATTGGTAGTACAAATACAAAGAATGAATCCCTACTTGAAAATCAGAGCCCTTACCCTGTTTAAAGGGCTGAACACTAATTTTGGTACCACATTTAACCTTAAACTCAGGCCCAAAATGAACTCTATTCCACTGAGCTCTGGCCTGGTCACAGGTTGGCATTTAGCTGACCACTAGCCCTGGTCACAGGTAGATCCTTAATCTTAGCCACACATTGAGCATTAAAGTCAAACCTAAACTGAATTTTAACACTGACCATGGTCAACCCTGAGCCAACCATGAATTTGCCATAGACTGAACTCTAACCCTGACCATGTCCACATGAACCCTATTCCTGGGCAATTCAAGTCAATGATCATTAAATATCAGAAGATAAGAAAAAGAAATTGGAGAAATGAGGCAAAGAGGCCAAAAAATTATCACTTTTTGCAGATGATATGATGGTTTACTTAGAGAACCTCGGAGAGTCAGCTAAAAAACTAACTGAAACAATTAACAACTTCAGCAAAGTTGCAGTAAATGATATAAACCTATACAGATCAGCATTCCTGTATATTACCAACAAAATCCAGCAGGAAGAAATAGAAAGAGATATTCCATTTAAAATCATTATAGACAGTATAAAATACTTAGGAGTCTGCCTGCCAGGACACACACAGGAACTATATGAACACAAACACTATAGACACAAATTTTAAAAAGATCCAAATAATTGAAGAAATATTAATTGCTTACGGGTTGGCTGAGCTAATATAATAAAGATGACAATATTATCTAAATAAATTTATTTATTCAGTGCCACACCAACCAAACTACCAAAAGATTACTTTATGGAGCTAGAAGACTCATAACAAAATTCATCTAAAAGAATAAAAGATCAAGAATCTCAAGGGAAGGGGCATCTAGGTGGTGCAGTGAATAGAGCACCGGCCCTGGAGTTCAAATCCGGCCTCAGACACTTAACACAAAACTAGCCATGTGACCTTGGGCAAGTCACTTAACCCCAATTGCCCTACCTTCCCCCCTCCAAAAGCAAAAAAAAAAAAATCTCAAGGGAAAATGAAAAATGTGGGACTGCAGGGAGCCTAGGAGTACCAGATCTCAAACGGTACTATAAAGCCCTAATCATCTAAACAATTTGGTTCCGGGTAACAAATATTAAATGTCTACTAGGTACTAGATATTGTGCCAGGCATAAGATAAAAGTGGAACACTGTCCTCAAGGAGCTTATATTCTATTAGAAGGATATGGCATGTGCACATATGAGTAAATACAATACAAAGGCATTTCAAGGAGAAGGGAGAACTAGCAAGTTGCTGTGAGATCAGTAAGGGGCTCGTGAAGGTGGTGGCTTCTGACTTATGCATCAAAAAAAGCTACACATTTATAAGACTAAGGTGAGAGAGTTCATGGTGGGGGAACTGTCTGTGCAAAAGTATGAAAGGAACAGGTTTAATGTTTTTGAAGAAGAGCAAACCAACCAGTTTGACTGGGACAAAAACTGTATGAAGAGGAGTATGAAAAGAGTGGACAGGTAAGTTGGGGTCATACTGTAGGGAGCTTCAGATTCCAGGCTAAGGGTTTTCTATTTCATCCTAGAGATAGCAAGAGGGAATCTACTAAAGATTTTTAAGGATGGGAGTGACCATGGTCAGATCTACACCTTAGGAACATCAACTTGTTAGCTGTCTGGAGAATAGGTTAGAAAGAGGAGAGAGTGGAAGCAGAAGGATCAGTTAGGAGGTGGCTGCAGTAGTCCAGGACTGACAGAATGAGGGCCTGAGCTAGTGGAGAGGCTTTATGGACAGGGAGAAGGGAATAGGTGTAAGAGATTCTGGAGGTAGAATTGACAAGATTTAGTAACTGCTGGGTTATAGAGGGTGAATGATGATGCAGAATAGAGGATGACTCACATTTTAAATGTGGGTGACTAGAAGGACCCTCTTCAGAAATAGGAAAGGGGAGGAATAGTGAGTTCCATTTGGAATGTGTTGAGTTTGAGACGCCTAAGGATCAGAATCCCAATGGAATGGATATGTGCAGTAGGCAGTTGGTGATTGTGACCTAGAACTAAAGGACATAAGAGCCAGATATAGGGATGGATTTAGGATTCCTCTATACTCGGATAATTGAACCAATAAGCACAGATTACATTGCCAAAGGTAAGTATAGGGAAGACAAGAGAATCTAGGACAGAGCCTTAAAAGACATTTACTCTTACTCAGCAGAAGGGTGTTGATCCAGCAAGAGAGACTGGGGAGTGGACAGACAGGTAGGAGGAGGATTACGATAAAGTGATGTCAGAGGAGAAAGAATGAAGAGTGGGAAGAGGGGGTCGTTGACCATGTCGACATCTAATGTGCAATGAGGACCAAGAAAAGGCCATTGGATTTAGCACTGAAATCATGAGCAACTTTAAAGAGAGCAGTTGCAAATGAGTGATGGGGTAGAAGCCAGATGTCAAATGATGGGGAAGTGAATGGGAGTCAGGGAGTGGAAGCAACAAATTTAAACAACATTTTCTGAAACCTCAGCTGTAAAATTTGGAAGAAGTCTAGGACAATAACCTGAAGGAGGGGCAGGGTCAAGTGGATAATTTTTTAAGAATGGGGAAAACATGGGTATGTTTGAAGGCAGAAGTAATGGGACCAGTGAATATGGAGAAATAGAAAAAGTGATTGAGAGAGCGGGCTATCAGAGGAGGTGGGAGGGTACAAGAGGAGGCAGAGCCTTAATTAGCATGGGACAAATGGGACTTTGTCCCAGGGCACCAACATGGGCTGTGTGTGTGTGTGTGTGTGTGTGTGTGTGTGTGTGTGTGGTGGGAGGAGAACCAGGGATCCTTTGTCTGGGAACCATTGCCCCTCACATCTCACCTCAAGGTCTTCAGTTGACTCATACTGCCTCCCCAGTCCTCTTGCTATAGCATATTTCCTCCAGGGGCTTTACTCACTCTCAACCCTACCATTTACCCTGTGATTGTACCAACAGTTAAACTGCCTTCTGGATCACCGATGTCCTGCTCCTCATCACCCCACCTTCAACTATTTTTACCATAGTTAAAAAGGTTTCTAGTTATGACTTAAATGGAGATGATGACATTGGCAAAGAGAAGGGCCACTCCTTCATCTGAGACTAAAGCAAAGGAAGGGAGAACGGGGGATAATAAAGAGGGATTTTAAAATGTAGAGTAAGGGAGAAGAAAGAGCTCTTGGCAAGTGACCTCTTGTTTTTTGTGGTTTTAGGTTTTTTCTGCAAAGAGGCAAGTTTCTCTCCTGAAAGGAAGGGGGAAAGAAGAAAGAAGTTTTGAATAGCTGTTGAGGAGAAAATGATAGTCAGTTGGGAATATGATAGTCAGTTGGGAAATAATGGTAGGTAGTTGGGAAATAATAAAAGGATTGCCAAGGATCCAGTTGACATTAGATAACAAATTTATGCTGAACCCAGTTATATGGTTGTATGAATTTTTTTTGGCACTATCCAACAGCAAATGGGTAGGAGCAGGGAAGACAAGACGATGGAGGCAATCCAAGGTTTGAGTTTGGAAAAGCATGACTGGCGTTACCACAAGACAGTGAGGGATTTAAGAATAGAGATTAGTGTCTCACATGAAGGACTGTATGTTGCGGTACAAAAATGTGACACCTATCTCTGGCATCCCCTGCCTAAGTGACAATGCCTGGCCCATGTCCCTGATGGAGATGCTCTAAGTTACCAACAGGATTGTCTACACATACCCCCACCCCCACCTGTACTAGAGATCCATAATGGCATTCTTCCACATACCTCATGCCTGGGAACATACTGGCACCGATGCCTTTGTAGCAGATAGCTCTGAAGATTACACATTCCTTCATCTGACCATAGAAGCTTACCTATTCTTTTACTCATAATCACATTGCAAACTCACATATATGAATGGGCAAAGAGGCAAGGCATTATAAGAAAAAAAATACTATAGAGTACTATATGTGACATCAAGAAAATCTTGGTTTGATCCCAACTCTGACACTGACTAGCTGGATAACCCTCAGGCAAATCACTTAAACTCTCTGCATCTGTTTCCTAGTCTGTCAAATGGAGATAATAATAATACCTAGCATTGTGAGGGTCAGACCAAGTAATGTATGAAAGTAATTTGCAAACTTATATTAGTGTTATCATTA
Source organism: Pseudochirops corinnae (assembly GCA_028646515.1). Taxonomy (NCBI): domain Eukaryota; kingdom Metazoa; phylum Chordata; class Mammalia; order Diprotodontia; family Pseudocheiridae; genus Pseudochirops; species Pseudochirops corinnae. The sequence continues at coordinate 68,725,575 of CM053590.1, forward strand.
TTATACTGAGAGACATAAACATGCTAAGACCAACATCAAAAGGGAGAATTATACTTGACCTCTAAGGTCCCTTCCATCTGAATCTAGGATCCTGTAATACTTATAACCCTAACTCAGGAATCAATCAACCAATAAGTTTTTCCTTGAGAGGCTGGGTGGAATAGAAGCTAGAGGATTAGGCTTGGAGTCAGGAAGCCAGAGTTCAAATCCTGCCTCAAACTCTAGTTGTATGACCTTGGTAAGTCATTTAACCTCTTTCAGTCTTTAACTCTTTGAGAGTTTTTTCATCTGTAACATGGACCAATAATAGTATCTACTTCACAGCATTGTTTTGAGGACCAAATGAGATCACATTCGCTAAGTGTTTTTGCAAAGCTTAAAGGGCTATAGAAACGCTAGCTATTTTCCTGAGCCCCCCGTGCCCCCAATCCTGTGTTCTATGTAGAGGGAAAGACAGAGAAGGTGAAGTCAGTCCCAGGACCTGCCCTCCAGGAGGCTCACAATCTAGAGGAGATAGAAGAGGAAAGGAGCTCTCCAAAAACTTATGGTCTGCAATGGGTAGCAGTAAGGTTCACATTAAAAAGTGCAATTAAAAAGAAACCATATATTCAATCACATGCCAAGAGTAAGTAACCCCCCCCAGCTGCAAGAGTAATGGGGCACATGTGCAAAAAGACAACCATGTAAACCATATGTATACAGAAATACAGCCACATATCATACATAACTATTGAGACACAGAACATCACATACAACGCACACACAATCCCCCTTAGTGAAAACTCATATCCTCAACCTGGGTGAGTGCACAGCACACACAGTGAGTGGGCCCATCCATTGTGGGGTCACCCACTGGTCCCCTGCCCCCTCTCCCCCCTCCCCCTCCCAGAGAGTACTGCAAGGACCTGAACGCCTCGGACAACAACACGGAATTTCTCAAGAACTTTATTGAGCTCATGGAGAAGGTGACTCCAGACTCCAAGCAGTGTGAGTGTTGGGGAGTGGCCCCATTGTGCCCTATACAACCTTGCTACCCCAATCCCTATGCAGAAAGGTCAAAATTCAGGCTATGGGAGGGGTGCCACAATCAGAAAAACATGTGGGACAAAAGAAGGCCCCCCCCCCCCAGCTGCAATAAAGGAGCCAGAAAGAATAAGCAACAAAGATAGAGAAAGAGGAGGCATATCTGAGGTAGAGACAAGACCCTACCCACGAGGAGACCCCTAGTCTGAAAGAAAGATTCAGCCTCTGTCCGGCAGAACCCCCAGTCCAAGACAACCCTCCCATCCTAGGAGAGCCCCTTGTCTTCGGGGGAGATAGCTCCTACCCTAAGGGAGTCCCTTGTCTGAGGGGGAGATAGGATACATAAAAAGCATTATCTATTATATGTCATATGCTAATATACAACAACGACTAAGTCCAGTTCATCCTGAGCCCCCAGTCACGTGGAGGTCAGAGAACCAGTAGCAGGAATAGAAGGGATGCAAGGATTCAGAAACAGCTTCCAGGTGAAGGGGCTTCGAAGTCACTTTTCAGTGGCCCCTGATTAGGCCTGGCAGATAGGAGGGAAGGACGTGGGCAGGAATAAGAGGCATAGGGTGGAAGTGGGGCTATAGTGTAGTGGATGGAGGAAACCAGGCCTTTCCCTTCTCCCCTCCCCACCTAACTCTGAAGGTAACAACTTCCTCCTACACAACCTGATCCTGGACACTGGCATCACACAGCAACTGGTGGAGAAGGTGTGGAAGGACCAGGACCTCAACACGTAGGCACTGCCCCTCCCTGCTCCCGGAACCATGCTAGGCTTTCCTCACCACTGCCACCAGACCCCCAGTTCTGGCCCCTAATGGGATGCCCCCTCTAGGAGTTAGGACGAGGACACCACAAAGGCCAGTCATAGCCCCAGGAGCAGGGTGGATGGGAGGGTGTTCTGCACAGGGTAAGCACCCAACCCCAGGGACAGTGGTGGACATATTCTTCTGGAATCTATGGTTCTGAGGCCCTTTCCCTGTACCCCAGAAATCAATGCAGGCAATCCCATAACTGCTTCCCTTTGTGCTGACCCTGTCCTACCCTCAGGTACAGCCTCCTTGCTGTGTTTGCTGCAACTGATGGGGGCATCACCCGGGTTTTCCCCAACAAGTGAGTCAACTCAAGGTCTGCCCTCACCCTGATCCCCACATCCCAATTCCATGCCCTAAATGCCAAAATCAGATATAAATGTAGTGCCTGTAATTAGCTACACAGAACAACCTCAGTACTCCATGTTCACAGCAACCCCTTCTGTCTTCTGAGACCTGCTTCCCAGACTTCCCACAATTCTCTTGCCCATCCCAGACTCTGACCCCTCCAGCCCCATGGCCCTCCTCCTGTGCCCCTCTGTAATACCTTGGGTCTCTAGGGCAGCCGAGGACTGGGATGAGAACCCTGAGCCCTTCAATGCCAGCTTCTACCGACGCAGCCTGGACAACCAGGGCTACATCTTCAAACCTCCATATCATGATTGTAAGTGAGCCTAGAAAAGGCTTCTAAGCCCTGGTCCCTTGTGCCCAGACACTCCTCAACCAGGCAAGGGAATCCCAAGTCATAGTTCCCCTGTTCTCCATGTGCCAGGGAATGGAAAGAGAAGGGTACAGGGGAGACTTACAGAGTAAGTGTGAAAAGGACATTCAGGTCTCCAAGAAACACACAAAACCCTGAGTAAGAATCCTAGATAATTGCTCTCTCTGGGCTCAGTAGTGGCCTGACCTTCATGGCCTTTGAGGGACACTGGAGCTTCTCCCCCCATTGACCTGAGCTTACAATGCTTCTCTTCTCTGCCTTGCCCTCCCCAACCCTACCACTGTATGCCAAATGAGAATGCCAGAGTATAGGAAGAGGAGAGCACTTGGGACCTTTGAGAAGCTCCCAAAGTGGGTAGGCAAGTCTAGCCGAGAAAAGAGCTGAATGCTGGCTTTTGGCATTCTGCCCCTCCCAGGCATCGGGGGCTTCTTCTGATCACTGGGCTCTTTGTCCTCTCATTCCACACCCATCCTCTCCCTCCTCAGCTCTCCTTAGACCACTGGAACTGGAAAACAACACTGTAGGCATCCTGGTGAGCACAGCTGTAGAGCTCACCCTTGGGGGAAGGACGCTAAAACCTGCAGGTAAGGAAGGAACACAGCCTCTTCCAGAAAGGGATTCGGGGTAGGACCCATGCAGAAAGAGAGCAGGGATGCGTCCTCAGGGGACCCAACCAGGGTGTGCAGCTCACACTAAAGAGTGCTGATGCTGAAGCCTAAAGGTAAAAGGTACAGCCACTGGGGAGTGGAGCAGAGGAAAGGGGTCAAATTAGGAAAAGACACCTAAAAGGGACCTGAGGAGGGCCCTGGCCACTGAGCAGCCCCCTCTCCCTCCACAGTGGTAGGAGTGAAGTTGGACCTGGAAGCCTGGGCTGAGAAGTTCAAGGTGTTAGCCAGTAACCGAACAGACCGGGACCAGCCACAAAAGGTAGGGGGGAAGCACCAGAGATTCCAACTGAGGGGCCAGGCTCTGAGAGTTCCCCTTCCCAGCCCCCATCAGTGGAATTATTCTCTAGATCCAGGAGCTCACGTCCTAGCTGCTCTTTCTCCCTTGAGTAAAGCCCAGTGACACCATTAGCCTTCCCCCAGCTTCCCAGTCCTGGAAACTCTTTATTCAGAATCCATCACAACCCAGGCAGAGAGACAGGGTTGCTTCTATTGACCTAAAGAACCACACACCCCCAACAGATGGTCTATGAGGATGCCAGTCTGTGAGGGAGGGAGAATGTGGAGAAAGGAAAGGAGGAAGTCCCTTCTGTGAGATGCTGAGCCAAAGGGAAAAGAAACTCTTTCCCTCCGCTAGCCCCCATGCTTACCCTGAAGCAACCTTTGGTTTCTCTCCAAACAGTGTGGACCCAACAGCCACTGTGAGATGGACTGTGATGTGAACAATGAGGTAGGTGGCAGTCCTGAAACTCCTTCCTCCCCAGTCCACCACCTTCTCTTTCCTCTCCTTACTCTATCCCAGAAAAGCATCATAGGATCTAAGATTGAAAGCAAGAAACTGAGACCCAGAGGGAGGAAATGAATTACTCAGGTCCACACTGGCAGGAACTGAACCAGTATTCAAATAATCCTAGAATTGCTTGTCCAATTCTCTTTCCACTACACCTCCTGGTGTTCCTCTGAGTAGAGAATCTGACCAAGTCACAGGTGGAGAGGGGCAGGTCTCACCCCACTGGGCACCAAGAAGATGCTCTTAACCCCACACACACACACGCTCTTGAGAGAGAGCAGATCACAACTCACTGCCTTCCCTCCCTCTTTCAGGATCTGCTCTGTGTTCTCATTGATGATGGTGGATTCTTGGTACTCTCCAACCAGTACAATCAGTGGGATCAGGTAAGCAAGCAAGGCTGGGATGGGGAGAGTGGCCCAGAGCACACTATCCCTTCCTCTGGGAGGTTTCTGGAACCAAGCTACAAAAGGGGTCCTAGCCCTCTCATCCTGCTCTCCACCTAGGAAAGCCTCCTTCCTCTTGTAGGTGGGCAAGTTCTTCAGCGAAGTGGATGCCAACCTCATGTTAGCACTCTATAATAACTCCTTCTTCACTCGAAAAGAGTCCTTTGACTACCAGGCTGTATGCACCCCCCGGGCCCAGAGCAACACAGGCGCCGCCCCCCGAGGGGTCTTCATAGTACGTGAGAGACTCTTACCCCATTGGCCCCCAAGAGATCTGCAGCCCAGGAGCTCCGTCCTGGCTGCCCCCAGGGTTGAAGAAAAGATCCCCAGGTTCCAGAATCCCCTTACTGGTCTTGGCAGCATTTGAATTGGTGCTTTTGGCAGAGCTATCCTGGGAGCCAATGTTGAGGGTCTAGAGAAAGCAAGAGAAGTTCCTGGGGAGAAGGGGCTAAGTTCAGAGGAGGGATCCTTAGGGAGAACCAGTTGTAGGAGCTTATCCTCCTCTCTCTAGCCTACCATCGCTGACTTCCTCAACCTGGCATGGTGGACTTCAGCGGCAGCCTGGTGAGCCTCTGGACCAAGGATGGGGGAATGTCCACTTCACTGTTAAGGGAATGAAGCTTGGCTCCTCCTCAGAGAGGCACAAGATGGGAGCAGTGGGCAGGATCTGAGCAGGGCACCTAGGCAGATGCAACTCCCTGATTGTCTTTGGGCCCCGTCTTCCACAGGTCCTTACTCCAGCAGCTTCTTTATGGACTCACCTATCATAGCTGGTTCCAAGCAGGTACTGTGCCATGTGAACAAATGGATGGGGTGGAAAATGGGCTAGGGACTTATGACCTAGGGAAGACTTGGGCAGCATAAAGCTCCTGTCTTTAAGACTACTATTTGGAAGAAAGCTTAGCTTTTGTTTCTGCTTGGCCTCAGGAGGGCAGAACTAGATTTTAGCTTAACATCAGGAAGTCCATTCTAATTAACATCTAGAACTATCTAACAATGGGACAGACAGACTCCCTGCACTGAGAGCTCCCTATCATGTCCGAGCCCTATCACTGAGAGTTTTCATATAGCATCTGAACAACCACCCGTCCAACCACTACGTGAAACTCTGAAGAAGAGTTGCCTGCACTGGGTGGGGGTGAGCTGGCCCTAGATGGCTCCCTAGCTCCTTCTGTCTCTACAATTTTATTTCTGCAGTTACTTAAGTTTGGGATGGGAGACAAGATGAGGCCATGGCATCCCTGGATAACCTCCACTCTTTACAGTTGCCATCCAGAGACAGCCGAAGGAATGAATTTCAAGAAGTAGGGAGTGTTAAGGAAAGGATTTGTAGAAGAAAGGAAGCAGAGCAGAGCTTTGAGTTAAACTTGGGAATGTTCAGACTTGGAAAGTTCACTGTTCCGGACCCTTTCCAGAGTCCTGATACAAATACAGGGCATCCCAAAAGTCTTTGTGCAGTTCTAAACTCCTCAAGCTTAATTAAGCTTTTCTTATCATAGCTTAATAATTTAAGCTATGAAAGACTTTTGGGGATGCCCTATATTAGGGCATTGCTAGAAAATAAGCCTGGTCCCAGCACAGATATGTGGTTGGAGGTTGAGGGTTAGGGGGAGGGGGGGGAGAAGGCAGAGAAACAATTACCCAGAGAAGAAACCATTTATCCCCATTCAAGGTGAGACTGAAAGAGTGAGCACTGGGCTCCAGATCCTAAATCCTAGGAAGTGACCAAGAGCTTCCTCTCTCCCTGGAGCCTCAGTTTCCTTCTCTTAAAATGTGGACAATAATACTGGCACTACCTGTTCCTTACTGGGTCATTGTGAGGAATGCGCTTTGTACTGGGGGGGGTGGAAGGTGGAGGGGGCATTATTATCACTAGATTCCCTGTCCCTGACATTTTGCAGGTAACATCCCCCTTGCCAAAGATTTCAGAAATTCCAATCAGCACTACTACCCAGTCCTTTCTCTTGGTCCAGCCATTTACCCCTGGGGAATACTTTGGGAGACTAGTCAGGGTACATGGGTCCCCTCAACAGTGTGGCCGAGGCCAGGGGCCACAGGTGAATGGACCCGGTTAGGGAGCCCAAATGACAGGATTGGGATCTGAAGGGCATTGGAGGGGCTGGGGAGGAGACAAAGGGCCAGAGGGACTCACTCCCCAACCTTCAAGCAGAAGATGCAGCAGCTGAGGGCTCGGAGACCAGGGAGACCAGCTGCATCATGAAACAGACCCAGTATTACTTCAGCACCACCAATGCCTCCTACAACAGCATCATAGACTGCGGGAACTGCTCCAGGTCTGCATGGGCAGCTGGGGAGGAGGGGAGCTGGGGAAAGATGCTGGAAGAGGCCTCCGCCAAGCACAGCCTCGTGCTGGCACATTCCCCTGGGCCAAGACCTCCTGGCTGGTGTGGATTCAGGAGCCCAGGGCTTGGTTTGGGGCAGGGAGGGGGAAACAGAGAAGAGGAGAGTCTCTAGCAACACTGTCCCCCACTCACCTCTGCCTTCGGTCCTATCCAGGCTGTTCCATGCCCAGAGACTGGCCAACACCAACCTACTCTTTGTCGTGGCTGAGAAGCCCCTATGCAGCCAGTGTGAATCAGGCAAACTTCTCCAAGCAGAGAGGCGCTGTATCCTGAGCCACCTCCCAGACTCCCCTCCCTGTCACCTCCCCATTTTAAGCTTGGGGTCCGACAAGTCTGACCCAAAAGATCCAAGCTTGTTGCAAGCTCATCACAGAGACTAAGCATCCCCATCCCCACCAATGTGCATGAATGCATGTATGTCACACACACACACACACACACACACACACACACACAGCTTTTCTGTGCCACTGGCTTCCTTGACTCGCCTCCCCCATGCCCAGCTGACGGGCCGGAGCAGTGTGAGCTGGTTCAGAAGCCACGATATCGGAAAGGACCTCACATCTGCTTTGACTACAATGCAACGGTAAGCAGAGAAACAGAAAAGTATAAGTCAGTGACTGCAGAAGGTGTCCAGGGAGTGAGAATGGGAGATGAGGGCCAGGGCCAGGGAAGGAGAATGAGGAACCTGAGAGACATAGACCTCCAGACGTCTGGCTGCCCCTTCTCCCCAGACCATCCCCAACCCCTTGACCATCTGTGTGCCTACAGGAAGATACCTCAGACTGTGGTCGAGGAGCCTCCTTCAGAGCATCCCTGGGCCTCCTGGTGTCCCTGCAGCTGCTGCTCCTCCTGGGCCTGTCACCCCTGCCCCTGCCCTGGCCTCACCACCTCTGAACCCCAACCCCCGGAGCCCCAGCCCTTTCACCTTAGCAACCCTTCCCTTCTTGTTGTACCCACCACCCACAGCCTGTGGGAGAGTGGATACTCTGGACTGTGGGTCCTGGGATGTGTCCTCCCATAGGCCCCACAGCCTCTGAGACCCCAATGCCATGTCTTACTGTTTTGCTGTCAAAAGATCACCCCTGCCCAACACCTGCCACCCCACTACCACCCTCACTTCAGGCACTGTGTATGCTGCTGCCAAAGGCACATGCTGTCCCGGGCCTGGGCTGGCCTTGGGTTGGGCTGAGCTGGCATGGGTTGGGCTGGCCTGGACTGGGCTGGGGGAAGCATCAACCCTCACAGTTGCCACTCTTACTCCCCATCCCCTGGAATTCACTGAAACTCAGTGATTCTAACAAAGGCTGGGACCAAGGTTCCTATGACCTCAGTACCCCAGCCTTCTCTTCTTACCTCTGAGGATCTAGATACCCCAGAGGATGGCTAGGGAACAGGAAGTAGGAGGTTCAACTCTGGGGGGATAAGGGATTGAGGAAGATATCTGACACTGGCCAGAGTCACCAAGTGAGCTCAGCCCTCAGTCCCCCCCCCCACACACACACATATACACACATACACACACACAATGTCAGAATTGGAAGAGACCTCACACCTCGGAGGTCATCTAGGCCAATTGGTACCTAACAGAGACATGTATACACAAACACACAAACACAGATAGAAATAGAAATCTGTATACACACATCCTACAAAGAAATGTTACAGAATCCCACCATCATAGAGTTCAAAGGAACGTGCACACACACAAACACATTTTATCAGTAGGGTGATAATCACAAAGCCTTATGTAATGGGGGTGGGAGGGTGGGGCTGCAACCTGGAGGCTTTGTCAGGCTTCATCTCTCTGGGGCTGAGCACTTTGCCTGCTCTGTCTGTCCTTGCTCATCACCCCAATCTCCCCCCAGGAAATGTACTCATACCCACCTACTTCAGTCTCTTCCCTGCCCTGCAGCACCCAGTTCAGGTCCTGAGCCTGAATCCTTGTGCTCACCCTCAGGCTCCAAAGCTGAATGTCAAACTGTGCCAAATGCCAGGCTAGGCAGCAAGTTGCTCTAAGGCCAAACCCCTCCATCCCCTGCCCCCACCTAGCAGACGCTTCACCCTCCATCATTATGTCAGGTGGGACAATACCTCCCTTGCTCCAAGCAACTGTTCACACACACACACATACACACACACACTCACACACTCACTCACTCACACTCACACACATCCCAACCCTAGGCAGACTTTCAGACTCCCCCCAAACTTCAGCCTAAGTGTCCTGGTCACACCTGGCCAAGGGAGCAGGTAGGATTATACACACACACACACACACACACACACACACACACATACCCCACTCATCTTCTGCTTGGCTGCTATACCATGTCACGTGTACCATCACGTGTGCCCTCAAGAGCACCTTCTGACCAGTGCCATTCCCTCCCTCCCCACTCATGCAGACAATCGTCACCCTTAGGCTCCATATCCCCATTCTCACTCTAGCCCTGCCTTCCTTCAGCAGAGGAAGACACTGAAGGGACTACCCCTGCCACCCCAACTCTGCACCCAAGGCCACACCCCCTCAGCCTGGCACCTGTGTACATTCTCCCCAAACCTTGAGCAGGTGCTCATCCTGCCCCCACCCCCACTCTCAGTGATCTACACTGAGGCCAAAATGCCCAGTCCCCAGAGCTGGACACCATGCCCTCCCCACCCTATCCCCTACACACACACAGACACTGTCAGGCAGGGCCTGGGGCAGGTTGCTGAGGAAGGGGGGGCAGTTCAGTGCATTCCAATTCCATTCCCCAAATCCTCCAGTGTCGGGAGGGGCAGGTCACTAAAGAGCAAGGGGGGAGGGTGGGAAGGTGTTTCCTCTAAGATGTGGAAAGGAGGGGGGGAAGGGATGATTCATTAATTAATGCTTCATTAATTAATGGTCCTGTTGCTTGTTGCTTTCTTAGTGTGTGTTGGTCCATGCTGGCACCCACTCGCTTGCCAGCTGTGTCTTGGGAGTGTGTGTAATTCTGTAGTTTAGTCAGGTGCTCACTGGAGAATTTAAAAAAAGAAAAAAAAAAAACAAGGAAACCAAGGCGTATACAGAAATATAAATAAATATATATAATATATATATATTTTAAGTTTAAAAACAGAAAAACTAAACAAAAGCCACCAGGTAGTTGTCCAGACTGTAACTGGGTCTGACTCAGCTCATCTCCCATCTGGCTCAGGGCTTCCATTCTCCTGCTTCTCCCTCTCTCAACAAGGCCAAGGGAGAGGGTGGGGAAGAGAAGGTGCCAGGGGCCTTTTCCTTTTTTCTTCGTTGTTTTTTTTTTTTGTACAGACAAGTCGGATACAAAAGCGACAAAAAAAGATGAGAAACTTTGTAAAATATTGTGTGTGTGATTCCTTGTAAAATATTTTCAAATGGTTTATTACAAAAAAAAATCAGTTATTAAATAATGTTCATATTTTCACTTCAAATCGTTCCCTTTCCATCCCACCATCTTCACCCCCACCCCATCCCTACTCTGTGGGTCTCTTTCTTCGAAAATCTGGGGCTGGGGAGAAGGGGGGGGGGGGTGGAGGGGAAGGGAAAGGCTCTGGGGAAAAGCAGTACTCCAAAATCCTCCTGTCCGGATCTGAGAATCGAAGATCAGCCCTGACTCTAGGAGGCCCTTGAAAAGACACGTTCTCAAGGAGTCCCCGGTCTGACGGGAGAATCCCAATCTCAAACTAAGTCCCGGGTGCCAGCACTCCTGGGGGAAAGGCGATCCGCTATCCCCTGGCCGCAGAGCCCGTGCTCCCTCCCCCACTTCGCATAGTCCGCTTCCCAGCTCTCCAGTTCGGCACGTCCCACCGTCCTGCCCCTTCCGTTGAGACCCGGGGCGCCGGGCAGTCCTTGGGCTGGGGGCGGGAAGCAGGACGGACCATTACCAACCCTCTCCCCTTCTCCCCACGAAAAGCCGCGGAAAGGCTCCGGGGGCCCCCTCCATCCCTAGGGCCTCTCAGAAGCTGGGCCTGGGGCAAGGCGGGTATGAGAGCGTATCACCTTGCCCCCGCCGCCCGAGACAACCAGCCCAGGTCCCATTCCCCGAGCCGTCGCCCCACCCTAGTCCCAGACCCGTCTTGCAGGTAGCAGGTGCCCAAAGGCTCCTTTAGGTTCTCGAGGAAACTACTCGACTCACAGCGAGGTTGACATCCTCTTTCTCTCCCCGCCCCTCACTGCCCACTCCAAAACCACAACTCCCAATATGCCCTTCCCTTGCGGTCCAATGGGCGCAGGCGCCGTCCTCACCGCCTCATACCGGGACGCGAACTTCGAGTCCCATGGTACCTCGGGGCGGAGAGACGCGGAGTGATGCGCTCCCGTTGCGCAGGCGTAGTGGCCTGTTTGTCGGCCCGGGAGCAGTCGGGGGCGGCTGAGGCTGTGGCGGCGGAAGAGGCCGCGGCCTAAGGGAAGCCGGTAACGGAGCCAGCGACGGGAGTGGACTCGGCCTCCAGGCCATACTCAGGCCCCTCAGGGGTCCTCGGAGCTAAGCCCCGGCCCCGCGGAGGAAGACGGGGAGGGCGTCCCGCGGCGGCGGGCGGGCGGGCCGACCCGGGGCGGATGGGGGAGGCCGCGGCCTGAGGCCAGAGCCGGCCCGGCCCGCGCGGGGCCCGGCCCCGTGTCTAGGCCAGGCCCCTGGCCGCGGCCCGCAGTGCCCAGAAGATGCAGCAGCTGCAGCGGCCCGGGTTGGCACTCGGGGCCGGGGCCCGCCTCCCTCTGGGTGCCGCCCTGGCCAGCGCCAGCGTGGTGGTGAAGGCCCTGTGCGCCTCGGTGCTGCTGCTCTATCTGCTGTCCTTCGCGCTGGACACGGGCGTGGGCCTGGCCGTCACCCCCGGCTACCTCTTCCCGCCCAACTTCTGGGTCTGGACCCTAGCCACGCACGGGCTGGTGGAGCTGCACGTGTGGGACGTGGTCCTGAGCCTGGCCACGGTGGTGGCGGCTGGCCAGCTGCTGGAGCCGCTCTGGGGGGCCCTGGAGCTGCTTGTCTTCTTCGCCGTGGTCAACGTGTCCGTGGGGCTACTGGGGGCCTTCGCCTACCTCCTCACCTACATGGCCTCCTTCAACCTGGCCTATCTCTTCACCGTGCGCATCCACGGGGTGTTGGGCTTCCTGGGCGGGGTCCTGGTGGCCCTCAAACAGACCATGGGGGACAGCGTGGTGCTGAAGGTGCCCCAGGTGCGAATGCGGGTGGTGCCCATGTTGCTGCTCCTCTCCCTCGTGTTGCTGCGACTCACTCCTCTGGTGGAAAGCAGTGCCCTGGCCTCCTACGGCTTCGGGGTGCTGTCGGGCTGGGTATACTTGCGGTTCTACCAGCGCCACAGCCGGGGCAGGGGGGATATGTCGGACCACTTTGCCTTTGCCACCTTCTTCCCCGAAATCCTGCAGCCTGTTGTGGCCCTGGTGGCAAACTTGGTGCACAGCCTCCTTGTGAAGGTGAAGGTCTGCAGAAAGACTGTGAAGCGCTATGATGTGGGGGCACCCTCTTCCATCACCATTAGCCTCCCAGGCACAGACCCCCAGGATGCTGAGCGAAGAAGGTAGGCTCACAGCTTCATAGCTTTACAACTGGAAGAAACTTTAGAAATTGTCCAGTCCCGTTCCCTCACTTTACAGAGGACAAAACTGAGGCCTAAAGCTGCATTATTTTCCCAGGGTCAGACAGTGGCAGGGCAGGGTTCAAACCCCAGTCCTCCATTCCCAAATCTTGTGCACCTTACACTCTAGGGTGTCATCAGGTCCTGTGGCCTACTCTGAAATTTAAGGAACCTGAATGCAGTGCTTCTCCTTTTAGAGGGACCTTAGAGTTATGGTTTAATGCATTCCCAGCACTTCTATTTCTAAGCCTTTGCTAAACATGCCATTTTGCCCAGAGCTGAAGCTCTGACATAGAAACTACTGTGCCCTTGGTGCCAGGAATCTGAGGAAAGCTATAGATTGAATCTGATCCCTTTTGAGTCCAGAAGGAAGGGAAGGAGGAAACTGAATGACCACTTGTTCAAAAAGGTCTCAGGCTTGACTTAGGGGTTGAACTCATTGCCCCCTGAGGTCTTTGCATGTAGAACTTATTGAAAGGACACCCAAGTTCTTGTTCTGGCTTTACCAGGCACTGAGCAGGTGACCTGGACTTTGCTCCTTGTCTGAAACTTGGGAGTTGCCTAGTCATGTAGATAATAAGCCACAGAGGTAGCATCTGACCCCCTAGAACTCTTTTTCCACTGTGCTGACTTGGTGTCCTCAGAAGCAGCAGGACCCTCAATCGTCTCTTTGTGGTCCCTCCAGTTCATGCATTTTGTGAATCTGAAGTTTCTGTCAGTACACTAGATATAAGGCCTATATGATAGGACTGAAACTCACTAATCTCTAAACTCTGTGGTAATTAGATAGTTTTTTTCCAGTCTTGGGTCCACCCAAATATCCAAATGCTCAGAGCTTCAGGTTTTTCAGCTGAATTCAGTGTCTGTAGGCTTGAAAGTTTGGGGTGCTGCCAGAAAGCTCTCTTGCTGTTTCATTTCTCCCCTGAGCTCCCTAGGGGATAGACTAATCCATTGAATAAATCAGCTGTTTCTGCCTCCCCAGGGAAAACTGCTGTTTTACTTTCTGTAAACCGAGCTAGGCTGCAGCTATATTATTCATACTTAAATGAAATCATAGCCTTCCCTTTTCCCCAGGTTATTAGCCTACGAGCAGGACAAAGAACTCCTCCCCTGAAATACGTCAGCGTCCTATCTCACCTAACTTCAGACTTCATTCTTGATGATGACCCCTTTGGAACAATCAGCTGGGGTCAGGGACCTAAAATAGGGATTTAGAAAGTAGTTTCCTATACTTTCACTGATCTGTGAAACAGGTAATGCCAGTATAGCTAGCCCCATTTGACTGAGGAGGAAACTAAAGTTTGGAAGAGAAATTCATTGGTCTGGATCACTCAATGAGGAAGTGTCAGAACTGGGACAGGAATCTAGGTCCTCAGGACTCTGGTTTGCTCTAAGGAACATTTGCTTAAACGTGAAACTGACTTCTTAGTGAGAAGCCCCACTAAGTAGGTTGGCTTTGTTTTTTTAAGTTGAACTTCATTTCAGTTGTACTGGGAGGGTTGTATGACTTGGTTCTAGCATTTCTATGTACCCAGAGCAGAGGTCAGACCTGACCTCCCCTGAAGATTAAGTGTAGGACCAGTAAATATTTTTACCTCTTCCTGGAGCCTAAAGCTACTCCATCTTCTGAAGAAAAGATTCCTAGAATAGTATTTTAAACCTAGTTCCCAGTCCCAGTCTTCCTCTCTCAGTATTCTTGTCCCCACCCAGGTGAAGCCAGGAACAAACCAGCTGTTTCCATCCCAGGCTGGGTGGCAAAGACAGAACTGACAGTTTCTCGTTCTTTTCTGACTGGGAACTTCAGGGACTGAAGTGACCTGGGAAATGGGACAGATAACTTCACTTCTGGGCAAGCTTGGCATGTGTCCACAGAGCACATACAGGAAGAGGGTTACCAGGCAGATGAGAGTGTGGCCTTTTTCGTACCTGCTCTCCTGGTTCCCAGCTGTCACATGCTGGGTAAGCTGGTTTCTGCCAGTCCTGACCAGGTCTAGGGAGGCCACCAGGGTCATAGGATAGGATAGAAAAGTGCAGATGAGCTATACCCCTACAGATCAGTTAGCAAGCCTAGCTTATCAGCACCACATGGCTGAACCTCCGAAATGGACCCCAACTTCTGGAGCTGCTCAGGCACATCCATTCACTTCTCAGAATAATCTTTAAGTGAGCCTCTCAGCAGAGTACAAGTTGGGCAGTGGTCTGTGCTTCACAAGGAGGATGTAATCTAGACACCAGCAGTTATCAGAACCCTTGGACCCCAGGTTCCCCATCTCTAAGGATGATAATAACACTTCCTAGAATGTTTTAGAACTGTTGGAAGGAAAGTGTTTTGCCAATTTTTTTTTCTTTTTAGAGGGGGGAAAGCAGGGCAGTTGAGGTTAAGTAACTTGCCCAAGATCACATGGCTAGTAAGTGTTAAGTGTCTGAGGTCAGATTTGAACTCAGGTCCTCCTGATTCCAGGGCTGGTGCTCTATTCACTGCACCACCTCACTGCCCCATGCCTTGCCAATCTTAAAAATGCTATAGAAATGTCAGTTGTTAGTATGCTTCTGCCCCAAAGTCAAAATATCTAATAACTGGCTAGAAACCATCACCTGTCAGGGAAGGAGTAGGAAATGACAGAAGGGGCAGGCAAAGAAGCTCTGGGAACTAAAGCCCAGAGAGGGTTTTGCCCAAATTCATACAGTGAATAACAAAACTCACATCAAAGAATGATGCCAAAACTCCTTTCCTGTCCCTGAAATTTTGCACTGCTCTTTATAACATTAGGAAACACCATCAAGCTGTGTGTTGAGGCCATCAAAGAGGGTGGATTGAGACAATCATACCCCCTCCCCCCTTCCCCACTGGAAGGGCAAAACACCTGTCATAGCTTTGCCAGGTGGTCCCTCCCTGCAGAGAAAGGAAAAGGAAGTTCTGTGTTCTCCTCCTCCTTGGACTCTTTACTGATGCCCAGGATTTAGAGGACCTTACTCTTTGTCCTGAGTGGGCCTGGGGGCAGGCAGCAGCTGCCTCAGAATGGGTGCACCAAAACCCTGGGTGTAGGGGAAGGGCAGTTGATACTGACAAGACTTGGAGTAGGGTTGGTTTCCCCTGAGTGATATCAGATCTGCATGGTACAAGTGCTTTGGGATCTTCAAAGCCTGCAGCTGCATTTGTCAGCAGTCACACTTTCAAAGTGTCCACTCCTCAAGAACCCTACAAGGGACCTTTCCTAATTTTCTCATTTGACTGCTCCTCAGTACCCCCAGGGCTCAGAGATAGTATAGATCTAGACCCAGAGCACATCTGCCTGGGAGGACCTATTCCTGAAGAGATCCTCCCTGCTCCCCAGCACTGTAGAAATGGCTGGATGGCCAGGAAAGGCACCTATGGAGGCACACAGCAAGAGTGGGCCAGTAGTATATAGTGCTTGGTGTTTCAAGCATCTCTGATCCTCTCACCAGCCTGATGGGACTAGTATAAGTATCATCCTCACCTTACAAGTGGGGAAATCAAGCTCAGAGAGAATGTGGCTTGCCTAGAGTTACCCAGGCAGTACTCAGCAGGGCCAGACTTCAACTTCAGTGTTCTTCCCAAAAAATCATGTATTTTCCTAGTATTCACAGCACCCAGCAGGGTACCAGGCTATCTACAGACTCAGTACTGACTGAACTGACCTAAAATGAAAGATTGCTTTAGAAAGGGAGCTAATGATTTTCAGAATGGCAGACATATGGGGAAAGCGATTATAGCTGGGATATGAGCAGAGGTATAGACAAGATATGCTGTGGTCGTTTGGAAAAGAAGTCAGATTCCAAAAAGAGGGCTCTAGGAGCCAGCACAGAGGTTTTGATGCAACCAAGGTCTGGCCCTCCCAGTAATGGTCCCCTGTCTTTCCTTCCACAGGCAACTGGCCCTGAAGGCCCTAAATGAGCGTTTGAAGCGAGTAGAAGACCAGTCAGCCTGGCCTAGTATGGATGATGAGGATGATGAGGCCATGAGCAAGGTGGACAGCCCCCTGCTCCCTGAGAAAAGCCCCAACCCCCCTGGGAAAGGGGCTGCCCCTGAATCCAGCCTGATCACCTTTGAGGAAGCCCCTCCCCAGCTGTAACCCAGACCTCCCAGCCCAAGGGCATAACTCCCTTTCCCCAGCCTGGTCAGTAGTCACACCATTTGGACCCTGCTGCCTCTCCTTTTCTCCCTGCTCAGCCATACCCAGAAGCTGACTGCTTCCCAAGGAGAGAAGGCAAGGAGGGAAAGCCTTTTAGGTCCATGGGGTCACACTGTGCATTCTGCTGATGCTTCTGGACACATGGCCCCAGTCAACACTATGCCCCTAAGGCCTGGCTCACCCACCAGACAACCACTAAGTCCAGGAGCAGGGGGCACATGGCCTGGGGCCTGGTCCAAGATTCAGCCTTGTAATCACACTTGACTGGTTTGTTAACCAGGCCCAATGGGGTAACCTTACTCCTCTGATTCTGTGGCAGACCTTTGTTGGTAGAGCAGTCTCTATTCTTGCCCTCTGCTACCAGGCAAAGATTTGCCAAAAAAGAATTCTGGGGACCCAGGCACCAGGCCCAAGGCTGGATTTGACAAGGCCCAGCCCCAAGGCACCTTTGCCACCCTGCAATTCCTAACCCTTCTACTCCAGGGACATGTTAGCACTGATTGCAGTTTGGTTTTCCCTTGGCTGGGGTCCGGCAGTACATATGAGTGAGACTGAGAAAGCCTTCATCCCCAGGTCTGGGGTTTCTCCAGAAGAGGGACTTCTGTTGGGGCTAAAATTCATGGGGGTGTTTTTTTAAAGGACCACTTGAATGGGGAGCCTGGACTCTCAGTATAAATAAAGCAGTTCTTTGAGGAGCGGCTCTTGGTGGCTTTGTCCTGAGCACATGCCTCATTAAATGGTTTTTGAGGCACAGCCTCCCCAGGACCCACAAGACTCTGCAAACTGCATCCTGGGTTGCTGCTTTTTTGCCCTGCTAATCTTAAACTGTTGGAACGGAGACCACCACCGCCCCCCCATCCTCTTTTCTACTCTGTTTTCATCTTACCAACTTACTATTTTAACTCCTCATTTCTCAAACCTCCACATTTTCCTTCTTGTGGCTTTCCATAACTTCTGCTCCTCTGCTGGCCTCAGAGAGAAGAGATCTAACTTAGGACTATTAATACCTCTTGCTTATGTCTTCTTGATCTCTTTTTTTTTTTTGAAAGAGACCCAGCTACCTGCATAGTAAGAGAAGATAGATGCCAAGGCTCTATCTACATTGACCATAGGTATGATCCTTTCTGTCCTCTGGTTTGAGAGCTCATTGAGTCAGCTCTTTTCACTGTCTTGCACACCCATCTTGGCTGTGTGGGCTATTTCAGTAAGACTAACCCACACAGAGGGAATTATCTTATTGCTCACTCCCATTCCTGCCCTCAATTCATCCAGCCACAAACTCTTGAGCCAGTAAGATACCAATTACATGCACACACAGATGGATAGGTAGATAGAAGAGCTTTATAGGAAATATAAGAGCACATCTTTAACGCCTTGGCTTTACCCTCCCGCCATCCCTGCTTCCTAGGAAATGGCAGGTTCTCCTCAGGTCTCCCTGACCCTTAAGCAAGGGGAAGCTACTCTGTCCTCAGGAGCCAAGGCCTGACCGGCAGCAAAGTCAACCCAAGCTTCACTGCCCCCAACAAAAACATGCTTCCCCTGGCCCAAAGTGTTTCTTCACACAGATGGTACCATAAGAATCCACCTTGGCTCAGAGCTCTTCCCCTACCTCTGACTTTCCATAGTCACTCTTTTTCCTTTTTTGCAAACACTGATAAGAGTCTAAAAGATGAGCAGAAGAGACAGGCAGGCTGCCAGCAGTCCATCCATGTGCTCACATGCCCCTTGGGAGGTGGCAGGAAGATGAGGAGATACGAGTCTGTATGGGGGTCATGTAGCACCCTTCCTCGATTCACATCTCTTCCACCTGTCCTCCAAAGGAAGGATGCTTAACTGAGGCCTGCCCGGTGTCAGTAGAGCCAAGAGAGTCCCAGCAACAGTGTGAACAGCTTTTTCTGGGCAGAATGCAGGACCACTGCAGTAGAGACAGTAGGAGAGGATGGACACTTTCTCCTTCAGGGCTGGATCCTTTTGCGGTACAAGTAGGCATTGCTCACCTGATTCATGACCACCAGGCTAGTCAGAATGGGACAGAGAGCGGCCAGGTACCAGGCACCACCCCCCAATGTAGTGGTAAACCAGAGTGAGCACATGCCCAAGAGGAGGCTAGCACTGCCCAGCAGGTAACCCACCAACCCTGAGGTGGCATGATATAGCTTCAGCTTGGCCAATGGCCATCGTGGGAGCAACTTGGGGTACAGCAGCACCAGCCCACCTGTGCACTGCAGCCCGGCCCACAGCACTGACAGCAGCCCTGCCCATCCATGCCATGTGGCCAGGTGAGCTTTGCCATGCTGCTCCTTGTTGTAGATAATCAGGCCCAGGCCCAACAGGGCACACAGCAAGGCCAGCAGCTGAAGTGCCCAGTGGCATCGTGCCCGGCCCTTTCGAGAGAAGGATCGCAACAAGGAGCTCTCTGGGGAAAAAACCAGCAGCGCTTCTGTCATCAGGAAGGAGAACTGGGGAGACAAATAGGACCAAGGCATAAGCTCCAAAGTGAGCCAATTTTCAAATATCCAAGGTAATGAAAAATGTAGCACAAAGAAGCCCAAGGAGCAGAGAAGCCAAACTTTTCCACCTGACTCTGGAATTCAGGCTATGACTTTTTCACAGCAGCTCAAATTACCTTCCTGATGCTATCCAGCTCAAGCTGGCATTATGGATCTGCCTTCCTTGACCTCAGGCTGAGTTTAGGAGGTGGAAAGGTCGGGGTAGAACTAGCAATAGATTAAGCTTGCATTCACAAAATCACCTACAGATATTCAACTGACTATACCACAGATTCCTTTTTTTACTTCAACAAAATATTTCCACACACATGCACACACACACAGTCTTTACTGTAGCAACTTGGAGCAAAAAAGCTATAAGCTCTAAATGATGAATTCATTCCATGTCACCAATGTGGGACTGATAAGGAATAGATATTATTTCATCCTGTAAGAGCTAGCTAAATAGGGACAATATTTCAGGGAAAATTAGACGACATGTAATAGGCTAAATTAAAGGGCTTAATAGCATCTAGGTATACGAATATACCAACTTATACTCTTTAAATGAACTAGTGAAGTGTCTGCACAGCAAACTCTGCAAACTTCTAACACTAGGGACGAGCACAAAACAGCAGGAATGGGCCATCAGTGGTTATTAGGGGTCAATCTCCCCTACTCTCCAAGGTCCATACCCTCCTCCCCAAGATGCTGCCCCTCCCCCCATCCCCACAGGGCACCAACCAAGCCACAGATGAAACAGAAAATAGGTTACTTACAGCCAGAGACATAAGCACCGGGTGCCAGGAGAACAGACCTGGAAGAAGGAGGAAGGCTGCAACCAAAAGTGGTCTAGAAACTGGGGTTAGGGGAGTCAACTAAGCTGAAGGAAAGGGGTTGACGGCAGCAATATTATCTCCCTGCAAATGGATACAGGAGCTTCTAGCTCCCCAACTAGGTAAAGTCTAGCCCAGCCCAACTTGAGGTTGGAAATGACTTTTCTCTGAGCAGCCAGAACTAAAAGTGTAGCTGGAAGAGCACTCCAGGCTCTCATCTCCCAGAGGCCTCACTGAACTCTTCCACAGGGAAGATGGAACAGATCCTGGACCAAACTCTCACACCATCCAATTTCCTACTAGGTCAGAATTCAATCAACAGAGATAAAACAATTAGGAGTTTTCTGTCACCTAGAATCCCAGGCTGGCTCCACATTTCCAGCCCTCCCTCTCTCAACACAGACAGTCCCCTCCAGGCACCTACCCTAGGAGTTAGATACAATTTTCAGGAGATCCTGGAAGCAGCCTGGCTGCCCTGGCCAAAGGACCCTAAAATCCACCACTGTGGCAAATAAGAACCTGTTCAACGTTTCCCACAGGTAGTGAGGACACATCTTGCAGGAAGTGCTGAGAGTGGCCAAGCCACAACAACAGATAGGCTGAGCTTGTAGGCCAAGTGAAAGATGATCTCCAAATTTCCTTCGGGCTCTATATCCGATGACCAGGATCCTTGTGCCTGGCCAACGACACTGGTGGAGACTGGCCCTTCCCCCACCGGCGGCAGGGAAATTGGCCACTGAGACACGGATGGGGACACATCTTGTCGGAGAATCCAGAAGTAGCTGGGGCGGGTCACACAAAGTATGCCAGGGTCAGAAAGTCTGGCCAAAGGGTGTTTCTCGCAGGAATGCAACAGGCTTCTGGCAAGCCAGAGCCAAGCCGACAAACCTCCCTGGGATCCCCTCCAGCGGGAAAGGAGGGCCCGCAGCTGCCCTGGCCCCGGACGTCCAGGGGCTCTGGTCTAGGCCCCTCCTTCCCGAACCACCTCCTGGACCTCGGCCCAGGGGTGCACTCTGACCCCATCCCACTTACTAGAGCCGGGCCGGGCCAGCACAGCCACGAAGACTGTGAAGCCGAGGGCCACGAGGTGGGCGGCAGCCCCCGAGGCGGTGCGCAGGCCCCGGTAGATGCGCGACTCGGTCTCCACGGTCAGGGCCATGTCCCGAGGTGCTGAAATGATGCTAGGGCTTGGGACCCAAAAGCCGTCCCCCGGGGAGATCCTCGCAGCCACTAGGGACCTGGGCGGAATAGACAGGCCGAGGTCAGCCACACTTGGACAGACTAGCCAAGGAGTGAGGGGACCGACAAGCTGGACGCTCCCAGGTAGGATGCTGGTGAAGGGCCATGAGGACTACGAGTTCCAAGATGCACCGCGCTGGCGCCGGCCCAAGAAACCCTAAAGTCGACGGCTGGGCACGGTGGGAAGAGTAGTTCTCTAGCCAGAAGCGGGTTACTCGACCAGAGACCTAAGCAACCGAGAAGCATTGTGGGAATTGTAGTTAACCCCCTTACCCCGAGACCACAAGCCCACCACGAGCCGCAACCCGTATCCATTCTGGAATCCACTAGGCTCACCTGCCCACTCGGCCCACAGTTTTCCGGCTTCTAACAGGAAGTGCCGGAAAATATCTATGGCACCGCCTCCACAGAGAAAGGCTCCCTTCACTTCCGGGTGCGACTTCCGCCCCTCTGGAACTTACGCCAAGACCTGTCCCTGGATCCCTCCCCTTGGAACGCAGTGCGCAGACTCCCGGACTTCTTGGGAAGTGCGCGAGCGAGGGAAGGCTCCGGCGCTATCTTGCTACTGCGCAGGCGCGCGAAGGAGCCGGCTCTTTTTCTGCACTTGTTCAGGTACTGCTGTGGCCGGGTTTGGGGTTGCAGAAGCTGTGGACCCCGAGTGGTCCAGACAGGCTCCCGAAGCCGGTGGAGCTCGGGGTCTACAGGGTGAGAAGAATGCACCACCATCCACCACCCGGGGAGCCTCTGTGGCCCGGACGTGGAGAAACTGAGTCAAGCCCCGTGTCTTTCCCCCTTCAGCGCCTCGAGTGTGCGTCTCTCCTCCGGAGGCCAGGCTGGGGCTCTGTCCTCTGGCCCTCGGGGTCTCCGCAGGGCCGCCATGGGCAGCAGCAGCAGGATCGAGTGCATCTTCTTCAGCGAATTCCACCCCACGCTGGGCCCCAAAATCACCTACCAGGTAGGCGCGGGGCGGAGCGAAGGGAAGGGCCGGGCAGGGCCGTGGCACCCCACGAGCTGCCAGGGGTTGTCTCCCCAGGTCCCCGAAGACTTCATCTCCAGGGAGCTGTTTGACACGGTGCAGGTGTACGTCATCACCAAGCCGGAGCTCCAGAACAAGCTGATCACCGTGTAAGTTCGGGCCGTTCCTCCAGCCTGGGAGACACCCCCCCCTCCCCCGCCCTTCATCAGAGACCTGCCCAATGGATGTAAAGGGCTAGAGCTGAAGCTCACAGGCGCTGGTCTCGGGGGCTTGGAAGCTGCTAGGAAGAATCGGGCAGGTCTGCAGGGTAAAACGTGAAAGGGCCAGATGGCCCCGGGAGACAGCTGCTGTCCACTCCCCTGCAACTCCTTCACCTTAGCTACAAGATCGCCTTGACCCATGTTTCCTTAACCCGTGATTGGACAAGTCTTTACTCTACAGCAGCATTCCTCATCTCCTCTCCACTCATTACAACCACCACCCTCCTCACTATTACTTGCCTGGGCTACTATAATTGGTTACTAATTGGACTCCCTACCTCCAGCCTCCTTCCTCTCCAATCCACCCTCCACACAACTACTTATATTCAACTACAAATCTGATCACTTCATTCCCCGGTCCAAGCAGAAGCCCAGTGGTCCCCTCTGGGCATCTAGAATAAAACAGAAATCTGTGTGTGTGTGGCATTTAAAGCCCTTTACTAGCATCCTCCAAACTGCATTTTCATATTGAGTTCACATTACTCTTCAAGCCAAAAATCTAGCCTGTCTGGCTGTTACCCAAATGTGATACCCCATCTCCTATCTCTGTGACTCTGTATACGAGATCCCCTCTACCTGAAATGCTTTCTGTGGAAGCCCTGGCTCTCTTCATAATTCAGTTTCAGCACTATCTCCTTCAAGAGGACTTTCCTGATTCCCCCTGTTGTCCCTTTCCCTCCCATGCCACTGGCCAAATGACTTTATTTTGAATCTATTTTGCATTTACTTATCCATACATATATTTCCTCTAGTAGAATATAAGCTCTTTTGGGGCATGACTGTTTCAGTTTTTAATATCTTTATATCCACACTGCCTGGCACATAGTAGGGGTTTAATACTTATTGAATAGAAAAATGCTTTTAGGAAGAAAAAATTGGGAAGACATCACTTTCAACAGACTGGGGAGGAATCAAGGAAGGTTTCATAGAAGAGAGATCACCTGATCTGTACCTTGAATAGAATGTTTAGAGGGTGTACATTCTTGACATGGGGTAAAATCAGACTAGGAAACAGCCCAGTTTCTCTGGAGCAGAGACTATATAAAGCCAAATAATGTGAAATAAAGCTAGAAGTATGAGCTGCACCCAGACTCTTGAAGGCCAGGCAAAAGAAGTTTGTATTTTATCCTTTAGGGAAAAGAATTTTGAGTAAAGGATCGGCTTGATCAAACCTGAGCTCTTAGATGATCACTCTGACAGACTGCAGAATTAGACAGGGAGAGACTTAAAGTCTGAGGGACAATTAGAAATACTGTAATCACCTTGGCAAGAACTGACCAGGGTCTGGACTAGGGCAGTGTCAGGAGAAGAGGCAAATGAGAAATGCCACCAAGGGACAGACAGCTGAGAGGCCCTGAACCAGAATCTTAGTGAGATCTCTGGCGGCCCAGATTCTCTCCCATTCTCTAAGAGGTTTTCCAGAAGGGGGGGGGGGAGGCCTGAGAGGTAACCCCCACTCCCTTGTGCTGACTCTGCTTCTTGCTTAGGACAGCCATGGAGAAGAAGCTGATTGGCTGCCCCGTGTGCATTGAGCACAAGAAGTACAGTCGAAATGCACTACTCTTCAACCTGGGCTTCGTGTGTGATGCCCGAGCCAAGACCTGTGCCTTGGAGCCCATTGTTAAGAAGCTGGCTGGCTACCTCACCACGCTGGAGGTCAGAACCAGCCTCACCCAGCTCCTTGGGGGCCATTTCTTTGAGGGCTCAAGCCCCAGAGCACTGAACCATGGTCCTGGTATTCCTGGGGTAACTCAGATTGATTGGTAGAGGGATGCACAAAGTCCTACTCTGGACTTATAGAGCTGAGACTTCAAAAACCATCTAGTTCGACCACTGTTTCCTAGAGAGGAAACTGAGGCCCTGGTAGGGAAAAGACTTAGGTTTCTGTGGACATGGATTTAAAGCTAGAAGGGAACAGAAGGGGGTGTCTAGGTGGTGCAGTGAATAGAGCACCAGCCTTGGAGTCAGGAGGACCTGAGTTCAAATCCAGCCTCAGACACTTAACACTTACTAGCTGTGTGACCTTGGGCAAGTCACTTAACTCCAATTCCCTTGCCTTCCCCTCCAAAAAGGAAAAAATATTTTCAAAAAAGGAACAGAGATCATTTAGTCCAACCCTGTTTTCCCAACTGTAAGATAAAGCTCCAGGAGGTTCATTGATTTGCCCAAGACCAAACAACTGAGAAATGTCAGAGGTAGATTGGAGCCCAAGTCCTCTGACTGCAAATCCAGTGCTTTTTAAACTGTACCAATCAGGAATGAAATGGGACCCCAAGGAATCCTCCTTCTCTGCTTGCTGTTTCCCTTGATGGGTCTCATGGCAACTTCCAAGAAAAGGTCAGTAGCTCACCTTTTCCATCACATTTTCCCTTGTAGCTGGAGAGCAGCTTTGTGTCCACAGAGGAAAGCAAACAGAAGCTAGTGCCCATCATGACCATATTGCTGGAGGAGCTCAATGCCACAGGCAGATGCACCCTGCCCATAGGTAAGGCCCCAGGGTCCAGTCCATCTTCCACAGAGGGGCTGCCTGCACATTCTTGCCCAAGTGAAAATGGAATTCAAAGTTGCCCACATAGAGCCCCAAAGATTACTGTCCCACGTAACCCCCAAAAAATGCATGAAAAGATTTCAGTGGATCCATGAACTTAATGAGAAATATAAAGGACATCTTTATTTTCACTAGTCTTTCTAAAGGACATTTACCATTTCCTCCAATTATTTAAAAATATGACTCTGAGAAAGAGTCGGTAGGCTTCCCCAGACTACCAAAAGGAACTCCCGACTTATAGGTACCAAGCTTTGTGAAGGGAGAAGAGGGTGTGCCTCATCATGAGGAGTGGGACACGCTCAGGAGAGGTTCCTAAATTAGGTCACAGATTGAAGTAAATGGGGAAAGACAGAAAAGGAAAGTTGGACCTTTTGTGATCAGGCTCCAAAATCTGGGACACAGACAATGATCTTTGTAAGGATGGGCCAATGGAAGTGCCCCCGGAGGCCTTGGTTCTGATGCTAGTTCTGCAGATAACTCTGTGTCTGCTCTCTAACCAATGATTGCCCCTTTGGGGTCATCAGCTTCTTTGTGCAGTGTGATGGTTAATCTCTAGTCTTTCTACCATGTCCAGGGTGAGAACTGGGGGAGGATTCTCCCAGGATCCTAGATTTTAGAACGGTAAGAGGCTTTAGAGGTCGTCTTGCCCTCTTCTACCCCATCCTCATTATTTTTAAGAGGGGGAACCAGGCAAAATCCAAATCTCATTGAGTCCTGGTTTCACTCCCTGTGAAATAGGACTAAACTTTACTGTAGCCACACAGCAAGTTAATGGTAGAGCTCCAGTATGACCTCAGATCTCTGCCTACTGGGTCACATCATTCTTTCTGCTCCACCATACTGTGGCATACAAGAGTGCTTTGGAAAGTATAAGCCTTACCCAAAAGCAAACGTGTGTGCAGCCTGGTACCCTTCCTGGTATCCTTATCATCTTCCTCTATAGATGAATCTAATACCATCCACCTGAAGGTCATTGAGCAGCGGCCTGACCCCCCCATCGCCCAGGAGTATGATGTACCTGTTTTTACCAAGGACAAGGATGAGTTCTTCAATTCCCAGTGGGACCTCACCACCCAGCAAGTATGCCCACCTCTCAGGGTTCCCCAGGCTTCCCTCTCAATCTCTGTATGAGGCAGGGTTCACAGGCTAGACTCAGTGCTGACATAGCCACCCTCTCTAGATACTGCCCTACATTGATGGCTTTCGACACATCCAGAAAATTTCTGCTGAGGCTGATGTGGAGCTCAACCTTGTGCGGATTGCCATCCAGAACCTGCTGTGAGTGGGCTAGGGATCAAGAGATGGGTGGGGAAAGACTGATGGCACTAAGAGCTGGGCATTACCAGGACCTGCCCTCCCCACCTCTCCCATTTGCTAGATCTTCCTGCTCTCCTGAGACCCCACAGATGTATCACCTGATTGAGAAAACCTAAGCTAAGGGGTGGTGCCCAGTGGGGGAGTTGGGCCCCAGCGGAGGCCAGAAGCCAACACTGATTGGGGTGTCTCCTGCAGGTACTATGGGGTGGTGACCCTGGTATCCATCCTCCAGGTGAGAAGGGGAACAGAGGGAGGAACATTGTGTTTGGCATGGGAAAGAGGAAGTTCCACTTCTGAGCACAACCTGAAATCAAGATGATAGTGCCCACTAAAACAAGAAGAATGGAGAATGGAATTCTCAGTGGGAGTGGGGAATGGCTTCTGTGCATGGCTAGAGCAGACACAGAATGGTCTGGTACTCTAGTTGTACAGCTGGAGAAACTGAGGCCCAGAAAAGAAAGGCTTTGTTCTAGGTCAGTGGTTCTCAACCTGTGGGTCACGACCCCTTTGGGGGTCGAACAGCTCTTTCACAAGGATCACCTAAGACCATCGGAAAACACATTTCTGATGGTCTGAGGAACTGAGACACCGCTTCTCTATCTGTCTCCAGGCAGGTCTGCCCACATACAAGTATTAAAGGGTCGTGGCATTAGGAAGGTTGAGAGCCACTGTTCTAGGTGATACAGCCAGTATTCTGCAGAAGAATGAGGATTAGAACCCAACTTTCCTGGTTTGGGGTTTTTTTCCCAACAATGCAAATTCATTGGCTCCTAGAGTTAGAATCAAAAGGGCCCTTAAGACTCTCCAATCTCATGTCTTGGTTTTTACTGATAGACACTGGGGCCCAAAGAGCATAAGGGACTTTTCTAAGGTCACATAGCCATTTGGTGGCAGAAATAACTCTCCTGACTTGTAGTTGGGGGTTTCTAAGCTTGGGGAAGAGGAGAGAAGTGGGTACTTCAGGCCTCATTCCATCTTTCCTCCCCCAGTATTCCAATGTATACTGCCCCACACCCAAGGTTCAAGACCTGGTGGATGATAAGTCACTACAAGAGGAATGTCTGGCCTATGTCACCAAACAAGGTATGGGAGGATAGGGAGGAATGAGGGCAAGAACACAGCTTCCAGGGCATCTGAATTTACTTACAGCAGTGCCTCTGCACAAGCTTAGAGAAGCCATAGCCAATAACAGTCCAGAATTTCATAAAGCATTTTCAGATTCGAAAATCGCTTACCTCACAAGCTTCTCTGTAAGTAATATTATTCCCAATTTATGGATAAGGAAACTGAGGCACAGAGTTGTAGGTGACTTGCTTGTGCTCATACAGCCAAGAAGTGTTGGAACCAAACCCTGGTGCCTTCTAGTTCCAAATCCCACTGTGCAAAGGTGCCTTTTAGGGGCCCAAAATGTTAGAGAAGAAATCCTCATTTCAATTCCTCCCAACTGCCCTTGAAACTGTCCTGAAGCCCAGAATGATAGCAAGGAGCCCCAGGTATGTGGGTCACCAGCTTTCTGTCACCATCTGGACCCACAGGTCACAAGCGTGCCAGCCTCCGAGATGTCTTCCAGCTCTACTGTGGCCTCAGCCCAGGCACCACCGTCCGAGACCTCATCAGCCGCTATACCCAACAGCTGCAGCACGTGGATGAAAGGTCAGCCCTCACTCAGAGCTGTGAGTGGGACTCAGAGACAACAGTGGGCTCTGGGAAGCTGGGCCATCAGGGAAGGCTCCAAGCCAAGGGCTAGCTCCTGGTGGGGGGGGGGGGGGGAGGAGAGCAGCCTTAAGCCAGAGGGACACATGGGAGGGGGGTGCCTCATTTGTTTGGCAATCTAGGGTACCTAAAGGCACTTTCACAACAGCCCTAGCAGGGAAGCAGTCAGAGCATGTCTCCATTTTACTGTCAGGGCACAGAAACTTGGAGGAGAGCCGGTGGCATTTGTCCGGCATTGGTCCTGGCTGATAGCCAGTGCAGGCATTATGACAGTGGAAGACACTAAGGCTCCAAGGAAGGGATTGCCCAGCATGCCTTCCACCCCACCCTCCTGCCTCATTTCCAGATCTAACTGCCTCTCCTGAGAGAAGGGTTTAGCAGCCTTGAGCCATACACCTTTCCTGCTCAGTGACCTCCTGGGTATAAAGAGCACATTCAGCCCTCCCAGAGGTGGCCTGTGCCTCAGTGATGCTGACCCTTAGAGGCTTCCTGGGGAGGTGACCCCTGCACACAGCAGGCAGGGGCTTGGTGGTGCGGGGGCCTCACCCATGGCTCTCCCTCCCCAGCAGGAAGCTCATCCAGTTCGGGCTCATGAAAAACCTGATGAGGCGGCTGCAGAAGTACCCGGTGCGCATCACAGCCGAGGAGCGCAGCCACCCGGCCCGCCTCTACACGGGCTGCCACAGCTACGATGAGATCTGCTGCAAGACGGGTGAGTCCGGGGGGGGCTGAGAGGGAGCAGGGCGGGGGACGGGTAAGGGGGAGCTGGGGAGGATGGGGGGAGGGGTCGGCCAGGGGGGCTCTGCCAGTGAGCACCCGCCGCCCGGCCATCCTCCTAGGAATGAGCTACCGCGAGCTAGACGAGCGCCTGGACAACGACCCCAACATCATCGTCTGCTGGAAGTGAAGCCCCCTGCGGGAGCGGAGCCGCGGCCAGGGCTGCGGGATTTTGGGGGGCGGGCCGGTCAATAAAGCACCTTCTCTGCCCTCTTGTTGTGTCTCCTGCCTTTCCCCTCGCCATCCAGCAGGGGGCGCTGGCGCCCTCACGCACGAGCGCGGCTTACGTTTCCGTGGCGACGGAGTCACTAGTCTTTCCAACAGCCTTTCAACTACTAAGCGCAGCAAGCCACCCGTGAGACATCTGAATGCGGATCAGACTTGCCTCCATCCCACCACAGTCTGAGGATGGGGGACTTGGAAGTGCTGCTGCCCGGAGAGGCCGAGGCCCTGGTGCAGGCCCTGCAAAGCTTCCCGCTGTGGGAGATGGGATCCCAGGGGTGAGGGCTCCGGGGCCCCCAGGAAGGGGCTGGGGGCATGGGGAGTGCACTCGTGGGTGGGCTCCGTCGGCATGGGCAAAGGGCCGTAGGCCAGCCCCAGAGTGGGCAAAGATGGCTCTGATAAAGACTGAAGGTATCTGCTGGGCCTCTGGGGGCTGCCCCACCCCAGGGTCCCCGGCTGGCAACCTCAGGCTCTGGGTGCAGTTAGTGTGGAGGGTCATGGGTGGGGGAGAAGGGTTTTCCTGTGCCAAGAGCTGTGCCTGGTTAGGTATACTAGAGACTAAGGTCAGCCCTACCCAGAAGCTCCCCTCTTCCCTCTTGGGGGCTCCAAGGTGTTCTCCATCCCGCTGAATCCCTTGTGACCAGGTGGTGTCGGCAGCATGAACAGCTGGAGAAGTTGAATATGCAGGCCATCCTGGATGCCACTTCATCTAGCCAGGGGGAGCCCATCCAGGAGCTGCTGGTCACACATGGCAAGGTATGATGTGGCCACGGACTCCTAGAGACAGCGCTATGAGAAGGCCAGGTGCCCACCCCCCACCCCACCCCCTCCCTCCTGACCACAGGATAAGATCTTTGGGTAACTCACTTCCCTTCAGGAAGGCAGACATTGTCTGCTTCCTTCCCCATTGGAGGGCTCAGGGCAAAGTAGAAGAATGGCCTCACTCGTAGTTAGCAACCTGCATGATAGAGTCTGAACAGCTCTGGAGGCCCCTAAACCAAACTCTTTCTCTTTCTGACACTTAAATTCCACCAATGGCCCTCTGGTGGATCCCTGAAGGTAAATTTTAATATGAGAAGGGAGTTCTTAGCCCCTTGAGATAAGGGGTGTGTATACACACACATAACACAGACAAGACATTTAATACATAAATCATGTGTCCAGTACCAGGTACCATACGAAGAAATGGCTAAGACCTAAGGGTCTCTGAACTCAAGAGTTCACAGTCCTATCTCAAAAGGGGAATAGAAGAGAAACAAGGAAAACGTTCAGTGGCAAGAGAAGATTTCAGTAAACATTTGAGATAACAGGGTTGTAGGGTTGCATACGTGAGTGTACAATGAGACACATATGGCAGAGGGAACAGTTTGGTTGGAATGGAGAGGACGAAACAAGGAGTCATTTCTAATCAGTCCAGAAAGCTAAGCAGTAGCATTTTCCCTCAGGCATTTTATCTCTTCCCTTTGTCCTTGTTGCTCTGCACAACCATTCTGTGAAGACCTAAAAACTAGGTTTCCCATAGAGTTAATTGTACATTTATACTCCCTCAAGATTGGCTCTGCCCATGGAAAGGCTTACCAGGTACTACAAAGAGAACTCCCCACTGATAACAAGCACTTGGAAAAACGTTCAACCTCACATACTCAGAGATGCAAATTGGTTTAACTTGGAGGAACCACCTCACATCCATCAAACTTTCAAAAATAAAAAACAACTGAACTTAGTACTGGTGGGCTTCTGGAGAGGAAGGTATGCCCACTTGTTACTGGTGGAAATACAAACTTAGAGCATGTCAATGGAGGGCAACCTAGTCATCCCCATTGACCCAGCAGTATCAGTATCATGAATAAACTCAGTGTTATCAAAAACAGCACCCTTTGTATTTGCAAACGGGGGGGGGGGGGGGGGGGGG
>CM053590.1:68756935-68774570 GCA_028646515.1 Pseudochirops corinnae
GGTTGCTCTGGCTGCGCTCTCCTCCTCCCTCTCTCTCCCATGATCTTTCTTTTCCCCAAAGAAGGAATCTAGGGTTTGGGAGCTGTTCTTACTTTGCTTCTTATGCTTATTCTTACTCATGGTTGTTCAGACCGTGATTTTATTTTATTTTTTTAATCTCTATGGGGCTCTGCTTCCAGAAGGGAAAGCTCTGTCCCAAATCGCTGGGGTCCTCCCGGCTGCCATAGACTTCCGGCTGACTGGATAATGAAGACTCCAAGACCGAGGCCCAAGACAACGATCCGGATCCAGGCCGCTCAACTCGAGAGCCCTGGCCTGAAAACAATCACTCAGTCCCCCTGCTGTCTGCAGGCCATGGGCGGGAAGCTACAATGCGAGGCGGGTGCAAAACCTCTGCCTTTGTCTTTTCCGCTCTGGAGACCTTTTGGCTGGACTGCTTATCTCCCCCCTTCGCAATCCCCACGCTGCAGCTGTCGCTAATCCGCTCACCTGAGAGAACTTTCTCTGCTTCTCCCGCCCAGCCGCCCCCGGGGCACAGCCGTGGCTTCAGGCCAGGCTGGCTTCGGTTCGCAGTGCTGATATGGTTCCTCATAGCCAAGCTGACTTTAGTGGGAAGTATCCTTGTGTGCGTTTTGGAGTTCTAGGATTGGTTTAGAGTCCTACTTTATGGGTATTTTGGGGTGGCTATGTGAGAGCTGCAATATGTTGCTGCTGCTACACTGCCATCTTGGCTCCGCCCCCCTCTTCAACTTTCCCTTGTGACTAACTCCTAGAATTAAGACCCCTGTATTCTGGAGTGTGGAGCTGGGATGGAAAAGGGAAAGTGTGAGCGAATGATGTGGAAGAAGACCACTAACTCTGCATTTTGTCATTTTTGGATACAAGCCTGCCGGAGACAAATCGTATTGTAATTTAGAGAAAATCCAAAGGGACAGAAACCTGTCCTGCCTTTGAAAATCTCGCCCAAGTCGATTTTAGTTAAACTTTCTCCTAAACAAAGACAGAATTCCACAATAAGCTCAATCATAGTCACAACATTCAGGTAACAGAATTAGTGTCAGCCAGTTTTCCTAGAGCTGTTTAATCCCTCTGCAGCACTTCCTCCCAGGATTCTTCTTTCTGCCCAAAGGTGAACACGAGAAATAACTGCTATCAAAGTCTTCCTTTTCTAAGCTTGATCACTCCCCTAATTCAGGGGGGAATCTTATCAGGGGCCCCTAGCCCTTGACAGGTCACTGCCCTCGTTCTATCCTGGCTTAGCTTTCGACATGTTAGGCCTTTGAAAAAGATATTTTAAAGGATTTCAAACTAATATTAATTGCACTTTTTTTTTGATGGGACAAAGGACTTTTGACTAAAGTGGCCTTTACACAGAGGCTGGCACATAGTAGACACAATAAATGTTTGTTGACTTGTCTTAATGGAGTGTTTATAATATAGGGTCTCCCAAAGGGCTTAGTACAGTTTTGCAAGCTTAAAACTATTAGCTTTCAGTTAAAATGAATAAAACTAAAACTTATATTTAACTATTAGTTTATTTTAGTGCAGTTTTAAGCACGTAAAACTGCACTAAGACTTTTGGGACAGGCTGTATGTAGTCTAAAGAAGGAATGGGAGGAGGAGGGGCTTTGTTATGTTTGCACCATAGGAAGCTCCTAGAGTCAACATCCTTGGCTACAATGGCCAAAAAAATTAAAATGGAAATAGGATGTTGATCAGCAGGCCCTCAGCCAAGACAAGGCCTAAAGCCAGTGTGGCAGCTGTCTAGAGAGTTTTTAGACAGAGCCTTGGTTTCCTCATCTGTAAAATGAAGAAAATAGAATACCTACCTCTCAGAGGTATGGTGAAGGTCAGAGGAGGTGGCATGTATCAGCATACTTTTCAAACCTTAAGATGCAGTATTTTGGTCTTTCAGCTAATATTTCCATAGAGATAGTCTAAACTTGCTGCCTGTGGAAGGTGAGAGAAGTCAACTCCTGAAGGCAGGGCGTTAGGGAGGACTGGGGGAGTCAGGACAAGGGCCTGGGTTCAGAAAGAAGAAGAAGAGAGAGTTAGCACTGAGGAGCTCCCAGAGCTGGGCAGGACCTTTGAAAAAGAGAGAAGGCTGACCTGGTGGAAGCCACACCAGGCCTAGAGGGCAGAGCCAAGGTTCAAACACATACACTTCTGACTTCAATCCAGCATCCAGGGATCTTTAAACCATGCCACACAGCCTGGAAACACTAGCCTGTGGGACACTAAGCTAGTCACTGAGCCACTGTGTGGCCAGTTCCTCATCAATCCACAAAATAGAGATAATCATCCCTGCACTACTTTCCCCCCAGGATATCTGTGAGCAAGATGTCTTATAAACCTGAAAACACGGTGTGAGTTTAAGTTGTTATTAACCTTGTGAGTTCAGCTTAGGATACAAGGCCCTTCCTCTTCCCTCATTGCCAGTTTCCCTGTTTCCCACCCCCACCCCCAAATAAAATAACTTAGTGTTTAGTCTTTTATTCATCAAAGCCTTGAGATTGGGTATGATGTTGAGAGGGATCAGAAGAGAGCAGAGCTTCAGACCTCAGATAACCTTCCTGCTTTGGGCCCCTAGAACTTTAGAAACAAAGGGATAGCTAACCACAAAGGTGGCCCCTAGCCTGGTGAGTGCCATAATCTATTGAAGAACTCTTCCCATCCCAAGGTCCCAGATCTGTTGGGATGGAATCCCTACTCCCCATCACATCGAACACTTATTTGTGACCATCTACTTCCAGGGAGAGAGAAGTTAAAGAAGGCGTTGAAGGATGGGTTACCGATTGCCTTATTGGTCAAATGGTTTTTGGTTTTTGAAAATGGTTTTTGAGTAGCCTCCTGTCAATATTTACTCAGAGATTCGCGGTGTATCTACATAGAATCCTTGTATGTCTGAAGTTGTATTCACATAATTACAATTAATTTTAGACTATAAAATCATTTTCCTGTACTTGGAATTGCATTGTAATAAGTACTACTATAGCCAGAAGTGACCCTGAGCATACCGCCATCTTTACTTTGTTAGCTGAGCTCAAGGAGGAATAGAATACACTAGTGCACAGCCCATTAAAATTTCACTAATGATTACTAAGTAAAGGAAACTAGCTGTAGCCATCCTCAGCAACCTTCTTATCATTTATGCTCAAAAACTTCACTTCCCAATAAAGGATAAGAGAGACAGAGACAGAGGGAGTTTGTCTGAAAAAGATGGAGGGGGGTGAAGGAAGTAGAGAGCTGAGGGCTGGAGATGAACCCAGAAAGCCAGTGCAGGTTTGGGCAGCACAACGAGAGGCCTGCCTCTATCCTAGGAACAACAAGGTGACCCAAGCCCCTGCCCTGGTCAGACCATAGCGGGGCTTGAGGGTCCAGATCTGGGACTGACAGTTGAAGACAACCATTAATAATGATCTAAGACAATTCCAAATGACTCATGATGGAAAACGCTGTCCAACATCCAGAAAAAGAACTAAGGAATCTGAACGCAGATCAAAGCATACTGTTTGATCTTTTTTTGTTTCTTTTTGTTTTTTCTTTCTCATGGTTTTTCTCTTTTATTCTGATCCTTCTTTCATAACATAACTAATGTGGAAAAAATGAAATGAAATGAAAAAACAAAAAGGGCATTGATAAGCTAGAAAGCAACCAGGATGGGAAGAGGCATTGCGGCACTGTCATGTAAGAGGCAGAAGGAACTGGGCATATTTAGCTTGAAGAGAAGACTCATGGAAAAGCAAATGGCTTCTTCCAGATATTTGAACTCATGTGAGAGATTCAATTTGTTCTACTTCTTTTCAAAGGCAGAACCAGGAACAATGAAGAGAAGTAGGAAAGAGGCAAGGTTAGGTTTGATGTCAGGAAAAACCTGGTAAGAAGTGAAATGGGCTGCCTTGGAAGGTGGCAGCTGCCCACCCCCCTCGTGGGAGGACCACTGGCTGGGTATGCCCCAGTAGGGCTTTTCACCAAGAATCAGCATGGGCTGGCTGGCTGCTGAGATCCCTGCCATCTCAAAAAGACTTTGATAAGCTTACATCTCCTATTTCTTCCCATACCACCAGATCCCAACTCTAATTGAGGAGCTGATCTCTGTTGAGATGTGGAAGCAGAAGGTGTTCCCCGTGCTGTGCAAGCTAGAAGATTTCAAGCCTCATAACACCTTTCCTATTTACATGGTGGTGAGAGCAGCAGTAGACCCTGGACAATCTGTGGCACCCCCCACCCCAGCTTGCCAGGCCTCTCGTGTGCCTGTTCCATGTATCCACCCTTCCTCCTAGCCCCAGATAGGGGGCTATCTCGGAGGGTGGGCATCCCATCCCATGGAGCTGCGCTGTGGGCAGGAAATGGGCCTGGATTTTTCTCCCTAGTGTGCTCTCCTCCTCCTCTCCTGCCTAGGTGCACCACGAGGCCTCCATCATCAACCTTCTGGAGACTGTCTTCTTCCACAAGGTGAAGAGCTTTTGGCCCTGGGAATAAGATAGGAGTGGATCTGGAAAGCCCAGGGAGAAGGCTTGTTAAAGGAAATGTTGGTAGCCTGGGGTTAACTGGGCAGCCTTTGCTGGCTTGCAGCACTTATGGCACCATGCCCCGGGGATGAGAGGAGGAATTTGGGACTGGGGCCAGAGCTTATCCCTGCCAGTTCAGGTGTTACTTCTGGCACACATATTGCCTGTGTGACCCTGGGAAAGGTGGTTAGCCTCTCTGTGCCAGAGGCTAGTGGTGTCAGCCTCAAATAGAAGGCATCCCTGCAGGGCACATATTGACTCAGAAAATTGCCTGTTAGCATTTCTCTATGTTCTATTGAATATTCTATTGAATATTTCTCTATTTTAATCTTGTTAAGGATGCCCTTGGAGTGTCAGGGCCCTCTGCTTCCGTACCTCTACTGAGGCCCTTACAACTTTCAGTTTTAGAGAAAAGTTAGCAGAGAAGGCACCAGCTTGGACTGGTACAAGAAGTTTCCTTTTCCAGGAATTTCCTGTACCAGTGAAACCACAGTTCTAACCCCTAACCTCAAGTAATGTTACTCTACTGCAGCCCACTCTCTCCCCATTGTGGCCCCACAGACTTGGCCCCATGACTTATGAGCTGCTTGCTGCCCCCTTGCCTGACCCTGACTTCCTTGGGGCTGAGTAAATGGAGCACAGATACTGTAGGTCAGGGTAGGGGAGAAGGGAGAATAGTACAGTGGGAGGTCTTTGAAGATTGAAGGGGTCCACATGTGCTTCTCATTCATATCTCTTCATCTTTCCTGTGTTTTCTAGGAAGTATGTGATGCAGCTGAGGACTCCATTTTGGACTTGATCGACTATTGTCACCGAAAACTGACCCTCCTGGTGGCCCAGAGCAGCTCTGAAGGCCTCTCAGAGCCTGAAGGAGAAGCTGAGCTTTCACCTTTACAGGTACCTTGGGCACCCTGCCCCTGCCCTCTTCTCCACCAAAGCTGACTCTTTCCAGCCAAGGCAGCAGGCTCTTTTGAGGAACCAGTGTCCCTCTGGCTCAGGCTGAGCAGGCCAGAGAAAGGTGGCCTACCCATACCGAAAACCTGTTTTCCCCATGGTCCCCCCTCTTACCTTCTACTTCCCCATGGCCTCCCTATACCCTCCAGGAGCTGCAGAAGCAGGCCCAGACCATGGAGTTTGAGATCTCTCTGAAGGCTCTCTCTGTGCTGCGCTATATCACGGACAGTGTGGACAGGTGAGTGGCGTGGCCTCCTTCTCACACGGGAGGTCCCTGGGTGCTAGAGAGGGGCAGAGGGCGAAGCTCTACTATGATTCCCATGATGCCTGCCCTCTACAGCCTGTCTCTGAGCACCCTGACCCGTATGCTGAGCACCCACAACCTGCCCTGCCTGCTGGTGGAGCTGCTGGAAAAGAGCCCCTGGCATCGCCAGGAAGAAGGTAAGTTGGTTCTCCTTCCTCCAGGAAGCTCTTTGATTCTGATCCAGAGGAAAGCATGATGCACAGAATGCCTGGGGCTCAGCTTAGAGCCCCAGAGGATGGTTACAAATCCTGGCTCTCTGTCTGAAAC
Organism: Pseudochirops corinnae; assembly: GCA_028646515.1. NCBI lineage: Eukaryota > Metazoa > Chordata > Mammalia > Diprotodontia > Pseudocheiridae > Pseudochirops > Pseudochirops corinnae. The sequence goes on from CM053590.1 coordinate 68,762,972, forward strand.
ACCTCTAGTTAAGAACAGTGACTGTCTAGAGCATTTGTTATGCTCTTCTGATTAAAGACAGCTGTGCATTACCGAACATAAGTAACAATGTCTCTGAATTCCACAAGTATGTTTGAAAAATCAAACCTTGGGGGCAGCTAGGTGGCACAGTGAATAGTGCATCAGCCCTGGTGTCAGGAGGACCTGAGTTCAAACCTGGCCTCAGACACTTAACATACACAGACATACATACACACACACAAAACCTAGCCGTGTGACCTTGGGCAAGTCACTTAACCCCAATTGCCCTACCTTTCCCCCTCCCCCGCCAAAAAAAGGAGGAAAAAAGAAAAATCAAACCTTAACATTTTCCAGCAGGATCTAGGCTCAGCCCACATCTCCCTGTGCATCCTGTAATCAAGGTATAGAGGGTCTCAGAACTGGAAAAGAGTTAGATGCAGTCTGTTCTTGGCCCTTTATCTTGCAGATAAGCTAAGGCCCAAAGAAATCGAGAGCCTTGTCCAAGACCCTAAAGCAAGTCAGGGGCAGGGCTTAGAACAGCCCCCTGGCCTCTGACTTCACAGGCCATAATTCTTATTCTTTCTTCTGTCATCTCCTTCCACCTCTCCCATACCCCTCTACATTGCTTTTTCCACAGACCATCTAAAGAGGTTTGAGGGGGGCAGGTGGCAAATCGTGACTGCCAAGGACTATCCAAAGCTGACGAAGCTGGACGGTCAGGTGTGGATTGCCCTGTACAACCTGCTGCTCAGCCCTGAATGCCAGCCCAAGTATAACCTCACCGGCTTCAACAAGAACCAGCTGCTTAAGGTGAATCATGCTGAGAGTGTCATATGGGGAGGGGCGGGCGGAGGGCATCCAGCCCTCACAGATGCCCCATGGCCTCCCTCCTGGGCTCCTAGTCCCTCTGTCCTAGCTCTCTCCATTTTCCCAGCTCCTGTAGCCAGCACAGCCTTGCCATTGCTGCTGCCACCCCTTGACAACTGGCCAAACCCTCCTCCCTCTTAGCTGGGCCAGAGAGGAGTGGCCATTTTCAAAAACTTTTCTGCCATCTGACTAGGGAGGGCCCTAAACTGGGGTCTAAGTGTTAGCTAAGTCTGGTTCAGTCCAGACTGGCTGGCATGGCTCCTGAGCCCAGGGTACCTTCTCTCTCTCCTACCTCCCCTACCCCACTAGTATCAGAGAGGATCCTGGACCCCCAGGTCACTGCACCCGCTAGAATGACTCCTTCCCCCCTGAGGAAACCACCTCAGTACATCCTTTTCACACACACACACACACACACACACACACACACACACACACACACTCTCTCTCTCTCTCTCTCTCTCTCTCTCTCTCTCTCTCTCTCTCTCTCCCTCTCTCTCTCTCTCTCTGTCTCTCCCTCTCTCTCTCCCTCCCTCCCTCCCTCCCTCCCTCTCTCTCGTTCTGGTTGGAACTCTGTTCAACATACTGATGCATCACTGCCCTAAGTGGAAAGAAAGACCAGCTCTTTAGCTGTGTACACTACTGTTTGAGAGTAATGCCTGCTCAGCCCAGGTCTCTCTCCATTGCCTGCTGAGGCCTGGAGGACAGAAGCCAGGGCATTAGGGAACATTTCAGAGGTCTTCCCCTGGGCTCCCTAGATCTTCCTAGTAGTTTCTCTTGACTCTGTTTCCCCAGCTCCGGGCCTTGCTCACTGATGTTCTGCTGGACCAGATACCCAACCTGGCAGATCTACAGCGATTCCTGAGCCACCTGGCACTTACCGAGCCCCTCCCTCCCAAGAAGGATCTGGTGATGGAGCAGGTATCAAGAGAGGGAAAAGGCAGGTGACTGCCCAGCCCTGTCTAGAGCAGTGGGTGTCCTATTGGACAGTGGGGTCCAATGGTTAGAGGATTGTCAGTGAGGCCAGACCCCTGGATTCTCTTACTGGCACAGCTAAGCGTACTGTGACTATGAGTGACTCAACTTCTGCCATATTTGTGGGCTCCTGGATTTGCTCGTCAAGGCCTCCTCCCATTCTGTAACCCTTCCCCACAGATGCCAGAAATCTGGAACCGGCTAGAGAGGAAGAACAGGGGGAAGTGGAACACAATTGCAAAATACCAACTAAAGCACATCTTTAACCCCTCTGAGCAGGACCTGCGTCTGCAGGCCAGAAGGTAGGCTAGGGAGCAATGCCAGAGTCAACCACCCTTCAAAGGGATTTGCCCTGAGTCTCAGGGGTCCCTGATTCCTGAAAACTTCAGAGAACACCAGCTTCTTCTTCCTCCAGCTGGTCAAGATGGGACCATTGCCCTCAGCCTGTCACCTTCCCTGCTTTCCAAACTTCAGCCTGAGCTTGGGGCTCCCCTGACTCTCCTAGGCCCCTGAGCTCTTGACTCCTCTGCTGCTCCTACTCCCATAACTGGCCTCTGCTTCCTCTTGTACTTATTATCCCCATTGGCCACACATCCCAAATGAAAAGTTTTCCAAGATGTGTTTTGTAAGGAAAACTAGCTGATCCATTCAGAAGAAATATTCCAGGACAGGATAATTAGACATGTATGTGGAAAAGAAATTGACCCAATTCCAGGTTAGGCAGTAACTTAGTTTTCAAGCACATCTGTCTAAGCTAATGCTTTGCTCACCAGGTTTGGCCCAAGATTCCCTCTAGTCCATAGGCTGCAGTCAAGAATGGTTTCTTCCTTCCCAGAGCAAGTACCTAAGAACAGTGATTTGGGATTCTCCCACTTGTGTTCCTTGGATCAAGCTAATTGGGTTGTTTTATAACTCCCAGATCCCTGCCAGCCAATCCGGAAGTCTCATAATAAGGTGGCTGGTCTGGAGGAGTACCATTTCTACATCCCTGACTAATCACTGGACCATGAGATTTAGAGCTGGAAGGGAGCTGAGAGACCACTTGGTGCAGCCCCTAGGTTTTTATACTTGGACTTCCTAGGAAACTGAGAGCCAGAGAAGGGAAGACACTTGCACACAGTCAAAAAGGCAGCAAGTAGCAGAATCTAGATTTAAACACATATCCTCTGGTTTCAAATCCAGTGTCCTTGCCTTAGATTTAAACACATATCCTCTGGTTTCAAATCCAGTGTCCTTGCCTTAAGTCACCCTCCAAGACCCCCACCTAGGAAAAAAAAACATAGAGATACAAAAGGATCTAGGCAATATTATGGAATATCACCTCGAAATGTAGAACCTAGCCCCTCTTGACAGAACCCATGATACCGTGGTCATACTGGTCACACTTCTCTGGGCCCCCCTGTTTCCTGGGTTTTTCTGCAGATGGGCAGAGACCTACAAGCTTGATGTGATGGAGGCGCTGAACCCTGAAAAACCCAAGTGCGCCTCGTGCAACACGGAGGCCTCTAAGCGATGCTCTCGATGCCAGAATGAGTGGTACTGTAAACGGTATGTTCACCACTGTGCCCAAAGCTGCTACCCAGGACCTGAACCCCTTCTTCTCTTCCCTTCCCTCTCCCAGGAAGTAGAACCTCCCCAAACACTGATGCAAGGGCTCTGGAGTAGCCTGGGCTCCAATGCCTCCAGGGGCCCCCATTCAGAGGCCAGACCTCACCGGCCCAGGATAAAGGCAACAGGGTCAAGTCTGGAGGCCCATGGACCCATCCCTGTCTTAGGATAACAGCTAAGCAGAATGTCATTGTATCTTCAGTTGCTTCTCTTCCTCTTAACAGGGAATGCCAGGTAAAACACTGGGAGAAGCACCGAAAATCCTGTGACTTAATGGCCAAGGCGCTGGACAATGTGAAGGAGGTCAAAGCCTAGTAGTAGCTGCTGCTCATGTACCCTCCTGGCATCCCATCATGCCAAGCTCCCAGCCACCCAAGATCCCAGAATGCCCCACAATGCCAGCTATGTGCACCTCTTCTTCCCACACACACCCCAGCACCCCAGACCAGATTGGTCTGCAGACCCCCCCCCCTCAGGAAGAGGCCACTGCTTGCTTTCCACCCTTTCTGGCCTGAATCCCTGGGAACCCATTCATTCTTGCCCAGCCCTGCAGCTTCCAGCTTGTGCCTCATCTCTGGGACAGTCCAGGCTACGTGAGTCAAGAACAGAAGATGGTTCCTTCAGTTCTTAGGAGTGGGGCAGGGTACTGGTCCTTACATCTTCTTGCCCTGGGGAAGGGGGAGGGGAATTCTAGGTAAGGTGAGTCCTCACAGGCACCCAGAGAAAGGAGGGGGGTAAGAGTGGGTTGCTGAGACTTCCCTCCGCTTTCTGAGACTGTGGCAGGAAAGTGCGGATGTGGGGTACCTTCTTCCTCTGTAAAGCAGTAAATGCTTTCTTTTGAGAAAGAAGTTTCTTGTCTGTTTGCAGCGAGAAACTGTCCTAGCTTGGTGGATCTCTTCTAAGGCCTGATGGGATGGGGATGACTTTGGAAGAGGGCTGAGACTGCTTCCTGGGGCAGGCCGGGCCTCCAAGAGAAAGGGAAGGAGGGGAGAAGCAGCCCAAGACGAGGCAGGCGGGATGCTGCTCTGGGAGCCAGGACCAGCTGGGCTCTTGCTCAGAGGGGCCTCTCCCTGTACCCCCTTTTTAGACTAAGAACAGCACGAAGCACTGCCCCATTTGGCACTGGTGCTTTTAATTTTAAGGTCCGACTTCCTTTCCCTTGTTGGGGGTGGAGAGACGCTGCAAACGTTCTCAGACCATAACCCCGTCCGTCTTTCCTTTCCCTGTGGAGGCTAAAGTGGCCCCCACTGGCTCCTTCATCCCAACTTGCACATTTCTGGTCTGGTTCGGTCGGATCCCCTCCCCTCCAGTTAGTCCCTCCCCGCACTCGTTTCCCGCCCCCGAGTCAAAGGCTGAGTTCTGCCAGCCCCCTCCCAGACTCTATAGTTTCCATTGCGTGGCTTTGGCTCGGAAGATCTCAGCAAACCGAGTCTGGGCCCCTGGGTTGGGGCGGGGCTGATTGTCAACCTCTGCTCGAATCTTCGAAGTGGGGGCCGGGGGCGGAGGAGCGGGGGAGCGGACTCCAGCCTCGGAAGGCGCTAGGAATTGGAAGGGCCGGCTCCGCCCTTATAGTGCTCCTGCTGCTGCTCCGAGTCCGCTGGGACCCATAGACGGGAGGAGAAGGAGGCAAAAAACCTCTGCTACCCATCCCAGGACCCAGGAGAGGCAGGGCCAAGACGAGGGAGCCCCCTGCAGCGAGAGTGGCCGAGAGCCAGGGTGCTCAGCGGTCCACTGAGTCCGAGAGGCAAAGATCAAAACGCTCAGAACTACAGGCAAAGGCAGAGAGAGGCTGAACTTAGGCGGAGGGGGAGGGGAAGGATGGGAAGGAAGTGGAGAACGAAGCAGTACTGTCCCAGCTGAAGAGCACTGAGGGAAGGAGTGACCAAAACAGGACTACCCCCTGCCAGAACAGAGAGGGGCTTCGCTGCTCTGTGCTAAGCCACAGCGGGGTCCGGGGACCCCTGCAGAGGCAGTGATGTCTGCGGAGCCCGAGCTAATCGAGCTGCGGAACTTGGTCCGGTCACCCGACGGGCTGCGGGGGCAGGAGACTGGCCGGAGCCCAGGCCCTCGGAGTCCAGGCCGGCTGGAGCGCGCCAACGCACTGCGCATTGCCCCGGGCCGCGGCCCAGACGTGCTGCCCCGAGGCCGTCAAGTACGTCTGCTGGGCGGCCACAGCGATCCGCGACTCACGACCGGACCTGGTCGGGGCCACTGCTTCCGTCCTTCAGGGCCCGGCACCCACACTTGGTGCGACCTCTGTGGGGACTTCATCTGGGGCGTCATTCGCAAGGGCCTGCAGTGTGTCCGTGAGTACTAGGGTCTTTTAGTACTAGGATGGGGTGGGTGGGAAGCCTGCACTTTAGACAGCTGAGACTCAAAGTGCTCTAGTGTGACCACGTGGGAGCTGCTGTGAACTGTTAGGTGTCCTGCCCGTCGGGTGCATGGCTTGGGGAGTATGGGTAAGGGAAAGAATATCAAGATCCTAAGGGAGTGGGATCCGGGATTTTCTGGTGCGCCTATACATCGTCTTGACTGCAGGCGTCAGGTTAGTTACAGTACCAGAGCGGCAGTGTAAGTGTGCCTAAGGTGGGCGGGGGGGGGGGGGAGGGGGGGGGAAGCGGGCCGCCGGCTGTCAGGAAAGGACCCTGGTAAAAATCACAGCCTTAGACCCACATTTGCAATAGGTTTTCCCTCCATATCCAGACTACCCCTCTCCTCGTTCCTTCACTATGACTGTGGGGGAGGTGATAACCTTGTGGCCTTTATCACCATCCCAAGCCCAATTAGTAAGTTCTTTTAAGACTTCAGCATCACAAAATCCTGCTGGGCAGCCACAGTGGTCCGGAACGTGGAAGCCACAACTTCAGTGTTCGGTCTGATTTGACCTGCTATGGCTGAAGTTTACCTTTGGCCAATCCCAGGAAGAAGGTCTTGGCTGCTAAAACTTAACAGTGTTGCATTGCCTTACATTCCAAGGCAAATATTTAACCTACTTACTGGACAAACCATCTGCTAGCACTTCGAGCAACATTTGCATAGAAACAACGAATGTGCTCATTTCCAAAGATTCTTATCTACAAATTAAAGCCGGCCTGGTTCGTCTATTCTTTTCTCTCCCACTGCCCCACCCCCACCCCCACTCCCAGCTCTGGTTTGGCCACCCCTGCTTCATTTTGCTTTCTGTTGTCTTGCCTTCCTCCTGGTAGTTCCACTCATTAGGGTATTACTGGATTGGGATACTGGTGCCCTCCACCACAAACGCCTCACTGTGGTATGAAGAAGATAGGAAGTTTCTCCAGATTTGGCCCGTGCAGTACAAGCTCTGGGCCTTTCTACCAACCAGGAAAGGCTCTGAATGTAGCCTTGGGGGTGTCAGTCCTTGGAGGACCTGTCTAATGAAGGACAGTGCACATCTTCACAGGAAAACAAGACCACTATGTGGTTTGGTTTTGGATTGGGCAGGGGTTTGGGTTTTGTTGTTGTTTTTTGTTTCAGTGAGCCATAGAAAATGGCTCGGCGTCCTGTGGAACCCCTTTCCAAAATTTCCTCGATATTAAAGATTTGTGGGGAAGGGACAGAAGTCGTTAGGAATCACACAATCCTTGGACGGTCAGCACACATAAACGTAACTGTCCGCAGTCTTTGTCCAGTGACTAACAAACTGATACATTATTGGAGAATGGGAACCACCTCGATGTTGATACTGCAGAGATCCATAAAATAAGAGGGCATTAAATCTAAGTGCAAACAGAGCTCACAGCTTCTTCTCTGGGAAGCAAATGATGGGAGTGGATTTTGTGTCCAAAGGCGACATTCAGAACTATCACTGAATGTAACATTTGGATCATCTTACCTTCACGGCGCTCAGACTGAGCATAAACCAACAAAACGCCATATAATCGTTTGACATTCAGCCAGCATTCAATTCGTTGAGCACCTACCGTGTGCCATGCAGTGTGACCAGTGCTAGGGGTGCAAAGACTAAGAAGCCCTTCCCCACAAGAAGCACAAATAAGTAAATAAAATACTTATACAGCAAATACGAGTTAATTGAGTAGTGGGAACCGGCAACTGGGTGAACTCCTGGATAAGAAGGCTAGATTTGGACTCAGGAAGATCCGAATTTAAATCCTGCCTCACATACTTACTAGCTGCGTGGTGTTCAGTCATTTTTCATTCTTGTTCAGCTCTTTTTTGGCAAAGATACTGGAGTGCTTTGCCATTTGCTTCTCTAGCTCATTTTACAGATGAGGAAACTGAGGCAAAGAGGGTTAAGTAACTTGCCCAAGGTCATACAGCTGGTAAATCTCAGAAAGTCTTCTTGACTGCAGGCCTGACATTCTATGCACTATGGTGCCACCTAGCTGTCCTATTAGCTGTGTGACCTTTAGCAAGTCACTTAACTCCTCTGGGCCTCAGCTGTTTCACCTATAAAATGAGGGAGTTGGACTCAGTCCCAAAGGTCCCTTCCAGCTCTAAAGTTATGCTCCCTTGAGCTAGGGGATCAGTATCGGCCTCCTGTAAGGGCTCACCTAAACTGGCAGAAGTGAGGAAGGCATGTATTCCAGGCAAAGGGGGACAGACAGCCTGTGCAGAAGCCAAAACAGGAGAGTGGCAGTGATGTTACAATCAGGATTGGAGTCTGAAGCTAGATGGTGAGGGTTTTAAATGCCAACCATAGTTTACATTTTATCCTGGAGCGATAAGGATCCCCACCTATAGCCTCTGGGTGAGATGAGTGACATTGGCAGACTCAGACTTAGGGCCTCTCACTTTGGCTCCTCTGTGGTGAATGAATTAGAGAGACGAGGGAGATGTTAGGCAGAGATACCAAACAGGACATTGCAGTAGTTCAGGTTGGAAGTTGATGAGACCTTGAGCAATGAAAGTCACACGTCCAAATTTCTTATACAAGAAGAAGAATAGAAAAATGATAAGAATGAACTTGACAGGCAAGTTGTACAAAGTAAGCCAACACACATCTTATCCCTTGGTGACTTCATTATGAAGGAAAAGAGGATGACAATCATGTTAGAAAATATAGTTGAACTAGCCGTGTGACCTTGGGCAAATCACTTAACCCCAACTGCCCTCCAAAAAGAAAAAAAGAAAGAAAGAAAATATAGTTGAGTCAAGAAATGAATGTGGAGAAAAATGAGTGCACTACTCAGAAGTCTCACTCTGCACATCATGAATAATTTCTTCCAAGAAGAGAGTTAGAAAGTGTTAGGCAGAGTAAATACCAAAGACATTAAAAAAAAAAAAAAAGCTGTCTCACAGAACAGGAAATGATTGGTTATTACAAACTAGTTGTGTCAAAATATGCTATCAGTGTCAGATGACAGAGCATCAAATAACCAGCACAAAAAACCAAAGTAAATGACAAAATAGAAAATGAAAACAAAAAAAGTCTGGGCAATTAGAGTGGTCTCAATCCGACCTGTTTAAACAATCCATTGATCCTCAAAAATAGGAATTGGACAAAAGTAAAGACATTGACAATCACCACTACTCGATGCAATCTAACTGATGTAAAATGAGGAGACCAGCGATTGTTTGCTTAATTTGTTTGCAAGCATAGAGCTATACTTGTTTAGGGTCCACACTGATTTGTTTAACGTTACAGAAGAAGGAGACAAAGACTTTGAGTAAGTACTTCCAAAATAGTAAAAAGTGGTTGAGAAAATGAGTCTGTAAAGAGACTGGGATAAGATCCAGTTATTACATATTGTTATCTTCTCAGTAGAATGTAAACTTCTTGAGAACTGGGACTATTTCATTCTTTCTTTGAAACACTTTTATCTCCAACTAGGATGACTTGAATTGAATTGGCAGTCATGAGTAGAACTCAACTGTGGGATCATCTGTGTTCCTTTGGGGGGGAGGGTTGTGAGAAGAGAGGGGAAAGATTTTAGAGATACCAAATAGGAAGAGAGTTGATGAGACCCTGAGCTCAAGAACCAAACACAGAAACAGAGGAATCATGATGAAACATGTTCCCTACTGCCAGACAGAAAGGTGTGATGGATTCACAGCGAAGAATGAAACTTTCTGGACATGACCAGTGTGGGAATTTGTTTTGCTTGACTGTGCATGCTTGTAATAGCTTTTTGTTTTTCTTGCTTTCTCAGTGGGGATTTGGGGAAGGAAAGAATACTGACTCTGAAAATATGATGAAATTCAATTTAAAAAGAAAGTATAGTTAATTTTTAAAACTAATATTTTTTAAAGTGATGAATGGAGAAAATGAGAAATACTTGAGAAGACATAATTTTAAATGCATTTGGTATTGCTTTTTCAAAGTATCTCAAAGAGAGAAGATTCCAAAATAATAAATAATTAAATGGTTTTCCCCCCCTCCTCCCCCTTTCAAAAAAAAAAAGGGCCCAAGATGGCATCAGCAACTACTAAGCAATATACTTACTTTATTATTCTTATACTATTTTTATTAACATGGTCTATGCTCAGATTGCCAGTGTCATAAAGAAAACATGAAAAGGGGACAGTCAGGCTTTTGTTGGTGATTTTTCTGCAGAAGTTGTACGGGCTTTGGGGCCATACAGCTGGGTTGAGAGGATTATCAAACATGTAAATTCCCACAGTCTTTGTGTTGGTGGGATTTTGTTTGTTTGTTTTAATGCTATTTGAAAGGATATAGAGAAAGAAGGTGTCTCTAGTGTTGGGTATGATAAGATGGGACTGTGGTGTTAATACTGCTTAGTTTCTCACTGCATTATGAAGTATTTATACAAACTCCCCTAAGATGTTTACCAGTGCTATAAAGGATGTTCTGTGTGGGGTCCAAACAAAAATATTGTCTGCTTATATACAGGTTCTCCAAATTTGTCCATTTACCCATGATGAAAACTTTTTTTTTAAGTCTCCTCAGTGAGATCTATGGTAACATGAAAGAGATCTCACTAACTATTGGCACTATGGAAAGACAAAGTGCTTGGACAAACACATTGTCCAGACTTTGACATTATCTGCATTCATTTGTTAAGCACCTCCTGTATGCCAGATACTGTGTTAGGTAATGGAGATACAAAGACAGAAATGAAACCATCCCTGGCCTCAAGGAGATTACATTCTATTATCTCACCATCATCTTTTGTGTCTGACATTCATATAGCACATAAGTTCCCAATGTGGGTGATACCACCCCCTGGGGGTACTGGAATGATCCAAGGGGGCCGTAGTAGCCTCTGGTGCAATTGAGGGGTATTGAATAGAAATAAGGGGGCAGTGGAAGCATAAGGAAAGAAGAAAAGATAAGAAAATTTTGAAAAATCGTATATGTTTCATCTGTTGTATAACAGAATTAAAGCTGTAATGATTACATTAGTTTCCAAATAAACACACAAAATGCAAGTGGTCAAGTCTGCTGGCAGGTCTTAACAAGCAAGTGTTAGCAGGCAAACATTTTGCGCATTGTCAGGCAGTCCATCATGCATGAGCAGGAATATGTGCATGTAATGATTTATTTAGAATACAATACTATACTGTTACAATACTGATACAATATCACATGATCAAAATATCAATGCAGGAAAAAAATCCTCCAGGGGAAAATATGGTCATTCAGGAGGACTTCCAAGCATTCTTGATGAAAAAAACAGAACTGAATAGAAAATATGACGTTCAAATACAAGAAGCATGAGAAGGTAAACATGGAAAAGAATTCATAAGAAACTTATCAAAGTTGAACTATTTACATGCCAACATGGAAAAACGATAATTATAACTTATGAAAGTTTTCTCAGTATGAGGATAGTTGAAGGGAATATAAATGTATATATATGTATACATACACATATATCTGTATAGGAGGGTATATATGCATATGATTACATATGTAAGTGTGTGTATATATATATGTGTGTGTACATAGACAGAAGGCACAGGATCAATTGAACAGGATAGGATAATATTTTAAAAGGTGAAATTGAGAGGTGGGAGAGGAATAGTATGACAGGAGACAGGGAGAGACAGAACAGGGTTAATCCTCTCATATAGAAGAGGCAAGGAATAATTGTTACAATGGAAGGGAAGAACAGGAAGGCAAAAGGGAATGGGTCAACCTTACTCTCATTGAAGTTGGCTTAGGGAAGGAATGACATATACTCTAAATTGGGTATTTTGGCCTACA
>CM053590.1:68775070-68801663 GCA_028646515.1 Pseudochirops corinnae
AAAGAGGGGGAGAAAATATGTAACTCAAAATCTTGTGGAAATGAATGATGCAAACTATAACAAAATTTTTAAAAAAATAAAATAAAATAAAATAAATGAAAAAAAAAGAGAGAATTGTTTGTTCATATCATTTGACCACTTACCTGCTGGAGAATAGGTTTTGGTCATACATTCATATATAAATACATATATATGTTAGTTGTTGTCATTGTTTCCCTATAGTCAGTTTCCCTGTTTATCCTAATGCATTGAAAGTTTTTGAATAGGGAGTGACATAAGACCTGCACCTTAGGAAAATTCCCTTGGCAGCTATGTGAAGGAATGATTAGGGAGAGGGGAGACTAAAAGCAGGGAGACACAATAGGGGGTCATTGCAGTAGTCCATAGAAGAGATGATGTAAGCCTGACTTAGGGGAGTGATGTGTGTCTGGAGAAAAGGGGATAGCTGGGAGAGATGTTTTCAGGGTAGAATCAGCAAATGATTGGATAGAGATGGAAGGAAAGGAGTGAGTCTAAGATTGATTCCAGTGTTGCAAACATGGACCACTGGATATATACTGGTTCTGTCAACAGAAATGGAAAACAGAAACCTGGGTAGGATAGGTTAATGAATTTTGTTGTTGTGCATGTTTAATGTGGGCTTACGATGGGTCAGCTAGGTGGAAATCCAGTTGGTGACACAGGATTCACGAGAGAGATTATAGCTGGACATTCAGATTTGGGGTTTATTTGTTTGAGCTAGTTCCTAGCCACATCAAGGTAGATGAGATCAACAGAAGAGAAAACATAGAGAAAGAAGAATTGGGAGCTTGAAGAGAACCCATGCTTAATGCATGGGTGCTTGATGATGAACCAGGGGGTGGTGACACAGGAAGAAGCAAAACCGAAAACAGCAGATACAATTATTGATGACCCCAATGGCATTAGAGTAATTGTACCTATTTGGGGCAGACCACCCTAGTTTTGAATAGCCTTGAGTTCTCTAGCACAGGAACCAAAGGGTTCAGGGTATTCCAGGTCTTTTTCTCTTCTATCTCTCATCCCTACACTCAGCTGAATTTTCTGGAGATACTAGAATTCCCAGTTATGGGATTTTAGTAGAAGTAGATGACTTTGTTTTTATTGATGCTTTAAATATGTATATATACATATATATGTATGTATATATATATATATGTATATGTATACCAGTGGTGGCAAAGAACTGGACATTGTGGAGATGCCCATCAGTTGAGAAATGGTTAAACAAGTTGTCGTGGGGTGGCTAGGTGGCACAGTGAATAGAGCACCAGCCCTGGAGTCAGGAGGACCTGAATTCAAATCCAGAACACTTATTAACCATGTGACCTTAGGCAAGTCACTTAATCCCAACTGCTCTGCCTTTCCCCCTCAAAAAAAAAAGTTGTGGTATATGATAGTGATGGAATACCACAATGCTATGAGAAATAATTCTCTCTTTGATTTTAAAAATACGTGGAAAGATTTGTACGAAATAATGAAGAGCAAAATTAGCAGAACCAAGAAAACGTGCAGAGTCATAGCAATATTGCTTTAAGAACAACTTTGATGAAATAAGTCATTTTAAGTATTATAAATACTCAGATCATCTACAAAGGACCTATGAAAGAAGAGCTTATCTGTCTCCAGAGAGAGAACTGACAAAGAGAAATATGTATAGTATAGTTATATACCCACATTTATGTCTAATGGTCCTATCTCTAGGGTGGGATGGGGTGGGGAGAAAGGGAAAAAATATAAAAATGCAAAGGAGAAGATAAAAGAAAATTTAGAAGAAGGAGAAAGCATAGAAAGTCGTTTTTAAAATAATGTATAGTATTTATATAGTTTTTCGAAATAAACAAATGTAAATTCATAGGTTTTTAGGGAGTCCTCTTTTTATGTTGTGCTATATATATGGAAATGTCCTTTTTTTCCTCTATTATTTAAGTTCAAAATGAATTGTATGTATGTATGTATGTATATACACATATATGTATATGTATATACACCACTGTCACTTCCCAATAACAACTCCCCCCCCTTCAAGAGCAGCAAAGTTAAATAATACAAACCAGTACAAGTACATCTGACTATGTGGGCAACAGTTCACACCCATAGGCTACCTCTTCTCTACCGAGAGGATGGATCTAATAATTCAGTAGACTGTAAGGTTCTTTGGGGGAGGAAGAAGGGAACAAGCATTTCTTTTTTATTTTTTTATTTTTATTTTTTGCCTTTTGGAGGGGGGCAGGGAAGGCAGGGCAATTGGGGTTAAGTGACTTGCCCAAGGTCACATGGCTAGTAAGTGTTAAGTGTCTGAGGTCGGATTTGAACTCAGGTCCTCCTGACTCCAGGGCCAGTGCTCTATTCACTGAGTCACCTAGCCACCCCTAGGGAACAAGCATTTATTTAGTACCTATTATGTTCCACTCCATGTGCTAAGCACTTTATAAATCTTTTCTCATTTGATCCTCATAACAACCCTGGGAAGTAGGTGTTATTATCATCCCCATTTTATACTTGAGGAAACTAATGTGGATAGAGGTTAAGTGACTTGCCCAGGTTCATACAACTAGTAAGTGTTTGAAGCTAGATTTGAGTTTGGGTCTTCCTCACTGGAGGACCAGTGATTTATCACATAGCTGCCTCTTTTCTTTTTCCACTTTGTATCCCTAATTCCTATACAGTACCTATGCATTGGTTCCTACAAACCTTCCTGTGTTTGAATTGCCTGTATTCTTCATTTCTTTCTGCATAATAACATTGCATTCCATTCATCTACCACAGGTTTTTCAACTGTTCCCCATTTGATGGACACCTGACTTGTTTCAGTTCTTTGCTACCATAAAAAGTGCTGCTTGAAATATTTGGATATATATTTAATATCTATATTCATCTTCAACTTCCTTGGGCATATACTTAGTAATAAGATTGCTAAGTCAAGAGTTATGGATAATTTAGTTCACTTTTCTTGCATAATTCAAAAAAATTTTTTAACTTTACTGATAATTTTTTGTTTTTAAACCATCTTCCAAATATATTCATCCTCCCTCCCACACCTCAAGAACCATCAAACAGAGGGATAAAATCAATTCAGCAAAACTAGCCAACATGTCAACCAAGCCTGACAATATATATAATATTCTGTATACACATCTATACAAAAAAGGGAGATATGTTTTTCATTCCTTCTTTGGGCCCAAGTTTTGTCAGTGTAATTGAATAGCATGCAAGAGTAGGGGTTTTTTTGTTTGTTTGGGGGTTTGGGGATGGTGTTTTTTTATTTGCTTGGGATTTGTTTTTTTTTTTTGCAATTTACATTGTTGTAGTTATGTTTATAGTTTTCCTGGTTTTATCTACTTCATTTTGCATCAATTCTTATAAATTGCTCCATGCTTCTCTGCAGTCTTCATATTCATTATGTTACAACAATATTCTGTTACATTCACGTGTGAGAATCTGTTTAAAAATTGATGGGCATCTGTTTTGTTTCCAGTTCTTTGTTACTATAAAAAAATTGCTGCTGTAAGTGTGTTTAGTGTATATTGGGGCTTTCTTTTCATCTTTGGGGTATATGCTTAGCAATAGGATCTCTGGGTCAAAGGGTAGGAAACTTTTAGTCACTTTATTAGGATAATTCCAAATTAATTTTCTAGAATGATTAGATTGTTTCACAGCTCCATCAATGATGCGTCAGTATACCTGTCTTTACACAGCCTATCCAATATTGACTATTCCTAATTTTTGTCACCTTTAACCTGTTGAGTATAAAGTGAAACCTCAGAATAGCTTTGATTCATATTTCTCTTATTAATCCTTTGGAACAGTCTTTCGTGATTTTAGTAGTTTCTGATTCTTTTGAGAACTGTTTATTCCCATCCTTTAACCACTTATCCAACAGGAAATGACTCTGATTCTTTTAAGTTCCCTATATATTTTGGATTTCAGACCCTTATCAGAGATAATTGATGCAAAATTTTGTGTCTTGATACCTTAAAGCTTCCTTTATCCTAGTTGCATTAATTTGGCTCATGCCAAAACTTCCTATTTCATAAAATTAAAGTCATTTTTCGTTTATGATCATCTCTATCCCTTGTTTTATAAAAAATTCTCCCCTTACCTTTATCTCTGAGAGATATATTTGATTGGGTTCTATTCTTTTCTTTCTTTTTTGTGGCATGACTTTTACCATTCATGTTGCATATTGATCTTTTAGTTTATTGTGGGGTACAATGTAAGTTACTGGTCTAAACCTAATTTCAGTCAGACTACTTTCTAGTCATTGCATTGTTTCTTGCTCAAGTATGAAGTTTTTCCCCCAAGTAATGTATGTTCCTGAGTTTATTGAGCACTGTGTTAAATTGTTTCTTATTCTTCTTTAGTTAGTTTTACTGCTTTACTTTCCTCTTATTATTGTTACCAACTGTTTTATAATACAATAGAACTGTTTTATAATATAAGAGAAGCACTATTGTTTCTCCATTCCTGCATTTGTTATTTCCCTTGAGTTCTAAGTCTTCTTCTAAATAAATTTTATTCTCATTTTTTATTATATGTTATTCTGTATATTTTTAGCTCTATACAGTATCTCTTCAGAAATCTAAATGATAATGTCTTAGCCCTGTAAATTAATTTAGGTAGTATCATCTTATTACATTGGCATGACCCAGTCATTAGCACTGAATAATAACCCTCCAATTATTTATTTAAGTTGTTCTTTATTTGTTTAGGGAGTGTTTTGTGATTGTTGTATTGTATTGTGATTTTGTGATTGTAACAACTCTTAATTGTATCTTGGTAGACAGATTCCTAAATTAGCTTTTGTATTTTGTAGTTGTTTAAACAAGACTTCCCTTTCTATTATGTCCTTCTCAATTTTGTTATTGCTGTATACAAATGCTGATGATTTCTACTTTATTTTGTATCCTGTGATTGTCTCAGTTTGTTTGTTGAGAAAGAGTCTAAGCCATGAAGGAACTGACTTTTTCAATTATGGACCCACAAAGGATATGGGTTCATATAATTTAGTCAAAGAGAGGATTTCTATGTCTCTTCCATGGTTCTTCCATGAGGGTAAGAATCACCTCCCTTTGGCCTTCTCTATTCCTGTCCCCAACCCCAGTCTCTCTCTCTCTTTCCCCCACTAAATCACACATGCTGATAGCTGATGATCTCTTGGCTTCTCCAAAAAGAGACCACAGTCTAAGGGTTAACACTTGGTTTCTCTTTCTTTACTCCATCCCCTTCCCATCTAGTGGACCTGATGAATATGCAACAGTAATGAGCTGCACCTTCCAGAAAACTATCAGATAGAACACTATTTCTACCATGGTATATCATGGGCTCAGTTCTCTTATGTTTCTGAGGATGAGAATGGGTTGCTCATGGGCTGTATTCTGGCCAAGATGAAGAAAGACCCAGATGATATCCATCAGAAACATATCACATCCCTGGCTATATAATGTTCCCACTGCTTGCTTTGTCTAACACAGGAACTCATGGATCATGCGCCAAGGGCCATGCATGATCAAAGACTTCAATGCGCAATATGTCCATCTGAGTATCAGGAAAAGTAACTGTGCAGCTTTACATGTGTATTCCAATGCCCTTCAGATCAGTAAAGCAGAGCCCACACACTCTGCAGACAAGGACAGTATATATCCTACAAAGTGGAGTCTGACCTAGACTGCAGAAAAGCTGAGAAAGCGTCTGGAAGTGAAAGAGAAAGAAACTCTTGGTGTTAACCTCTGTGAAGAACAAGATGGATCCCAAAGTCATCCACGTGGGGGAGTGCTGCCATCAGAAGAAGGAATAAGGACTCATTACCAAGGACAGCAGTAGTAACAGCAAGGACCTCAGTGAGGTCAGCAGAACCCCAGAGAGCAGTGACATAAAGGATAGCTCAGAAGCCTCCAGTTCAGTGTCCTTAAGTTCCAAGTCTGAGATTCTGCTGTCCTTAAGCCAGCCAGATGACTGTTCCTCTCCTATCTTGTTCATAGATCAGTCCTTCTCTTTGAGCCATTTGGGGCCCTAATGGTTGCATTTTAAATAAACAACAACAAAAGCTTGCTGATTCTCTGGGGTTATCTAGGTAAAACTACCATGTCATTATCAAATAAGGATAGTTTTGTCTCCTCTTTGCCTATGCATATGCCTTTATTTTCTCTCTCATCTTATTCCTATAGTAGCATTTCTAGAATGAGAGTGGAGAAATGGGGGCATCTTTGCTTTTACTGCATTATTCAGTCTTTATATCCAGAATGGTCAGATCACTTCATGTCTCCACCAGTATTCCCTCCAGCATTGACAATTCCCATCTTTTGTCATTTTTACTAATTTGCCTGGTTGTGAAATGAAACCTCTGAGTTGTTTGGATTTGAATCTCTTAATATTTATTATTTGGAGCATGTTTTTATTAGCTTATTTACAATTTGTAAGTCTTCTGAAAAATAGTTTCTTTTCCATTGGAGAATGGCACTAGGTCAGAGGTCCTTAACCTAGGCTCCATGAACTTTTTTTAAAAAATCATCTTGATAACTGTATTTCAGTATAATTGGTTTCCTTTATAATCCTGTGTGTTTTATTTTATGACTTTAAAAACTTTATTCTGAGAAGAGATCCACAGGTTTCACCAAAGGGGCCCATGATGCAAAAAATGTTAAGAACTTCTGCTTTTGGTATTAAATATCTTTTGTCAATTGCCTGTACATCTTGGGCATTTTTTAAACAATATTTAATGCAAAGATGTTTTGCCCACATGACGGCTCCTGATTTTAGTTTATTGATTTTGTTTGTGCAAAAACTTTTAAATTTTCTCTAATTTAAGTAAGCACTTCCACTTAAGATGGCAGCGTGAAGAGTTCTGTGATTTTGATGGCCTTTTTTGTCTCTTATAACATCTTTTTTATCCCTTGTTTGGTGATCAACTTCCACCATTCCCAACCACATATCTTAAAGGCATCTCTTTCTATTCTCTAATTGCTTATGGTATGACCTTTAAATTCAGGTCCTCTCCATTTGGAAGTCATTGTGGCACATAAGACGCTGGTCTAAACCTCTTTTCAACCAAACTGCTTTCCAGTTTTCCTAGCACTTATTGTTTAATGAAGATTCTTCCCTACCCTCCCAATAGTTTTTGTTCTTGGGTTTATATGTAGATGATTTTTTTTTTTCTAGGCAGTTAGCTATGAAAGGAAGAAGAGCTAGAGAAACATAGCTTGAAGAAACTTAAGGGTCAAGTGATGATATCTCAAGGATAGGGGAACCCAGGGCATATTTGTAAGCAGCAGGAACCAATAGACAAGGAGAGATCAAAGATGAGAGAAAGGAAATTGATTAAAGGGGCAAGCTTCTGGAAGAAAGGAGAAGATATGGGATCAAAAACACAAGTAGAGTCATTGGCCTTGGCATAGAAAAGGGCCGGGCCCCCTTATGTATAAAGGAAGAGAGAAATGAAGTGACAGAGTTTTGAGGCATGGAATGAACAACAGTGAACTTAAAGAGGAAGGAAGGGAAATGACCTTTGGATCTGTAGGTGAATCAAAAAGAACCAGTCATGATATACTTCAAAGGGAGAGATTTGCTGAGTGATGACAGAAGGGAGACAATTTGCAGGTGAGGAAAAAGAGGCATGTTCTTCCTGCTCCTGCTCCAGTGTGTTAGTACCTGAGAAGAAGCATCCAGTACTAAAGATTATAGCAAAGAACACCATGTCATATGGAGGAAGCCAGGTTTCACTGAATACCAAAAAATAGAAAGAAGAGGTCTAGGATGAAGGAATGAAAAAGTATATATTTTTTAATGATCTTGGTCTTTCTTTATTGCTTTTGCATAAGATCCAAAAAGAAAGATGTGTCACGTTTGCCACCTTTAAGTAAAATCTAGGAATATCCATTGATGGCATGATCTTTGCAACAAAGGCCAGCAATCAAAACTTCATTTCCCTTGATAAAATTCAAGCAACCATTATTGGAATCAGAGGCAATGGTTTTCTTTTCTTTTTTTCTTTCTTTCCTTTTTCTTTTCCCTTCTTAATTAGCTAGACTGGACAACTATCATGATAGCAGAGATAGGTCTTTGGCTTCCACCACAGCTTTGAAAAAGTATTTATTAGGCATTTATTCCATGTGGAACACTGTGTTAAAGCAAGATAGTCCCTAATCTTAAGTTTACATATTAATGGGTGTTTTTTTTTTTTTAACATGAATGAGGTTTCAGCTGCAAAGCAGATAGAAGGTCCCCATAGTTCTCAGGGTTCAGCAGCATAGCAGATAGCAATGCATCTTCTTTAAAGATATTTCCACTGCTAAAACAATATCCATTTCTGATGTTGAACCATTTGACAGTGCCAAGGACTTTAGTAGCGAGAGCTTCCTTTTCAAGGTCCTCAGCACCTGAAGTATCTACAGAGAAAGTTGCCAAGCCACATCTACATGAGAGTTGCTTCTCTCAGTGGTGGCTGTGGGGGTTGGACTGGAACCAATGAATCAGACCAGTAGCCTAGGAGGCTTGGCTCTTCCCTGCCTATCAGTGGTATTTGATCAATGATTTGATGTTACTGGTACCAAGGATGACTGGCTCCTTCTTTACAGGGACTACCCCCTTTAACAATGAATTCAGGAACCAGTGGTCAGGGTTCTTGGGCTCAGGGTCCTGGGCTATCTCCATCATGGTCTGAGAGAAGGTAGTGGTCAAGGTGGGGACAGTAGTTTTACTCACCTGGCCTATTCTGCCTCTTTGTCTCTTTCCCCCAGAGTACCTTGCTACTTCAGCTAGGCCAGCTTGCCCTCCTTCAAGTTGCAGTTGGTCAGTTAGAATGATGGAAAGTTTATTAACAATAGAATGGGGTCCTGGAGGGCACAATGGAAGGCTAGGGCAGAGCAGAATAAAGCCTAGGGAGGTGTAGTACTAATGGGAGTAGGAATGAAAGTTTCAAAAGTGGTAACCAGGGGAGGGTCTTTCACTTTGGCTGATGAATTATTAGGGATTAGGGAAGGAAAAGATGGGAGTTTGCCAGCCTGAGAAGGGAATGAGTCCAAGTTGACTGAGGCTTATAACCCACCACTGCCTCCCCCAGACTCCCCACCCCCCCAGGATCTTGTGATGACATAAAAGGACCCTTAGTTTGTTCTCTTTCCAAACATAAGGAGGAAGAGAGTACAGCCAACAGATTGATCTAGTCAAATGTCTGTTGATCTTGTCCAAGATTCAGAATGAACTTGAAGCTGATAGCCTCACCCATAATGTCAGGGAGGACACACCTAGACAAAGGCTCATGCATGGAGAGGATACTTGTGTGGAACATCACAGCATTAGGGAAAATCATGCCTCTGTGAGGCTCTGATCTCTCTAGCACACATTTCCCTTTTTCTCATTGGTCACCATCCAATTGAGATTAACAGAGAGTTGACCTAGGGCCATGACAACAGTTAACCAAGGCTGTTACACTTTAATGAAGTCAATTTCTGGGAGCTCTGTATTAGAGTGGGTGCCACACATGCCCAGGGTCTGTAGCAGACAGTGTTTATATATTAGTGAATAGACTTGGAACAGCTGCCACGGAACTGCTTTCTTCAAGGCACCTGATAGTACTTGAAGTTTGACCTTCAAACTACAAATGCACAAAATGTCCCTAGCTTTCCCAGCCTTCATCAGCATGCATAGTTTCTGCATTTTAGTCTAGAGGATCCTTAACTGCTCAGTTGTTAAAGAATATAAATGGTTTTCAAAAGAATTGCAAACTATAATGATCTCATGAAAACACGCTTCAGATAACTTAAAGTAAGGGAAATGTAACTCAAAACAACTCCATGCCAATTGGCAAAAAGGACAAAAAATGAGAAGAGTCCACGCTGGAGGGATTAGGGGAAGATAGGCCTACCCCATGGCCTATTGGTGAAGCTATAACATGGCCCAACCATTCTAGATAACAATTTGAAATGAATGAAAAGTGATTACATTGTTCATACTCTTTGACTCAGGGGTCCTACTACTGTTCATATGCCCCAAGAAAGTAAGAGAAACATAGGCCAATACATATCCAAATATTCATAGCATCATTCTTTATTCAAAGAACCAGAAAGAAATTCAGGTGCTCATTCTTTGGGGAATGGTTGAAAAAACTGTGGCATACATGCTGATAACTATAAGGGATTCAGAGAAACATGGGAAGATTTCTATGGACTGATATGGGGTAGGACAAAACACACAACCACAACAATGTAAATGAGCAATTAAAAAACCAGTGATGATCCTGGAGAATAGATGATAAGGCATGCCTCCCCCCCCTCCTGCCAGGAAAGAGACTAACTAGGAAAGAATAACATGTGTATTTTCATATGTAGTCACTGTTTCAGATTTTTTCTTTATTGTTTTTCTTCATCACAAGGGAGGATTCAGTCCAAAGGGGCATTGAAATGACTGCCATGCAAAGACGAAAGGCGTCGGTAAAACATGTTTTTAATAACCAGAGACAAAAATAAAAAATATAATGTCTCAGGGACTAGATTATTTTCCCCCAGGTAACCCTTAGATTCTGTGCCTTTTCCCAATTTGGAATCCTCAGGCTTCTTCCTGTCTCAGCATAACCCCCAAAGAATTCACTCACTTGTCATACAGACAATGGAATTTACTAACAGGAAAAAAAGAAAGGAAAATGTAATGATTTTAACATCTGAAGTAGCTTGAATAGGCTGCTGCCATCTTTGAGAGCATCCAAATTTTCTTTTCCTCCAGAAGCTCTTCAGTCTTGTCCCCAAAGGAACAGTTGCATATAAAAGCCTTTTGTAGAAGAACACTCTTGAACATTTTTGAATCTCTGAGGACTAAGAGAAATCAACTTTACCTCATCAACACACACCTTCTCTTGGTGTGGCCAGAGGTCATCACTGACTGGAGTTAGCCAGGCAGGTGGAACCTGCTGTCTTGATACCCTTTACCTTCTCAGCTGCCTAAGTGACCAGCTTCTTTCTCCATGTCAGGGAGTCAGTGAATATTTCTAAAGCACTTACTGGGCTCCTGGAACCGTTTCACAGACATACCCTAAGAGCTCAGGATAGTCAGCCACAAAGCCTTTCAATTGAACCACCAACAGTTTCATCATCCTTTTCAGAATTCCAGCAGGCAGCTTGACAAGCAGGACCTCTGACAGCTGCCATTTATGGCAACTCCCCTCCACCCCTATCAAGAGGGCCTTCTGAGACTCCTTGGCATCCAAAAATCCAGAAAATGCAGGCAGGAGAACAGTTGTAGAATAAAGCAAAAAGTTATTTTAGACAGGGATTAAAGCAGCCAGGGCTGTACTTAGATGCTAAAGACCAATGAATCATAGCAGCTGGAAAGAAACTCAGGGATCACCTAAGTCGGGAGTTATGAACCTGGTCCATAAATTTGCTTTTAAAAAAGTAACTTTTTTTGATAACTGTATTTCAACACAATGGGTTTCCTTTAAAATTCTGTTTTTTATTTTGTACTTTTAAAAACATGATTCTGAGAAAAGGGACCCATATGCTTCACCAGCCTGCCCAAGGGGTCCACACACAAAAAAAGAAGTTCTGAACCTGTGATGTAGTCCAATCCCTTCATTTTGTCACGAGGAAATTGAAGCCCAGGGAAGTGATTTGTTCAGAGAGACAAAGGTCAGAAGCTGCAAGTTCAGGATTCAAACCCAGATCTTCTGACTCCCAGATTCAGTATTCCTTTGAACCTGTCTCCTTGTTCATCTTGATTCAATTTCTTATTACTAATGTGATCTACAGAATGTCACTTCTCAGGCAGCATCAATAAAATCCAGTTAATGATAATAATCACAGGACTATAGGGAGGAAAGCATCTTATAAACTTTAAGGCACAATGTAAATACACTTTTTATTATTATGTACAGATAGAAAAAGGAAGGAGGAAAGTAGGACAGTTCATGGTCCAAAACATGGTCGAGTGGGAGGAATCCTGCACCAGAGTCTAGAGACCTGGGTTCTGTGTGTCCTTGAGCAAATCCGTTCCCGATCTCCCGATCATTTTACATATGTATGTATATATGTGTGTATATATATATATATATATATGTATATATATATATATACACATATGAAAAATGAGGGAGTTGGGTAATATAGCCTCTAAGCTACCTTTCCAATGAAACATGAAGAAATTTCAGACAGGGAGGGAGCAGGAAGTATCTGGTGGGATCAATAGGCTTGTACATTTAGAGAACTGAGTGTAGTGGGGGAGAAAGAGAAGCAACTGGAATCTTCTTGAAGAATAAAGAGCAGTTTCAAGATGCTTGTGGAAGTAAAATTCACAGGCCTCAGCGACTAGTTGGTGGTGCAAGGAATGGGAGAGAAAGATTTCATCAGAGGTTTTGGTGCCTAATTGGGTGCCAAGGTGTCATTAACAGAAACCACTGGAATCAAGCCAGTCCTTTTAGAGTTGGAAAAGATCTTAAAGGTCATTGATTCCAAACCTCCCCATTTGCAGATAAGGAAATCAAGGCCCATGAAAGGAAAATTACTTCTTACCCCTGGTCCCAATGGTAGTATGTGGAACAATATTTATGGGGAAGGTCATGAATTCATTTCCGGACATAGTGGATTTGAAATTCCAGCAGGACATTGAGATGAAATTTGAACTATTAAAATGGAACTGAAAATGGAAGTCCAGAATTAAGAAGAGATGGTCTGGCTAAGGGTACAGTTCAGGTGTTATAGAGCTGCCTTCCACTTAGTAATTCATATGGAAAACCTCTGGAGTCAAAAGCTGGGTTCAAATCCTTCCTTTGATACTATTCTTGTGACTTCTCTGAGCCTCAGTTTACTCAAATGTAGAATTGGGGTGGGGGAGGGGTTGGACTAGATCTCTGAGCTTCTTTCCAGTTCTAGATCATTAAGTACTTCAGTTGGATACATAGAAGAGAATATAAAGAGAAATAAAACTTTGATCCCTCTACTTAGTTGGTTGTTAGGTAATACAGTGTATAGAGCAGTGTATAGAGTAAGGAAGACCTGAGTTCAATTCCAGTCTCAAACACTAGCTGTGTGACCCTGGACAAATCACTTAAGCCTGTTTGTCTCAGTTTCCTCATCTGTGAAATGAGCTGGAGAAGGAAATGACAAGCACTCCAAATATCTTTGCCAAGAAAGCCCAAAATGGAGTCATGAAGAGCCAGATACAACTAAACAACAATCCTAGTAGGGAAGGGAAATTCCAGGAATAAATCAACAATTTATTAAACACCCACAATGGGATAGGCCGAGTGATTACAAAGATGAAAATGAAAATTCCTGCCCTTAAGAAGTGAGCATCCTGTGAGGGGCAGCAACGTGGACCTAGAATTTGTATACAAGAGAGATAGGAAGTGGACCTTTGCGGTCAATAAAGAAGAGGAAAGCAAGCAAGGTGGCACTTTCTCTGCACTTCATAGTCTTAAGAGACTTGCCAGGAGGCAATGGGAGATTGACTTGGCCAGCCAGTGTGTCTGAGGCACATCTTCCAGACTGAGGTCAGCTCTCCAGCCACAAAGCGCAAGTCTCCCATAAGAGATGCACACAAAAGATGGTGCTGGGAGGGAACATGGGAGACAGGGATCAGGAAAGGTTTCATGTAGTAAAAGGTGGTTCTTGAGCTGAGTTCTGAAAGTCTAGGACTAAGAGGAAAGAGAGTGGAAAGGAGAGGAAAATATGGTGTTTGTGTGGAAGTTGAGATGAAGCTTTCCTCAATCGTGGTGGAGGGGAAAGAGCCCCCACCCCGAGAGGCAAGAAACCTGGGTTCTAATACTGTCTGATACTTTCTGGCTTTGT
This sequence comes from Pseudochirops corinnae, assembly GCA_028646515.1. Classification (NCBI taxonomy): domain Eukaryota; kingdom Metazoa; phylum Chordata; class Mammalia; order Diprotodontia; family Pseudocheiridae; genus Pseudochirops; species Pseudochirops corinnae. The sequence goes on from CM053590.1 coordinate 68,788,864, forward strand.
GAACCTGAGTCAACTCCCTCGTCTACAAAACGGAGACAAAACGCTTTGTAGATTTTAAAGTCGTACAGAAATGGCAGTTGTTGGTATAATGTTCGAGGTTATAGTCCTCAGCGTAAGTTTTCACTGGTTGTGGGGCCCTGGGCAGGTCCAGACCCTTCTCTGGGTCTCAGTTTCTCTCGCCGTCAGAGGGGTCTGGTGAGTTGGAGGAGGTGATCTCCCGCTTCTAATTAGCCGCGATTCTGGAGCCGGTTCCTGTTGGGACCTAGGCCAGGAGCCGGTTGGGGCACCCTGGCATAGGAGGGGAGCCGACAAGAGCGCCTGCCTGGAGCGCCCCAGGATGACTCTGTAGCTAATTGCGCGGGTGCTAGCTGGAGTCCAGCCCCCGTCCTAGCCTGCGGGCCTCCACGCGGCATGCCCGGCCCGCCGACGGAGCCAGGCACGCTCCGCCCAATTCGCGGAGCTGAGCTGCCTGGGCGATGAAGTCAGCGGGAGTGGGGGACCGGTCCGCAGCCACCGGAAAGGGGAGGGAGGAGGCGGGGCCCGCCTGAAGTGGGGATAGGGCGGAGCCCAGACGGGTCCCCCAATCGGGTAGGTTCTGGCCGCGGATTTCGCCGACGTTTCAACCCTAACGGCCGCCGCGACTCGCTCTAGCTAATGCTCACACAGAGACTAGCCCCTGGGTAACCGGCTCGCCTCGTGCTCCTCCGGTCCCGAACCTGAAGATCGCCGCGTCAAGGCTCCCCCTTCTCTCTCTCCAAGCCCGGCCCGACGCCTGCGCCCCTCCTCCTGCCGGCCCCGGCCCCCAGACCCGTCGTGTCCGCTCCCTCTGGCTTGGAGGGGCGAGTGAAAGGCGCGGGATGAGCGATACAGACGCCGGGACCCCGGCCTTCGAGATGACCTGGAGCAGCACCACCAGTAGCGGTTACTGTAGCCAAGACGACTCAGACTCGGAGCTCGAGCAGTACTTCACGGCTCGCACGTCGCTGGCCCGCAAGCCCCGCCGGGACCAGGTGAAGACGGCTGCAGAGGCCGGACTAGGCGGGGAGGGGGGCCGTGGGAGCCGGCAGTCGAAGGGTTAAGGCCGGTGCGGCCCAAGGGAAATTCCTACTGCTACTATTCTTCCCCCTCCCCCTCTCCTGGCTACCCCTTTCCCAATTTCCGGATACTCCGCCTTCTGGAAGGGGAGGCGGCTCCTGTCACCCTCACTTAGGCCCTGGCCCTGGAGAGAAACTGACCCGCTCTCTGGGGCCCTTTGGGGGTGGGATGGAGTGGGGTGGGCGGCCCAACGAGCTAGAGAAATGCCACGCAGGCCGGCTGTAGGGAGCAGCAGCGGCAACCCCATGATTATTCATAGTAAGGAAATCCCCCCACACCCTCCTCTTTCCCAACCCAGCTGGGCTCGGGAGCCAGGCTGGAGCTTTGTGGGTTCTCCTGCCTCCCCAAAAGGCCACCGGTGATCTCTCCTCACATGTACTCAGCTTTCCCCCTGCCAGGGCTTCGGACATTGCCCCTACCTTGCTGGACCCCTGAGTTAGGAGCACATACTTTAAGATGACGCAAGGAAAGGTTGGAGCGGGCGGGGACAGCCAAAAGCAGTGCTTGCAATACTTTTCTTAGTGTTGCTTTCTATAAATTATGTTTCTACTGCTAGAAAATTCTCTTCTCGAGTGTGTGACAGGTAGGTCCTTTGTGGTTGGCTCAAAGCCTCCAGTAGGCGGAGGAGAACTCTGAAGATACAGTTTTTAAACTTGCCTGTTCTTTATACTGTCTTTGCCTTCCTTGGGAGATAAACAATCGAAGCCTAGTTTATGCGTGCCTCACCGGCAACTTCTTCGACTGATCTGGGCCTTCTTTAATCCAGCCGATGAGATGTTCTTGCCCACAATTTCCATACTTCTCTGGAATCTTCTCACCTATTTGTGTGTTTTGGTTAAAGGATTTGTAAATCCTGCTAGTATCTGTAACCAACACCTTTCTTCCATTTCTGGCTTATTGTCCCAGAGTCATTAGAATTGAGCTTAAGATAATCAACTTGTGGCCCCTTGGTGAGTGACTTGGTTAGCTGCTGGAAATGTGGAACCAGCCCCCTGAGGAAGTGGGAGGATCTGGTCCTCCTAGCTGCTGGAGAGAGGAGGTAGCAGCTGAGGCCTGCTGGAGGATAACAAGGTCATGCATTGTTCTCAAGGTGAAAACCTGATTCCAGAGTTTTGTTCAGTGAGCTAGCATGGGTAATGTTTGGAGCAGCTGCCTAGGGTGGTTTCTCTCCAGCTCTCTCCTGCTTTTGATGGTAGGTGTGAGAGGCAGCACCATACAGTGGAACAGGCATGGGATTTAGCATATCAAGAATACTGGGTTCAAGTCCACTTACTCTCTGGGCCTCAGTTTCCTCATCTGTAAAACTAGGAGGTTGAACTTCAATGACCCCTAAGTTCCCTTCCAGCTCTAAATCTTTGAGCCTCTCATGGGTATGAGAAGGGAAATCTCCATTAAAGAGACATACGTGGAAGTAGGAAGAACCACCCAAAGGGATAGACAAAGGGTGAATTCCTCTGTGACTAAGGCCAACAGCAATGACATTTTTATATTCTCCAAGTAAAGGAGAAGACGAGGGGGGGGGGGGGAGAAGAGCAAGGAGCCATAAGGGAAAAGGGAGGAGGAAGGCAATGAAAAACTGAAACAGAAGGAAGAGGAGCATACTAGCCAGAGATCAGGCCAGAGCATAGCAGGTCTAGGAAGGAGATGACAGAAAACAGCCCCATGAACTTATGGAGGGATGGGGTGTTTACCACTCCTGGATCACAAGAGTGTCCCCTGTAGCTTGAAAAGAGTTGTTTGAAGACTAGTTAATGAAAACTTCACTTCACATATCATGAAGTAATGGAATTACCAGAGAAATAGTAAAGACGGACAAACATAAACTGGTTCCAGGTTATAGATAAACCTGGGATAACATATCCTTAAGAGTTTTTAAAGAAGCTGGGAATTTGGAAGACATGCCCCTAACTTTTTGAGGCCGATATCATAGAGAACTACACTTGTCCCAAAATGACCCTTATAAATGGTTGTCACAGACCAAGTCATTGTTTTCATACTGTGTGGTGTTTCTGACATCCCGTGAAAAGCCCTCCTTTCAATATCTGTTGGGGAAGACCCCTTGTATAACAGTCATAACCCTACTTGGTGATCAGGAAAACCAGGCAAAGACATCAGGGAAAATGTGCCTCCCTGCAATGTATCCTATGGAACAAAGAGGAGATGATACTAATTACCTCAGTGAATTGTTGTGGACTTTTACAAACTGGGTCTCTTATCCAAAAACTAATCTTAGCTTCTCCTGGTAGTCTTCCCTAATCACATCTGGATAGATCAGCATCCAGCATTTCACTATCTAGGGAACATAGGAAGGAATTTGTAAGTCAGAAGTAAGGAGCATTGAGGTGAAACTCAGTGTTGAGGCAATAGAGACTGTATTAACTGGTAGCCCCGTGGATAGAGTGCTGAGCATGGAGACCGGAAGTTCAAGTCTGGCCTCAGACCCCTCCTAGCAGTGTGACCCTGGGCAAGTCACTCAACCTCTGTTTGCCTCAATTTCCTAAACTATAAAATAGAGATAATAATAGCACCTCACAATAACTCACAAGGTTATTGTGAATATCCTGGCATATGGTAGCATATATAAATGCTTATTCCTATCCCCCACTTGGTGTTCATCCAAAGATCCAGAAGTATCTTGGTAAGGGAGTCTTATCTAGCTTCCTCTCTGGATAGCCAAGCTGAAAGTTACCCAGCAGCATTCATGCTCCCTGGACATATGTTGGTCCATAACCAAGAAACAAAAAAAGACTAAGCCATGGCCCTTTCTCGTTGCGAAATGGGAGTGGGGTCACAGAATCAAACCTGGAATAAAAGAAGCCCCTATGGAGAATGTTTACTGTGGCTATGGAACATTCCAGGCCAGAGCAGAGAGTTCTGGAAATGGTACTAGTAAAAGGCAATACTGAAGGCTGGGTATGGGTCTCTCCTGAGACCTCCTTACCCTCAGGATAATTTTGTGTAGTGCTTTGGAAAAGAGGATCTTGACAATCTTCATCTCTTAGAACTCATTTAGAATTATCTTTAAAGGAATAGCAATGTTTCTTATTCCCAGGGGTTAGCTAAGAAGGGTGGGGATGGCCGGAAGGGTACGGCAGGGAGGTTTTTGCTGGCTTTCTGAAGAAAGATAAATGAGTCCTATCCCAGCATGGCCTGGCTGATGTTTCTGTCTAAGAGAATGCTGGAGAAAGTTCCCTTTGTTCTATAAACAGGATGCTGCTGTCCACTGCCTGTGGTCCTGTGCTCTGGGAGAGTTTGGCATTTTTCTATTGTATCCTGCCCGTCCTGCTTCCTGTCCCCACTTCCTTTGACTACACTAATTTCTAATTGGGATCCTGGATCATGTGTCTCTCCCCTGGGCATGAGAACTGCCCTGCCCATGTCGCCTTACTCCAAGACTCCAAGCACATGTTTCTCCAGACATTAACACAATGCCCTCTAAGTAAGTGCTTAATAAATATTTGTTGAGTTGAAATGAATTCTAAACCTCACAGGAACCTTTCCCAGGTCCAGGGGCATCATGTCAGCACTTGATCCTTGGTGTTGCAACCTTTTGCCAAGATACTTTTTGGGGAACATTGTATATCACATGAACAATTTCTTTGCTCCCTCCCCCTTCCCCTTTCTTTTTTTGTGGTGGGGGGAGATAGTTGGAATTAAGTGACTTGCCCAGTGTCCTTTCGTTCTGTTCAGTCCCCAGCCTGGATCACCATTTAGCCATATGGAAGTAAGCACAGAAGGTGATCTCTCAAAGATAAAAAGTAGCATATTTTGTTGATGGTAAAAACTAGACAGTAAAAACCTAGCCAAATGAAAGCACAACATTTTTCAGGGGGGTTCCCAGCTTTGTCCCTCCAGCAGTCCTGAGGGAGACCCTGACGAGCATTCTAATCCTCATAGTTCCCAAACTGTGCTGAGCCTTGGGAATAATAAGAATGTGTATACAAGCTGCTTACCCACCAAGTTCAAAGAACCCCACATCCCACCCCGGAAAGAATCCAGCTGTTCCTGAGCAGGGGTTGGAGCCTGTAGCTGTCTGACAGGACAGTTCGGTTTAACTTTTAGGGCTGGCCATGAGGTGGGAAGGGAAATGGTTTTCTGAATTCCCCCAGGGTATAGCATTGGTCAGGAGTGATCTCAGCTTTCATCCGTGACCCCCCTCACTATTCTTGCCAGTATCTGATGTCAACAGGAAATAAGACTGATGCAACTGAATGCAAGACCAACTCAGTGCACATGCTCCAGCCCAGATCCCACCCTTCCTGCCCTGCAGGCTCCACCCTTCCCTTCTTCCCTCACCATGGAGTAGGAGCTCCTTGGTGCTACAAGGCAAGAGGAATCAGGCAGGGGATGGGGGAAGGGACAAGCTGAGCTAGCTGATGCCCATCTCAACCTCCAGCTACATGGATGTTAGAGCAAGGGGGAGGAAAAGCTTCTGTGCCCAGAGTTGTATAATCCACCTGCTGGTACCAGGCCAGCCTGAAAACTCTTCTTCTGTAGGTCTTAAACTCGAGGGCTCTCCCATTTTCTTAGAGCACAGGTCACTTAGGACTTTTCTTAAAATGTGATAGAACTCGTGCCTATATCTTTGGTGGTGGTTGTCCCTTCATGGGTTTTGGTTTACATTTCCCAGATACATTAGAATAAAACACTTTAGAGTTGGGCAGTGCTTTCCTCATGCCACTTCTGACATCTTGAGTGGCTGGACCCAAGCCTGCCATTTCAGAGAACTTGATGCTCTTTGGTGTGGGAGTTGCCCTTCTTCATGCCACAGTTGGTAAAGCTTTCATTTTGCACCAACCCTGTTAGGGCAAACATCACTGGCTCCTAAGGCTAATAACAGGGTAGTAACAACCTGCCACCTCCAAATCTGACAGTGAGTCAGGGCCCCCACCCTATGGCATGGTTCTGTTCCCAGGGTAAGATGCAGAGTGGGCTCTGCTGTTAACTGTGATCTCTTAGGACACACCCTGACCCATTACTCCCCGGATCTTGCCTGGACGCTCACCACAGAGTCTGGAAGCTGAGTATTGAGCTCATGAGGGTGTGGAGGGCGGTGAGGTTAGGAAAGAAAGTTCACTGACTTAGGGCACTAGGATTAAGTTAAGTAGATATGGTTTTATTCTAAACCATCGACCCTCTACGGAGCCCACAGTTTGCCCTAACTCCTTGGCATCATGCCCTGGCGTACCTCCAGTTGCGGTTTGAATTTGGTCCAAGCATTATAGCTATCACTCCAGCCAGCGTTTGTTGCTAGTACCTGGTTCACTGTGTAATCTTAGTTACACAGCTGTGCACTGACACCTCATAGCCATATACCTTCTATTTCCTCCTTCGGTCTGGGCAAGAATGGAGAGCCAGTGAGGGGCAGTAAATATCTTGGGGAAATTGCACAGTATAGAGACTGTTTCCATTGAGCCCCAGATATGAATGGTAAGGATGGTCTGCAATAAACTGTTGGCCTATAGCTCAGGAGGGTCATCATGCCTGAATACAGTCAACCATGCCTCGCTAAGTGCCTAGTGTACCCTGGGGTGGGCTACACAGAACAGGGGAATTAACAGACCTGGGAAAGAAACCCGGAGGGCTAGCCATAATACCCAAAATGCACTTTTCAGCTCTCATCTGCGATATTTGCTCTGTTGCCTTCCTTAGAGCTAGAAGGGACATTAGAAGCGTTTGCTCCAACCCTGTCATTTAACTCCCTACAACCCAAGGTCATACGGGTAGCAAGTATCAGAGACAAGATTCGAACTCAGGTCTTGTAACTTAACGTCATGCCTATAACAAGGTATTCTGCCCTAGGATGAGCCACTGGAGTGGGAGAAACCAGTCCTGTCTCAAAGTGAGATTGAGCAGAAAATCAAGGAGTATAACAGCCAGATCAACAGTAACCTCTTCATGAGCCTGGTAAGCCCTGCAGTGGGGAGGAATTTAGACAAGAGCAGGGAGAGGCTTCTTCCTCCAGCCTGAGGTCACAAGATCTCATTTTCTTTCTTTTTTGGAGAGACAGTTGGGATTAAATGACTTGCCCAAGGTCATATAGTTAGGACATGTCTGAAGCCAAATTTGAACTCTGGTCCTCCTGACTCCAGGGCTGGTGCTCTATCCACTGTGCCACCCAGCTGCCCCCATTTTGTTTCTGAGTAAACAAGTATTTGCTGAGTACCTAGCTTGTCCTCTTCTCTGTGCACCCTGGAATATGTCCTAGTTATTGAATATCCTAGTCCAGTTATTGAATATCTCTCTTCTTTCCCCAGAACAAGGATGGTTCCTATACTGGTTTCATCAAAGTACAATTGAAACTTGTGCGCCCAGTGTCTGTGCCTGCTACCAAGAAGGCACCGTCCCTGCAGGATGCCAAGCGACCCCCTGGGAAAAACCAGTCGGTGAAGCGCCGTACCTCCTTTTATCTTCCCAAAGACACTGTCAAACATCTGCATGTGCTGTCACGGACACGGGCCCGCGAGGTCATTGAGGCGCTGCTCCGAAAATTCCTGGTGGTGGATAACCCCCGAAAATTTGCCCTGTTTGAGCGGGCAGAGCGCCATGACCAAGGTAGACAGCCTGCCCAGTTCCCATTTCTCCTCCCCTGATTGCTTTACTAAATCTTCTTTTGGGATGCTGAGGCTTAAATGCCTTCTCAGAAAAGTGATTCAGAACTATGGGCTATTCCTGTTTCAACAAATGGGTGGGGTAGTCAGGCCAGTCGGTTGCATTGAATCCTTGGTGATCTTTGGAGCACTTGGCTCTAAAAATTGAATGATTGTGTAATTGTGCCCTGCAGTGTACCTGCGGAAGCTGTCGGACGATGAACAACCCTTGCGCTTACGGCTGCTGGCAGGACCCAGTGAAAAAGCCTTGAGTTTTGTCCTAAAAGAAAATGAGACTGGAGATGTCAATGTCAGTATCAAATATGCTCTGCTAGAGGGTTGGGGGAGTCTTAGGCCCCAACCCATGTTCTATAATAGTAGATCCCAGGCCATTTCCACATTTCTAGATCACCACCATGTCCATACTCATTAAATTTCCATTGGTTGTAGCCTAAGTGGGTTGGATTGGGGTGGAAGTGATAAAATGGGTCAAAGTAAGATATAGCAAAATCCAGGCTAAAAGATATCTCTGCATCTATCCTTGTATCAAGGTAACCATAAATATCTCTATACCAAAGACTACCTTGGAATGGACCTGGCTTTCTGGAACTCATTAAAAAAAATAGGATAGGGTTTATTCTCCTGTTTGGCGTGAAATATTCCCAACTGCCTGAATTGGAAACAATAGGGCCTAGGGAAAAGTATTAACTGGGCTTAGATCATATGGACTCACCCTGTATCTGTCTTTACCCTCAGTGGGATGCCTTCAGCATGCCAGAGTTGCATAATTTCCTTCGTATCCTACAACGAGAAGAGGAAGAACACGTGCGACAAATCCTACAGAAGTATTCTCGTTGCCGCCAGAAGATGCAGGAAGCACTAGGAGCCCGCCCCCTGGGATGACCCCCCTCTCCCCTTCTCCTTCGTGACCTCAGGGTCAGAGTTGCTTAAAGGCTTCAAGAGGCCACCAGGCTGAGTGGATGGGGGGGGTGGCAGGGGGGGCAGCACAGAATGGATGTCATATGAATGTGTCTGGGCCTGAAGAGTGAGTGTGTGTGGAGGCTTTCCAACTGAGGGGGAGTGAGCTAGGTGTGTGGGGACATAGGATGTCCTAAATGTAGCATCATGGTTGCTACTTTGGAATGACAGAGGCTGAAAAGTCCTCTTATAAAATATCGGAGCTAGGATTGAGGAATCCCTGTGGCTCATTGTGATACATCTTGGAGGGTGGTTGGGGTGGGGTTCGAAGAGCACAGTCTTCTTGGATGGTGGCATTCTCTGTTCCTTCTACTCACCACTCCCAGAAAGTATCCTTAGCTTTGAATCCCAAGGTGGCAGCTTTCAAGTAGAGCTGCCAAGTGGTGAACATCTTTTGGTGCTAAGCAGAGATCTACTCTGCATAGTTCAAATGCCCTGTCAGCTTGTTTTGGAGAGGTTGTGTTGGCTGAAGCTGAACACACTCAAGACATAGTCTTATTATGGGTGGAAAAACTTCAGCTAAACGTCATGGCTCTCTGAGGGCCATCGGTTTTCATGACTATGTGGGACCAGCCCCACTGAAGTGGAAAGATTAGGAGCTCCAGATGTATAGGGACCCTTTAGGTATATGGGGGGGGGGGGGGATAAAATGGATTTGATTTCAGTAATAACCTTTGGAGATCTAACCCAACAAGCACCCCAATTACAAAGACAAGACTGCTGGCTGGAGGTGCAGTCATGGGGAATGAGAAGGTTCAAAAGGATCCTGGCCAGCAAAAGGATTTCATTGCTGCTGGGCTTTGAAGGAGAGACCATTTGCCCAAGGTACCAACCAAAGTGAGGGCATTACCCTCACAGTATTGTCATGATTTGTATGTGATGCATGTGATGTTTCTTGATCTCAGCTGATTGACTCCCAGGCGGAGATAGAGTGTGTGAGACCTGTGGATGACTGCTGGGTGTGTCACAAAAAGGGCCCGGGGCCCAAGAGGAATCATGTAATAATAAAGCTTGGGCCAATCATTCTGCCTTGAAGGTCAATCTGTACGCCGTATTCAATGCCACAAGTATTTTTATAAAGCACTTACTCTATGTGTGTATTAGTAATATTGTCAGGTGCTCAGTGAGAGAGTTTGGCTGCTTTCAATGTTTCATTCATGCTTTATATCACCATCCCACTCCCCAGTGACTCCCCTACCCACCTTCCTTTGTAACAAATAAGCACCATCGAGTAAAACAAATCAATTCTTTGGCCACGTTGGAAAATGTAGGATAATTCCACAACTACAGTCCACTACCTGTTTACTAAGAGGCAGAAAGCAGCTGAGTGGGTGTCCTGGATCCAGAGTTCAGATAAGATACGGCACCTGTCTTCCTTGGAAATGACATTTTAGGGATGATGTGAATACTGATATTATACTATGACATTACATGGATATATAAACATATTGCAATGTTATTACATTGCAATGCTATAAGGAATGAATGAAAAAATATTAAGCATTTGATTAAGCACTATGTGCAGTGTACTGGGGATATAAATCCAAAATCAGGACAGTGTCTACCCTCAAGAAGCTTACATTCAAACGAGGAAGACCAGGCACATACGGTAGAGGGAGCCAGGGTAGGGAACTATGGTCGGGGAAGCTGTGGATCTGGGTCAATGAAACAATAGGGCAGTAAACTTACATGAGCTTTCCAGAGCTAATGGTAGTGTTGGAGGGAGAGAGTAGTAGGAAGATGGAAAATTGCCAGGGTGAAGGGGTAGCTTTGGATTTTCTTCTGGGAGCTAAGAAAGACTTGGGTGAACTGATGGGAAGTGAAAGAAGCAGAATCAGGAAAATAATCGGAGAGAAATGCCATTGTTCATTTATGTCCAACTCCATAGGCAACAGCACACTGATACTGGCCATCGCGTGGTTTGTCCTTCCCTTCTCTAGTGGACAAAGGCAAACAGGTTAAGTGACTTGCTCAGGGGCACACACACAGTGTCTAAGGCCTAATTTGAACTCAGCTCTTCCTGACTCCAGGCCCATTGCTCTATGCTCTAAGCCACCCAGCTTCCTCCAGATGAACAATGACTACAAGTTCAATGGCAATAAGACCAATGAAAGGGCTGCAGAATTATAATGGCCCAAAGAGGAAAAGAGAAGCTTCCTGTGGGTATGGAACACTGACTATAACTTAAGACTTTTTTCAATACATTGATTAGTTTTGCTGAACTTTTATTTTTTTAACTATAAGGAATAATTGTGAAAGTGGGGGAGGAGGGAGACAGGGTGGGAAATACAGGTTACAGAAAAGATTTCGGTTAAAATGTATATTTTAATAAGCTAATTCAAGTATACAAGCAGGCCAGGAAGAATCTAACAACTATGGGAACAATCAGGAAATTTTTCATAGAAGAAGGAAGGGAATAGAGAAGTGAATTTGAGAGAGCTGGGGAGGTAGAATTAACAAAACTTGGAATATAAGAGACAGGGGGAAGAGACTATAACTTTTTTTTACATTCAAGTTGAGTCAGTGGTGCCATAGTCTGGTAAGGCGGAAGAGCATATCTTTGGGGGGAAATAAGCTTGGGTTTAGACCATATCTACAAATGCCAAAGTCAGATATATATATAAGTAGCCAGTGAGCAAGACAAGACTAGATGGAAATGGGGCAGGAAAGGTTTGAGAATGTCTTTGATCAGCAAACAAAAGAGTTTCTGAGAACAGAAAATGACTTCTAAGAAAGAGCATATGTGGTTTTTGGTTGAGGTCAGCACAGATGCCAGATTCTTCTAGCCTAAGAGTCTGATTCGGTAGCATGCATGTGAGGGGCATTTAGTCATCCAATAGCCTGCAGTAGGATGGGGAGAAGATAGTCCTCTCAGCCTCATCTTTGGGACATTGCTCCCCTTTTTTCTATCTTTATACTAATCAACCTCTGGATGCTTCCATGACCTTTTCAAGCTTTAGTTCTCATTCCATAATTAATTCCATCAGAGTATTACAGAGTAGATTTCGTTGCAGGGAAACTCTAGAAAAATGATGAATATTTGAAAAGAAAAGAAAAGAAGATAATTAGAAATTTAAAAGCACCTTTCTCAGTGTCTGGTATATAGTAGGTATTATATAAGTGCTAGTTATTACTTTTACTATTCTTAAAGAAATATTTCAGCCCCAGACTACCTGGCAAGGTTCAAAGAATTTTGAGGTCAAAGGGAACTTCTAGTCCGATGTCCTTAGGTGACTTACCTACACAGCTAGTAAATATACGAGGCTCGATTTGAACTCATGTCTTCCTGACTCTGGGTTCAGCACTCTGTCCACTGTACTAGCTAGCTGCCACTAGCCTGAACTGGGGATGTGGTAGTATCAATAATTGAGAAAAAGCTGTATGCAAGAGAAATTATGGAGTCAGAAAGCAAGATTTGTCGATTAGTTGCACATATGGGGTGATAGAGGCTAAGGAATCAAGCATAATTCCAACGTAGTAAATTGACATGATAGGAAAGGAGGTGTTGTCCTTGACAGAAATCAGGAATTTTGAAAGACGGATGGGTTTCGGGGGAAAGAATGAGATCTATTTTAAACACGTTGTGTTTGAGAAGTTTACAGAACATCCAATTTGACATATTCAATAATGGATCCGTCCAATAGGTGGAGATGTTCTATTGGAACTCAGGAGAGACTAAGGCTGGATACAGAGCTTTTACAGTCATTTGCAAAGAGATGATAGTTGAATCTACGGGAGCTAATGAGGTTGCCAAGCTAACGAATACTTAGAGAAGAGCCCTGGACAGTTTTGGGATACCTCCACAGTTAGAGGCCATGATACAGATAATGAACCAGCAAAAGAAAATGAGGAACAGCCAGACAGGAGGAAAACCAAGAGAGAGCAATATCACTACACCCTGGAGAAAAAAAAGAGTATTGTATCTAAAGGGAAAGAGGGTGGTCAGCTGTGCTAAGAGTTGCAGCTAGTTCAAGAGGGATGAGACTTGAGAAGAAGCCATCAGGAGAGAGGAATATAATGAGAGAAGGAGATGGGGAGAGAGAGAATAGGGTAAATTATCTCATATAAAAGAGGCAAGAGATAACTGTTACAATGGAGGGGAAGAACAGGAAGGCAAAAGAAAATGGGTCAACCTTA
>CM053590.1:68801763-68902660 GCA_028646515.1 Pseudochirops corinnae
AAAGTACAAAATAGGAGAAGTGGGGGGGGGGGGGATAGGATGGAGGGAAATATAGTCTTTCACAATATATCTACTATGGAAATGTTTTGCATAACTACACATATACAACCTATATTGAATCGCTTATCTTCCCACTAGGGGTGGGTGACAAGGGAAGAAGTGAAAGAATCTGGAAATTGAAGTTTTAAAAACAAATGTTAAAAAAATTGTTTTTTACATGCAACTGGGAAATAAGATATACAGGCACTGGGTATAGAAATCCATCTTGCCCTACTGGAAAGTCAGAGGGAGGAATGGGGGAGGGTATAAGAGAGAGCAGATTGGGGGAGGGGGTATTCAGTAGGATTACTATTTTGAGGTGGGGGGTAGGGGAAATACAGGGAGAAAATTTGTAACTCAAAATCTTGTGGAAATAAATGTTGAAAACTAAAAATAAACAAATTTTTTTGAAAAGCCATCAGCATCCAATACATCCCCAGGATCACAGCCCCATACCCTGCCTTCCAAATGTATGTGGACCAATGGTGTGATGTTGGACTGCAGGCATTTCAGGGGAGAGAGGAAATAGGAGTGCAGGTTCCCCCTTACAAAATCAAGTAATCGATCAAAGGCCATTTATTTATTTGTTTTTTTAATATATGCCAAACTGTGCTGGGCAATGGGGATACAGAATAGAAAGATAAAAAGCAAAACGGCCCCTGCTCTCAAGACATTTAGATTCTAATTTTCAGTCATTTTCCAATCCAACTCTTCATGACCCCATTTGGGGTTTTCTTGGCAAAGATATTAAGTGTTGTGCCATTTACTTCTCCAGCTCAGTTTACAGATGATGAAACTGAGGCAGTGCTAAGTGAGTTCCCCAGTTTCACACACCTAGTAAGTGTCTGAGGTCACATTTGAACTCAGGTCTTCTCGATTCCAATCCACTCTATCTACTGAGTCACCTAGTGTAGATTTTTTTTTTTTTTTATTTTTTTTTTTTGAGGGGGAAGGCAAGGCAATTGAGGTTAAGTGACTTGCCCAAGGTCACACAGCTAGTAAGTGTTATGTGTCTGAGGCTGGATTTGAACTCAGGTCCTCCTGACTCAAGGGCCCATGTTCTATTCACTGCATCACCTAGGCACCCCCTTCTGTTCCCTTCTAGCTTTTTTGCATGCTTAAACTTGGGAACATAATTTTCTAATGTTTTTAAAAATCTTCCAAATCTTATAACAAGAGTTTCAGTGGGTTTTGAACTTATTTCTTAAAAATATAAAACTGTAACACTTACTGATTAATTTGCAAGAACTACTTAATATCAGGAGATGGAAATTTACTAGCTTTATTTCAACAAAAACCTTTCACAACTGGTGAGTGGGACTGAAAAATGAATATCATGATCAACTAAGTGTAGCCAGTGATACATTGCTTCCATATCTTTTTCAGTTATAACAGTTACAAATATCAAGTATGGAAATAAACTGGACATAAAAATAGTCTTTTGAAGCACTGTCTCACAAAATGTTAAATCAAGATTTAAAAAAAAATAAGGAAACATTCCATCACATTACTCACTAAAAACATGATTAATAATTATTTTAATTAATGTGATATATTATAATTATTTATCTTTTTCATTTAATGCTTCTCTCCCTTTAAAACTTCTCTTTGGGGTATGTCTTATGTATATGTTTATAACTTGTAAATAAGTAAATGCAAATTGAGGATGCATACTCAAAAATGTTTTGGGGTTGTTATTTTTTAGGGGGGAAGGCAAGGTAATGGGGTTGTGACTTGCCCAAGATCACACAGCTAGTTAGTATGCTCAAAAATGTTTTTACTGATCACAGTGACTAATCAAAAAACGTTTGAAGTCTGCTGTTTTAGACATTTGAATGTTACACTCATAGCCTCATAATTAGAGCTGGAAGGGAAAATGCCCTCTCTTTACATAAAGTCGAAATAGAGGTCCCCTGAGATTAACTGACATGTCCAGAATCACAAAGATATTAATGATAATTATTATCAAACAATAATAACTAGAACTTAGAGCACATTAAGGCTTGCAAAATGCATTACAAATATTATCTCATTTGATTCGTACAACACTGGGACATAAGTGCTGTTATTATCTCCATCTGATAGGTGAGAAAAACCAAGGTACAGAGAGGTTAACTGATCTGCCCCAGGCCACATGCTAGAAGGGATAGAAGATACATTCAAATTCAGGTCCTCGGATTTCAAATCTGGCCTCACATGCCCCGGTCATTGTTTCCAAGTTCTTCTGGCTGCTTCTACCAATTCAACAATTCGACGCTCATCTCCAAAGCCCAGGGCAAGGGCCTGAAGGGAAAAGGAGAGTATACCCTCGTGGATCTTACAGTCTAAGATGAAGAATAAGACACCAATAGATATAACACATCCATAAAAGAAATGGGGTGGTCGCCTTACTCGTCTAACCGCACCCTCAATTCATGGGTTTCTTTTGAACTTTAGCGCCCTCAAATGCAAACGAGCCTCAGGCTCGTTCTGACAGCTACCAGACAAGTGAGCACCTCCCAGGCACGCTTGAAGTCACAGCGGTGCCAGGGTTAGGTACGCTGGGACTGGCAGTTCGTCAGCCTGCGCGAGCTGTACATATGGGACGCGAGCGTGGCATACCGGGATTTGAAGTCTTTCGGAAGTACTTTGTCTTGCAGTCGCAGTGCACGCCGGGATCTTAATCTCCGAGGATCACTATTGGTCTGGACTCTAGGCCTGACAGCTCCAATAACCAATGGACGAACGAGGAGGGCTGAGCGGAAGTCGTTCGAGCCGGCGCAGGAAGTGACGTTACTTCCGCTCGATCTGAGGGAGTCGGCGTCCGTCAGTCAGCGGGAGCTAGGCCGGTTGTTGGAGGGCGCTGTGAGGCGCGGGGGCCCCGCGATGCTCCGCGGGCCCTAACATGGGCACCAGTGGCTCCAAGGGCCGGGGGCTGTGGCCCTTCTCGGCGCCGGCGGCGTCCGCGGGGCCAGGAGGCAGCCCCGAGCTCGCCGACACGGCCCGAGCCCAGCACGCCCTGGCCCGGGCTCGGGGCTTCCGCACCGCGCCGCCCTTCGTGTTCACCCGTCGCGGGTAAGGGCGTAGGGGGAGGCGACCTTCGGGCTTCCCTGTAGAGGGCTGACGGTCCTCGGCGGGCAGACGGGTGGGCAGGTCCTTCCATGAGGAGGCCGAGGAGGCTGTCTAGGGCGTGTCCCTGCCGAGGGCAGATGTCGGGCCTCGGAGAGATGGCTTGGTTTTCCCATTTTGACCAAGGGACTAGAGAGGAAGAATCGCCCGGCCTTTGCGTCCCCCTGCTGGAAGAAATGCCCGCCGGGGCCTGGACGCCGTGTCCTCCCTGGCTTCAGTCTCGGGCCCTGTTATTTCCGTGGGTTTCCTGACGTGTGTAGGAGGAAGAACTTGATTGGTGGGAGTTGAACTTTTGGTTTCTTTGGAGGTCCTTAAAGAGGAGGTGTGCCTCCTGCTATCGCTAGTCAGCTGGCAGTGCTAAGAGGGGGATCGGGAGGCTACTAGTTAAGAGTACTGAAGTTGGAGTCTGGACCCGACTTTGAATTCCGACTGCTAACTACCACGTCTTTGACCTTGGGCAAATCACTTTCTCTCTGGGGTTGCGTTTTTCTTCTTGTGCACAGGCAAGGAGCTGGACCATCTGTAGTCAGGTTGGCTTAATCCGAGAATAGCCGAAGACCAATATGAAATATTTACAAGTGTTGAAGAGAGCCTAGTTGCCGAAGGTTTTAAAGTCACCACACTGAAGATTTTTGAACAAGGTGCATAGTCAAACCTATTTCAGGAATATTAGTTTGGCAGCTGGGTATAGAATGAATTGGAGGGAGGAAAGGCTAGAAGCAGGAAGAACATTAAGGAAGCTGTTCTAATCATCTAGGCTTGTAGTCTCCAAACTTTTTTGATTTGGCACCCTATTAGTAAAATTTTGAGCCTGCCACTCCACATATGAAATTTACTTTTTATAAGCGTATATATTCTGGACTAATAATTATGCATATTTCTTTGACAAAAATTGAAGTTAATATGGTGAGAAGAAGACGAAATGGTATTTTATTATAGAGTTTGAGTAGGAGTGGCATGGTCTGATTTGTATAGTAGGAAAATCACTTTGGCAGCTCTGTAGAGAATGGATTGGAGAAGGGAGAGACTCAAGACCAATTAGGAAGTCATTGCAGTAGTCCAGACATGAGGTAATGAAAGCCTGAACTAGTGTGGTGGCCATGAGAGTAGAAAGAAGGGGACAGGTAAGAGATGTAGGTAGAAATCATAAGATTTGGCAGCTATTGTATGTGTGGTGTGAATAAGACTGAGAAGTTGAGTATGACAGGAGTTTCCAGACCTGGATGACTAGAAAAATGGTGATGCTCGCCACAGCAATGGAAAGTCTAAAAGAGAAGAGGGATTGAGGAGAAAGATAAGGCCTGTTTTGGACGTGTTGCATTTGAGATAACTGTAGGACTTCCAGTTCCAAATAGGCAATTAGTGATGTGGTAATGCAATTCAGGAAAGAGACTAGGCCTGGAAATCACCAAGTGAGGGTAGACAGAGGAGAGATGAGGTGTCCCCACAGAGGACATAACTGTGGAGCAATCAGACCAGGAAGACAACCAAGAGCAATCAGTTTCACTACCCCCTGGAGCGGAGATACTGGCCAGAAAGAGAGGATGGTCATTGGTGTTAAATGCTGCAGAGAGGTCAAGAAGAATGAAGACTGAGAAAAGGCCATTCAGTTTGCCAGTTAAGAGGTCTTTGAACAGAGCAGTTTTGGTGGATTGAGGACTCAAGGATAATAAGGAAATTGAGAATCTGGGAGAATGAAAGGATGGTGATGCAAGGTTGTCATACTCATTGCTGGCAGCTCACAGAACTCCCAAGTGCAAACGGCATCAGATCAAAATGTAATTGAGAAATGTTTAACAAAACAAAAATACAATACAACATAGAGGTCTTCTAAGTGCATCTTTGACCTGCAGGAATCCATTCCTATTTGAGTTTGACACCACTGCCTTAGACAAAAATAGGGAAATTTCACAGAGGAGAGGAAATAATGTAATGGACTCTTACCTGCTGACCAATAATCTAGAGCAGGGAGCCAGCCTAGGGGCACCAGCCATAGCCATGAAGTGATCTAGAGAGTAGGATATGAGTGTGCTAAGATTTAGGGACGAGGGTACCCAGTAGTATCTTTAAAACTACTGTTGCAGGTGCTAGGATCTAAGCAATATTATAACTTCCTTTAAAAGTTCACTCCTTCATAGAAAGAACGAAGTGGGAGCTTGTATAACTATTGAAGACCAGGGTGGAGAGGGGCAGAGTAGGGAAATATTGAGTCTCTATGGATGAATTAAGATAGTGTGGTTCAGAGCCCTATAATTTGCAGGGAAGGTGGGGTATTAGAATAATGCCTAACCATTTTGGTGGTTTGGAGACCTCCTACTTTGTGTTGGGGATTTTTTCCTAATTAGCATCATTTATTTTTCTCTCCCTTACCTCTCATTGGGGAAAAAAACTAAAGGAAAAACAAAATCCTTGTAACAAGATAGTGAAAGCAAGACAAATAGCTATATTGGTTATGTCCAAAAAAAAGTATTTCTCCTTCTGCATCTTGAGTCCATCACCTTTCAGTCAGGAAGTGAGTAACATTCTTCATCAGCAGTCCTCTGCAAACCATGGTTGGTCATTGAATTGATCAGAGTTATTAAGTCTTTCAAAATTGTATGCATTACAGTGTTGTTATTGCATAAATTGGTCTCTTGGTTCAACCCTCCACTTTGGAGACCACTGGTCTAGGCACGGCTGGTGAAGACCAGAACAAAGATAAGATCCCTTTGAATGGGGAATGGGGGAAAGGTGTTACAGGAGTAAAATAGAAAAAGCTTTGCAAATGGCTGGATAGGTAGAGTAAAGCAGAGGAGAGAGCCAAAGACTACTGAACTTGCAAACCTGACTGATTTGAAAGATGGTGGTGTCCTCAGCAGAGGGGGCAGGATGGGATTAGGAAGGTGGATAAGGATTTCTGTTTTAGCTGTGTTGAATGTGAGATACTGGTGAGTCACTGAGGTAGAGATGTCTAGGGGACAGTTGGTTTTTACACGACTAGAGATTCCTCTCAACTCCTTTGAATATTCTTATTTTTCTTAGAAACACCACTATCCTTCCAGTCACTGTAATCCACAACTTTAGTTATATTTCATTCTTTTTCCTTCACCTTTCTCCCTTCTACCCGCATTAGTTGTCAGTGTTCAGTATTCTGCTTCATCAATCTATATTGCATCCATGCCTGTCTCTATAATCACAAAAGTTCAGGCCTTCATCTTTTCTGGTCCTAGACCAGGGTGGAGAACTTGTGGCCTCAAGACCACATATGACCTGGGTTTTGGCCTTTTGACTGAGTCCAAGTTTGACAGAACAAATCCTTTTATTAAGGGGATTTGTTCTGTGAAGTTTGGACCCAGTCAAAGGGCCAAAGTTGAGTTTTAGACTATTTCAAAAACCTCTTGATTAGTCTTCCTCCTTCCATCCTCTTGTCTCTCCAATTCATATACCATACTGTTGCCAAAATACTCTTCCCTAAGGCACAGGTATGACCATGTCATCCCCCACCCCCTAAAAAAAATCTTCAATGGCTCCCTGTTGCCTCTGTGATGAAATTCAGATTCCTCAGACTGGCTTTTAAGATCTTCCGTAGTTTGTCTTTCTCCTACTTTTCCACTCTTATGTAATTCTCCATCACTTCTTCTACATTCCAGCCAAACTGACCTGCTAACTTTTTCCCTTCTACAGCATTTCCATCTCCAGCCTCCATGCTTTTGGCCAAGTGGTTTCCCTTGTCTGCAATGTGTGTTCTCTTTACTTTTGCCTCTTGGGATTCCTAACTTTCTTCAAAAGCTCAGGTGCCACTTCCTACAAGAGGCCTTTCCTGATTCTTCCCTACCTTTTCCCAAAACTGTTGGTGCTCACTCCTTGACATTACTTTACATTTTTTTGTAAAGAGACAAAAGATAGGGAGTAGCTCCCTTAGGAGACCTGGAAGAGGATGGAGTTGCAGTACTATCAAAGATACAAGTACAAGATTTGACCTTCACAGGAAATGAGCCTACTTTCAAAGATGAAGCCAAGGAGATGAGAATGGAAAATATTTGTTGCCATTTAGTTGTTTCAATTATGTCTGATGCTTCATGACCTCATTTGGGATTTTCCTGGCAAAGATACTGAAGTGATTTTCCATTCCCTTCTCTATCCCCTTTTACACATGGGAAACTGAGGCAGACAGGTAAATAACTTGCCCAGGGTCACACAGCTGGTAAGTGTCTGAGGCCAGATTTGAACTCATGAAGATGAGTCTTCCTGAGTCCAGACCCAGAGCTCTATCCGCTGTGCCACCTAGCTTCCCATCCCCCCCATCTCCATCAGCTTCCCATCCCCCCCATCTCCATCACCGTCCAGTTCCCCCCAAAGTAGTTAGTGTCAGTGACTCAGGGAAATCATGAAGATGCCTACCCCTTATCTCCCTAACACCCTCTTTTCTGAAGATAAGAAGACTCTAGCTTAACTCCTTCAAAGGAAGCTAGTAGGAATTTTGGGGAGTCCTGTGACTCCCAAGTCCCTGATAAGTAGGATTAGATCCCCTATTTTCTCCATGGGACTGGAAGAAGAGCCTAGTCACTTAAGGTGTCAGCTCTTGGGCTGATGAAAAACCTATAACTGGGGTCCTATTTGGCAGAATATTTAGGGGTTAAGCAGTAATGTTAGTTATCAGAATTTCTGAATGCCATTTAGGCCTAACCTGGAAAGTTTGTGTAGGTGGGGACTTGCTGCATTGAAATCCAAGACTGGAACCATTTTCATTAGTATCTAGCTTAGGGATGGAATAGGAAATGCCATGATCCTGAGACCTCTCCGTGTCTGCCAACAAATTCTGTTGGCTGAAGTTGGTATGGGCTTCCTGCCATCTTAGAGCAGGCATCAAGACTCTGGCTTTACCAGCTGTTCCTACTGAGGCAAAGCACAGCAAGCCCAGACCTCTGGCAGAAGCTTCTTCTCAGAGCTTAGCAGGCTCTGAAGTCCAGGGCCTGGCCATGGAACTTTACTCCACAGAGGCCCTGTGTTTGAATGGGCTCCCTCTGGTAGCACCATGGCACTGAATCCTTACAGATCAGAGAGTTCTGGGGCTAGTGGGCATCAAACAGTTCACCTTTTAACTCTTCTCCCAGTGTCTGAGCATCCCCTGCTTCTCTGTTCTATTTCCTCCCTTAATTGGGTCCCTGAAGCTTCAGAGAAAGAATGTCTCCAGGCCTGCTAGCCTATTTCTCCATCTCATCCTCTACTAAAGTCCCTTACGTCATGACTTTTTATCTCTGTGACCTGGGTTGTCGTTGGGAAGTTCTAGGCAGTACTTTGGGTCAGACAGTAAAAATGTATTAAGTTCCTGCTATATACCAGGCACCGAACTAAATGCTAGGGATGAGATGAAAAAGAGGCAGAAGACAGACCCTGCCTTCAAGAAGCTCACAATCTAATGGAGCAAGCAAACAACTATGTACAAACTTTTGTACTTATTTTGGGGGGTTGTTGGATAAGTGATGCTCCCTGAGCCTTGATTCCATCAGTGGAGCCAGTGGTCCTGATGGCACTTTGTCCTCTGCCCCTACAGTTCCATGTATTATGATGAAGATGGTGACCTGGCCCACGAGTTCTATGAGGAAACAATTGTCACCAAGAATGGGCGAAAGCGTGCCAAGCTGAGGCGGGTGCAGAAGAATCTGATCCCTCAGGTGAGGGAGAACAGGAGATGCAGGGCCCCTCCCCAGCCTCTACCCTCATCCTGTGTTGTCCTCATAAAATTGGATGGGGATTATTCTCCCAAACAAATGAAGGCTCAGCAGAACCACATTCCCCTGGACCAATTTATGCTTTGATCATTACTTCTATGAGGCCTGCCTGGAAGTACAGTGCTTCTTGGGACAGTGTCTTCAAGGATGGTTTAAGCTGAAATGGCCTCCATTTGCCTTTATGCTCCTTTTTTTATTAGTTGAGGCTGCTATGAAGCCTGGTAAAAGATTATAGGGTCCATGTACCCCTCATATTAACTCCATTAGTCATACTGCCCTTATGGATTGAGACATTGTGGGACAGGAAAAGCAAAGCCAGCCCAGCAGGGCTCACAGTCTGTTTGGGGAAACCTGGCTTACACATAGGAGACAACAGGACAGTCTGCACTCAGACGTCAGGCTGGGCTGGCATTCACCCCACAAACTTTTATGAAGAACCTTCTATGGTCAGTGAGCTATGCTAGACCCTGGAGGAGTGACAAAAGATCATTGGAGAGAGAGAGAGAGAGGAGAGAGAGAGAGAGAGAGAGTGTGTGTGTGTGTGTGTGTGTGTGTGTGTGTGTGTGTGTGTGTGTGTGTGTGTAAACCCAAAGTAGAGTATAAAAAGGTGTTTAAAAGGAGTTTAAAGTGCTTTGTTATTAGATAAAAGAGAAATTAGTTGCAATAGCTGACATTTATATGGAGTTTTAAAAGTTTACCAAAGTACTTTATGTACATCCTCTCCTTTTAGATTTACAATAGTCCTGTGAGGTGGGTGGCACCTATTCCGGTTTTACAGATAAGAAAATTGAGGGTGAGAGGTTAAGTGACTGGGCCATGATTAGTTTCACAGCCACTAAATATCAAAGGTGGACTTGGCACCCAGGCCTTTCTGACTCTCGGTTTAACATTCCATGCCTGATGTTATACTGCTTCCAGAGGAGTATGGGGAGGCAAGACTGCAGGAGACTTAAGGAGAGAACGCTGGGGCCTGAAGCAGTTAAAAGGAAGGCTTCCTGGAAGAGCTAGAACAGAGGCAGGGCCTAACCAATATCAATTTTGTTTTCAGGGTATCGTAAGGCTAGACCACCCTCGCCTCCACGTGGATTTCCCGGTGATCATCTGTGAGATGTGAGCCCTGCAGCCCCTTGCTGCTCACACCCCAAGCCTGTGGGGTGGTGGGTATGGACATCTGGGTAGAAGGAGGGGCAGCAGGGCCAGAAAGAGGCCTTGGCTGGGGACAACTCCCCACTTCCTTGGCAGGGCACCCCAAGCTGATGAGTCCACAAGTTCAAAGTGTGGGTCCTGACAAGAGGTGCCTGGATTAAAGCAGCAGCCCCAGAATGAATTCCACCTGACATGGGCCCCTGATGGGCCACATTTTTTCATCTGCAAGCCAAGGGGTGGGGAAGCTGGGTACCCAGTTCTGTTTCTTCCACAGTACTGGGTGATGTCAGTTTGAGGGAGGGTCCGGGGATAAAGGATAGTTGGCTTGGTTCACTGGAATAGGTATTTTCTTCAGGATCTGAGTGCCTGGGTAAAGGAAGGGGGTAGGATACTCACTTTCTCTTCCTGAACTCCAAAGCCCCACCCCCACCCTCCAATATTCAGAGGAGTGTCAGGAAATAAAAGCTGGGTGAAGGCTCAGGCCAGGAATTTCAGGGTACAATTTCTTTCCTTGTGACCTCAACCACCTCTCCCAATACCCTTCCCCCTCCTGTTTCCTTGTAGCATGTACCTCTCCCTCTGCCCAGCATGGGGCAGGAGAGGCCTGGGGCTTGGTCACTGTCAGGGAGACAAGGGGACACAGCACTTTACAAGCAGGGTTTCTTCTTTTCCTGGCCTTTCCTCTTGTGTCCCCAGGGGCTGTGGGGCTGGCCATGGGGAGCTTTGCTATGCACAAGCAGTACCCTCCTTTTTCCTTCCCCTCACATTTCTGAGCATTTCAGCCATTTGCTACCTCGATTCCTTCCACCCCCGAGGGAGGCTGGTCTCAATGAATCTCACAACCACCTCTGATCCACTGCCCCACTCCACTTCTCACTTCTAGCCCACAATTATCGCAGCCTGCTGCAACTGAAGGATTAGAAGGTCTCTTATCTGGGATGGGTTTCACTTCCTACACTGTGATCCTCCCCAGCTTCACCTCCCTATACACATATACACCTGGTCCCTGAGGGCATGGTTGGAAACTGACAGGGGCAGTGGATCTTCTACATGGGAACCCTAGAACTGGGAGAAAAGCATAAACTCTAAGGATATGGGGGAAAGGGCCCTTGCTCAGTACCCCTGCTAGACTGCTTGAGAAGCCTCTTTGTTTCTTACACCAACCCCTTCTTGGGAGAAAGAGGGGGGTTTCCACGCACTACACTTGATGTGTCCTTCAGGCCTGTGCCCATCAGCTCTGGAGAGCACATTCACAACCAACCCCCCCCTCCACCCCATAATGATAGGCAATTCTGCCCACCTGGCAAACTTACCCCTATCTCTTTAGTGCCCTGGCCTCTCTCACCTGGTACTGTGCTGGCCCAATCTCTCCCCCAAGCTGCTCACTTCCTGCTAGTGGGCGTGGCCAACTGGGTCCAACCTTCTGCTCTGTAGGAGCCATCTGGGCAGGGGTGGGATAAGGAGACCACAGAAGGGAGACTTATAATGTGAAGGTTTGTAAATAGTCTATGTCCATGATATTGTTGAAGAAGAAATTCAGTCTGTTTACTTTTTAGGATTCTTTTTTTTTTTAATTCCTTTCTGTGCAAACTGTGCTTTTTGTGTGAATGTGACAGAGAGAGGTCTGGGGCAAAAGTGATAATAGAGGGGGAAAGGCTGGTTGCTCTCTCCCCCAGCCCAGGCTGGTGTGCCCTTTTGTTCAATTTAAATAAAATTATTTGTAGATCGATCCCAATGAGTGAGCAGTTTATTGGGAATGGAAACCTTTAGACGGTACCCTGGGGCAGAGGATATGGGAGAGAAGGCAGCAGCAGAGGTGCTCTGGCCTGTAATCCTCCACCTTATCTGGCTGAAGCGGCAGCTCCATTTGTGCCTTGGGAATTGAGCCGTGGGCCCCTGGAAGCCCTCCAAAAAGCTTCAGATGGTCTGTCACTGTTTGCTGCTCCCTCAAGGAGCTGTGTTGTGCCAGCTGCTCCCCCAGCCTTCTGGCAGTAGGGGGCAGTATTTGTATGACCAGAAAGATACTCCTCTCCAGCTGACAGAAGAGGGGGATTGGCATGGCCTCGAGGGGCAGGAAGAGTGGGGGACTAGCGTCCCTGGCCATGTTTTAAGGATAAGGAGTGGCTCGCTCTTAGAAGATGGTGCTATGAGATCCATTTTTTCTCTAATAGTTGCCAACTTTACGAAATGAAAAGATTAGGAAAAGTTAGAACTGATTGCTGTTCATAAGCCTTTAAAAATAAGAAGCCATACTGCATCTGGAACAGTACTGGACTTTGAATTCAGAAAAAAGACCTAGGTTCACATCCTGCCTCATAAATAAGCTGTGTGGCCATAAGCATATTCCCTTCTCTGAGCCCCAGACAGGTTGTTAGACATTGACCTTTGAATCTTGTAATTCATGAAAAGTAGGCTTGGTGGATGTTTCTATCTCCTCTCAGAAATGGGCATTTATAAATTTAAAACTTTAATTTGGTTTTTCTAGGGAAATACTTTTTCCAGAATGATAATATGGGTGAAAACAGGATTTTACTGGCCAATTTTATCTGAGATTGACTCATCTGATGTCTTGTGTTCCACATCCCACATGTTTGGTACATTACACAGAATTGAACCTAGCTGAGATCACGGGGCCAGACTGGGCAGAACAGAACACGATAGCTGGGAGAGCTCCCACCAAAGAGAGAAGTCACCTCAACAGCTGAGGAAGCTGGGGGCAGCAGCACCACTTTACTGCCCATTGCCACCCCAAATTTGTTTTAGGGACTGGGTAGGTTTTAGAAAGGGGAGCTTGGCCAGATAGATGACTGTCCTCCAATTTTCACTCCTTCAGCTGGTAATGGAAGTTCCTTTCTTCTCCAAGACTGTCTAGTAACTCAGTCTTTTTCCCAACCCTGACTCCCCTCTACCACTCTCACTAAACTTTGCTTCATCCTAGCATAGAGAGCTGTCCACAAGCTGTTCTTTCCCTTTATCTGAGAAGAAAGCCATCATGTAATCTGTCTGTCTCCAAGTGGTATTGGGCACAGCTATGTCTTCAGATTTGGTTGGGGCGGGAAGGTGTCATGTCAATGAATTTAGCAGGGGTGGGGAAAGTGTTCTGATGGTCTCGTGTTGGGGAAGTCTGTGTGTGGTGGAGTTCATGTCTGATTCTGGTTCTAGAAACTCAAAACATCCAAGTAGCTTTTCTGTCTTTCTGTGTGTCTGTCTCTGATTGGAGCAGTGGTACCCCAGTATTCTCAGGAATCCCAACAACCTGCTTCCAAGCTGAGAGTTCTCTGGATTCTGGAGAGGACATCTCATAAATGCCAGGCTAAGAGGGAGATTATAGGTGATAAAAGATTTAGGGGGGCAGATACCATTTCCAACCTTGACTCTTGCCCCTTACCCAGGTTACTGCCAGAGTCATCATGCCATCCTCTACCCCTCCCCAGGGTTGAACAGGAACTCTGCCCTGGGATGGGTTTGGTTCATCTGATCCCCAGAGCTGGGAACAATGAGGGTAGAAGCCGACACTTCCCTCATTCCCAGTGGCCTGAGCTCACTTCCTTCCTCCTTAGGGAGCCTCCCTACCCTGACCAGGGGCCAGGGCTCTGCTCTGCTTTTCTCTCTTTCTCCCTCCTCCCATTCACTAGGGGCTCTTTTTAACGAGGTAATTGAGGATTTTAGAAGCCCCTGGTCCATCTCTTACTGTTTCAGTTAATTCTCTCCATCCCACCCATGCCCTCACAGCCTGAGCATAGCCCAGGGAAGGAGTTTCAGGGACATAACCTCAAAGGATCTAAGGGTCTTAGAAATTGAGTAGCCAAGTCCTTCATTGTACAGATGAAAACACAAAAACCAGACCTCTCTTTTATGGGAAAAATGTCAAGGGAGCCAAGAATTAGGTATCATTTGGTATCCTGAGTGCAAGGAAGAGGATGAGCTTCCTGGATTATATAGTATGGAGGGAGAAATCCATTAGTCAAATCAAGTATTAGTCATTAGCCACCAACAAACACCTTATTCCTAGATGAAGACATGAATGGCCTTAAGGCAAAAGCCCTTTCCCTAACTCTACTTGCAGTCAAGCTACTTAGCTAGGCTTTGTCTCCATTTTCCTAGGGGAGCTAAGAAAGCAAAGTGGAGACCTAACTGACCAGACACATCTTAGGCAAATCTTCTCTTCAAATAGAGCTAGCCTCTCAGTGCCCCCTGCTGCTACACACCCCTCCAAGAGGAGAGAGGGTAGCAGTAGTTTGTGAAGAGAGGAAGCCCAGACACTCATAGATGCAGATAATACACACAGTGCTCCAGTATTCTGCCAACATACATCCACAAACTCCAAGGAATTTAGAATTGTAAGGAATCATCTAACCCCATTACCTTTTACAGATAAGGATTCTCGAGCCCCAAAGATGTTGAAACTTGTCAAAATCCACACAAATAGGTGCCAGTGCCAGGATTCAATTCCAAATTGGCTTAAAAAGTTGTGGTTTTGCCACTATACACATGCACAAAGGAATTCACGCATAAACACATGTGCATATATGAGAATATGTATATACATATTTTTGGTTCTGAAGGCTTTGGGTGGAATTTCTCCTCTGCTCTCAGTGGAAAAAACCTGACTCAGCTCCTGGAAGTTCCTTCTCTTCCCCTCCACCTCCCCCCCCACCTTCCTGCCTCTTCTCTCCACACCCCCCACTCCCAGCTCACACTCCATACACAGATAAAGCTTTCTTCCTCAGTGCCCAGCCTGGTCCCACCCTCTAGCTCTTCTCCCTTCCACTTCAGCTCCTTCAGTGGCCTGAGCCACTAGCCTGGCACTGCCCCTAGCTTGGTGATTGAACTCAATGCCTGAACAAGCTTACTCATTTTCCCTTTTGACTCAGGTCCCTCTCACAGTCAAGAGGCCAAGGGGGAGATGGAGATGTCTGAAGCAGCTTCTCCCTCCTCTTCCCACTCCTGTCTACTTCCTGCCCCACCACCCTCTGCCTACATTATCACCCCTTCACAGCTGAAATCCCTGTGGGGAAAGACTACTCCCAACTTCTCTGACTCCCTGATCCCTGCTTGGGACTTTTAAGGCTCCCAGAGGCCAAGGATATTTATGGAAGGGGAGGAGGTGACCCAACCCAAGATAAGCCCCTAAAGAAAAGCATGGACTGGGGATGCCGGAGGGAAGCTGGGAGAGATTCTGGCCTCTTCCTGCCCACCCACCCGCCTCTGGTCATAGGTCTTTTCCTCTTGGAGGGGCAGCAGGAAATGAGGAAAGGGAGGGGATAGGACTTTAGTAGGAACACCAGGCACTGGGACCAAGCACAAGAGAGGCAGGAGGCAGCCAGAGCCAATGCATCCTAGTGAAGGGTAACAGAGAGTAGACAAAGCAGAGGAGTTCTGAATGATGTGGAAAAGCAGGAAGAAATTGCTCCTGGGGCGCTTAGAAGAGCAAAAGGATCAGAAATAGGGGCAGCTGGAAGAGAGCATCCATCCCATTTTCTTGGCCCTGATTTACCCAAGCCACAGGCATTAACAGAGAACCAGGCCCCTGATACAGGTGAGCATGGCCAGCTATGCTGGTGGGGGTGGGGGTGGGGGTGAGGGAGTACTCATGGGTCCCCATTTCTGCCCATAGGCTTATGTCTTGAGTCTCTCAAATAAGAGGAGGCCACCACAGAGGGACCTGTATTTGGTGGAGAGAGATGCTATCTTATGAGCCTTTGTCCAGGGGAAAAGCAGCATTTGGATTTTGGACTGAGATCTAGCCTCTTGAACAAAAAGGGGAGTCTTCCTGCCTATGGGTGGCCGATCATGGGGGGAAAGTCTCCTACAAGGGGGGGGGGTGAAGCTGAGAGACAAGAACTAGGAAGGGTAGTGGGAGTCTGGGGCCCTATAGCTGGCAAAGCAGGTATTTGAAGAGTTAAGCCAGCAGGAGGTTGGGAGCACTGGAGCTTCCTGCAGGGTTCTTCACGAGTTTCCTGCTCTACTTCGAGAGCTCAGAAAGCTCTCTTGGCCTCCCTTTTGTTTGAAGCCAGGAGGCCCCCTCCCCAAGCCCAAAGTTCAGCCTTGTCCACATTCCCCCACTCCCAACAGCAGCCAAAGGGGAAGGGACAGGTTGTTGCTAAGAGGAAATGGGAAGAGGGAGGTCTCTGTCCTCTGGGCCTCAGTTTCCTCCGAAGTTATACAAGGAACTGGGGGGTAAGACCCTCTACCTCAGCAGCTCCTCTCCCTCTTCCCTTCCTAATCCCACTCTCCCCCAGCCCCAAGACCAGGTGGCCACCAGCCTCCTCCCTCAGCCCAGTCAGGCATTCCCTGGACAGAGGCCTGTTGTCTTAACTACGAAGGCATTCAGTCAAAGCCCCAGCCCCCGGAGGGAGTCTGTGGGGCCCACTGAGAGGAAGAGACCAAGCTGTTACCCACCCTCGCTCCTCCCCATCCCCCACAGCGCTTTCAGATGGGCTGAAGGCCTGGGGGCATCTGGGCAAGGATCCCACCAGGCACCATCTGAAGGGGCCTAGGGTTCAGCGATCAACCAGAGTCTGGGCCACTGGGGAATACGGGGGCGAGGGGAGGAGGGACTTTGACCAGCTGCAGTGACAGGGTTATTGTTGGTGGATCTGTAACCCTGTGCCCAGGAGCTGAAAACTGCCCCCTTCTCCAGGAAAGGGGGAGATGAGCCACAGGGCACAGCGTCACAAGGAAGAAGAGAAGAGACTGCCAGGAGGTCCTGGTCGGCCCGGGTTATCTCCTCCATCTGCGCTCCCACCTCCTCCCTCCTCTCCACCCCTACCCCAGCCCTTTCAGGGGTTAGTTTCTGCCTGTCTCTTTAAAGGGCTAAGCGCCTGGGCAGGAGCCGGACTATACCATTCACGTCACGGAGAAGAGGGAGACCTAGTTAGGACTCCCTGCTCCGCGGAGGTGCGGGGCGGAGGGAGATCCTGCAGCACAAGGCATTTTTGCGTTCCCAAGTGAGAACAAGCGCTTTTCCTTACAGGGTACCAGGGGGGCTGCTCGAGAAGGGTCTTGTCCAACCTGGCAGCCCAGAACATCCTCCCCCACCTGGCGCCCGGCAGACTGCCCTGGTCCCGCCCGCCCTCTGATCTTTAAAGGGGCCGCGCGGGGCCGAGGGGGTGGGGCCGTGGGAGGGAAAGTTGGGACAGTTGTGAAGAACCGAGTGCGGGCTACGGGGTCCGGGGCTTTGGGTGCCGGTGGCCATGGGGGTGGCTCGGGCCGTCGGTGCGAGGTGAGTAAGTGCGGGCGGCTCTGCGCCCCCAGACTCTCCTGTGGTACCGGCGCCCCCAGCCTTGGCACCGGTGCCGGCGGCCACCCTGGGAGCCCGGCCCGCTCCCGGCTCCCAGCCCGGGCCAGGAGGGAGCGGGACCCACGTGCGGCTGGGGGCGGGGGACTGGGGGCCGAGCGGCCAACAAAGGGGGCTTGTTCTGCCGCGAGGGGCCCCGGGCGGGGAAGGGGGAGCTCGAACGCACTGGCCAGAACGGGGAGCTGGGGCGGCCGTGGCCGTGGCCTTGGCGGTGGCCGAGTCAGCATTCCGGGCTCGAAGGCTGGAAGGGAGCCCTGCCCTGCCCTGCCCTGCCCCAGCCCAGCCGGCAGTCGATCCCCACCGTGGGAGGTCCGGCCTGAACTCCCTCCTGGCGACTCTCGGGGCTTCCTTTGTTCTTTCCTGGAAGAGCTGAGGCTGAGCGGCAAAGGAAGAGTTGATAAGATTGGGGCTGCAGGGGACCCCAGCCTCTTCGAACAGGGAGGCCCGTGGTCTAGTCCAACCCGTCTATTTTACACGTAAGGAAAGTGAAGCGAGATCCTTTAACCACAGTGTTGAGGGACTTCGTAATAGATATAATTAAAAGTTCGGTATAGCTAACTCGGATTGGGGGAGGAAGAATAGGAACCGGCCTTAGGAAATCCCAGAGCTGCTCCAGAGACCGCCACTAATCCCTTCCTCTCCCACCTCCTAGCAGGTCCTGAGCCCACCCTTCAGCTTGCAACAGGAGCCACCAAGGATGTGGGCAGCGGCTGGGACGGTCCTGGCCCTGACTGTCTTGGCGTCCCTGACATCAGCAGGGCCCAGAAGTGAGGAGCCAAAGCCCACTGCCCCACCCATCTTTACCCGTCGACCCTTTCTGGTAGCTTGGAATGCCCCAACCCAGGACTGCGAGCCTCGATTCAAAGTCCCTCTGAACTTACGTATCTTTGATGTTGAGGCTTCACCCAATGAAGGCTTTGTGAATCAAAGTCTCACCATCTTCTATCGGGATCGACTGGGCTACTACCCATACCATGACTCCAATCTCAGACCAGTCCATGGTGGTGTACCCCAGAACAGTAGCCTGATAGACCACCTAGAACGACTGCCGGATGTTGTTAGGCACTATATCAGATCTCCAGATCGAGAAGGCCTGGCGGTTATTGACTGGGAGGACTGGCGCCCAGTCTGGATCAGAAACTGGCAGAGCAAGGATGTGTACCGCAAGGTATCACGCCAGCTCGTCAGTTCCCGACACCCCACCTGGTCACCAGAGCAGGTGGGCAAGCAGGCCCAGTATGAGTTTGAATTTGCTGCCCGGCAGTTCATGCTAGAGACCCTACGGTGGGCAAAGGAAACTCGACCCCGACAACTATGGGGTTTCTACCTCTTCCCTGACTGTTACAACCATGACTACGTGCAGAATTGGTCCAGCTACACAGGCCGCTGCCCGGACGTTGAGGTCTCTAGGAACGACCAGCTGGCCTGGCTCTGGGCTGAGAGCAGTGCCCTCTATCCTTCCATTTACCTGGATCCCATGCTAAAATCCTCTTCCAACTGTCGAAAGTTTGTACGTTCTCGTGTGGAGGAAGCCCTGAGGGTGGCCCGGGAGCACCACCCTGGCTACTCCCTACCAGTCTTCGTCTACACACGTCCTACCTACACCCAGAGCTTCACAGGGCTCAGCGAGGTAACCCAGGTGCCACCTGAAAGAGCTAGTGGTGGGAGGGGACACAACACACCATGAAGGAAGTGACATGTGGGTGCTGTTGGGGACCTTGGAATGGAGAAATCAGAAAGATAAAGGATCTTATAGACTTCCTGACTAAACCCCTCATTTTACAAATTGGGAGACTGAAGCCCAGAAAAGGGAAGGGATTTACAAATGCAGGGGATCATAGATTCCCAAGACTTGTTGCTATAAGGAGACTTAGAGACCATAAAGGCCAACTCCCACCCTTTACAAATGAAGGAAGTGAGGCCCAGAGGGGATTCAGTGTTGAGGATGAGGCTATCTCCAGGAGGCCAGAGTGAGCCTACTGCCTCAGAGTCTGTCTGCTCTCAGGGCAGAAACCTCCCCAGCACAGAGTTCCAGCTGTCTTCAGGCACTGTGGCCCAAGGGAGGAGGGTGAGATGGGAAGAAAACTCGGGGAATTCCTCTAAGTTTGGATAAAGTCTAGCTATTATCCCTGTCCTAGAGTTTCCAGAGTGGGAGGAAAGTTGGTTAGACCCCTTGCAGGAGGGGGTACCTGGCATAAATTTCTTTTTTCTCCCTTCTCCATCTCCCCCAAAACATCTGGAGGGGATAGAGAGCAGGCATGGACTTGTCTGACACGGGCCACTCTCTCTGATCTGAGGCTTGGAACCATGCCCAGACAAGCCTAGGGAGACAGGCAGGGGCTGCAGAAGGTGGGAGGAAGAAAGGGAGGAACCTGCTCTTTACCCCACCTCTCCCTACAGCTCTGATCCATCCTCTCATTCCTCCTCCTAGATGGACCTCATCTCCACCATTGGGGAAAGTGCAGCTCTGGGGGCGGCCGGGATCATCTTCTGGGGAGATGCAGATTATACCAGGAGTCCGGTAGGTGGAGCCACGGGCCAGAAGGGGCCAGGCGTTGCCTATGGACTGACCTAACTAGTGACTTACCCTTTCCCAAAAGAGGGAGAGGCTACTTTACAGATGGGGAAACTGAGGCTCAGAGAGCAGAAAAGACTTGCAAAAGTTCACCCAGTCACTTCATGACAAACATAGGACTAGAATCTAGGTTTTCTGATTCTCCGCCTAAGGTTCTTTCCATAGTCTAAAGGAGAAAAACCAAAAACCATCTACCCCCCCAAAAAAAAACCAAAACCCAAAAACCCACATCCCCAAAACAAACAAGCCTCTTCTGGGATGCACAGGCAACATAGTTGCTCACACAATCAAGAAAGGCTTCTCTGGAGAAGTTAAGTTATCAGAAAGCAGGAAGAAGGGCAGGAAGCTTGTTCCGGTCATCTTAAAGATGTTGAAATTAACAAAGAAGGTCAGAACTGGGAGGGGCCTAGCCTCACTGGATCCTGAAGGTAGAATGGGTGTCCAGCCTAAGGGGTCCACGCTCAGAAAGTGACCCTCCCCCTACACCACACAAGACAGCCCCTCGAAGCCCCCCAGGGATAGTGTGACCCACTCCTTCCCAAGACATCTCGTTCCACTAGGAGAGGTGGAATTGAGAGGTCATTTTTGTTGCTGTTTTCTAACATCAAGCCTAAATTTGGCTCTTTTTCTAGGGCCAAACCGAGCAAATCAGAGCCCTGGAGGATAAAACATCCAAGCCAGAAGGGCTCTTAGACTGTGAAGGTAGAATGTTGTAGCTGGGAGGGAGCTAAGAACACAGACTGTCAGAACTGGGCAGGACTTCAGAATTCAGAGCGGAGCTCAGTGGGGCCCTAAATCCCAAAATTCTGATTTTACAGAGGGGAACCTGAGGCTGAGGAGTTCCTCTAAGTTCCCTATCCCATCGCTGGCTTTGTAGTTAATTCCACACTCCCACAAACACGCCCCTCTCCTTGCCCTTCACTCCCTGTTCTCCCCCACTTTTCCCTGAACTAGCATTTAGAGGAAAGGGGAAATGTCTCTTTGTTTCAGCAGCTGCTCCTAGCTCCTCTGTTCCCCTGCCCCTCCCCCTATCCTGAGTGCCTCCCCAGCCAGGAAAGGGGTGGGGATGGGAGCCTGAAGGGATCGGATCTGGCCTCAGAATCCCTGCCCCCTCACCATTGTCCCCCTTTCTGGGGGTGCCTGAGTGTATACACAGTAAAGCACAATGTAGACTCTTAGAGAAGCCACCTAGAAACAAAGGGCACAAGAGAAGAGGTCCTAGAAGAGGTGACTCCCCCACCCCTGCCTACCCCTTATCCTCCCGTCAGCTATAAGACAAATGAGTTTCTTTCCTCACTTTCATGGGGGTTAGGGGGAGGGTTGGCTGTAGCCTCCTGCACCCACCCCTGGCTCCAGTTATCCATTCCCATTCCTTGCCCTAGTTGGTATTTTCTCCAAGGCCTCACACAAAAAGGATCCCACAGTGGGGGGAGGGAGTAGCGGAGGCCCAAACTCAGCAGCTCAGGCACCCACTATGCCAGACCCTCCCTGTTTGGAGCTCTGTTGGTTCCAGGGTAGGACACAGGCCCTGCCCCTATGGAGCTTTGTCTAATGCAGGAAGGAGAAGGGTACAAGGGAGAATGAAACAGATGAGATATTTGGGGAGGGAAGGCTCAGCTCCCCCTGGCCCTGTGGAAGGAGGAGGTGATGGGGTCCACATTGGGGCAGAAGGAAGGGAGGGGCTCCAGCATGGAGTGCAGTGTATTTGTTCCAGGCCTAAAGAACCATGTTTAGCCAAGGCACAAATCAGGGGGTGGGAGATGGCGTGGTGATCATGATGATGGTCAGAGAGAGTCACTCAATTTGGCTAGGTTGACTGTGGAAAGGACAGTCCTGTCCTCTCCCACCTCCACTCCCCACCCTCAATTCACTTCTTTGGAGAAAGACCTTGTGGTGTGATGGAAAGAGCCCTCAAGTAGAAGTCAAGGCACCTGAATTCAAATCCTGACTTAGCTGTATGGCCTGAACCAGTCAATTCCTTCTCTGAAGTGTGGGAACTGTGAGAAATTATTGCCTTGCCCTGACCTGCTCTACATTCCCTCCAGGAAACCTGCCAG
Source organism: Pseudochirops corinnae (assembly GCA_028646515.1). Taxonomy (NCBI): domain Eukaryota; kingdom Metazoa; phylum Chordata; class Mammalia; order Diprotodontia; family Pseudocheiridae; genus Pseudochirops; species Pseudochirops corinnae. The sequence continues at coordinate 68,823,700 of CM053590.1, forward strand.
AAAATCAAGGAGTACATGGAAAGACATCTGGCCCCTTACCTCGTGAACGTCTCTGAGGCTGCTTTCCGATGCAGTGAGGACCTGTGCCACGGGCATGGACGATGCCAGCGCCGGCAGCCTGGCTCCAATGCCTTTCTGCACCTGAATCCCAGAAGCTTCCGCCTGCGTCCCGGCCAAAGCCGAAAGGAGCCCCTCTTCCGGGCTGAGGGCAAGTTCACCCAAACTGATCTGGCCCAGCTCCGGGACAACTTCCGATGCCAGTGCTATCAGGGCTGGCACGGGGAGAGCTGCCAGCACAGTAGAAAAACCCCGAACAGGGGTTCCCCCAGTGGCCCATCAGGCCTCGAAGCCCTACTGGCCCTGGGCCTCTTGCTCCTCCCCAGAGTGCAGTAGATGGCCGTGGCTGGGGCTTCAAGGAAGGAGCCAGATTCTAGGGTGGTGTAGGGTAGCCCAGAGCAGTGGCATCCTGTGCACTGCTCCGTGCAGAGGAGAGCCTGGGAGCCTGTAGCTGATGTAGTTGGGGTTAGGGGAGAGTAATGAGCCCCCACTTGGCAACAGACTCATCCCCAGCGAGGCTCTGTCCTGCATTGCAGGGGCAGGGCCAGGAACAGGGCCGTGTGTTGGAAGCAGAGTAGCCTTCAACCTGTGGCCTGTATTTTCCCCTGTTTTAAGGGGGGGATGTTAAGGAGAGTTTGTATTTGTTGCTGCTGGGTGTCTCCCCATGCTAGGGGAGGGGCTATTAGTGGGGAATAGGGATGGGGGGCACGGCAGGGCCGTAGGGAGCCCCCTGCCCCTCTCCTCTCTTTCTATATTTTATTATTATTATTATTGGGGTGTTTTGTAAATTAAACAGAAAAACAAACAGCTCTTTATCTAGAAATATGAAAGGGGCGCGCTGGGGAAGGGCAAGCCCTCGGTGCTCCCTAGGCAAGAGCTAGTCTTGGTGTTGAGCTCTTCCCACCGGAAGGGAAGACCTGACATCTGAGACTCCACGTTTTGGGGGGCGTAGAGGATGGGGGAGCGGAATTGTAGCCCGAAGATAGCATGGGCTCCACTAGATCAGATACCCACCCAGAAGACCCTCCCTCACTCCCTGGCTAAACTTGCCCCATCTTCCCAACCTTTTAATGAATTGCTTCTCCAGAGACTTATTTCCCCCTTTCTACCATTAGATATCTGCCCTCTATGAGCTCAGCTCACCCTCCCCCACCACCTCCATGTGGTACCGCCAAGACCAAAGAGGGGGATTGTGGTATGGGCAGAGTTGGTGGATTGGGGGTAGAAGGAATGGAATGCAGCTGTCAAGGCGGGGGGGGGGGGTATGTGAGGAGGGGGCTCAGCATGGTTCTGGGCTGGGGGCCAGCCTTCCACAGTGCTGTTTTTCCCATGGGCATCTTGCCCAGCTTTGCAGTTCTCGACCCTCTGCTTACATTCTTCACTGGGGTATTCCCCCCAGCCTTCCAGGGGTGGCAACAGGGGCTGAATCTATCTTCCCCTGTGCAGCACATCTCACCACCCTGGTCCTAGCCCACAGCAGAGGGTAAATACTGTGCTAACAAGTTCATTCTGATCTCCTCACACACTGTATCCTGAGTCATCAACTGGTCAGCAGTGGTAATGGCCCTGAGAGGCCATCTCACGAAAACCCCTTGTTTCATAGCTGGGGTAAAGAGGCCCAGGTTGGGCAGATGCAGCCAGCTGTGACAGAGACAGGACCAGAATTAGGATTTCTGGATTCGTGGTCCAAGGTCTTCTCTTCCCCCTCTCCCACCACATACTCAACTTGTTCTTGATCACAGCCTCAAGCCGTCCTCCCTATAACCAGATTCACTTTGGGGGCCACACTGCCCCTGTCTCTGTTCAAACTCAACTCTGAGCCCTCTAGCCGGCAATTTCCCCTACATAGCATAGGATTTTTTTTTTTAAGAGCTAAAAGGAACCTTACAGAGATTGTCTATTCCAGCAGTTCTCAGAGTTATCTGGGGGTCCGCAGGGTCAGGTCTATTTTTTAATGATATTAAGATGTTTTAATTTCTAAAGTGGTAAATATCCAAAAGCTAGAATCCACATAAAAGCCTTTTTTAAAAATGTAAAGGGTTCCTGAAACCAAGAAGTCTGAGAACCCTTGGTCTCTTCCAAACCCCAATTTTCCATCTCTGACCCCTGTTTTGCAGTGGAAGAACAGCCGTGGGGAAGGTAAGGGCCTTGCCAACTGTCACAGGCACTGAAGGATAAGCAGAATTTGAATCCAGGCCCTGCCACCTGCTGTTGACCCAGAGTGAAGCTTTGGTTGGTTTCCTGATGCTGCTCCAGAGAGCAGTCAGCCAACAGGCCACAGTCCTGGTCTCCCTCTCCTGGGAGCCTTGACTCCTATCTCCCCAGGGACTTGAAGCTTTTCAGCCAGGAATCGCTCTGGGGAAGGGGCATGGGGTTCCAGAAAGTGCTGCTTAGGGGTGCAGGGAGCACTAGGAGAAGGGAGGACATCCCTCTATGTTGTGTCTGGCCATGTGAACTGTACCCCCTCATGGGAGTCTCTCCCCTGCCCCTACAAAGTGGAATCTTGGGATTTCGAATTGGAAGCACTCCCAGGCAGTGGTTTTTTTCACTTATTTCATTTAACAAATAAAGAAACTGGCCTGGGGAGAAAAGGGGACTTAACCCCAGGCCACAGAGGTGGTAAGTGGCAGAGCTGTAATGTGAACCCTCTAAAATCCAGCCTCGTTCCTAATGTAGCAGCAGTACAGGGTTCCTAAGATCAGACAAATGTGTGATGGACAGAGCTCAGCTTGCCTCCAGCCAATCCAACTGGTCCTAGACTGCTAAGCCCAGACTGGGTGTATGAGCTTGGGCCCCAACTGTCCCCCGTGCTGAGCACACAAGATGAACTCTCCTAGTCCCTACCCACCTCCCCAGTGAGATGGTCATTCCAGGTACATGAAGGTCTATGGGTCTGCAATGTGCAAGGCATTGTGTGGGGATGGGGGTGTCCCTTCCCACCTCAGATTTGGCTCCAGGAGGAGTCAGGAACCCCAGCTTCTAGTCTTCTTCACAACATAAGCACTGTGACCCTGAGCAAATCACTGGAGCTGGGTTTGAATCCAGACTCAGACACTAGCTGTGTGACCCTGAACAAATGCCTTAGGCTCTCTGAACCTTGCTTTCTTCATCTGAGGAAAGTATTTCCTAAGGCTTAAAGGGATTCCATGGAACCGTTACCTCTGGGTTTCAGTTTGCTCCTTTGTGGTGGGGGAGAAAATCTGGAAGCTCTCTAAGGGGGTTGTCAGCTCTGACATTTCCGTTTCATGTCCTGAGGATCTCCTGACGTTAGGAGTGTCAGGTAGGAAAAGCCCCTACTTTGACCTTCCTTCTAGGAATAATAGGCCTTGCAGCAGCTTAGGATGGCCAGGTGCCAACCAAGAGGCCTGGGTAACAGGCAGGAACTGTCTGAGTCCTGTGCCAGCAAAGCTGCCAAGTGGGGTAGGGGCCCAGGAAACATTTTTATGCCAGGGGCAGGAGCGTCTATGCCTACAGGAGGGAGGGTGGGCCAACAAAGCCAAGCGTTGTCTCGGGGCACCCAGGGAAGTTATCCCGTTGCTGACCCAGACTTGGCTGGGGAGATTGGCATTAGCCACCCCAGCCCCCTCCCTCACCCATCAGCCAGGCCTGGCTTCATTTCTCCTTTGGGCCAGAGTCCTCATCACAACCTGGCATTTCCTCAGAGCCTTCACAAAAACTCAGAGGAGAGCAACCAGCAAGGCCTTGAAACCCCTGGATACTGCCTCAGGACAAGACAAATTGTTTTGTTGCTTTATTTAAATAGCAACTCTTAAGTTGGGACTTTGCAAAGTCCTCTGCAGAGCTCGAGGTATAGAGACAGATTGGAACATGGCTCATGGCGCCAGCCCTCATGGTACTTATAATTCAATGTGACTAATGCAAGTGACTGATGCAAAGGCAAAGATGAGATCCTGGAAAAATCAAGGAACAAGAGGCCAACTTCAGGGTATCTCAGACAATGTGCTTCCTACGAATAGACCTAGAGAGAGACCACGTGCATGGTGAAGTAGAGATCCCTTCGTCTTCCTCGGGTAGGAAGAAGGCCAGGGCTGGCGGCTGGGACTCAGAACCCTGTCCCTGAGGTTAGCAGTCTGACCCTAAGCATCACTGGTAGGCAAGGGAAGGGAATAAGCATTTCTACCAGGCGCTGTGCTAAGCCTTTTACAAATATCTCATTTGATCCTCAACAACAACCCTGTGAGAGAGGTACTTTGTAATCCCCATTCTACAGTGTAAGGAGCCTGTTTTAACTGCCACCAATCCTTACCTGGCCTTCCCCACCTTGGAGTTAAGTGACTAGTTCAGGGTCATACAGCTAGTAAGTACCTGAGGCCAAATTTGAACTCTGATCCTCCTGACTCCAGGGTCCATGCTCTGTATACATGCACTGTACCTCCTAGCTGCCCCTATTACCCATCTCTTCTACCCATTTTCCAAGCCTCCTAGAGGGCAAAATTCTTGACCATGGAATGGAGAAGATGGTGAACCTCGAATCAGGAGACTAGTGTTAGAGGCCCAGAACTGTAACAACTTTTGGCAAATCCTCTAACCCAAGAGTGGGGAATCTTCAGCCTCAAAGCCACGTGTGCCCCTCTAGGTTCTCAGATTTGGCCCTTTGACTGAATCCAAACTTCATAGAACAAATCCCCTTAATAAAAGGATTTGTTCCCAACCTCTGCTCTAACCTCTGCTCTTCTCAGATTGCCTGAAATACCCTACCCTCTCACACCCAAAGTGTGTTGGCAAATGTTTGACAACCGAATCTCTGAAAACGTCCTGCCCCCTCACACCAGGCTGGTAAATGTTTAATTAAACTGGCTCTCTGAAAATACCTTGAATACCCTGCCCCCTCATACCAGGGGTATACTAGTAAATGCTCAACAACCAGCTCTCTGAACAGGCCTGCTGCATTTCTCAGTTCAATCTACATCACTTTTAAGTTTTGACAATCAACAAAACAATAAATCAAGCCCTGATTTATAGATGCTCACACTGAAGATTCAATGATCAGGCTCTCTAGGCCCTGTCTCTTCCTCCCTCTCAGCAGAGGACTTGGCCTCCCACCTTATTCAGAAAACAGAGACCATCCACCAGGAGCTTCCAAGAAGACCATTCTCTCTTTCTTTGAACCCAGTATCTGAAGAAAACATTAATCTTGCTAAGGCCATTCACTATACTTATATCTTCCAGCCTGCTTCAGGAGCTTAGTTTCTCAGTGTGCCCAGAACTGGGCTAAGTGCTGAGTTTACAAATATTTAAAAAAAGATAATCTCTACCCTCAAGGAGTTTACATCCTAGTAAAGTAAGATAATACTTACAGTGGGGATTGGGAACATGAATGTAAGTTTTGTTCCGAGGAAGTGAAAACACCAGTGGGAAATTGTGGAGGGAGGTTGGTGGGCAGAGGTTGAGAAGACCTGGGTGGATGGCTGCGTAGGATGTAAAGCTAAAACATAGTCTGATGGGCTAGACTCTATGGCCAAACAAAAGATTTATAGCAGACTAGTTTGCATACCCTCAGTCACCAATTAACTGGGTTGGTGCCTAGGGGTGGGATCTCCAAAGATGAGAGTACTAACATACCAGGGGACTAGCAGTATGGATGTTGGGAGATGTAGGCAGAAGGATTCAAGTATCAGGCCCTTTGTGGAGGGTGCCCCTATGTGAAGGGTGCCAATCCAGGTAGGAGGAACAGCTTAGCAGTAGCATTAGCAGGCAGTTGGCAAGATGGCTGGTTGACTGGATGAAATGTAAAGCATCACTAGACCATTTCCCTTTTGGTCATTCCCAGGACCCCTCAAAGTGGTCCCCCGAAAGCTACATTCATATTTAACATTCCTTTGGGTCAGTGTCTTATCAAAAATCTCTGGCTTGGGCCTCCATCAGGTTTGTTCTCTCTCCATTCAAACTATATTAGTCATATGAAATGATAGGTAAAAGTCATTTGATAACTGAGAGTTATAAGATAAAAAACTAGGAAAAATTTGCTCCCTTCCTGGATACTCTCTCCTCACTGACCTCTCTCTATTTCTTCCATGGCTGACTATTCCTATACAATTAATTTTGTGAGATCATCCTCCATCTCCCACCCACTAATTATGGATGTTTTCCAAGGCTCTATCCTGGGCCCTTTTCCTCTGTCTTGACAGTCTCTTTTGATGATTTCATCCATTTCCATGGGTTCAATTAATATTGTTATACAGATGACTGTGAAAGCTATGTGTAGGAAGTAGGGTTAGTGTTGGCAGAAAAGGAGGACAAAAATATTTCTAGCTCTACCTTGCCCCTCCAAGTGTGATAAGTGTGATATCCCAGGAATAATTTTTATGAAATATCAAGGAGTGTCAGGAGGACCTGAGTTCAAATCTGGCCTCAGACACTTAATACTTACTAGCTGTGTGACATTGGGCAAGTCACTTAACCCCAATTGCCCTGCCTTCCCCCTCCAAAAAGAAAAAAAAAAGAAAGAAAGAAAAGAAAAGAAAAGAAAAAAGAAATATCAAGGAGCACATGAGAGGTAAAAAGAATTTTTCTTACCTGAATATAAAGAACAAAACAAATTCAAAAAATGACAGCTGTGGCAGAAAATAGTTAAAATGACCAACTTGAAGTCTCTTGCTAAAGTTACAGGTTTGACTCACAAAAGCACTGATGTGACTCCTGAGGCTATGACCTAAAAGAACTAATAGACACCACCACCACTCCCAATTGGGGGGGGAGGGGACCATATAAATGTAACTCAGCAGAGAGCAATTCATCCCAGACGCCAGACAGTGAAGTGGAGATACTAGACTAGCAAAGTGTTGAAATGGAGAAAGCAGCATGGAGCCCAGTAACACCACCAGCCAAGGAGACAATGTCAGTAGTAACTCATACAAGTAATTAGGAGTATCTGAGGCAGAGCAATACCAGCAAGTAGCAGGAGGGAAGTGTTTCAGAAGAAACACTGCCTTAGGAACATAAGTTAGCTTGGCTTCCTCTGTTCCCTGTAACCCCTAAGTTTCCCCTCTCCCAGTAGGGGTATATAACCTGTGGGAAAATACAGCCCCATATGCATGAGGCAAATCTTCCTTGTCAGCTATTTTGCTATGCTTTTAATTAAATGTCTTTTGCTTTGAATTAATGGGTCTTCTGCTTGGTGTAGTAAAAGGAATATTGATGGGAGTTTGTGGTTTTGAATGGATTCTGACTCACAATCATGCATTCAACTTCAGAGTAGCTTTCAAGGGAAACCTATAATTGAGGCTCTATATGTTTCTGGCCCTAATCTCTCACCCAATTCCTCTATTGCCAGATCAATTGCCTACTGCACATCTGGTAGTGCTATCTCAGCCTCAAGATGTCCAAAATAGAATTTGCTTTATCCTCTACCAAAAACCATCCTCTTCACACAGTTTCCTATTTCTGTTGAGGGCACAGCTCTCCTATCAATGACTCAGATAGCAGAGCTGCTATCCTCACTCAGTCTCTCAACTCCTCTTTGCTGGACTGTTCTCCCAGTAGCCTCCTCACTGGTCTTCCCCACTTTCTTCCCTCTCTGATCTATCCTCCACACAACTACTACACTAATATTCCTTTTCAATTTTGTTTTGTTTTAAATTTTTATATATTTTTTCAATTATGTATGAAACATTTAAGATTTTTTAAAATTATGAGTTCCAAATTCTCTTCCTCTCTCTCTTCCCTCCCCCTTCTTGAAAATGCAAGTAATTTAATATAGATTATATATGTGCAATCATGTAAAACATATTTCTATATTGGTCGTGTTGTGAAATAAAAGACAGCCCACCCCAAAAAAAATCAAGACAAAGTAAAAAAAAAAAGTATGCTTTTATCTGCATTCAGATTCCATCAGTTTTTCTTTGAAGGTGAACAGCATTTTCCCTCATAAGTCCTTTAGAACTGTCTTAGATCCCTGTCTTGCTCAGAAAAGCTGTCATTCATAGTTGATCATCATACAATTTTGCTATTACTGTGTACAATGTTCTCTTGGTTCTGCTCACTTCACTTTGCATGAGTTGACATAAGTCTTCCTGGGTTTTTCTGAATCCATCCATTTTCATTTCTTATAGCACAGTAATATTCCATTACAAGCATATACTACAGCTTGTTCAGTCATTCTCCATTTGATGGGTTTCCTTTCAGTTTCCAATTCTTTGACACCACAAAAAGAGCTGCTATAAATATTTTTGTACATATAGGTCCTTTTCCCTTTTTTATTTCTTTGAGATCCAGGCCTAGTGGTGGTATTGCTGGGTCAAACGGTATGTACAGATTTATAGCCCCGTGGGCATTGTTCCAAATTGCTCTCCAAAATTATTGGATCAGTTCACAACTCCAACAGCCACTCCAACCTTTGTCATTTTCCTTTTCTATCATATTAGTCAATCTGATAGGTGTCAGTTGATACCTTAGAGTTGTCTTAATTTGCATTTCTCTAAACAATAGCTACACTTATATTCCCAAAACTTAGATCTGACCATGTCACTCTCATGCTCAAGAATCTTCAGTGGTTTTCTACTACCTCTAGAGTAAAAATGAAAACTTCACAGCCTATCACTTACAACCCACAGTGATCCAGCTCCAACCTAAATTTTCAAATTTACTTTACATAATTTGCCTTCATGAACTCTTATTTTTCAACCAAGTTAGCCAATTTTCTGTTCCATGAATTGACATTCCACCTCCTAAGTCCTCTTTCCTTATCTGTGTACCAGCTGTTCGACATTCCTAGAATCCCTTTACCTTTCCTAGCCTCTTAGAATTCCTGCATTCCTAGGTTCAATTCAAGTTAACTCCTCCCCTTCCATGGAAGCAGAGAGATGGAACTCAGATGAGTTTGAGCTGAGATGAGTTAAGGGAGCTGAGGTGTGTGTGGGGCTGGGGGAAACAGTTTGCTCTCTGGGAATAGAGATGAAAGAAAGAAAGTGTCTAGCACATATTTTTGGATGTGGCTGATGAGGGAACTTGTTTTACTTGACTATGCATGTTTGTTACAAGTCTTGTTTTCCTCTTTAAGGTTGAAGGAGTAGAAAGAGAAAATAGATTCTTGCTAATTGGGGAGGGGAGGAAGGAAGTAACCAAAAAAAGAAAAGGAAGGAAAAGAAGAGGAAGGAAGGAAGAGAAAGAAGGAGGAAGACAGGGAGAAAGGAAGGAAGGAGGGAAAGAAAGAGGGAAGGAAGGAAGGAAAGAGGGAAGGGAAGAAGGAAGAAAGGGAGAGAGGGAGAAAGGAAGGAGTTGGTGAATTTGGGAGACAGCATCTGCTTCAGTCTCTTGTCTCCATAGCAGCCCTCAGAGCCAAGGAGTTAAAATTATATCAAAACAAAGTCTGTCTCTCTATAACTTCCATCCATTATTTTTAGTACTGCTCTCTGGGGCCAAGCTAGAAGGCAACAAGGCAGTTAACAAGTATTTATTAGGCTCTCCCTATATGCCTGACATTGTGCTAAGTGCTGGGGTTACAAATGCAAAGAAAAAGAAAGATAGTCACTGCCCTCAAATGGCTTCCATTCTAAAAAGGGAAGGTAACACGTGAACAGTGTAGATAAGTCTAAGGAGTTAGCACAGCTGCAAGGGGCATAAAAGCATGACCAGCCTGGGCCTTTCCCCAAAATGGAGGCCCTGGAAGGCTTGCCCCATTGGGAGAAGGTGGTCAGCATGATGGAGGGATTTTCCAGGGAGATAAAGATCCCGGGTACTGAGGGATATTCCAAGGTTAAAAGACAGCAGAATCATGTACAAAGTCCCAAGAGTTGGCAGCACAGCTGGGAGGGGAACAAGGAGCCCCAACACTACCAGTTTCCACATAGAGATTGGATAACTACTTGTCAGAGATGGTGGGGAAGAGGGTTTTCTCAGATAGGTTCAGGCAAGATTCGCTCTGAGATTCTTCCAGCTCTGAAATGTTGGGATCCTATAGTTCTGTCAACTTAACCCTTTTATCTTTCATAGATTTGTTTGACTCCTTTTGAGTAATCTGACCTCAGTCTCCTGATGAGCTATTGAGAAGGATGGAAGCATCAAGGGCCAGTTGGGCTGGACGGGAGCTGGGGCAGCATTGGAGAAGGACAGGAGGGGTCTGGTCAGGAAAGACTTTGAGAGGCACAGAGACCAAGAAAGGAAGAAAATTCCCCAGCTAGAGAAGGCTGGAGCCCTGGGGCTCTATTTTCTCATAGGGTCCAGATTATAGAGGCTTCAATTGCTAGGCAAAGGAACTTACAATACTAAATGCAGGAAGCTTTAGGGAGCTGAGGAAGGGTTTTGAACAGGAAATTAAAGTTAGGGTCTGACAGGGAGAGAGTGACAGGAAGGAATTTTAGTTTCCTGGTTCTGCCTATTAGTCACTCAGTGCTGATCCTGGTCCTCTGTTTTCCCAGAATGACTAAAGACAATGATGTGCTTTGCTGGTTCCTTCCCTTTCTGGTAGACATGGATGCAAGGACATCACGTAGATCCAGAGTTGGCCTCATCACCTGTCACCAATCCCAGAACTCCCCCAAGACTGGCCTTGTCTGGGCTATCTTTGTGGTCCCCTATGATATCCCTTGGACACACGCATACCCCATCTCATATTCCAAACTTACCCATCCCTTTCGCTTGGCCAACTACTATTGGGAATTTGCCCCCAGAAGAATCCTGAGTCCTTGTCCACTGTCTCAGTTGCCCTTCTTGTAATTATTCTTTATTGGTACCCACTGAGCCCCAAACCCTTTTTTTTTTCCATCCTTCAAAACCTAAATTCAAACCTAGCTCTTCCAGGAAATCCTTCCAGACCATTTCAGCTTACAAGAATGAGTACTGTATTTGAAGTCATGGAACCTGGGTTCAAATCCTATCTCTGCCACCACCTGTGTGATCTTGGGCCATCTCTGTGATCCTGTGGTCTGAAGAGCTACTAAAAAGAATAGAAGAATCCAGAGTCAGGTAGGCTGGGCATGAACTGGGGGAGCAGTAAAGAAAAACAGAAAGGTTTTAGTTGGTAAAGACTTTGGAAGGCACAGAGATCAAGAAGGAGAAAAATCCCCACATTGAACTGGATAAGATCCTCTTACTTTCTCTGGGTCTCAGTCTCCCAATCTTTAAAAAAAGGGGATTAACCTAGATGGGCTCTAGGGTCCCATCCATCTTCTTATCCATGATCTTGTGATGCTTTTTTTAAGTTTCCACAGTAAAACTTGTCACTTATTTGGTCTGGGATTGTTCTGTTTTTCTGGACATATTTCTATACTCTCAATGAAATTGTAAGCCCCTAGGCAGCAGGAATTAAAAAAAAAATTTCCAATTACATGTAAAACCAATTTTTAACATTCTTTTTTTTTTTCTTTTTGCTTTTTGGAGGGGGGAACGTAGGGCAATTGGGGTTAAGTGACTTGCCCAATGTCACACTGTTAGTTTTTGTGTTAAGTGTTTGAGGCTGGATTTGAACTCAGATCCTCCTGACTCCAGGGCCGGTGCTCTATTCACTGAGCCACCTTGCTGCCCCTTTAACATTCATTTTTAAAAATTTTGAGTTCCAATTTCTTTCTCTCCTTCCCTCTTCTCCCTTTTCCCTGAGAAGGCGAGTAATTTGATATAGATTATTCATGTGCAGTCATGCAGAACATTTCCATATTAGCCATGTTGTAAAAGAAAACATAGACCAAAAAAAATCCCCAAGAAAAATAAAGAAAGTTTTAAAAAAAAGTATGCTTCAATCTGCATTTTCAGCATGAGTTGTTTGGAACTGTCTTGGATCATTATATTGCTAAAGACAGTGAAGTCATTCGTGGTTGTTCATAATTACAATGTTGCTGTTGCTATTACTGTATATGATGTTCTCCTGGTTCTGCTCACTTCAAGTCTTCCTAGGTTTTTCTAAAATCATCCCCAGCAGGGTAGTGTGATGGAAAAAACCTTGAACTGTAAATTGGGGGGGGGGGGTGAAAGAGAATGGAAAAAATATGCCTTGGGCTAGCCACCTGGTATGGGCATCATAATTTCCAAAGCAGTTTGTAAAACTCAAAAAGTGCCAAAGGTACACAAAACTATTATTCTTATTAACTATTCTTTCCCCACTCTCTGCCACTAACTTACCCTGTGACCCTTGACACATCATAGAATTGTCCATCTATACTCATTTAATTCCTTCATTTAATATATGGGGAAACTGAGACACAGAGAAAGTCTCACACAGTCTGCTCAAGATCTCACAATTAGTAAGTCAATAGGAGAACTAGAATTTGGCTATAGATTTTTCTGTCCCTTCCCCTCTCAATCAAATGGGGGGATGAACTAGCTGACCTGGTAAAGTCCTGCCTAGATTTGCCAGACTAATTCTTCTCTCCCATCTTCCAGACAATACAACTGTGGAGTCTCCTGCTTCTATATTTCCAAGTTCTTTCTCTGGGCCCACAGCTGCCTCCTGATCAAGCCCTGTGAGATGAATTGATTTATCCATTGCCCTTCCTGCAATTAGCACACCACCACCACCCCTACCCCCGAGAGAGAGAGAGAGAGAGAGAGAGAGAGAGAGAGAGAGAGAGAGAGAGAGAGAGAGAGAGAGTTCCACCAGGGTAGAGGATGGACATTCCCAAAAGTCAGTCCTCTACTGAGGAAGAACTCCTTTCCCCCACCCCCAATACCCATGACTTCATCACTTTGGAAGAAAGAGAAGGGATGACGTAGTAAATAGAGCTATGAGCTCAAAATCAGGAAGACCAGAATTTAAATCTGAAATCAGACACTTACTAGGCGTGTGACCTTGGTCAGGTCACTTAACCTCTGTTTCTTCATCTATAAAATGAGGCTAATAATAGTGCCTGCTTCCCAGGATTGTTGTGAGCATCAGATGAAATATTGGTAAAGTCCCTGGCACATAGGTCTTTATTATGATAAGGATAAAAAGTGTGGGTGCTTTCAAATGCTGGGAAAAAGTTATCTTTCTGTCCTCTGTGTTTTAGGCATAAGCCTGCCAGTAACAATTTTTATAATTGAATATTATTCTAAATCCAAACATCTCTAGCTTAGAGAAATATCCAAACTGACCTTGTTCCCCGCCCTGCCTCCCATGCCTGTAAACATCTCTTTACTGAAAGACAATGGAGGTAACATTTATAGCAGGGATTCCTAACATGGGCTCCATGACCTGAGTGGTTGGTTTTGTTTTGTTTTTTTTAATATTTTGACAACTATATTTCAACATAATTGTTTTCCTTTGGAGTTCAATGTCTTCTCTTTTATGCCTATAGAAACCTTCCAAGAAAGGGTTGATATGCTTTAATAGATAACTGCCCAAGGGGCACCTCTCCATAATCAATGTCTTAATTCATCATTTGAGGGGAGTAGGGCATGGATCTTAACTGGTCTAACCTAGTCCCAAAAGCCATTGGTTTGGAACTCTCATTCTCAACAGCTGCTATGGACTTTGGATGCTTCTGGTTTCTAGCTTCAAGAGGAAAGAGGGATGAGGCCAACCATATTTCCATTTGCTGAAGGAAAAAAGTTGGGAAGGAGTCAACATGAGAGAAATTGTCAGTCTCTGTCATCAGCTTGGTACTCTGGGAAATTTCAAGATGTTGCCCCTTGGGTGAGATCCAGGGCTCTCTCTTGGTTGAACTGAGTTATCTCAGTTCCAATGGGAGAGTTCCTTCACTCTGTACTGTCTGGCAAATATTCTCCTTTGTAAATGTTCTCTGATTTCTATTTTGCTACCAATTTTGATAAATGGGTTTCTTTGCTACCTGCTATATGTGTTAACCGTGGAACTGGTATTTGGTGGGAAAGGGTTTAAGCCTTGGATATAAATCGTAAAGTCCTCCTTCCCCCCAATAATGAAACAGCAGCCAGAAAGTAGATTGAATCTGATCACATCCCCACCTAGACTAACAATATGGCAGGGAGCAGATAGATAAACTTCTAGCCCAGTACTTTAATCTCTAAGGAGAGCAGAATAACCTCTAGCCTCAACCTCTTACATCCCCTCTTACAGGAATTAAAATCTCCCTTGAAAAAGAGTGGGGGAAGAAGAGAGTAGAGATGTCTATCCCGGCTCCCTCTGAGCCATCAGATACTCCCAAGCACTCTCAACCTATTGGGGGCTGCCCTCCCAATCATAATGTCTCCCCACCCCATACTGGGAAAGAGGCTTTTTGCATTCAAAGCTTGGTTAACACCTTTAGCCCATATTCCTAGTCCTAGCTTATGGTCTGGAACTCTTTTCCCACAAAGAGAAAAATTTAGAAAGGATTGTTGACTAGAAAAGCATATTTATTTCTTAATATTTTCAGTTAAACTAAAGAGAAGGTTTTTAATATGCCTTTTTATATTGAACAAGTTCCCTTTTTTTCTCCCTAGGCATCCATTTCCTCATCTATAAAATATTAGGATTGGGCTAAATCACGCATTTTTAACAACCCCACACCAAGGGATACCCAGGGATCCAAAGGTAGATTTCGGGGATGGGGGTGGTCTGTGAACTTGGATGTAACTTGAAACATCTGTGAACTTATAATATCGTTATTTTCATTAACTTCTGGTTTCCTTTTTTTGTTTTTTTTGTTGGAGGCAGTGGTGTTAAGTGATTTGCCCAGGGTCACATAGCTAGTAAGTGTCTAAGGTCACATTTGAATTCAGATCCTTCTGACTTCAGAGCCACTTAGCCACCTAGCCCTGCCCTGATTTCCTTTGCAATCGTGTATTTTATATTATGAATTTAAAAACATGATTCTGGGAGTGGTCTATAGTCCTCACCAGACACTGCCCAAGGGATCCATTAAATATGAAAGGTTAAAAACCTTTGGATAAATGGGTTCTATGGTCCCTTTCTCTTCTTGCTATAAATCTCATGATTGGATTAATAAAAGGCCAAGAAGGGCTTCGGGTGCTCCCCTGTGCCCAGAGAGCCCACTCTGTACCAGCTGGTTCTCTTTTGCTGCACTTGAGAGCTAGCAGGGAGGAAGTGAAGACTAAGGTTGGGGGGAGATATCAGGTCCCATGACAGCTCACTTGGAGAGACTAGAATAGCAATCCGGGATATGCATTTTTCAAGGCAGGGTCGGCCTTGATGGGGTGTGGAATGGGAGGGCAGTGAGTAAGAATGGGCAGGCCTCAGAAGGCGCTGCATAAAACCAGTTGTCAGTTCAAGCAAAAGCAGAGACTGGAGAACCAAGTTGAATGACTGCTAAACCTGCCCTCCCAGCAAGCCAGGGGTATTGCTCCCACTGGACACCATTGGCCCTAAGCACCTTCTCGGTGGGGCTACCATCTGTATATGCTCTCCTGCTGTATCTCCCCACCCTACGCCAGAGCATGGTGGATCCCGTGGTCTCTGATTCCTCTTTGTTATCATTTGGAATTTTGGCACGAATATCTGCCAGACACAATTTCAAGTCAGCATTGACCTGGACACCTTCCACATTGTGGCCAACCCAGGCCAGGTCTTCGAGGGGCCAAACATGACCATCTTCTATAGCACCCAGCTGGGCCTTTACCCCTCATACACATCTGAAGGGCAGCCCGTTAATGAAGACCTGCCACAGAATGCCAGCCTCCCTGCCCACCTGGCCAAAGCTCAGCAGAATATCTTGGCCTCTTTGCCCAAACCAGACTTCTGAGGCCTGATGGTCATAGACTGAGAGTCATGGCGCCCACTGTGGGCTCGCAACTGGGACTCCAAGAATATTTAATAGGAATGCTCTTGGGAAATGATAAGAAAGAAGCACCCAGACTGGTATTCTTGGTGGATGGAAAGTCAGGCTATAGAGCAGTTTGAGGGGGCAGCCAAGGGCTGGATGCTGGACACTTTGAAGTTGGGGGAGTCTTTGCGGCCTGAGGGACTCTGAGGCTACTATGGTTTCCCTGACTGCTACAACTATGACTTTCAGAGCCCCAGCTACACTGGCCAATGTCCCCCAGGGACTGAGGACCAGAATGACCTACTGCAGTGGTTGTGGGAGGAGAGTTGTGCCCTTTACCCCAGCATCTACCTGTCCCCAGAGCTGGCAGGCAAGGGGCGTAGCCTGCTTTATGTTCATTCAAGGCTTTGAGAGGCCTTCTGGGTGGCAGGCAACACCCACAGTCCTGGCGGACACATCCTGTCGTATGCTCAGATATTTTATGAGATCACCGATCACTTTCTGCCTTTGGTGAGAATTTCTACAACTCCCCCCTAGCTAGCCAATCCATCTATATAAGGCTAGAACCTGGGGCCTAGTACAGGAGCCTCAGAGCCCTACCTTCATTGAGAGGGTACCCCAGCATTGGGCTGAGATGCCAGGGAATGCTAACTTTTGTTTATTACCCTTTCACCCCCATAAAGCCCAGTAAGTACTGCTGGTGTGATCTGACAATTACACCCAGGACCCAAGGAGCAGTCATGGCAGTTCTGCTCTACCACCACCACCTCCCTTCCTCATTGACCCTATAACTCCCCAGTACTGGGATTGTTCTCTGCAGGAGGACTTGGAGCAGAGCATTGGAGAGAGTGCATCCCAGGGAGCAGATGGAATTGTGCTGTGGGTCAGCTGGTGGAACACCAACAGCAAAGTAAGGAAGGCCTAAGACTGAGAGGAGACCTCTTAGGGGAGTGGACAAGGCCTGGGGGCTGGTATCTACAGGGAGGGTCAATGGAAGCATCTGAGAAAGCAAGATGGCACCTCTGACTCTTCCCCAAATCACTGGGTCATTGTGAGAACTGGGCATCCAGGGAGACTGTGTGTGTTTGTGTTTCTGTGCGTGCCCTTGATACCAGACCTCCATCAGCCTGTCAGAGATGCCTGAAATTCCTCCATAAGAGTTCCATTCTTTGAGATTCATGGTTGATATGCATCCCTCAATAACTGAGGTTGAATACTTTTCTCAAGTTTCAGTAGGGCACTGGTGACTTGGGGAGTGAAAAGGGATACTGAAGAAAGAAAAAGAGGAAAAGGAATCTGGGGAGGGTAAGCCTGACTCCAGACTCAGGCCCTGGCTGTTCCCTTCTGTGGGGTTAAAAATTATTCAACCTACAGTAAGAGAGACTGAGGCAGAACTCTGAGTCAATGGCACTTTCTTAAAGGGTCATAGTCCCCTCTGATGAAGTGGACCTCAGATCTTTCTCACAATCTGAGATGCCCCCTCCTTCCAAGGCCCTATTTTTATATAAAAGGTCAGATAACTAAACATTCAAGAACAGCTATACCAAATACAGAATAATTCCATTGGTTGAAATAGGATGATTAGGCTAACATATGCAAACAGTATCTCAGTAGGGTCACAGGCTGGGCAAAGCAGGAAAAGTTTCCCCTGACTAGGTGGTCACAGGATGGATGGGCTTCTCCTTGGGTCAGGCAGGAGCGACACATATGCCCCAAGAATATATTGGGAGACTTTCCATAGCATGCCAGCAACCACCCATACTTGGTTGGGTCATGGCATTTAATGGATGGAGATATCTTTGTCAGCATTCTTATGGTTGTACAAGTGAGTCAAGCAGTCAATAGACAAGGATTGAACATTAAAGTCTGAGGCCTATAAAGGGCCCTTCTAGTAGAAACTATTTTCCTATGTGACTTATACAAAGTATGGATTAATACATTGCTTATTCTTGCCAAATATGCAGAGAAACATGACAGAATCTTATTGATTGATAGACCTTGCTCTTGAGGGCCCAAAATGATGTATTAGCCAGAGGGGTCACAGATTGGGTGAAGCATGGGGCATTTTCACTGACTAAGGGTCTTAAGATGGTCACCTGCTCATGTTCTATGAGAGAGAATGGTTCAGAGGTACAAAAATAAATGGGGGGGGGGGGGCTTTCCATGCCACCTCTACCACACTGGGCTTGGTCACCATGACAAGGAAAAACAAGAGTGGAGGTCCTCTATTTAACTGCCTATGATTAAGCAAGTGAACTTACAAGCTGCAGCTCACAGCTCTGGGGCCAGACATACAGAACTACCTCTACAGAATCATATCAAATTGATTGATACTGATTGGAATAGAGTAGGAGTCCTCAGTGAATCAGCTTTCTCACTTCCCCCTAAGAAAGGGCCTAAAATAAGTTCCAAAGATTCCCCAAGTCTCTGAAGGTATCTTCTGAGACTTCCTGACAGCCCTGGGGGCAACTGGCCAAGGCTGGCCTACCCAGGCAAGCTCTGCATTGAGGCAACCCTTTTTTTTGTCCACAGGAATCCTGCCAGGCTATCAAGAACTACATGGACACCACGCTGGACCCCATTGTCCTAAATGTGACCAGCAGCACCTACCTCTGTAGCCAGGCTCTGTGCTCAGGGCATGGGTGCTGTGCCTGCTGCCCAGACCACCCCAACGCTTTCCTCTTTCTCAGCCCATCCAACTTCTCCATCTGGTGCCAGGCAGTCAGTGGGCACCTGGGGGTAAAGGGCTTCTTGACAAAGGAAGCCAGAGTCAAGATGGCAACCCAGTTTGAGTGCCGACGCTACTCAGGCTGGGATGGAGAGCAATGTGAGCTCCAGGATGGCCACTGTGTAGTGAATGGTTCTCCCTTCAAGCCCTAGTGTAGAAACCATCATCAGCCAGCTTAGCTAAAGTCATTGACACATGGAGTTACAATCATTTAGACATAGGCGATCCCACCTACCCAGTCAGAGATGCAAACATTAATAGTCAATCAATCAAGTATTTATGGTGTGGCAGGGACGTTAGAAATAAAGGACAAAGGCAAGAGTCCCTGCCCTCCCAGAGATTGCAGTCATTCTCACCCAGAAGTGTAGATAAACACAGACCAAGATCTTCCCAGAGGTAAAGCCAAGGAGCCTTCCAAGTCCCTCCCTTAGCATTTATTTCAGAACTGGACACTGTGGGAAGTTCAGTAAATACTGAATTTGCTGAATGAATGAATCCACATATAATATTAATCAGAACCCAACCAAATAATCTGTCTGGTCACTGCTGTGTAAAAGCATCCAGAAATACCCACATCACTTGTAACATACGTATGTCCATGCATGCCGAAAGCCACAGGGAGGCAAAGAACTGGGGGCCGGGTGGTCGGTCCTTAGAGGTGTGCCCTCCCAGCGGAAGCAAGGAACTTGTTCAGGGTCGTACGGTAAGCTCCTGGAGAACCAGTGCTAGATACCAGGTCTACTGCCTCTCAGTACAGAATTCTTTTCAGTGGAAAACCCTGGCACTTCTCTCCCCCCCTCCCCCCTTGTCGGACAAAGACAGTAATCCACTGAGTCAGTGACACACGTAGAGTCATACTCACAGATAAGAATGGGGACGTGTCCCCCATCTCCCTTGTCCCCCACCCACCTACTCCTTCCGGTTTTTCACTCCACCACTTTGTGCTCCCAGTCACAATAAAGCTAATGATTCAAAGGGCGAGGACTTTCTTTGCCTTGGAGCGGTAGCTGCTGCCTCAAGCTCTAGAGTCCTGGGTGAGACAGACCGATAAATCAGAGGAAGAACCAGACCCAATCTGCCTCTCTTCCTCACCTTTCCATCTATCTCTCTCCCCTTACCCTATTGGAAGCAGTGTTGTGTGCTGGCCGCTCCAGGGGGGAGAGGGCAGCTCGGGACCCCTCTCTTCCCCATTGGAAGCAGTGCTGTGTGCTGGCCGCCCCAGCGGGGAGGAGGGCAGCTCTGAACCCCTCTCCTCCTCATTGGAAGCAGCGCTGTGTGCTGGCCGCTCCAGGGGAGAGGAGGGCAGCTCTGGACCTCCTTCTTGAGGCCTGGGGGAGGGGCCTGAAGTCCTCTGCTCCCACGGCGGCGTCACGGGGCGGTCTGGGCTTCCAGTTCGGCCTTGGGGCAAGGCGTACTAGCCATTTGGGTGGGTGGTGGCACAGGTGTGGGAGTGGGAGGTATAACGCTTTAGAATCCGGGCCCGGGGAAAGAGGAGTTCCCTGTCGGGACTAATCGCCAAAGCCCTCTTTCCAGAAGTGCAGGATTCGACAACTTCTTCCACCCGGAGGCTGCAGACCTGACGATAGGGGCACCCGGATCCTGGCGGTAAATTTTCAGGTCACGGTTCATTGTCCTGTCCTACCTCCTCTCTCCAGCCATATTTCCCCAGCACGAAAGTCTCTCCCCTACTCCCCTATTCTCCCGGTCCCATCATTTTAGCCTGCCGCCTTACTGCCCTATCCCAGCATCCTCCTGTATTCTCCCTTATCTTTCTGCCTCCCTTCCTTCTCCTCCGGGCTGCCTGACCATCACTTTCTTCTCTGATTCCCATTCTATTTTTTGCTAAAGCACAGGTCTAACCATCTCACCCCCACCCCCCACTCAGTAATGATTTCCGGGATCAAATACTCGACCTTTCGCTGGTCCCTTCATAACCTGACCCCTTTTCCAGTCTTCTTGCCTTTTATTCCCCAGCACAACTTCTGCAGTTCAGCTGATTACTATTCCTCACATACTCCATCTCCCATCTCCATGCCTTTGTAATGGCGTCCCCCATGTCTGGAATGCCATTCCTTCTCATATTAGTCTCCTGGCTTCCTTTAAATTCAGCTCAAATCCCTACTGGTCTCACCCACACTTCCACTCCACTTGCTAATGCCTTCCATCATTACCTTCCATATTCTGTAAATATCCTGTACCTTCCTGGTTGTTGATATGTTATCTCCCACATTAGAATATGAACTCAAGGGCAATGACCTAGTTTTGTCTTTCTTTGTGTCCTAAGCACTTAGCACAATGCCTGGCACATACTGGGGGTTTTAAAAATTGTTGTTGTTCTGGGGGGCAGCTAGGTGGCATAGTGAATAGAGCACTGCCCCTGGCCTCAGACACTTAACACTAGCCATGTGACCTTGGGCAAGTCACTTAACCCCAATTGCCCTCCAAAAAACCAAAAAAAACCCAACCCGTGAAATTGTTGTTGTTCAATCTTGTCGGAGTCTTTATGATCCCATTTGGGGTTCTCTTGGCAAAAATACTGGAGTGATTTGCCATTTTCTTCTCTAGCTTATTTTACAGATAAAGAAACTGAGGCAAACGGGATTATGTGACTTGCCCAGGGTCACACAGCTATTAAGAATCTGAAGCTGGATTTGAACTCTGGTCTTTCTGACTCCAGACCTGGCACACTGTACCACCTAGTAAATGCTTACTGACCATCTCCCAGACTTCTTTCTCTCCAATTCTCTTGGACTCCCTCTTCTGTTCCCTGGTTTCTCCATTCTATGGCCCTCCAAATTCCTATCTCATCTCACAGACATGCCAACCTTCCTTTCCCCTGACTCAATGCCCTGTCTTTCATCCTACTGTCCCCTCATTCCTTTACTCATGTCTCCTTATCTTCTTGTCCTTTGACCCCCATTCTTCTATCCCCCTGTTCCCCAGTCCCTGTTATCCTGACCGTATTGATCTGTCTCCCTGACTCTATACTCTGTCATCCCATTCTCCTCCTTCCCCTCTCTCTGTCCTATGCTCTTTTACCAGCCAAAACAAGGTCAGGACCCAGGACCAAGGTCAGGGCAGATCCCATCCTTCTCTACCCTCCAAATGGCCTGACTCTGTGGAATTTTGTTTGTCCCTTCTCCTTTTCTAGACATAAGAACATCTCCCTGGTGGCTTGGTCAGGCATACATGGTATTAGTGGGTTGCCCATTGTAGTTACTGCCTAATCTCAGAGTTCCCTTCATAAACTGTGTTCTAGTGACTGTTCAATCTGGGGGCTCCCTGAGTAACCTGCTGACCTTGCCATGGTGTCTGACCCCAGGGCATCCAGCCTCTGAACTAGTGAATGTTTAACCTGAGAGTCATCTGGTCGTGTGTGTGTGTGTGTGTGTGTGTGTGTGTTGTGTGTGTAAGCTTGTCAGCAGAGTCGGAAAGCAGAAGTTGAAACCAACTCACCAGCCACTATCCTGCCACAACAGAATGTGATCTACTGCTTCCACCATGCAAAATGGCTCCAGGAGACTTCATGGTTTTCATCTGTGCCCTTTTGCTGATCCTTCTAGACCTGAGCCAGGGTTTAGGGGGCCCTGTGCTTCCCAACACCCCCTTTGTTGCCATCTGGAATGCCAACACCTATTTGTGCCAACAGAAATTTCAGGTGAACATCAGCCTGGATGCCTTCCATGTGATGACCAACCCAGACCAGGTCTTCAAGGGACCAAATATGACCATCTTCTATAGCACTAAGCTGGGCATTTACCCATGGTACACACCTGCTGGGCAGCCCATCAATGGGGGCCTGCCTCAGAATGCCAGTTTCTGGGCCCACCTGGTCAAGTCCTATAAAGACATCCTGGCCACTTTGCCTGAACCTGACTTCAAGGGGGTTGTGGTCATTGACTGGGAAGAATGGCGCCCTATTTGGGCCACGAACTGGGACTCAAAGAAAATATACCAGGAGCATTCTCAAGACCTGGTGAGAGAAAAGCACCCAGACTGGCACCCAGTCCTGATAGAGGAGGTGGCTAAGAAAGAATTTGAGGAGGCAGCCAAGGGATGGATGGTTGGCACCTTACAGCTGGGGAAGTTCCTGCGGCCCAGGGGACTCTGGGGCTACTATGGTTTCCCAGACTGTTACAATTACAACTTTCAGAACCCCAACTACACAGGAGAGTGCTCTCAGGAGATCCAACTCTTGAACAACCAGCTGTTATGGATGTGGGAGCAGAGCCGAGCCCTCTACCCTAGCATCTACCTTCCCCTGCAGTTGGCTGAAGCAGGAAAGTCACCTCTGTTTGTCCATGGGAGGCTGCAAGAGGCCTTCAGAGTGGAAGGGAGAACCCGGAATCCTGGCCGGCCCATCTTGCCCTATGTACAGATCTTTTATGAGAATACAGATCATTTTCTGCCCTTGGTGAGTACTTTTCTCTATTTCCTTCCCCTCCTAAACTTCAGTTTCCTGTTCACAAGCCCAGAGCCCATGGGTCCCAAGCTAGGCCCAGGACCTCCCCAGAGTAGCCCACTCCTACCGTGAGGCTTCTGGGGATGAACTTTGCTTTTGCCTTCGCGTCAGACCAAACTTCAAGGAATTGGGCTCCCCTTTCCCAATCTGTGGGAGATCACCCTCCTGACACCTGACATACCCATTGGTGGGCAGGTCACTGTCCCAATGAAGCATCATAGTATAGTTGAAAGTGCTTGATTTGGAGTCAGGAGCCCTGGTTGTGAATCCTGCCTCTGATACTTGCTAACTGCATGACCTTGGACAGATCATTTCACTGGTCAGAACTTCATAGTTTACTCATCTGCTAAATGAGCATGATAGTCCTTGCAGTATATACAGGGGAAATCCATTGGGAAGAAAGCGCTTAGTAAACCTTAAAAACAGAGAAAATTAAAAATATTATTATAAACCCTTGCTCTGCTGTTAGGCGTAGTCCTTCCAGGTATGAGGAGAATGGCATGTCCCTTTGTCCCTTCATGAATTGGGGGAGGGGCAGATGTTAATACACTCACAAAAGCCTTTTCTTCCCCTTTCTACATTCCCCCATCCCCCAGGAGGAGCTAGAGAATACCATTGGGGAGAGTTTGGCCCAGGGTACAGATGGAATCGTGGTATGGATGAGTGAAGACCATGAACACACCAAGGTGAGTAGGGCCTGGGAGAGGCCCAAGGGCTCAGTGTCAGATGTGGACAATAGGTTAGCAGAGATACACATTATAAAAGAGAGAAAGAATGCATGACCAAGTTGGGCACACAACTGAAAAAAAAATCCCTGGAAAACTAACAAATTAAAAAATCCCAATTAAATATCAAAATAGAAATCCTAAAAATCAAGAAAGAGATTAACAAAATCAAAAGCCAAAGAACCCATTAAATTAATAAATCAAACTTAGCAGCTTAAAAAACCCCAATAAAATAGATCAACTATTAGCTAACTTGATTTTTAAAAAATAGAAAACCAAATTACCAGTGCCAAAAATGAAGATAAATTCATAACCGATGAAGAAGAAATAAAAGAGATAATTAGAAATTATGTCCAATTATATGCCAATAAAACTGATGATCTAAATGAAGTAGATGAATATTTGCAAAACTATCAAATGCTCAGATCAACAGAACAAAAAATGGAAGACTTAAATGGCTCAATATCAGAAAAAGAAATTGAACAAGCCAAAAATGAACTTCCACAGGAAAAAAACCCAGCACGAAATAGATTTACAAGCAAATGCTATCAAACATTTTAAAAACAGTTCATTCCAATACTACAAAAGCTGTCTGGAAAATAAATAGGAAAAGACAAGGTTACTTCCTAGCTCTGTGCCCCTGAGCAAGTCATTTCACCTTAACTGCCTCCAAAAAAAGGGAAAAGAAATGAAAAGAAGGGGTCCTGCTAATATTTCTTCTATGATGCAAATGTATTATTGATACCTAAACCAGGGAGTCAAAACAGAGAAAGAAAACTACAGAGATGCCCATTACCAAGCCCTCCTTAGAATGAGAGAACCCAAGCTGAAAGGTCACATGCCTCTGAATGAGTTCTTGCAGTCCTGGTGGAAAGAAGAAGACACACCTTTATGTGCAGAGCACAACTAGCACCTGGAGACCAGTGGGGTAGGGGTGGGGGAAGTCAAAGGGGCCACAGATTCAGGCATCTCTGGCTCCCTCTTCCTGAGATTTCCCTACCCCTAAGATTCCCATGAAGGGGTGAGGCTGTCCCTGAGCCTCCCTGAGTACAGGCAAAGCTAAAATAGCCATTTCCTAGGGATATCCAGATGAGGCTGGCCTGAGTCTTCCTGAGGCCAGGCAAAGCTAACATGGACTATCCCTAGGGGTGTCCAGATGAAGCCGGTCCTGAACCATCCGATATCTCTGGGTGTGCCCAGGCAAAGCTAGCATGGAAGATGATTCTGGGGGTGCCTGGGTAAGTCTGGTACTAAGGCTGCCTGCTTTGTGCCTACAGGAATCCTGCCAGGCCCTCAAGGACTATGTGGATACCACTCTGGGCCCCTTCATCCTGAATGTAACCAGCATCGCCTACCTCTGCAGTGAGGTGCTGTGCTCAGGCCATGGCAAATGTGCCCGCCACCAACAGCACCCCCAAGCCTTCCTTTTCCTCAATCCAACCAGCTTCTCTATTCATCACCAGCCAGACAGTGGGCATTTGAACCTTCAAGGTTTCTTGGCACAGGAGTCACTGGCCAAGATGAAAAGAGAATTTACGTGTCGCTGCTACACAGGCTGGGCTGGGAAACACTGTGAGCACTAGGGCAGGCCTTGATTCCTCTGAAGAGACACAGCCTTGGGTAGGAACAAGAGAACAGCTGAAGGGGTCTCTGATCCTCTTATTCTCTGCGGGCCTGGCCTGTTGGGAGACAAATTCCTCCCTAAAACTGCCCTGTCACTGCCTCCTTCGATGACCCGTCACCAGGCAATATATTAGCTGTGTGACCTGGGATAACTTACTCCACTTGTCTGAACCCTGGGGTTCTCCTTGGACAAAGGGAGATAAGAGGACCTTACTGGGTTGTTTGAAGGGAAGTGTTTTATATATCACTATCAAAACGAGAACAGTGTTATTCCAAGGAACACAATTATTATAAATCCCATTGAGGGGAAAGTCGGTTCTCATACTTCATGATGGTTTTATCTCTGGGTCAGTCTTTCCCACTGGGACAAGAGGCAAGGAGGGAGAGTAGACCATTGTCAGGGGCCACTGGGGACAGTGTGCTTGTACCCAAATACTTGCATCCAATGACAAAAATCAATAATTTTATCCACCTGTGCAATGCTTTGCTGAATATTAAAAATAAACGATCACTTGGAGCTTAGCAGTTTATCCCAGGACCATTTACGTCTGAACTCCATTGAACTAGAGGAGAATTTTTTCAATAATAATGATAAGGATGATAGTAAAGAAATGTTAAGTGAAGAGAGATAGTGATCTTTAGAACTGAGTTCCCCTTTCTTTCCAGGTGCGTTTCTTTAATTGTCAGCAAATCCAGAGCTCCAGGTGTGTGTGTCGGGGGTGGGGAAAGGGGGGTTGTCTCTGACTCCAAATCTAGAGAGGAGAGTCAGGCAGTCTGTCAATCTATAGTCTGATTCCAATTCCAGCAAGGGCTCAGAGCTTAATCTTTACAGGACTGGTCCCTTCCTTGCCTGGGTCTTGCTCAGTACACATGTATATCTTGATAATAGCTGATGTTCCTATAACTTGAAGATTTACAGACTATTTTATTTTATGCATGAGAAAGAAAGAAATTAAGTTATTTGCTCAAATTCACAAGAGTAATAAAATCTAGGATGAAATTTGAACCCAGGTCTTATGACTCTCCACCACACCACACTGATCTCACCCATTCTAATAGCATATGCTAACATAGTCCCCGTCTTGTGCAAAGAAGGAAGGGAGGTTTTGGTTTTGGTTTTCATCTCTTCTTCAGGACCAAGCAGTATTATTCTGATTAGTGTATAAATTTACATTGAAAGGCACGCAGAGCTGGCCTTATAGTCAGGAAACCCTCCTTCAAGATCCCCCTCTGACACATGTTGATTATTGTGACCCTAGGAAAGTCACTGAACACCTCAGTGCTTCAGGGACCTCTCTCAGCCTGCTTGGGAGCAGCTGTTTATTCACACTGGTAGAGGGAATTTCCTTACTGGCACCAATGAGATCACAGGTTCAATTGAAAATTTTAAAAACATATCCATAGATGAGCATATGTCACACATCATATGTATACAAGTTGGAATAGACCTTAGAAGTCATCTGGTTCAACCCCCTTATTTTACAGAAACCAAGGCCTATAGGAGTTGTGACTTTCTCAAGGTCACACAGCATCAGAGGGGGTGAATTTTGATGATCAAAAGCTACTTATTAACTTGGGGTTTACTAGCTAGATTTATTTCTCAAAGACTAAGCCTTAAACCCAATTCGCTCTGGATCTTTTGGATTGGATTCTATCTTTTGGATAGGTCCCTTTCCAAGCACCACTTTTAATGGTTATTTTTTTGGACACTCTTGGCTCAGTGAATGTAAATAGTAACTGTTTCTCTTTTGGCCAGCAACCCTGACAGTCTTTCCCTCCAAGTTTGATTTTTTTTTTTTTTTTATTAAAGGGGCCATCCCCTTGACTCACTTCTTAGAGAGACTATTTTACGGAGAACTCACACAATTCACACAGTGGCCAAATGAAGCGATATAAGGACTCTCACAAGGTCTCTCTTAACTTTGGAATTGATTGTGTGACATGGGAGACCCTGGCACAGGGCTGCTCACCATGGAGTACCCCACATCAGAGAAGGTGCTGTGCTCTAGGAGCAAAGCTGAATTAAAACAGCTCAAAGGAAACTCAGGATGCACAAATTTGTAGTATTCACCCCAAATGTTCCCATGGACTATTTGTGCCCGACCTGTGGTAGAGCATTCTGAGCTCAAATTAGTCTGATGAGCCACAGTCAGAAACATTGAAACTTGACTCTAGCATAGTGATGTCGTTTTGGTCCTCTTAGTGAACAAAGGTCAACCACCATCAAAGAGTCCTATTCATTGAATAGGAAAAAAGGCTTGGGAGCATTGTTGCCTCACTTAAAGTGAGAACTTGAAAAGATGTTAGCTTAAAAAGACCAAGGTCACCCTCTGCATCCAGGGCCATCTCTGGTCGTCCTGATGGATATCTGGCCACTAGACCCAGATGGCTTTGGAGAAGAGTGAGG
Source organism: Pseudochirops corinnae (assembly GCA_028646515.1). NCBI lineage: Eukaryota > Metazoa > Chordata > Mammalia > Diprotodontia > Pseudocheiridae > Pseudochirops > Pseudochirops corinnae. Next base: position 68,851,313 of record CM053590.1, read on the forward strand.
CTGGTGACTTTGCATAGCCCTGCCTTACTCAAATCAAAGTCAATCGCAAGTCATGTCATTATCTCCCTGATGTCATGGTCCTCTCTCAGAAGGAAGGACAAACCACAATCACAACCACAACCTATGAGTTATCTTAAACATAAATTTATTCAGAAGGAAGAACTTTTAAAAATGGGCATGAATATTTTTCCAGCCCTTTGGGTTTTCCTAGACCCAGGCCTGGGTAAGCTCCTGCTAGCAATGTCACTGACCGCTGGTCCCGCAGACCACAGTCAGATACACACAAACACGGGGTGGCCGGGTCACGGTTTACTAAAGTTTGGGACTGAGTGCCAAACAAACGCGTGCACACGTTCACACGCGCAGAACACGCACACGCACACATGCACAGGCGCACACTCTGATGCAGGGCACGCGCGCACACACGTGCGCGCACACCAGACTGGGCACTGCCTCGTGAAGTTGGCTCCGCCCCCACCCCGGTGCCCAATCTGCCGGGGGCCTGGGGTGCCGACAGGCAGCTGCTGCTGTGCGACCTCCTCGGCCGCTGGGTGGCGAGCGCGGGGCTGCAGGAAGGAGCCGAGTGCGGAGCCCGGACTGAGGAAGCAGCAGCAGCTGAGGGAGAGCCGGATCTGGGAGCAGCATGTCAGTATCACGCCCCGCCCCCTCTCCTCCCCCCACCCCACCTGGCCTCGTGGCCCTCCCGCTGTGCCCAAGTGTGTCCGTCTGTCCCTCCGTCCGTCGTCCCCACGTGTCCGGCTGGGCGACCTCCCCTTCCTGTGTCCATGTGTCCGTCTGCCCGCCGTCCCCACGTGACCGGCGGAGCGCCTTTCCTTAACTCTGTCCATGTGTCCGTCCGCTGTCCTCTCCCTGTGTTCGTGTGTCCGTGTGTCCGTGTGTCCGTGTGCCCGGCTGGGCGCCCTCCCCTCCCTTTGTCCGTCCGCCGTCCTCTCCTTGTGTCCGTGTGTCTGTCCGCCCGCCGTTCCCACGTGTCCGTCTGCCTGGAGTCCCGCCGGATGTCTATCTGCTGGGTCTTGCTTGAGACCCCCAAGGGCACCCCCGCCTTGTTAGAGGGGTCCTGGGAGCTTCCCTGCAGGCACCGTCTGGTTATACGCCTTCTTTCCTTAAGGGAAATTTTATAAAAGGGGAAACTGAGGCATAGAAGGATTTGAGGTGCTGAGCCCTAGTCATAGGGAAGAAAGGCTTGGGAGCATTCCATCAGCCCCTGGGAATAGAAAAAAGGGAAAACCAACACCCCTTTATCCGCTCCACACCCACCCCTAGTGTTTCCTGGTCTTGATAAGGACATTTAAGGGAGGGGGGAAAGAACAGGGAGAATCAGGTGAGAGCTGGCCAGGGATACTTGCTTCTTAGCCCCCCCACCTCCACCTGCAGCACAGCAGGGGTTAAGTGTGCCTAGGTTACCCCCATCCCAGTGAGCACAGGAAACAGCTGAAGCTTCCTTCTTTAAGAAGGGGTTCAGACTGATCAGAGGAGCAGACACTGGTCCCTGGAAGCAGTGACAAGAGGTAGATCCCTTCCCTTCCTCCTGGGTCCCTTCACTCCCTTGGCTTCCTTGACCCCATCTCTGGAAAGAGGATAAGTATTTTAAAAGGATGATAGGGGAGCAGAGAAGGGGCCAGTAGTGGTACATTGTGGAAAGAGTCCCGAGCTAGGAGTCTGGAGGGCCTGGTTTGGTGTCTTATTATTGCTATGAACTGGCTGTTCCTGTGTTAACCCGGTTAAGTCCCGTCACCTCTCTGGGCCTCAGTTTCCCCATCTGTAAATGGGAAAATTGGCCTGGCTGATTTCTAGAATCCTCTGGTTTCCCTTCCCCCATCTATAAAATGGGAGTGTTGGTTGGGCCAATTTTTAGAATCCCTTCCATCTCTGATGTTCAGTGGTTCTGAGGCTGGAGTCATCACTGGTCCACAGTGGTTTGATGAGGAGTCTGAACGGGCCTTGCCCATGAAAGTCTTCATTATCAGCCATCTCTCTCCTGGAATGTAGATTTCTAGACCGGGCAGGAGCCAGAGAGATTGATTCTCTTTCCCTCCCCAAACAAAGACACAACATCTTGCTATCCAGATGCCTGTCTCCCAGACCTTGAGAGTGAGGGAGATCATGGTTTGGGAGACCCTGATGGAGATGGGGTGAAGGTCCCCGTGGCCAGCCGTTGAGACCTAGCTTGTGTGGGGAGGAAGCGGGGAGTCCTTATCTGTGCAACTCTGCAATCCCCTGGCCAAAAGCAGAAGTCAGCCCAGAGATGAGCCATGTGGAGCCCCTCAGGAGGGAGGGGGCCAGGCCTCTATTTCTCCCCCCCCAACAGCCCTAGGGGCTCTGACCTTCCTAATTACCTAATCTTTCTCCCCTTCATATTGACCCTTCACCTTTCTGGGGACCTCAGTTTTCCTGCCCCAGCTGGTCTCTTGGTGGAAGTTATCAGAGACCTGAGATTCTTGGATCCAGTGGCCATCTTCTCAAATCCTTCCCATGAGCTGAAGTGGGGGTGGGAAGGGGGAATTGAGGGTTTCTGTTTAGGGCTTGAGGAACCTGTCCTCATTGTCAGTAACCTTTGGTCAGCTCTTCTAACAAAGCCAACAGAGCAACATAAATAATCCCAGACCCACAGATAATCCAAAAATAACTTTGATTTGGATCTTTGAGGAGTTTATAGGAGGCTGGTTGGGATTTATTTCACAGGAATTTTCCCTCCCTGAACTGAGTTCACACTGGAAAAAAAAAAAAGGAAAAAGAAAAAGCCAGGATAGGGACCCAGCAGAGACCAGTCCATAAAAGGATTGGTAGAAGGAGGGGAGGGGAGGGTGTTGTTTTGCCTGGACCAGAGAACTGGGAAATCAGGGAGGGAGTGGTAGTATGACCTCCATCTTCAAGTATCTGAAGGTTTGTCCAGCAGAAAAAGGATTAAGCTCTGGAGCCCCAGAGGGTAGAACTAAGTTGCATAAATGCAGATTTAAGTATAATTTAGTAATTTCCTAACAGTGAGAGCTGTCTGGTAGGTAGTGAGCTCCCTGTCATCATCACTGGTCTCTCCTAGTTAGCGGAAGCTGAGTGACCATTTGTCTGGTATGCTGTAGAGGGCATTCTTGTTGAGGTCTCATCTAGCCCTGACCTGCTGGGATTCTTGTGAACCATCAGCTCTGGGTACTCTACAGGAGAATGGAGAGTTGGTCCTAGACTCGGAGCAGCGACTCTTGACCGGCAGCTGGATGATGGCCTCTTTATCCTCCTTGGCTTCAGGCCCCAGCCTCGATGGGCTGACCCTGGAACCAGCACACCTGCATCCAGAGCTCCTAGATGCCTGTGCTGACCTCATCAACCAGGAGTGGCCTCGGAGTCGTGCCTCACGCCTGCACTCTCTGGGCCAGTCTTCAGACTCCTTTCCCCTATGCCTGGCCCTGCTGGGGCCACCCCCTGCCCCTGGGGCCTTGCCCATGGTCCTGGGCCATTCCCGCCTCTCCAGAGTTGCCGCCCACAAGCACAGCCTTTTGGTGGAAACCGTGGTTGTGGCTCGGGCTCTTCGGGGTCAGGGGTTTGGCCGACGCCTCATGGAGGCCACTGAGGCCTTTGCCAAGGCCCGTGGCTTTCGTCGGCTGCACCTGACTACCCACGACAAGCAGCATTTTTATGCCCACCTGGGCTACAAGCTTGGGGAACCGGTTCAGGGTGTGGCCTTCAATAGCCGTCTGTCTGCCGCTATCCTCCAGGCCTTCTCCCAGCCTGCCAGCCCTCTAGAGCCTAAAGCCCCCAGCCCCTGCAGGAAGACTGCAGGGACCCCTTCTACTTCTGATGCCCGCCGTGGGCCCAATCTGCCCCCTGCACCACCACCCCCTCCTCCTTTACCTGCCCTCCTTTTTAGCCCTCCAGCTCTCTTCCCCACAGGCACCCCACAGCAGAGCCTGGTGGAGACGCCATACAGGGACATCCGGGGCCGCCCAATATTTTGGATGACAAAGGAGATCTGAGAAGGTTGGTCTCCTGGCCTTCCAACCGAGGACAGAAGGAAGGAAAGAGTGCAGGGAAAGATTGCAAAGAACGTCCAGAAAAGATACTTGAGAAGTCTGCCCTGAAATCTTCGCCATGCCTGAATCCTGTCTCCTTGGGGGTGCTGACAGCCTGGCTGTCAGTGAAGGCAGAAGATGGGGCAATCACCCAGTCTTGTCCTGGTTTTCTTTTGGGGGGAGCAAGGAGTTGAGGGGTTCCAGTCTCAGAGTGCCAAAAACATGCCCAGCAGAGGCACACTAGTGGTTTCTGTAGCACTTTAAGATACCTCTCTCACAGTGCTTCCATGAGGGAGGGGCTGCACATATGTATCATTGTCCACATTTTCTAATGGAGGAAACCCCAGCCTAGAGTGGCAGATCAGACCAGTGAAGCTGCAGAGCTGGGCTTCCATCCCAGGCCAGGCTTTTCTTCCAAATCCAGCACTCTGCCATACCTCACTGTGTCAGTTGCCTCACAGGTCTTAGAACTTAGGTTCAGTGACTGGGCCTGTGTTGGATCTGAACGATGGGCAAAGGTCTCTGCACACAGTAGGTGCTCACCAAGTGTTGGTCGGGTTTGTTAAATTGTTAAGCAGCATGGCTCTGTGTGAGCAGCGCTAAATAAAGCAGCCCCATCATGGGGGACCACATGGCTAGGGTCTCTCCTTTGTGTTTATTTCACCCCTTGGGCAGCAGCATGTCACCTCCTCTTACAATATTTCTTCTGGCTTCAGTCCCCCTGGACTCTCCCTTCCCACCTCTTCCTTGGACCAGGCCCTCCCCTCCCTAGGAAGCTAAGTTTAACTGTCAGCCTTTTCTCTCTTCCTGACTCAGAAGGAGCCTACAGGGTCAGTAAGAGGGATGGAAGGGAAGGTCAGTGAGGATTTGGGCAGGGGAGGCAATGTGTGCCTCAATGAGGGATGTCAGGGACCCAATCTTTTCTTATGACCAAGACTCCTGCGCTCCTGCCCCTCACTCTAGTCTCCTCTCTCCCCTACAGGTCTCTCCTTGCTGGGCCCAACTATGAATGGGGGCTGCTGTCTGGTGGCCTGGACCATCCTATGCCTGGTGGGTGGGTGGGCGACCTCATGGCATCTGGGCCACCCCTTCACTGCGGTGTGGAATGTGCCCACAGCCCGATGCCAAACCCACTTTGGCCAACCCCTGCCCTTGGAGCCCTTTGGCATCATGCACAACCAGGCCCAGTGCTTCAGAGGCCAGAACATTACCATCTTCTACAAGAACCAGTTTGGCCTTTACCCCTATCTGGGGCCCGGGGGTGTCCTCCACCATGGAGGCATCCCCCAGGCTGTTCCCCTGCACAGGCACCTCGCCCTGGTCACCAGCCAGATCTCTGGCCTCATGCATAAGGGCTTTAGAGGCTTAGCTGTGCTTGACTGGGAAGAGTGGCACCCCCTCTGGAACCGGAACTGGGGGCCCCACCGCATCTATCAAAAGGCGTCTCGGGCCTGGGCCCAGCAGCAATGGCCAGATCTACCTCCTAAGCAGCAGTGCCTAGAGGCTCGGGCTGCTTTTGAGAGGGCTGCTCGGGCACTGATGGAGGGCACCCTGCAGCTGGCGCGGACACTTCGTCCCAGGGGCCTGTGGGGCTTCTATCGATTCCCTCTCTGCCGAAGCCCCTGGTGGGGCAGGCACAATTACACGGGGAAGTGCCAGATGGCCGACAAGGCCTACAATGACAGGCTGCGCTGGCTCTGGGAAGCCTCTAGCGCCCTCTTTCCTAGCATCTACCTCCCACCTGGTCTGCCCCGGATCTATCGAAAGAGCTACACACGCCACCAGCTGGAAGAGGCTTTCCGAGTGGCACAGTTTGGGCACCCACATCCTCTGCCTGTGCTGGCCTACACCCGCCTCACTCACCTTGGCTCTGGGCAGTTTCTGTCTCAGGTGAGCCTTTGATCTGAGGGGAAGACACAGCCCCAATCTTCAGGGAGCTTTTGGAGCCCCTAGTCTGAGGAGGGAACAGCGGGGCAGGGAGTTTGGCCAAAGCCAAGAGACAAAGGTGGCTGAGTAACCTCTCTCCCTTCCCAGAATGACCTGGTGCAGACCATTGGAGTAAGTGTGGCCCTAGGGGTAGAAGGTGTGGTGCTCTGGGGTGACCTCTCTTTTTCCAGTACTGGGGTAAGTGATTCTTCTCCTTCCAGCCCCTGTGTCCACTCAAAATTGCCACTTCTATTCTTAGTGCCCTAGCCTTGGAGGTCAGATCTAGAACCCTGGATTTATTTATTTTGTAAATTGTATTTTATTTTTTCCAATTACATGTAAAGGTAGTTTTCAGCATTTCATTTGTATAAGATTTTGAGTTCCAAATTTTTCTCTCTCCCTTCCTACCCTCTCCCCTCCCCAAGATGGCAGACAATCTGACATAAGTTACACACGTGCAATCATGTTAAACATATTTCCACATTAAGTCCTGTTGTGAGAGAAGAATAAGGACACAAGGGAAAAACCATGGGAAAAAAACGTTCTGTATTCAGACTCCCTAGTTCTTCCTCTGGATGTAGTTAGTATTTTCCATCACCAGTCTCTTGGAATTGTCTTGAATCATTGTGTTGCTGAGAAGAGCTAAGTCTGTCATCACTGATCATCACACAATGTTGCTGTTACTGTGTACAATGTTCTCCTGGTTCTGCTCACTTCACTTAGCATCAGTAGAACCCTGGATTTAGGGCTAGAAGCAGTTTTAGTGGCCATCTAGATTAATTCCTCCAGTTTATGGCTGAGGAAACAAAAGCCTAGAGGTGGTGACTTGCCGACCATGAGTGGTAGAACTGGAATTTGAACTCAGGTCCTTTGATTCCAAATCACATTCTCTTTCCTCTGTGCCACAGTATCTAGGAACTCTAGGTCTCATACTTGTAGCAGTAACACTGGCTAGCTTGCTTCTCTTTGTAATCTCTGCTTTTCCCCAACTCTGTAGAACACCAGAGTTGAATTAAGTGGTCACTAAGGCCCCTTCCAATATTTGATGCCTCATTCTAGGATTCTAGGAGGGAATATATCTGACCATGGATCAAGGTGGGGGATGGAGGGGAGTTGGTCCCAGGCCCAGGCATCCAGAGACTCAGTTCCCTTTGGGATGATGTATCCTTCTTTCCCTTTGCTCTGAAGGATGAAGGATTTCTCTTTATCTTCCATCCTCAGGAGCAGTGCAGGCTTCTCCAGAGCTACCTGTCAACCATCTTGGGCCCCTACTTAAACAATGTGACTAGGGCTGCCCAGGCCTGCAGCCAGCAGCTGTGCCATGGCAATGGGCGCTGTGCCCGACGGGAGCCCAGCAATGATGACGTCTTCTTGCACGTGGAACCAACAGGTGCCCTGGGAACCCCCAGGGAAGACCCTGACAAATGGACCCACTTCCGATGCCTCTGCTACCCAGGCTGGGCAGGAGCTGCCTGCAAGGTGCCAGCATCTGGCACAGAATGAAGGAAGTAACCTTGAGCCCTGTCCCCAGAGGATTCCCGATTGTGGGGACAAAGCTATGGCCATCTATAATTCTGCCCTTGCCTTCTGAGCTTCCCTAAGATTCCCACTGGCCTTTCATTCTCCCCATCTTAAAAGAAACTGGTTGTGGGGGCTTTTTCCTGCCTATTTTCTAAAACTTCCTCTTCTGCTACAGGGCATGGAAGTGTATCCCTCTATTCCTCTACTGTGCCCGAAAGCATTGGATTTAGGAACTGAATTTTTGACTTTGAACAAATTCCTTCTTCTCTCAGTGCCTCATATTCCTTATCTTTTTTTTTTTTTAAGAGAATTCGAGTTAGAACTGGTATGTACCTCAGAAATCAAAACTTTAATTTTATAGATGAGGGGACTGAAGCCCAGAGAGGGGAAAGGACTTGACCAAAGCCACAGGTAGTTTTGCAGTTAGAATTTAAACTCAGGTCCTCCAATTCCAAATCTGCTACACCACAAAATGAGGGGATTGACCCAAATGATCTATAATGTTCCTTCCAGCTGTAAATCCTAAAAAAACCCCAACTTTGTGGGTCCAATGTAACATTTGCTCTAGGTTTTAAAATGGCCCTACTCTCCGGCTCTGACTGACTTCCACAGAGCAGCTACATCCTGGTTATCTTACCTATGGCCCTGAGTCACCTTCCTTGAACCTTGCAGCCCTGGATTCAAGGATTTGGGCACAAGGGCCATGAACTGGGAGGTAGCCCACCTGGGTGAGTTCGGGAGGTGGGTCTGAACATCTACCCACATGCCACAGGTGATTTGCGGTGTATACTTTGTCTTTGTTAATCTGCGCTGTCATTCCACAATTAGGTGGGGCCATAAAATCATTTTTCCTTCTCCTCGCTACACGTGTGCTGGCAGATTTTGTCCCTCTACCCCAAATACAATTTACTAGCGCAATAAAGAGAATGATATTTGCACTATCAAACTCCTAGGACTGTCGTGGGGAAACTGCTCTACAAACCTTATGGCGCTATAGTAAGAGTTAATATTACTTAAAATTATTCAGTAACATGGGACTGAGAAGCGAGCGCAGATGAAAGCGTAGACACGTGGGGCCTCATGTCACCGAGGCAGTTGAAGAGTTAACCTAGCGCTGAGACCAGGGCATTGTGGGCCTTTTAGTTCGCACGCCGCCTTACGTCTCCAAGTTCCTCAGGGGCGGGACTTCATTTCCCGAGATGCCCCGCTGCTTCGCGGGTTGGGGAGGGCGGGGGAAGGCGGAGCGTCGCGCGGACTCCCCTGGGGATTGTGGTTCGGCTCTCCCCGGAGGCCTGCGGGAGCCGTCGGGGCGGGGATACGAGAGGGCTCGATGTCCCAGCGGCCCTCGCGGTTCGGGCGGGACGCTAAAAGGGGTGGGACCAGCTAGGGGAGCTGAGCGAAGATGGTGGCGCGCGTGGCGTGCTGCCTCCGGCCTCTGCCTGTCTTTTCGCGGCGCTCGCTGGCGCTGGAGCCCAGGAGCGCCGACCCCGACGCGAGTCCCAGCCGGCTCTGACCCCGCGCCCCCGCGCCCCCGTGCGCCGCCCAGCCGGCCCGGCATGCCCCGCGCCCGCAAGGGACACGCGCCCCGGAGGGGAGGACAGCGCCGAGGTGGGGGTGAGTGCGAGAGTCCGGGGGCGGGGCCTGGGCGGCGGGGGCGGGGCTTGGGAAGGGGCGGGGCTTGGGAAGGGGCGTCGAGACCGGGGGCTGAGAGTGAAGGGAGTTGGGGGAAGGTTAAGAGGGGGTTGGGGGCAGGGTGAGGAGGGGGCTGGAGAATCCTGGACCTTGAGTAGGGGTTGAGGGACTTGGGGGGGTCTGGAGGACTGAGGAGGGGGTGTAGTATGATCAGCTAGGAATGGTACGAGGGGCTTGGGGGGCTGGAGCACCCTGGGTATGATCAGGATAGAGATGGTGTAAGAGGGCTTGGGAGGACTGAGGACCAGGACAGGGGTGGCGTGAGGGGATTGGGGGGCTGGAGGACCGTGGGTATGATCAGGATAGAGATGATGTAAGAGGGCTTGGGGGACTTGAGAACTGTAGGACCAGGACAGGGGCGGTTTAAGCAAGCTTGGGGAATCAGTGAGGGACTTGGCTGAGGGCTAAACTTGGAATTTCTGGGGATCCCTCTGAGCAAGTGTGAGAGGGCTGTGTAAAGGAGGGGTGACTATATAACCTTCTATTATAGGTGTGTGAAGAGGGAGGGAGGATGTGAGGAAGGGTTGGAGGCACAGTCTCTAGGGGTGAATAGGTAGGAATTAGATAGGACTTTGCCAGGGAATGAGTGCCGAGTAGGGCGAGCAGCCCAAGGGGTTCCTGTGAAGCCACCCATGGCCCTGGATCTGCCTTGGGGGAGCTGTGGTCAGGGGGCTTCTCATGGGAGGAGGTGGTCCCTTCCCTTTCCTTTCTTCCTCTCCTCGCCTGCAGAGGGATCCTGTAGTTTCTCAGTTCTAGGTTTCTGGGCACATGCCCATGGAAAATAGAGCCACGTGGATACTGAACTTCAGCCTTTTTTTTATGGGCCTGGTGTAGAGGAAGGAAGCCTGGCCTGGGAGACAGGACACCTGGGTTATAGTGTTAGCTTTACCTATGCACACTTAGAGCCCACGTGGCTGAGGACAAGTTTCCTTCTCATTCAACATCTCTGCTTCTTCGTCTGTAAAGGAAGGACACTGGAGCACGTGGTATCTAAGGAGGGAGCTTTCTCACATAGCTGGGTGATGTCAGAACTGGACTTTAAGGCCAGGCTTCTAACTTAGACCTTTGTCTTCTCCACCTCTAATGTCTCATGCCTTTCTTCGGTCTTTCAAACACTGGTCTGCTTTGCCTTCAGCAATTGACCTTTTAATAATAACAGCCTTAAGGCTTACAAAGACCTGTCTTCACAACCATCCTGGAGAGGTAGGAATTATCCCCATTTTACTAATGGGGGAACTAAGGCTTAGGAGACAGGAAGTCATGTGCCAGCCGAGACTCCTGACCCCAACTTTTCACTATGATTATACATCTGGGAAGTGGCAGGGCTGGGACTTGAACCCTGATCTTCTGAATCCAAAGTTTTCTTTCTTACTCAACTCCCCTTCCGCTTGCTAGGAAACTTGCTGGACCAGGTCTGCATGTGGAGTACAGTTCTGGCTTCCTGGTCCTTGCCAATCCCTAATCCTTTTAGAGGTGGGGCCCAGGAAACAAATCAGTGGTTGATAGGAAAGGAAAGTGGGGGCATTTGTGGCTGAGTCTCTGGGAACAGGTGCTAGAGGCTTTGCTCATTTACTCCTGGGGAGCTGGTTGATCCTGTGGCCAGGGCCATCTTAGAGAGGCAGAAAGGTGTCTGCCTACCTTATCAACATTTACTGGAAAGTCTGTGAAATGTGATAATTAGAGCCCTTGGGTGTCCAGTGACTATCTCAACACTTAGCTTCTCTAAGGCTGGTTTCAGATCATGATGACTAGATCGTGTCAACTTGAAGGGATTCCAGAATCCAGCCTTACATGGGGAAACAGAGGCTCTGGACCGAGAACTGGTCCAAGGTCACACAGGTAGTAACAGTCAGGCTTCAAACCCAATTTTTCTGACTCCAGAGCCAATATTCTTCTCACTGTATTATTCTGCCTTCAGGGAAGAGGAAAGAGTAAATTTAGAATCTGAATACTGGGAGAAAAAGATGCTGGTTTCCTGAGGCCCTCTCCCTCAGTACACAGGTTTCCCTTGCTTCTCAAGGCATGCAGAGCCTGGTCATTCCTTATATTGGCTCCCCAAGTCCCCAGAGATATGCTCTATTAGGAGTTCTACAGAACTCCTTGAATAAGGAGAGGTGGGATTCTCATTCAGGGCTCAGAGCCTGGACTAGATCTCAGGAGAAGCCGTTGTCCTTCTGGGGTGAGGCTTGCCCCCTCCTTTCCAAGCCTTCTCTCAGCTTACACAGACAAACCTGGGAGTTCTCTCACCTTCTGCTAGTGGACCTCCATAGCCTGCCCAGTGAGACTGGATCCCACCCTGACCAACAGAGTACCAGGAGAAAGCTCTAAGTGGGCTGACCTCCAAGCCCAGAAAGATGCCTCTCATATTGTCCTGGAGGCCAGGGCACCTGGGAAAAGAAGACCATTGATATGTCAGCAGAAGAGGGAGCCCCTAGGCTGAAACCTTGGTACCACTTTCTGGCCTTCTCAAGGCACAAGTGGACGAGCTAGACTGTCAGCACATGGGGGTCCTGTCTCCTATCCCAGGCTAGGGGAGGCCTCAAAGACTTTGTTCCTTTTGTTGATCATAGATGATCAGAGAATGTGTTTGCTTAGCCCTGAACTTGTAGGACACCCAGTGTGCACAGGGCATGTATTAGGCCATTTGTCCCTCTGGGGCCTTAAGGAAGCTGTGGTATTCCAGAAGATGGCATCAAGTATAACTGAGCTCCATGTCTAGGGACTTTAGGGAATGTCAGGTGGCTGACTTTGAGAATCCAGTGTGATTGGTCACTTTGTCAATGCCCTCCCCTCCCCCCCCCATACCTACCTCTTAGCTTCAGAGCAGAATCAAATACCCTTAGAGCAGTGGCTCTCAACCTTCCTAATGCCACAACCCTTTAATACTCGTATGTGGGTGTATCTGCGTGTGGGTGGACCTGCCTGGAGATGGATAGAGAAGTGGTGTCTCCATTCCTAAGACCATTGGAAATATGTGTTTTCCGATGGTCTTAGGCGACCCCTGTGAAAGGGTCATTTGACCCCCAAAGGGGTCGCAACCCACAGGTTGAGGACTGCTGCCTTAGAGGCATCTGGGCTCTTGGTAACACCTGAAAACCAAAAGGTGAGTATCTGAAAGATGGGCAGATGAGGCTGAGACTTGGGAGCTGCTGCAGAAGAATGAAGGAGCCCTTACCCTCACTAGGTTAGGCCTGAACATGCCCCTATAACCACAGTTCTCTAGAGTCAGGCAGGTAAGGGGTAGCTGAGAGGCAGGCCTGAGTCGGAGGGACTGGCCTTCCACCCAGCCCTTTGCTGGGGCCTTCCTCCTCTCTTGGTCTTTTTTTCTTTGCTTTGCTCCCCCCTCCCAGGAAAGAAAGTGGGTGCGATCACATTGCCCTGGGTCCTGGAGCCCAGAGATTAGGGCTTTGGGGCAGTTAAATCTAGCTGGACTCTTCATCCCAGATGAGGGCTCCTGTAACCTCTGGCAATGATTAGTCCTGTCAAACCCCTCAGTTGATATTTATATAGCACGTGGAGGTTTTCAAAGCATTTGACACGCATCATCTCATATGTTCCCTATAATAATCTAGTGAGGCAAGTGCACTTAGAAACAGTCCCATTGCTACCCTGCCATTTCTGTTTCTGCTCAGGCCCTCAGTTTCCTTTTTTTTCAGGTGCCAGAGGGAGGGGATTTCCACTGAGAGTTGGGTGTAGGAGCAGATACAGATCCATACACAGGCCACTGGCTATGGAGGTCAGGGGGTCACCTTTAGCGTGGGTGTCTGTTTTTGGGCATTGTAGACAACCAGCCCCTTTTCTCCATCACTCCTACATACTGAGTGAAAGAGAGTCCCTTAGACTCTAAGGGGCTCTATGGGGTCAAAACTCACAGTTTAAGAATCACTGAAGAGGTCTTGAGTGGAACAGGTTTGACACTCTGCCTTAAGAGGAGGCCTGCTTCAGAGACAGTGATCAGGAGGAAATCCCTACCTTCTGATGAAAGAGCTTTTAGAGCCTGCCTCTGACACTCTGATGGGATTGGGGCTGAGTACTGGGAGCTCAGGTAGAAGGAGAAATGTTAGTAGACGGTGTAGTATGAGCCTTTTGAGAACATAAGGACGGAGATAGGCCACAAGGCATAGTACCATGATGTCAGTCTTGTGTTAGAGAGCCCCGCCCCCCCCCCAGCATCTTGGGGTGCCCCTAATAGCCCACTCTGGAGCTCTTGTCATTAAAACGATAGCTGTTCCTCCTCATCACATGTCTGTTTTGAGCTTGTGCCATGTCTTGGAGTAACCAGTTTCATAAATTCACCACAAGCTGCCTTGAGACAGGCCCTGTGCCAATTTGAGAGACGTGGGTATTCAAACCAAGACAAAGGTCAGATGGCGTTCCTTCAGAAAGAAGGACTTGATTGCACCTGGTTGGTACCAGTTCCCAACCATTAGAGGCCTCATATTGCAGAAATGCTATTCATAAGGCACATGTCCCTAAACTATAGTCTTTTGGGGGTCCCTGTGGCTTCTTTAAGATTGCACAATGGCCTTGAATAGCATTGGGTTCCTGTATAAGAAATTCTGCTTGGACGCTGGAGACTTGTTTGTGTTTGAGACTTTAAACAAGTTTTGCTCAAGAGGCCTTCCTCTATCTCAACCCAGAACTGACTGGGGCTATTTGGGTTGGCATTGCCTCATTGCTGCAGTGGTTCTCAACCTTCCTAATGCTGTGACCCTTTAGTACAGTTCCTCATGTTGTGGTGACCCCCAGCCATAAAATTATTTGTGTTGCTACTTCATAGCTGTAATTTTGCTACTGTTATGAATCGTAATGTAAGTCTCTGATGTGCAGGATGTATTTAAATTGAACGTAACCCACAGGTTGAGAACCGCTGGCTTAGAGGAAGGCAGGGAGAGTAAAATTCCGAGCCCAGCCAGAGCCCTTCCTGTCATAGACTCTGCTCTTATGGAGTCCCAAGTGAACAGGACGTGCATCTGAAGCCCAGCTGGGGTGGAGACTTACTGGGCCTTTTGAGGCGTGGGACTCACCGCCCTGGGCCTCAGTTGGCTCATCTGCACAAGGAGGGAGTTGGATTGTAAGATCTCTCAGTCCTAGAGCCAGCAGCCCTGAACTGATATCCCCCATTTTGGCCCTTCCCAGGAGCTCGGAACAGCACCCAGGCTGACTCTCCCTCCAGCGATGATGAAGCGGCTAGTGAAGTGTTGAGTCACTACAGCAGTACGAGTGAGGGTGCTAGCATTGCTGAGGAGAGCCTAGGTAAGGCGAGGCCTGGGCACAGACAAGAGTGGAGGAGGGTCCTGGTGGGCTCACTCTGCCCTTCAGGGGCCAGAGGCCTCCCCTCAGCCCAGGGTGGGAAACATGTGGCCTTTGGTTAGTCCCCCACAGCCTTACTTGGGGGCTGGGACCATGAAGGGGAACTGACTGACCCTTGTGGGGTGGGATCTGCAGGCAATGATGTGGTCGATGAGCAGGCCCAGCAAGAGGAGCTGGAAGAGAAACTCAAGGAAGGCATCGATGATGTGTCTGACAAGAGGTACTTGCTTGTGTAGGGGGAGAAGGATGGCTGCTGTGACCTGCCCCTTCCATCCTGCCCCTCTTCTCTTTGGGAGTCAGGTTGATGCACCTGTGACAGCCCCATCATCACCCTGGGGGGGTCACTGCCATAGCGAGGCTACATATTGGCCTCCATGCCTGTGTTTGGTTCCTCAGTCTTCATACAAGACCTTGAGGTTCAACTCCAGCTTCTATCCTGTGTGAGTCTGTGTTCCCCAGTCTGGGTTAGCCCCAGGGGAGCAGAATACCGGATTAACCCAGAGGGGGTTCAGCCTGGGCTCACCCTTCAGTCTTCATTCTCCTCCAGTGCCAAGACCAGGTTGGGTGCTTTGGAGAGCCTTCGCCTGGCATTCTCTTCCCGGGTGCTCCTGGACTTTCTACTGGAGCGCCGCCTCACCCTTACTGACTCCCTCGAAAAGTGCCTCAAGAAAGGTTCGACATAGTCTTCTGGCCCTTCTCACCCCAACACTGCCCCAGTCTACGTTGCCCCTAAGTAAGGCCAGGCCTGGGGGCTCCTGTGGCCGCCTGGGCCTGGGGGCGGGGGCTGTGGGGGGTAGGGCTTCAGGCAGCAGCCTTCTCCCGGGGTCCATGGGCTCTCACTTTGGAGGTTGACAAGGGGCTTCCCACCCTCCTTTGCAGGGAAAGGAGAGGAACAGTCTCTTGCTGCAACTGTGCTGACCCTCCTGTGCCTTCAGATGGGTTCAGGGTCTGAGGGGGAGGAGCTCTTCCGGAGCCTGCGGCCCCTGCTCATCAACATCCTTACTGATGCCTCCGCCAGCCTTGGAGCTCGGCACAGTGTAAGCACCCTCGGCTCTTCCCGCCCCCCCCAGGGCTCCCCTCCTTCCTCTCTGCCTGTGCATCTTAGGGACTGCAATCATCGAGCACCAGCCCAGCAGGCCACTGGTTTTGCAGAGGAAGAGAAACAGGATCCCACAGCTCACCCAGAGTCGCCTGTGGAAAAGGAGAAGGGGGATTGAAGCCCTCTTCTCATTTGTCTTATCTGGTCCTGTGCATTATGGTTCTTACCCTTTGCTGTTGAGAGTTCTAGGATTGGGCCTTGTGATCCTGGGGATGGCCAGCCTACAGAGGGGGAGGACCTGGGTGGGGAAGGTTGTGGTGGCTGTTGGACAGCACTCTAGCCCTTCTGTGCAGTTAATGACGAAAAGGGCAAAAAATGTGTTTTCGCATAAAGTAAGATTTATGAGCTTTAGCTGGGGCATGGTCACCATCATCGTGGCTGAAGGGCTCTTTCATGGACAGCAGATTCAGTCTGTTCTCTCCAGGGCAGACATGGGAGGAGCAGTGGGGAGGAGTTACCCATGGCCAGGTTTTGGCTCAGTGAAAGGAAAAACTCTGTCCAAAGGCAGAGCGGGCCAGCTAATCACAGGAGGGGTGCCCTGCTGCCTGGGGCATTAGAGAGGGTCTCCTGGCCCTGGACAGCTTGTGGAGGCAGCCCCATGGCCACTTGTCAGACACATTAGAGTGAGGATCCTGCAAGGCCCTTTCCAGCTGAGATGCTGTGATTCTGATTGCTGTCTTATTCCCCTCCTCAACTTTGAGGGCAGGGCCTGGGGCCTACTTCACCTTGGTTTTCCCCTGTGCTTAGCATAGAACTCTCTACAAACGTCCTCCATGGGTGTCCCATAGAGATGGCCTTTGACCCTCCACAGAACCTAAGGGTCAAGGCCGAGAGGATGCCTCCTTATCTCTTCCCTCACTGGTCCTTTTCTTAGAGTGGCCTGGGTAACGGGCATGGCTGGTTTATATTCCTGGGCAAAGACATAGAGTGGGGAGTCTGGAGCCCAGTGTCCTTGGATGCCCCATAGCCTCCCTTTCCATTGGCTCATTTTAAAAACTCTTTTTATTACGATGAACTTGACCAGTATCAACAGACATGAACGCTTCTTTATATATGAGATAGAAAAAGAGGATTGTATGACACTTGGACTTCCTAAGTATTAAATTGAATACAGTCTATGCCGTTGTTTCTTCTCTGGCTTAGACTGGGAGGAGTTGGCTGATCCATAGGGAGCCTGAAGGGAGCATGCGGCCTGGCATTACAGGATGATAGGGATCATGGGATCATAGATTGAGAGCTGGAAGGAATATTAGAGGTCGTGAGTACAACCCCCTCATTTTACAGATGAGGTGAAGTGGCTTCTCCTTGGCTTGGGGTCAGCCCTGGGTTATTGAGGGAATCCTGAGAGAGTCTGACCCCCTGACCTGCTCTCCCCTGCAGTGCGCCACAAGCCTCGGGATGTGCTGTTACATTGCTGCCGCTGATGTGGAGGTGAGTTCACCCTGTCCCAGTTCCCTTTTCCCCTCAAGGGCCTACAAACAGGTTTCCCCACCCCTGGCCCAGAGCATCTTCTCACTTCAGCTGACCTCAGGCCACCTCATTGGTGCTGTCAGCAGGTGTGGACAGCTGGCCTCCTGGGCTGGAACAGATGAAGGCGGCAGGCAGCCTTTCTGACACCCTCTTTGTCCTGGGCTTCTGTCTTCCTGCAGGACCTCATCTCATGTCTAGCCTGCCTCGAGGGCATCTTCAGCAGTGCCTGTAGGGAGGAGGCATCCTCAGCCCTGGCACCTCTTCAGGCCCTGCATTGCTGTGCCCTCCAGGCCTGGGCCTTGCTCCTCACAATCTGCCCCGGCTCCCACATCAGCAGGGTTCTGGACAGGTATGCAGGGCTTCTCCTTCTCCCCATCCTTGGTCGTGTTCATTTCCTCCTCTCCTACCTCAGGGGCTGGGCCTTGATGCAGCCCTGCCCAATAGGAGCTGAATTTCTATGTAAATAGAATTGAATTGTCAAAGGGGATGTAGCTTTTGAGTGGAAAATCTTAGATTTAAAACCAGGGTTTTTGACACCACGTGCAGTGCTCTTTCCATTAGACCATATTGCCTAGATTTGTCCTCCCGCAGGGAAATAGAACAGGATATGGCTCCCATTTTTTTCAGCTGCTTGGCAGGAGGGAAAGGAGGGAGTCCTGAGGGGGTGGAGATTTCCAGACAAAGCAGCGAGGAGCCATGAGGTTTGTGGAACCCATCCACTGGCCTCTTCCTCCTGAATTCCTCTAGCTAGTAAGTAGCTTTTGCTTGTCCCCGGGGAGAGGGAAGCTGTTAGTATTTGCTCACCTGGTGCCCTCTGCCCTTGCACAGCCAGCTGCCCCAGCTGCCCCAGCTCCTCTCCAGCGACAGCGTGCACCTTCGCATTGCAGCAGGAGAGACTATTGCCTTGCTCTTTGAGTTGGGCCGAGACCTAGAGGTAATAGGAGTGGCAGGTGGGAGGGGCCATCTGGACTGGGACCAAGAGGGGAAGTTTGGGGTCCACTGTGGCTGGGGGGAGTGAGGCTACTAATAGGGTCTCAGGGCCCACTTATGTGAGGTGGGATGGAGAGGGAGCATCAGAGAAATCTGAGCTGCCCTGAGCCTCCCTGTCCCAATCTTCCTCCAGGAGGACTTCCTGTATGAGAACACCGATGCCCTGTGCAGCACCCTCCGAGCCCTGGCCACGGACAGCAGCAAGTACCGGGCCAAGGCTGACCGGCGGAAACAGCGCTCCATCTTCCGGGACGTGCTGCACTTCATTGAGGTGGGGCCCTCACGCACAGACACACACACACACACACACGGACACGTGGACACATGGACACATGTGACGCCCACAGAGCCAACTTGGAATCCTGGGAGTGGTGCTTGTCTACCTCAGGTTGTCCTGCCCCCCCGGTGGGGGCCTGAATTCAGATTCGTATGATCCTGGTTGAATTACTAAACCCAACAATGACAAATGTTTACCAAGCGCCAGCCATGCACTAGGTGCTAGAGAAACAAAAAAGCGCATGGAACTCCCCTGCATGTCTCTGGGCCTGAGTTTTCACTTCTTTCAAATGAAGGGCCTGAGCCAGATGGTCTTTGAGGGCCCTCCCAGGGCCCCATCCTCTCGGGTCCAGTGGGGTTGCTCCTCAGGCCACCCTCACTGTCAGCATGGAAGGGCATTCTTTTTACAGACATTGATTAAGCACCTCCTACGTGTGCTGGGCTTATCTCTAGGGAAGAGAGAAAGTATAGGTGAGACATCATTTTTGCCCCCATGGCCTAGTAGAGGAGTGAAGCACAAATCAGACAATTCTAACACATTATTCCATGAACACAATAGTAACAACCTCAGCCCCTCCACCAGCATGGAGAAAGGGCTAAGAATTGATTCCTGGGGTTTAACAACCTTCCTCTGTCTGTGTTCTCTAGACTGGAGAGTGCCAGGAAGAGACAGTCAGGTTTGGACTGGAATGTATGTATGTGGACAGCTGGGTCCGACGCCGGACATACGCAGCATTCAAGGAGACTTTAGGCTCTGGGGTCCTCCACCACCTCCAGGTACTACCCTAGGGGTTGGGTCAGAAAGAGTGGGCCTCTCCCCTGCCCCATCTTCCCTCCCCCATTTCCCAAAGGCCCAGGACTTCATTGGCTCACATTGCTCCCTTGGTTCTCCCAGAACAATGAGCTGCTTCGAGACATCTTTGACCTGGGGCCGGTGCTGGTGCTGGACGCTGCTGCCATGAAGGCCAGCAAGATTTCCCGCTTTGAGAAGGTTTGTAGCTGGTCCTGATCTCCCCCCTTGGCTCCCTTCCATTCTGTCTCGAACCCTGTCTGTGCTATTTTCCTGCAGTTTGGCCTGTTTGACAAGAGCGCTGCTGGGGTGGGAGGAGTGGGAAGACCTTTAGAGTCTGGACTTCTCCTTAGGGAGATCTGCCACGTTCTCCCTCATCCCTAGCTTGTCTCTGCTTTGGGGTCACATAGAAAGCATGACCCTAGCTTGCTCCAAAGTGGCCCTTCCTCTTTTTTCTAGCACCTCTACAATTCAGCTGCCTTCAAAGCCCGGACGAAAGCGCGTAGTCGTGTACGGGATAAGCGCGCAGATGTGCTGTGAGGGCAAGGCCTCCCTGACCCTGGAGCTGGGGGAGGAAGCTGCTCTCATCCCAGTTTTTATATAGAAAAACAGTGCCACAGCACTCTACATCATGTGGCCTGGCTCCCTGGGGGCCTTTGCTTTATTTTTTTAATGACAAAACCAAATAAAGGTGTTAGGGTGGGAAGGCTGCCCTGGTCTCCCCTTGACCCCCTGCCCTCAGCTCCCCTTTTCTTCAGTATCCACTCTTCTTGCCTCCCCATTGCCCATCTCTCCTGCTGGGCCAGGGTTTGATTTGGGCCATAGGAAGACTGTTTACCTTCTGTGCCTGACTGTCCTCAGGGGGTGAGCTAGTGATGTTACAATGATGCCAAGGAAGGAGAGAATTCCCCAAACCCCCAGGCTGAGGAGTGAGTGACTGGGGAATCCTCTTCCTCTCTTCCAGCTGCTCTTCCCCCTTGCAGTGACCAACCACTCCGTCTTCCTAGAGTGAGCTGGAGAAAGTGACTGCAGGGGGTCCCTAACCTGGAGCAGCTCTTCCTCCTCCAAGCCTTAACACATACTCCTGTACAGTCTCCACCCTCTCGTACTTTAGCTATGCTGGAGTGGGGAGGGAAGCAGGGAAGGAGGCTTTCTGGAATATATGTGTGTGTTGATTTTATAAGAAGATTAATATTAGAGATAATTAAATAAGACCATACCTTGGCTTCAGTCTGCTGCCTCTGTTGTGCACATCCCCACCCGCTGGCCCTCTGTACCCACCTGAGGAGGAGGAAAGAGGCTGGAGATGATTCTTTGCTTCTGCCCCTGTGCAGGGGAGTGGTCTTGGGAGACGACCATGGGCCAGGCTCCCCAGCCTCTGTTCCTGGCTGCTGGTGAAGGGGAGAAGGTCACAGAGCAGACTGTTGCTTTCTCTAACACAGAGCCCCTGGCTACCCAGGGTAGAAATGCTTTCAGGGTGACCTTCTCAGAGTGACATGGAACAGGCCAGGCCAGGCTTTGGTTTGGGGGTGAGGGTGGGCATACTTTCCCCTCCAGAAAAGTTTCCCATATTTGTATGGGGTTTCCATACCCTAGCAACCATGAGGCTTTCCTTCTCTCCTTCCTTCCCCAGGGCACTTTCTCAGTCTCTACCCATGTCAACTCCCAGGCCTCCTATTCTAGCAGAACAGACTGACCTGATGTGAGAGGTCCTGCCTAAGAGCTGGTGGAGGGGTTGGATGCCTCCTCCCCCTGGACAGTCTCCCTCTGAGGCTGAGCCTCTGTGGGGGAAGCTTGGAACACTTGGTTGGTCCATGGAGGGGCGGGCAGAGCAGCTATTTTGGGATGGCCTCAGACAGAGACTTGAGCTCCTGCTATCTGTGGGGTGCAGACAGTGGGAGTGGTGGCCTAGGCCAGCTAGGAGGTGTTGACAGGAGAAGGGGAGGGACCAGAGAGGCTGCAAGTGGGGACAGGGAAGGCCTACTCCAGTATCCCTTTTAAGATGCTTCATTGACTTCAGAAACATGCTGTTCCTATCTGTCACTGGCTCTCAAATAAGAACTTTGACCTGGGGTCCAGTGTCCTCTGACCCCCAGATTTTCTTCCTCTAGACGGGCAGGGCCTTGGTTGCCTGTTGTGGTGGCAGAAGCCTTGGCTTTGGGAGTCAGGGGACAATGATGACACTCTACATTTCCCTGTCCTTTTGTTTAAAGGTTTACAGAATGCCATCCTCACAACTCTGGCTTTAAATCTTAGCCCTCAGGCTCAGTGAGTAATAAAGAACAAGCCATTCTGTGCCTCAGTTTCCCCATCTGAAAAAGGACAGTCATATTTGCACAATCTGTGTCACTGGGTGTTGTGAGGCAACTTGAGAATCCTAGAGAAATGTTATTTCTGTCTGACTTGCGTTGGGAGCTCTCCTGCTTCATTGACCTGCCTGCATTGGTTTGATGATCCTGGGCTCTCGGTTCTGTGAGGTATGTGAGGACAGGCTTTAAACTGTGTGCCATTTATTGATATAAAAATGTCCTGTAGAAAGAAACATATAAATGGGGAGCTTGTGTTGGGGGCATGTAAATACGGGCCAGAGGGAGAGAAAGAGGGAGGGAGGGATCGCTTGCCCTGGTCCCTCGTCCTTGAGTGCAGGCAGAAGGCCTCTGGCTGGAGTTGGAGTCATCTTCGGAGAGGAGGGTGCTGAGGGCTGGTCTGTCCTCAGCTGAAGCCTCGAGCTTCACTGGCATTGAGCCTTCGCCACTGGTTGAGGCTGGCCAGCCGGAGCTTCAACAACGTCTCCTCCTGGACTCGGAGCGTGTGGGCCAGCACCCGCAGGGACTCGCTCTGTAGCACTGAGACAGGTGGGAAGAGAGGAGAGGCCTGCACTACCGGGGGCTCCTGGGCCCCCCTTTCCCTCCTTCACTGGCCTTCTGATCAGCTTTCTGGAAATAACTGGATTATCCACAACGTGCTTTCTCAGCCTAATCTGGTTTCCTGTAACCACCCAGCTGGTGCCCAGGGGAGCTTGGAGTCAGGAGACCTCAGTTCAGAACGAGCTGTTGTTTTTTACTAGCTGCATAACTTGGGGCCGTTCGAGGCTCTCTGGGCCTCTGCTTCTCTGTAAAATGGGGTGGCATAAGGTGAACTCTGCAGTCTTTTCCAGCTGTGATCCTAAAATTGTGTGATCTCCACATTGTAATCTTAGCCTGAGCAAAGTGGGAAAATAATCTCTTCCCTCTTCCCCCCAAAGAGTTAACTTTGGGGTTCTTTGCTATTGCTGCGCCACACCCCCCCATGCAAGTAACAGAAGTGAATGCAAACAGTGACCCTCTTTGACCACCCCACCCCCACCCCCACCAGTCCCCAGCCCTGATACCACTCAGGTAGACAGCCAGGACGGCAAGGGCAAGGCAGGTGAGAATGAGTAGTGCCAGCAGTATCAGGAAGGCCCCTCGCCCGTGGGCCGGGTTGCAGCCAGCCTGGACACAAAGTGATGGGGGCAGTATGCCCATGAGCTCTTCCCACTGCTGTGAGGCTGGGTCATCAGTCAGGTACGGGTGCAGGACCCCTGGAGGAGACAGGCCTTAGATTGCCCTTTCCTAGAGAGAACTAACTCCCTCCCTCCACCCACACCTTAGAAAGCATAGTCCATACCTCCATTGTGCAGGTCACTGATGGACTCAACAGGGTGCAGGCTGACCTCAGTGAGGTGGCTGGGTGGAATGGTCCCAGTGCCCGGGCTCACCATGATGGGCAGGATGGCATCTGGGAGGCAAAGAGGTGCTGGGCTGAGTGGCTGGAGTCGGGGGGAGGAGTCCCCCCATCCCTAGTGGTAAGGGCCCACAGGACAGTGTTCTTCCCCTCAGCACAGGCCTTGGGTCAGTCTAAAAAGTTAATCCTATTAGTTCCCAGTCTCCTCCCCACCCCCAGTGCCGAATCATTGGAGCCCAAGAGAATTTCACAAGTGTCCTTGCAGCCAGCACCCTAGATCCAGCCCCACTCCTTTCACCCTGCCTCCAAGCCCACAGGATTAGTCTTGATTTCTCTTCTTTCCTTCCCCCCACCCCATGCCCACTCTGATGCCCACAGAGTCAGGCCAGGACATAGCCAGTGAGTGTCCCATTTATGTAAAACCCTGTATACTGATGGGAGACCTGGAGGAAGGAAGGGAGACAATCTTTGTCCTAGGGGAGCCCCTGTCTGCTGTCCTAGTAGACAGTGAGCTTGACCTCAGGGAGTTCCTAATCTGAATGAGAAACCAAGACTCAGTTCTCTGCCATCTCCCAATCCAAGGGAAGACCAGACCCCTCCTGAGGTGCGCAGGCAGGCTCATAGCAATCCCTCACCGGTGGAAGTGGAAACAGGGCGGGAAGCTAATCATGCAGGCTTCTGGGGGTGACTGGACACTTGGACATGCCGTAAAATGGAGTCTCAGCATCAACCCTTGGGCAGTGTCAGCAAATAAATCATTCAGACCTACACTGCAGCTTCTGAGGTCTTAAAGGCCAGAGAAGTGTCTCAGATACAAGGACACAGTCACCCTGAGAGACCAGGAAGTGAGGTGTCATGGGAAGAAACAAGGAGATCTCATGGTACAGATTTAGATATTGGGGTACTGAGGCAGCCAGGGATCCTTGCTCCCCGTGGAGCCAATCTGCCCTGGAGCAGCTTAAGAAATGGCAGAACCCACAGCTGTCTTATCCAGTGACCCTGTCCCAGACTGTCATGCCTCTGCCCGGCTCCTATAGCCCTAGCTTCCTCCCACTAGGACCGGAACCCAGGGCTATTCCAAAGCCATGCAGCTGCCCAAGTTGTTGCCTCCACTCCTAAACCCTTCCACCCCCAGCCCTCTCTTGGCAGGCAGATGACCTATCTCCCAACCATTGTCCCCCTGCAGGGAGAACAGGTAGAGTGGGGCAGGGGGAGGGTAGGAGGGATGCAGTGACCCTGAGTCCTTTCTGCCCAACCTGATGGGCCAGACTGGGAATTAGGGGGAGAAAGCTGAGTATCTTGGGGGTAAACTGTCCCTGTCTCCTAGAATGGTTGGGCTAGAGGCATCAATGATAGATAGGGTGCCTCAGTGGGAAGGCCAGAGTCATCTTGGGCACATAGTGACAAGGACAGGGAGACTTCTACTCTATACTTTCTCCCCAAGCTTGGAAAGCCAAAAGAGGTCCCTGGAGCCAAGCAAATGGATGCCTGAAACCACCTACTTCCACTTCTCAGATCCCAGGGAGGGGAGTCCATCAGAATGCCTCCCAATTCAACTTTGGGCATTGAGGAACGCCCCCAGCCCAGTACCTTCCACTCCTAAGGCTCTGGAGTCTGAACCTTGCCATATCCAGTTCTGCCTGCCCAGGGGTGCACCCACCACCCAGACCTACCTTACCTTCTCGGGCCTCCCCAGGCATGGCCAGGTGTGGTGGTCAGTGGGGTTGGAGCCAGATGGATAGTGCCCTGGGCAAGGGGGAGGAGTAGAGGTAGCAGCCAGCACCTCTCAGAGCCCTTGTCCAGGCCACTGGCTTCCCAAGGCACGTTTGCCCAGTCCAGAAATAGTCTTGAGCTCAGCCTAGAGGGGGTTATATTTAGAAGAGGCGGGACTAAGGTAGGGGCAGAGGGGGCAAGAGCAGTTGGAAGTCCCAGGAAAGGCAGTGGGGCACATGTATTCTGGCTTGGGAGCATGGAATGGTATTGTATGGAATAGAACCAGGTATGGAAAGGAACCAGGAGATCATCTCTTAGGCCCCCTCATCTTTCATCTCAGGACACAGAAGATCAGAGAAGGGGAGGCACTTGTCCAAAACCAGCTAGTTAGGAAGTGGCAGAGCTGGGATCCACAATGAGGCTTGGTTCCAAGGCCATTCCTCTGTTACACCACATTACTTTTGTCTCCGCTGCTGCCCAAGGTGGTGAGGGGCCGGTGTTCTGTCTCTGAATGTCCCTGTTTGATTTCAGTGCTGTACAAGCTAAGGGCAGCTGATGGTGACCTTCTGCCCCTCACTCACCCAGAGGGTCCTGGGATACTCCAGAAATGTTCTGTGGGGGCTGGGCCTCCAGTCTTCCTTCTGACTTGACTCAAAGAGGGTGTCACAGGACACACTGTGCCTCTTCCTCCAAGTTCACCAAGATCTGGTCAGTTTGGCACTATTCACACCAATCATTCACTGTGTTCTCAGGCACCCACACACACAGCTAACACTTTTATAGCACTTTACAAAGCACTTTCACACATATTGTCTCATTTGATCTTCACAACAACCCCATAAGAGTCTCTGAGGCAAGATTGGAATTCAGGTCTTCTGGATTTGATTATAAAGCTTATAGTTAGGGCAGATCTGCAGCCAAAACCTAGGTCTCCTAAATTCCACCCCAAGACCTCCTCCCCCTCCACCAGCAAGGGGGAAAGAGATGTAGGGTCAAAGAGAGATTGGGAGAGACTGGGTCTCCCATATGAAATATACTGGGAGAGTGGACATTGGGAAGGATTGGGTCTCATATATAAAGACATTTACATCACACGTACTAACACATTCAAATATACATAGAATAACAGCCAGATCCTGATGGATACAACTAAGGAATCCTTAAAGTGGTTGCAGGTGCTTGCATTTGCACCATTTGAAGCAATAATTTTGTATAAATTATTATACACATAATATATCATTGCATTATATATTACATCATATACAGTATGTAATTTATGATTTACTATAGGCATAATGTATAATTATATAGAATTTCAATTCTATTCATTATCACACACTATAATATATATCACTATAGTATATATTATCATAATTATGTCTAGTAATTGATGCAACTCAATGAAATAGGCAGTGCCAATTCAAATAGCATGACTACTTTAGGGGACGTGCCATTCTCACTAATCAGGACCTGGGACTAAACTGAGATGTAGGAGCTCTCACATATGGAGACACACGATGCACCTTGCCACACACATCAAGCACATACACGGAGATGGGGCCAGTATACACTGCTCATGCATGTATACATGTACATACATACTTTTCTGCAGAGAAATACCCAGCTCATGCACATTCACACAGATACAGCTTTACACTTGTACATCTACCTGGGACAACCAGCCTTGGAATTTCTCAAAGGCCTTACATACTACATATAGACATATAATGATAGCTAGCATTTATGAAATACCTGATGGGTCATGGAGGCTGTGCTTCCCAAGGGATAGAGAGCTGCCCTATAGTAAAAAGACTTGGCTTCCTGGAACTCTGACACATAGTAGCTATGTGACCTTGGACAAGTCACTTAACCTCCAGGGAATCTCTGAGACTACAGTTGCAGAGAAGGTGCTAACTTGTATTAACAGAGGATACATTTAGTCAGCCAGGAGTTCTCTATATTTATAAAATAACAGGCCTAATCTCCAACCTTTAAGATTTGCAAGGTGCTTTCCATAGGTATGTATGTGACTAGGCATATGTAAACATTCAAACATTGCCCACAGTCAGGCCCGCCCCGTGTGAAGGAAGGGGAGGGTGAGTGGGAAGGGCTGAGAATGACTTTAGCATCCCCCTGGGGACAGAGACGGCCAACATGCTACCATCTGGCCCAGGCCATGGGGGCTTCTCTTTGAGCATGGTCTCTGGAGGTACTGAGGGGATGGATTTCACTGCTGTGAAGTCAGGAGGTGGAGCTGATTCTTCCCTTTCTCTCCATCCTAACTCTTGCTTCCCTGGGTCACTGGACTAGACTCCCAACAACTTCTGTCCCATTCCCCAACTCCTCTCACACCCCAAGGATGAAGGTTGGAGAGAGTCACAACTAACAGGCTCTGGGTCATTTCCAGAAGTGACTCTGCAAAGCCTGCCCCAACCTGGTTCCGTTGTCTTCATATCCAAGGATGTGCGTTCTAAAGGTCAGTAATCTGGGGTTCCTGGGGGGTCGTCACCCCTCGTCCCCAAACACACGGATCCTCATGTCACAACAGTGTGTGACCATTCAGTCCTGTGCTGATGCTGACCTTCTCTCAGCTCTGTCTCACTCATCTCTAAGTCACACTGGAGTCGAGACATCTCCCTTATGATGTCATTGGTCTTCAAGAATGAAGGATGAACAAGAAAAAAGGGAGAGCAAACCTAAGGACCATTGGCCACATTACCAAGTTTGGCCAACTTACTAGACTGGAAGCATCTGAAGAATATGCCCCCAATGAGTGTCCAAAGCCAGGGGAAAGGGTGTGTTCACACCTCGACTGGGCATTTGGATTTACATGGAACCTTAGGTGACCCTTCCTGTATTATCTATGCACACACATGCAACACATATAGAATAATTAATAATAATAATAATATATTGCATTTATACAGTTCTTTATACTTTCCAAAATACTTTCACATCTGTTAGTTCCCTTGATCCTCACAACAGCCCTGTGAGGTAGGCAGGGCAGGAATTATCTCTATTTTACACAAAAGGAAACTGAGGCCCAGAGAGGAGAAGGGATGAACCCTGGATCACACAGTGAATCTGGGGCAGAATTTGAACCCTGTCCAAAGCTTTCTCCCCTGTAGTCCACTGCCTTCTCACGTACATATATCCACACACAGACACACAAACATACACACAGTCACACGTGTGATCCCCACAATTCTTTGTGGCCCCTGGCCCAGAAAGGCAGCACTCCCTCCTCGGCTAATCACTTGGTTGTTGTATTAACATTGTACATTTCCTCCATTCCCCATTCCTGCCCCATAATCACTCCGTATCTCCTGTTCTCTCCTCTCTCTTTTTGGGGGACCTCTAGCCTCGGGGGAAAGTTCTCAGATTGCCCTATTCTTTACTTAAGCCCTAAGAGATGGTAGTTTTTGCTCTTTCCCAAGGTTGGAGGGTGTAGTTCTCCCCCATGCTCTCAAATTCCCACTTTCCCAATGATCTGGAACTGATTGTCTAGTCCTGGAATACTGGGGTGGTTGGTCAGTGAACCTTCCCAAGTCCCAGGCACTGCCAGCTGGAAGCTGGCTGGAAACAGAAAATGAGGCCCTCAGGGAGGAGATGCACATGACCCCAGACCACCAGCAGGCCCCCGGTCCCATCTCTGGCCCCTCCTTGGGGTTACATTCATTGGTTACAGTCTGTTAATAAATATATCAGTGGTTGTATCCCCGGCTCTGGGCCCCCAGGGCAGGGAGATTGAAAAGAGACCCCCTGCCCCACCAAAAGGCCAGTCTATTTCTCCTGGGTCCCCTTCTCCACATCAAGGGGCTAAAAGGCACCCCAGTTAGGCAGGAAGCAGGACACCCAGCTTGGTCTCTTGGCCCCTCAATCCCCACTGATGTCTGGGGAAAAGGTGGCAGGGTCACCATTGGGCCGCACTTCGAGGTCCCCGATCGGCCCGAGGAGGGTCCGGGGGATGGGTCCGGCGGTTCCTTCCTTTCCGCTTCTCCTCCAGATGTTTCCACTTGTGTCCCTTTGGCCGAGGCCCCAGGGCTGAAGGCAAATGGGGCTCCTTAGCACTACTCCAAGATGGGGGGCACATAGAGCCTCCCCCACCCCTCCCAGGTGCATCCACCAACTGCAAGAAGTCTCGGTACCAGAGCTTGTGGCTAGCAGGAGACCCTGCCCCCATGCCCTGGGTCTCCTCGCCCCTAGTCAGCTGCTCAGCTTGGTGGGCACCCACCACATGCAGGCTGAGCCTTCGGAGGGGCTGAGTAAAGCCATGCTCTGTAGCATGGCAGTGGTAGAGTCCAGTATCCTGAGGGCCCAGGCTGAGGAGGAGCAGGCCCCGGTCCGTCTGGACTACTCGGTCATCCAACTGTACCTGGGGATCAGAGAAGATCATGCCTTAGACTGTGGAATGCTAGAGTGAGAAGGGCCCTTCAAACATACGAGACAGAACGTGTAGAGGCCTTAACAGTAACCAGAGAACGTAATGATAACAGCTAACATTTACAAAGACCTTTAAGGTTTGCAAAGGGTTTTGCATATAGGATCTCATTTGATCCTCATAACAACCCTGGGAGGTAAGTGCTATTATTATTCCAATTTGACATTTTAGGAAACTGAGTTTAAGTGATTTGCCCAGGATCACACAGGTACTAAGGGTCTGAGGTCGGATTTGAACTCAGATCTACCTGACTCCAGTCAGGGCATTTTATTCATTACCCCACCTAGCTGCCTAGGGGGAAGAGAGAGTAAGCTCCTTGAGAGGTGGGATTGTTTTATTCCTTACAATTATACCCCTAGCACTCAACACAGGGCCTGGCACACACTTGAATATTTTTGGATTGACTGATTTTGAAGCAGAGGTGAGGAGAGAGTGGATTCTAGACACAAGACATGGGACAAGGAGACAAGAGAAGTATTGTGCGAGGAGGCCAGTAAACACTCAAGGGAGGGGGATCAGTTAAGACATCCAGACAAGTGGTGATGATGGACCAAACCTGGGTGGTGGCTATGTGAGTAGAGAGAAGGAGGGCTGGATGGGAAAGATGTGCAGCTAGAAACAACAGAGTTTTGTCAAACGATTAGATATGTGAGTTCATAGAGGTGAAGAAGAGATAATGCCAAGTTTATGAACCCCGGAGACCAGAAAAATTATGGTGTCTTCAACAGAGAGGCAAGTCTGGAAGAAAGGTGGGTATTGGAGCGGGGGATTATAATGTTCTGTTCTGGACGTGTGGATTTTCAGGTATCTCTGGGATATCCTGTTTGAGATTTCCAAGAGGTAATCAGTGATGACTGACTGGGGTTCTGGGGAATGACTGGGGCAGGATTCCTAGATCTGAGTCATCTACATAGAGATGATAGTTAAACCCATGGAAGTGGACAGAATTGAACGAGACAGAGCCAGAGAAAGAAAGGAGACACAGAAGAAAGTCTTGGGGTATACCTACAGGTAGGATATGGATAGGAATATTTGAGCTGGAAGAGAACTACTCACATCTCTAGCACTGGAGACTACAGATGGCTAACACCAAATGGAACCTCAGACATCACCTGGCCCAACCTCTCAATGTTAAAAACAGGGAAACTGAGGCCCCCCAAGGGGAAGGGAATTGTCCAGCTTGTGCATGTCAGGATAGGATTTGGGGTGTCACACAGGAGAGTGATGTCAGGCCCGATGTGGGTGATGCTTACCTGGGTTCGTGGGCTATCCCTTGCCCGCTGGTAGGTCCATAGCACCTGGGCCTGCAGGGACTTGGGCTGACATTCAAGGAAGATGCTGCTGCCTTCAACCCCGAACAGTTTCTTCTCCAGCAGTGTTTGGCGTGGAGGGTCTAGTAAAGGGTGCACAAGGGCTCAGCCCTAGCATGGGTCAGGGGGATTTGTTTGGTTTCTGGATTGGGATGGCAGTGGAAGGGGTTGACTATGCGGATAAGTTGTCTGGTTCAAGGCCTAGCCTGTCAGTAGCCCCCTCATGCATAGTGAAGGCCTTAGGGAGCTTCTCTTTAGGGTTTAAGAGACTATAGGAGGAAACCGACTTAAGGGTCACTCACCCCCGGAACATAGTATGTTGGGATCCCCATTGCGAACATCCTGGCGACGATACCTCCTAAGGGGAAAGCAGAAATGTGGTTAAGTCCTTGGGAAGCTCAGGAAACTCTTGGTGCCAAGCCCTGCTCTGCCATAGCCACAGTCCTTGAGTATGGTAAGTATGGACCACTGCCCCCTTGGTTTCTATCTCCCTCTCCCCTTGGTTTCCTAGCCTCCCTTGGTACCTGGAGCCACAAGTCTCTGATTCTCCCACCACCAGCCCTCTGACTTCCATCCCCTCAGCCTGCCAGCCCACATCTCCCCCCATCCCTTGGCCTCTTGGTGTCTCCTTCTCCCCAGCTCCCAGCTCTTATCTCTTGACCCCACACCTCTTGGTATTGGGCAGGTAGCGAGTACAGGCAGCCCCATCCCAGGCACAGTAGGGATCTCGAGCCAGGCAACACTCGGCGCAGGCACGGCCATAGGCAGCACATCGGTGCAGGGGCAGCTGAGAGAGAGAGCTCTGGGAGGCCACATAGAGTTGGTGCTGGGAGTCAGAGAAGTGAGAGAGGGACGGAGCATCATTATCAGCACCAGCCCAAGCCCAGCCCAACCATACAGAAACTGGAACCTGGGAGAGGAAGAGGCTGACCCATGCTCACATGGCAAGTTAGTGGAAGGCTGGAGCTGGCCCTGGAGTCAGCTGACCTGGCTTCTACCACCCCATTTTGGTAAGTCTTAGTTTTCCCATCTATGAATTGGGAATGACACTGGCCCTATATACTTTGCAATGCTATGAGTTTTAAATAAAATAACATAAACAAAGTATGTTGGGTGGTGCAAAGCACAGAGCACCAGGTCTGGAGTCAGGAAGACCCAAGTTCAAATCCAGCCTCAGACACTTTCTAGCTGCGTGACCCTGGGCAAGTCACTGGACCCTGTTTGCCTCAGTTTCCTCAACTGCAAAATGAGCTGGAGAAGGAAATGGCAAACAACTCTAGTATCTCTGCCAAGAAAATCCCAAATGGGGTCACAAAGAGTTGTACACTACTGAAAAATGACTGAACAACAAACTTTAAATTGCACAATGAGTACTTCTGCTGCTGCTGCTACTGCTTATAACCGTCCTCAGATAAGCTAGCTTCCAGTGCAGGAATATCGGCAGAAACAGACTCAGGGGAAAATGTGGACCCTCTGGAGGGCAGCTGGTGGCTGCTGGTAGCAATGAGGCTGGCGCTGAGAGGCCAGCCCCTGGGAAGCTCTGGAGACCCAGAACTATCCCTGCTAGACCCTGCTTCCCCACCTCAGACACTCACCCTCTTGGAGGAGATCTGCATGTTGGAGATGGCCGCAGCATTCTGGAATGGAAAGACACCAGGGTGAGGGCCAAGTGGGGGCCTGGCCAAACAGGGCCACCTTGGGTGGACACTGCCTTCTCACCTCAAACACCTGTAGCTCCTCGAGCAGAAGTCCCTCTGTGCTCTGCCAGCTGTCCTTGGGTACTGAGATCACCTTGAGGACTGTGCCAATGTCTGCAAGAGAGAATGGCAATCTGGGGCTGGGCACCCCTGGTGGAGGTGGGGAAAGAGCCACACACCCCATCCCGCCATCTTTGTCCATGAACTCTCTCTACCAGGGCAAACTGGTGCTTTCTCTCCAACTTACTGTCCTTGGGAGTTGCCTAGGGCACTGTGAGAGGTTCTGGGATCTGCCCACGGCTGCACAGACTGTAGGTGTCAGAGGCTGACCTTAGCGCTTTAGCCACCAGGCCAGGCTGCCTCTCACATACTGTTAGTAAATTACTGCTGACTTGAATTGATTGGATTGAACTGAAATGGGTCACACTGGACTGAATTGAGCTGAATGGGGGGAGAGGAAGGGGCCTCCCTTGGATCTTGCTGAGTTTCAGCTGTATTATGAGGGAGACAGAGAGAAAAACCTTTGGACATCAGAGCCAGGAAGGAGATGAGCCCATCAAACCCAATCTCCCCTTACTCTGCCCCAAATCTACAGAGAGAGAAACTGGGACTCAGTAAAAGAAAGTCTTCCCCACTTAAAATGTGTATTACATAATTACTTTTAGCTCTGTGTGTGTGTGTATGTGTGTGTGTGTGTGTCTGTCTGTGTCTGGGTGGGGGAGGGAGGGAGGAATGGAGGGATGAAAAGAGAGAGAGAGGGAGGGAAGAAGAGGAATGGAGAGGGGGAACGAGGAAGGGAGAAAGAGGGGGGAGTGGGGGAAAGAGGGAAGGAAGGAAGAAAAGAAAGAGAGAGAGAGAGAGAGGAACCCAGGAAGGTGCCAGGTTAGCTGCTCTGAATGTTGACACTGTGAGTTTCTTCTTTCTGTGTTTCTGTGACTCTTCTATCACTGTGGGGAAGGGGAGTTGAAGCAAAATTCAGGGGCAGCTAGGTGTCAGTGGGCCTGTAGTCATGAAGACCTGAGTTCAAATCCAGCCTCAGCCACTTACTGTGTGATCCTTGGCAAGTCACTTAATGGCTGTCTGCCTCAGTTAATAGCACTTACTCCCAGGGTTGTTGTGAGGGTCAATGAGATCACACTTGTAGCTCCTGGCACACAGTAGTGGCCTGGGAGTCAGGAAGGGCTTCACAGGGGAGGTGAGACTGGAGCTCAGCACCTTTCCAGGTAGGAAGCAGTGTATAAACTCAGACTGGCTGAACAGGAAGGGCACATGGGTCACCAGAGGGAGAGCAAGTGGGGCCACATCAGGGAGGCCTCAAATCTGAAACCTGCTCTTACAGACAAGGTGAGAATAAGTCTTGTTTAGGAACCAGGGTTTGGATCCCAGATCTAACGATCACTCCTTGTGTGACTCCGAGTCAGTCCTGTTTAGTAAAGAAGTTGGATTTGAATCCCCAGACTCCTTCCAGATCTCTAGCATCTATAGGAGATTCAGGAGGAGCTCTGACCTGTGCCAATGAACAGAACATCATAGTGGCCATCAGTGGCAGCCACACGGTCAGCGACGATCTGTGTGAAGGTGTAGTCAGTGCCGGTCTGGAAGAAGATGGGGCGCCCACCAACAGGCAGGATGGGGTTGTACATGAGAGGGTGGTTTCGGGCAAACTGGATCACATCATCCGGAAAATCCTTGGTGGAGCCGAAGGTGCCGAAGGTCTTGCTGGGACACTGGGGAGGCCAAAGGGCCGTGAGGTCAAGGGGAGCATCAGAGCAGTCAACAATCCCCAACCTCGGGAGCCCCTGGCCTGGGAGGGAACAAGAGCCTGACCTCAGGAAGCCCCCCTGCTCAAAAGGGGAAGTCATAACCAACTCCTGCCTTCAGAAGCCCTTGGTTTGAGGGGAAAGACAGCTTTGACCACCAGGATCTCTTAATCTGAGGGGAGATATAAGCCCTGCCCAAGGGGCAGGTTTAAAGGTACATTTTGAGTAGAGTCAGAGGGAGGGTGGACTTTGGGGAAACAGAGGCAGTGCAAAAAGCTGGGGGGGGGGGTGATGAACATCTAGTCAATGACACTTTATCCTTCTTTCCCCCTTTGTCTGTGCCCCCTGGGGGGCCAGGACCTACCATGCCTGGGCGAGGGTAGGGCACCCGGCCCTGGTAGGACACCCACTGGTAGTTGGGTCCCTCCTTGTGTGCAAAAGGACCCAGGAAGGCACGCCGAACATCATTCATGCTGTACACACAGACTGCTGAGCCCTGAAACACGCTGCTGTTGGGGGGACAGTGGCAGGATCCAGGTTAGGTGCATATACATGAATATGCACATGTGTGTGTGTGTGTGTGTGTGTGTGTATGTGTGTGAGAGAGAGAGAGAGAGAGAGAGAGAGAGAGACTCCTGTCTTCCTCAAGCTGCCCCCAGACTCAGTTCTGCTTCCTCCCTCTCCCACTTCCCCAGGCAAGGCTCTGACCTGGAGGTAGAGAAAACAGCATAGAGCAGGGGGCTCCTCCGATCTTTTGTGGGCAGCAGGAACACATCGCCTGTGTAAGACATGAGGTCAGTGAGCTTCTCCAGCCCCCAGTGTCCAGGACTAGAGCCATAGTCCAGGCCTCCCAAGCCCAGCTCCGGGAGCTGTCCTCTGCCCATGGGCCCACCTTGGACTCCAGCCCCAGGCCCAAGCACTCACGAAGGTCATCAAAGACTGTGTCACTGGTCCCCTCCACCCCAGGCACAGAGCAGACCAGCCGGGCCTTCAGGAATGTGGTCCATTTGTTCACCAAGCTCCGCTGCCCTCCTAGGTCATTCTGCATGGCAGAAAGGGAGTTAGGGATCTTTGAGATAAAGGACTCCAACCTCCTTGGCCCATGTGACCCAAGTCTTGCTCATTCATCCTGGAATGGCCTGGCCAAACACCTATGTATGGTATATGTGAGTGTATATGTGTATAGCCGCCTAGCCCCAGGTCTGCTGGGTAAATGTGAGAGTATCTATGTATCTATTTGTGAGCATGAGTGTGGTATGTGTATATTTATGTGAAGGAATATGGGGTGTATCTACGTGTGTGTGTGTGTGTGTATATGTGTGTGTTGCATATCTGTGAATGATTCAGGATTCTGGTTAGGTATTCTGGATTCTGGATGGAATGGAATACAGGATTCTGGATTCAAGAAGATCCGAGTTCAAATCTTATTTCAGACACTAGCTGTGTGGCCCTGGGCAAGTCACTTAACCTCCATCTGCCTCAGTTTCTTCCTCTATAAAATGGATGTAATTATAGCACCTACTTTCTGAGATTATTGTGAGGATCAAATGAGATAACATTTGTAAAGCACTGTGCAAACTTTAAAACACTACCTATCCATCCATCTGCTAGTTATTATTATTATTATTATGTGTGTATATATTTATATATGTGTATATATTATTATATGTTTATATATGAGTTTGTGTTTCTTTGTGTGAGGGTGGATGGGGTGTGTGTGTCTCTGAGAGTGACAGCGTGTCTGTTGGTGAGTGTGACTATGGGTGTGTGTGTGTGTGTGTGTGTGTGTGTGTGTGTGTGTGGCGAGCCGTGCAAATAGAGAAAAGGACTCACTCTGCAGATCTGGCCAATGCGGGACACGGACACCCTGCCCAGGCCTGGGTTCCCCTCCACAGCCACCTCCCGGAAGAAGAAGTAGATTTTGTCATCGTCAGGATTCTCACTCTCCGGGATCCAGAAAACCTTCACAAATTTGGGCTCTGGGCCCCCAATGAAGGGTCTGGTCAGTATCTTGAAGACCCCTCCCTCTGTTCTTTCCAAGGGATCCCCATTCCCTACCCGCATCCCAGCCTTGACCCCTACTTCCATCCTCTCTCCTTGCACCAGAGGAGGCTGCAAAGCAAAGACTGGACACTGGGAGGCAGCACTAGCCCAAGGCTCAGCCTGGCTCACTGATCCCGGTAGCCCAGACTACCCATTCTCTTAACAATTTGGCTTCACTCATCCCACACAAACCCTCTCCCTCTCCTCTCTTCCTGAACAGGGATGTGTGTGCACATGCATGTACTGGGGGCACACAGCTACATGTGTGTGTGTATGTGTGTCTATTGACACATGCGCTCACCTAGGTGTAGTCCTTTACAGTTTAAGCAGCACTTAATCACAATACCTCTGGGAGTTGGAATGAGGGGGGTGGACCAGGCAGTCTCTCAGGCCCCTTCTAGTTCTGACATTCTGTTCTGCGTTATAAAGTCCGTTCCAGCTTGGACATCCTGCATCTTAACATTCCATGCTCTACAATCCCTCCCTCTTGGCTCTGACATTCTGAGTTCCAAGTTTGAAGGTCCCTCCCAGACTCTTTGAGGGACGTACAATAGGGAGCATTGTTCCCATTTTATAGATGAGAGACCTAAATCCCAGGGAAGGGAAGGGACTTGTCCAGGGTGAAGTGGCTACAAAAAAAGGGCCAAGCTGTCACTGGACCTTGGGTTTCCTGACTCCAATTATAATAATAAATAACTGATAATATATATCTGACAATATTATGATAAGAACTCCCATTTCCATAGTATTTTAAGGTTGGTAACCCTGTAAGTTCACAGCCACTCTGTAAGGCAGGTACTATACCCATTTCTCAGATGAGGAAAC
The DNA here is from genome assembly GCA_028646515.1 of Pseudochirops corinnae. NCBI lineage: Eukaryota > Metazoa > Chordata > Mammalia > Diprotodontia > Pseudocheiridae > Pseudochirops > Pseudochirops corinnae. Next base: position 68,887,906 of record CM053590.1, read on the forward strand.
TAAGGCCCAGGAGAAGGGGAGTGGTTTGCCTAATATCAGATGGCTAGTTAGTGGCAGGGTTATGATTTGAACTTGAGCCTCATGACTCTTGGTCTTCCTGTGCCCTTTTCACCCATTCCAATTTTTAGAGTTCTCTCATACTGGTCACTTAAGACCCTCACCATTGATTTTTTTCTTTTGGCCTGTTTCTTCTTTCATCAAATGACTAATATGGAAATTGGTTTTACATGTTTGCACACCTATAACCTATATCAAATTGCTTACATCTTAGAGAGAGGAAAAAGACAAGAGGAAATTTGGAACTCAATTTTTAAAAAACGAATGTTAGAAATTGTCTTTACATGTAATTGGGAAAAAATGCTATTTAAAAAGAAAGCCCTTACCATTGAGCCATCGAGAATCATGTTGCTCTGTTCGGAGGTTGGGGCGCCGGCCAAGGCTTCTGAAGATGGTAAAGTCCCGGCCCATGAGGTCTGTGGCTACTCCAGAGTAAAGTTCCTGACCTGGGTGTGGAAGAGTGGACAGGGGAAGATAGTGGAGGGGACTCCATTGTTTGAGGGAGTTTGGAGAGGACCTGGGGCAATTAGGGGATCTGTAGAAGTTTGGAGATGGGCTCACAGGTGATAAGAGAACCCAGGAAGTTTTATGGGGCTGTATGAGCCAGGGAGGGTCTCTGGAAAGCCATGGGGAATGAGAAGGGATGAAAGCTGCCAAGAGACCTAGGGTGTGTGCACGGGGTGACCTCAAGGGCCCCTTGGACAATTCAGGGGATCCCAGTTCAACTTCATTCCTCTCTGAGCCCTTCTCCCTCCCTAGCCAGGGTGAGCAGTCGTGGGAGTGCTCCATGGGGATTATGGGATATCTCAGGAGCTCGAGCCTTACCTACAAGCACAGAGGCTGCCCGATGCTTGGGGTCATAGGGGCTTTTTCCTTTTCCATCCTCCAGGCTGTTTAGATCCAGCTTCAGCATTGGCTCCTGGGCAGGGGAAGATGGCTCAGAAGTGTTTCCTGCCCTCTCCCCACTTTGGGAACTTGTCCAAGTTGAAGTGTAAAGAAAAGCTGCTGAACCCTCAGGCCAGGATGTGCTCCAGCTTCTCCATCCCTTTGAGCCCCACCCTTTCCCAAGTCTGATCCTCACCTCTATCCGGTACCCAACCTCCAGGAAGCCACAGACAGGGTGGAAAGCCCCTGTCCCACAGACGTACAAGTGAGTTCGGTTATAAGGGTGAAGCAGTTTCACAAAATTCACACATTCCGCCTGGACAGGAGGGGAAGACAGAGATGGGATCCTGGGCCCAAGGTTTTCAAATTCAAGTTCAGCCTCTCCCTGCCCCATCCCTTCTCACCTCAGCTCATTAGCCACACTTCTAGACAGCCTTAATGTTTAGGAAGGGCCCCCCCCCCCTTAGGACCTCCCCTGCCCGCTGAGATAGATGGGGCAAGGGCTTTTCTTCAAATTTCTTAGAGGAAGAAACTGAGGCCCAGAGAGAGAAGCCATTTGCCTCGTCATATAAAGAGTAAGTGACTTGGAACAAAGTCTTCCAAGGGCAGGGTTTGGGCTCACCCACAATTCCTTTGGTTTCTGTTACCCCACTAAAGGGGTCAGACTCCTCTCCAAGAGTTGAGGGGGATCTGAATCACAACCTTCTCCCAAAGTAGATGGATCAGGGCATCCCCCTCTCATTCCCACCAGCTCAGTCTGCCCAGAAGACACTGAGACCCTTCCCCTCCTCATCTCCCCAAGGGCCCAGGCCAACTGGTGGTCACTCACACTGATGTCCTTGCCAGCCCAGTTACATTCTTCTCGCCACTCCACAGGCGCCGGCCAGGCCAGCTGAGCAGGGATGGGGGAGGGAGGGAAGAGAAATAGAGGGAGTCATCGGGCAGGCTGGAGAAGGGTACCCTCTGTCTCTGAGCTAGAGCTTGGGGAGGAGAGGCTGGGGCAGTACAGAACCTGAGGGAGAGGGTGTCCCCTCTCTGGGTAGTGGTGGTATCTCTGAAGGGAGGGAATGTATCTCCTAGAATATGAGACGGTATTTTTTTTGAGGGGGGATCTATTTTTCAGTAGTAGGTTAATATCTCTGCAGAGAATATTTCTTCTGGGGGAGTGTCAATTGGGAGGGGAGGGAGTATTTCTCTGGAAGGGGGTATGTCATAGGGGTTGTATCTGTGTCTGGCTAAGTTATCTTTGGAAGGGATTATCGCTGAAGAAATTGTATCTAACTTAGTGGGGTGGGAGCACAGAAATCAGTCCCTGAGAGCAGAGTATATGTGTCCCGGGATACATCTTTGAGGGAAATATCTCTGGAGAGAATGTCTCCTGAGTCTTTTGTTTGTGTCAGTGGAGGGGAGGGTTTCTTCGGGAGAAAGGAGGAAATGTCTATCCTGTGGCAACGTCTCCATAGAGAATGTTTCTCCAGGGGGTGGTCTTTGGAAGGGATATCTATGGGTGGAAAGAGAGACTGTTTCTTCCTAGAGGTATATGGGGGGGTGCTTTTTATGAGGGATGCCTATGGGAGGAGGGCAGCAATGTCTCCTGGAGGATGCTTCTGAGGGAAAGGGCTGGCTTCTGAAAAATATAACTTTAGGGAACCCTTTTCTCTGAATACAGAGAAGTTCTCTGCTGCAGGGCAGGGTGGGGCATCGGCGTGCATCTCTTGGGGAGGATGTCTCTGGGAAGAAAGGAGAACAGGGCTGGAACAGATGCTCTCAGAGGTCCTTTCCATATCTAACTCAGCCATCCTATGCTCTCTCCCAGGGGACATGTCTGTGGAAAACTGTATGTCTTGGTGAGAGATGCCAACAGGAGGATGGATAGAATGTCTCTCCAGGATATCTCTGGGAAGAATGTCTTTCTAGGGAGAGTTTCTGGGGGGGTGGGGGAGATCCTTGTCTCTTGGGGCAGAGAATCAGTCTGCCAAAGGTGGCTGCACTGCCAGAGGGGAACACTTTTCTGGAATATAACTATGTCTCTGGGTACCTTCTTATCCTGTTTGCTGATATTATCCAGGCTGAGGGAGGCCACATAGTTCTGGGCACCCACAAACAGCCTCCCACGCTCCTCATCCAGCAGAAGAGCCTCATAGCAGCAGGTACGAGGCAGGGAGAAGGTGCGAAGGCCATGCCGGGCCCTGAGCTCTGCCAGGGAACACAAGGGAGAATTTGAGGATAAAGAGAGAAGGAGACACACAGAGCGAGGACTGGGCCTGTTGAGGCCAGGTTTCCTTTTTCTTGATAGCTCTAGAGCCTGAAAACTTGGACACTTGGGTTTTGATTCAAGCCTGGACAGGGAGAGCACCTTGCTTTCTGAATGGCCTCAGTCTCCATTCACTTAAGGCTCAGTCTCCCTCTCTCCCTTCTGGGCCTTTCTGTACCGAGGATTATAGATCCCTGGGGAAGGCCAGAGGCATTGGGCAGGACTCAAGATCTCTTCCTACACATACACACACAATTACAGAGTCACAGGGCAAATTACCTGTAATTGACTGCCAGACTATAAATGCCTTTGGTGGGCAACAGCTACCTCAGAGGTAGTCTGGATGGGGTAGCAGTTTGGGGTTAGCCTGAGGAACATCCTTCCTCCAAGGAGAGGGTCAGCAGTGTATTTCCCACACCTTCCCTCTTCCCAAGGGTGTATGTGTGGGGGACTCAGATCCCGGCCCAGCTCGCCCCCAGCACAGCTCCCAAGCTGGAGCTGAGGCCTCCAGGGAAACTAGCCGCCAGACACTGCTGCCTAGCAACCTGTGGCCCGACCCCTGCCTCAGGACTGGCTGCCTCATGAGTTCTCAGGGCCCTAGGAAATCTTGAGAAGAATAGGGGAACACCCCTTCAGTCATCTGTTCCTGAAATCCCATCTCTGATCCTGAAATGGCTGGGGTGGGGGTTCAGAGTCAGGGTAGAGGCCAGCAAGAGTTAATGTGAGACCTCACAAGAAAAGAGGGCCCCAGGGAGGTTCTCTCTTAGCATAAACCCAAAGGGGGCTCTCAGTACTACCCAGAGACACCTCAAGCTGGGCAGAGGACCCTGCATCACCCCTCCCCCAGAAACGGCTCTCTCCCACCATAGGCACTGGGAAGCCTCTGAATGATGGCAGATCAAAGACCTTGTATCCCTCTTCCCCTTCCCCTGCTACACCCCCAGGTAATACACACTCAGCTATACAGATATGTGAATACCAAGGCACCAGGCCTGGCACACACAGTCTGTGAAACACACATGTGTACACATACACACAGAGCTTTACATGCAGTTACACCCATGCACATGCACTCTCCTTCACACACTCATATAGTTACATGTTCCCAGAACTTACTTAGATGCAAAGTTATATTTGCATACTCAAAGAGAAAGTTACACAGTTGTGTTCACATTCTGCAATGCACTCATACAGACATGCACTCATAGCCACACATGAGCAGTTACACACACAGAGAATCACACATCCTGGCCCAGCCTCATAATCCTCCCGTCAGGTGTACCCTACCTTGGAAAGAGAGTCGGAGGCGAGGGGGACTGTTGGCTGGGCCACCCTTGGCCCCCAGCACCAGGGCCCAAAACAGGGCCAGGGCCGGGAGCATGGTGAGAGAGACCAGGCAGGTCTTGGCCCCTTGGAGTCCCAGGGAGTCAGAGACAGCAACAATCACGGTGGGGGAGAGGCAGAAGCTCCCAGAGCTGAGCCTTGGACTCTGACCTCTGGATCTAGAAAAGAAGGAGTCAGGGAGGGAGGGAGGGAAGGAAGGAAAAAGGGAGGAACCAAAGGAGAGAGAAGACAGGGTGAGAGGGAGAAGAGGGAGAGAGACTAAGTGTGTGAGTCCCAGGAGATCAGATTACAGCCGGTTTGGGCGCTGGGGCAAATACAGCCACATTCCAGTTGGCTTAGCCCCTTCCTCTGAAGGACACACATACACACACACACACACACACACACACACACACACACACACACACACTGATACGGACAGACAGAAACAGCACACATGCACCCACCAATATGCTCCTATATACACATACAGGTAAGTAGATGTTCACACATTCACAGAGATGCATGTGTGTGCACCCATCCATATACTCAGGCTAGCTGGAAACTCTGAGGAGCCAAGGCACTACTGGGATTGACCCCCAGACATCCTTTAGGGCTCATCCTCATTGGGGGGGGGGGGGCTACATCACACCCATTCAGCTACCTGGCCCCTTCATCCATTCTGCCACAAATGGTATTTAACGCCAAGGAGAGGAATGTTGTGTGTCTTTCCAAGTATATTTGTGTATGTGTCTTTCTGTGTGTGTGTGTGTGTGTGTGTGCGCGCACGCGCATGTGCGCAAACACACTCAGTAGGGGTGGGGGGTGGCAGCCGGGATGCTGATGAGCCTGGGCTCCCTCAATTGTCCCATAAAAGAGTCCAGGCAAGGAAGTGGGGGCATCCACCTGGACAAAGGAAGGCTCAGGGCGAAAGGACATAGCAGCTGTCTCCAAATATTTGAAGAAGGATTAGATTTGCTCTGGTTAGTCCCCGAGGGCAAGAGCAAAGAGAGGTGGAAGCTGCCCAGGCAGATTTAGGCACGATGTCAGGAAGCATTTCCCAGCTCTTAAACTGAACAAAGAGGTCATGAGGGGAACTGAGCTTCCCATCTGCAGAGGTTTTCCAGCAGAAGCTGGATGGCCCTGTGTCTTTCTCAAGTCAAAATCCTGTGATTCCATGTGCCTTTAAGATGCCTATCTATAGATGCATAGAGGTGTGTGTGTATGTTGTATATGTGTGTGTGTGTGTGTGTGTGCATGCATATGTGTGTGTGAATATGTGTATACATGTGTGCTAGGGTACAGCTCTGTATGGGTGCATGTGTCTGAAGAGCCAGAGAAGGGGTGAGAGGGGGCATACCCAGGAATCTCTGAGGAGCCCCATCTCACACCCACCCTGCGCCCAAATGTCCCCATCAAAGGGAGTTTGGGAACCTGGGATATAGGAGACCTCTACCAAAATCCATTTTCCAGAAAGGAAAATTAATGCCTGCCAGGAACTGGAACAGAATGTCAGGCTGGGTAGGGGTATTAGTCACCTCCCTTTCAGTTGGCCCCAAGTCTCCTGATCTTCCCCCATCCCCTTCCCCAGTCCATGACCCTGGATGGGTCTTCCCTCCCTCTGCTTCCAGTACTACCCTATTCTCTCTAAAGGGGTGGGGGGGGAGGTCAGTGCTTGGTCCCAAATAGCAACTCTCTTATGCCACCAACCAGGATCATAAAGGACTGATACATTAAGGCGGAGTGGGGGGCAGTTGGAGTGTGTGTGTGTGTGTGTGTGTGTGTGTGTGTGTGTGTATTGATACAGAGACTCAGCATAAGGTTCTCATATCCACTGTATGGAGAGAGGGTTACTGAGCTATTCCTCTCATTCAGTCATCAGCCCTTCAATGAGGTGGTGCCCTCACCCTCCCTGAGCCTCATTCCCTCCCCTGAGATCTTCCTCCTCCCACACCAACACACTGCGTCCTTCATCCCATCCCTCAGAGTCTCCACTGCTCTCTCTGATCACCATCAGTGAGACATGGGAAACTGGAAACATTCTCAACTATTCCTCTGAAGCAAGAACTGTTCCCCCCAGAGGACCCCCACCCACACTCTGATAAGCTTAGTGGGGTAGAAAGAACTCAGGCCTGGGAATCTGGAGACCTGAATCTGGGCCCTGGCTTTTCCATGCACTATCTTGCGGACCCTGGGTCTTCCTTTTCTCTGCATCACAGCACCTACAGTTATAAGGACTCAAGGGGACCACCATCCTTTTAGCATAGCCATTATTTAGACGTGAGTCTTCTGACAATCAGTTCAGTTTCCCTTCCACACTAGGCACCCCCAATCCTTATCCCCTTGTATCACCAATGGGGTATGACTCCCACCTGTGTACAGGAGTCCTCCCCACAGTAGTAACACCTGTTTCTCCTCCAAACTTTGCTCCTCCCCTCTCAGTATTTGCTGGGGGGGGGGGGGGGGAAGTTACAGAACTACCGTGTACTCCCGCTGCCTGGTCTAACTGGAAGGCAGTGCCCCAGAGATGCTTAAGTCTCCTCCTTTGTAGTCCTGGCCTTGGCCTGCCTTGCTTGGCAGCAAACACTCAAGTGAGGAGTAAGTGCCGAGCTAGGTAGGCACCAAGGGGAAGATGTGCCCTGGGCCTGAGGCTGCTCCCTTCCTGGGCACATGGGAGAAAGCTGTAGGTGACTTCCTCCCATCCCCCACTGTCCTGTGTTTGCAGATGGCTCCATCACTTCCCAGTCACCCAGGCTTTGACCCTTCTATCTCCCTCACCCCTTGGAGTCAATCAGTCACAAATTCTGCCATTTTTACTTTTGCAAAAGCTCTCCCCCTTCCTCTCTGCCTGGCCTTAGGGCTCTCCATCCTTAAGCCAAATAGCTCACCACATTCCTCTCTTCAAGAACCATGAAGTAGCTCCTCACTGCCCAAGTAAAGCAGCAGTCTCGAGCCTGGCATTCAAGGCCCCACCTTCCTAGCTTTAGCATGCACTATTTTCCTATTCCTCCTTTTTATTGCCAATCGTTTCCCATTCTTGTCCTGCTCCAACCTCATCCCATGCTTGACATGTTCCTAGGAACACGGATCTAAAACTGAGAGGGATTTCTGAGATCATTCAGTCTGCCCCACCCATTTTACAGACAAGGCAACTGAGGCCCAGAGGTGGAATAACTAGTCCAAGTAAACATAGAACAGTAGTAAAGGTGCCTGTGACTCCCAGGTCAGCATCCTTTGCCCTGTGCCCTCATTCTGACATCAGCCACAAGGAAAACCTTTCTCCTCCTTCAAGGAATCTTGCTCCCCAGAGAGTCAGCCTGCCACGACCTCCCCTTCTCCACCCTGCTCCAGTCTCGTAGCACTTTGCCCCAACTACTGTCAGGCAGGCATTTACTGCCACCTCCCTCATGCTCAGTTTTATGTATTTGGCTTCTCTTCCCTTGCTCTTTCCCTCATTAGATTGTAAGCTCCTTGAGAGCAGGGCCTGGGTCCAATCCCTCAAATTGCTTAATAGGTGTTTTTTAAATTGAATTGTCTCCACCTGCTGAGCCAATGGGTATGACCCCCTGGAGAGGCTCCCCTCCCTGGGGCCAGGGGCTGTGCCTGCACTTAGATGCTCTCTTGCTAGGGGTATGGGAAGGAGTGATGGAGCAGCCTGGCCTAGACTAAGCTCCAGAACACTGGGCGCCTCTTGGGGACAGAATAGGCTGACTCAGAGTGAGTGCCTCTTGCTAGGGCCCAAGCTCCATCTCTGCCTGCCTAGCTGGCCTGGGAAAGGGCTGGGCTGGCAGGGGGTGGTGGAGGAGCAAAAGGGGAAGGGAGAAGCTATTTCTAAAGGACCTACTATGTGCTGGGCACTGTGCTAATATCATCCCATTTCACTTTCATTACCACTCTTCAGGGTAGGCCCAGTGATTAATCTACTCAGGGCCCCAGGGATATTGCACCCCCCCCCCCCCTTCTCTAGCTTTCTCTGTCCTCAGGAAAGAATTATCATCCAGAAATGATAGGATGTGAACACTAGAAGCACCATGGGCCAGGCCCTCTAGTCCAACTCCCTCCCACTTTACAGATAAGGAAACCGAGTCCCAAAGAGAAGACGCAGTAGAGTCTAGATTCAAATCCATTCCTATGGAATGTTTTGACTCTAAGTCCAGAGTTCTTTCCATGTTCTCTGTAGCATTTTCCACCCCTAGGGCACTGAGGTCAGCTAGGAGGTACAGCCAATAGAGCCCTGGGCCTGGGGTCCAGAAGACCTGAGCTCACATCTGACCTCAGACACTTCCTAGCTGTGTGACCTTGGGCAAGTCACCTAACCCTGTTTGCCTCAATTTCCTCATCTGTAAAATGAGCTGGATGAGGAAATGGCAAATCACTGGAGCATCTTTGTAAGAAAACCCTAAATGAGGTCACAAACAGTCAGACGGGACTGAAAAGTGACTAAACACACACACACACACACACACACACACACAGAGGAATCGGGGTCAGAGAGGGTAACTGCCTTGCCTGAGATCACACAGCTAGCAATCCAGTTCAAATCAACAAACGCCTAGTAAGGGCCTGCTATAGGCAAGGCCCTGGATAAAAATATAAGCCAGGCATTGGAGGCTGGAACCTAGGTTTTTCTGGGTCTTTTCACTGCAGCTGGGTCAAGAGCACAAGTGGATTAATTGAGATGTGGTAGAGCCCATGGGACTGCTAATTCTTTTAAACCTAATCTGTGGCTGTTTAGGGCTCTTAGCTTCTAGGTCCCCACCTCCACCCCACCCTGGGCCCCTCAAGATTCCAGGCTCCCTCAGAGACCAGGACATTCTAAGCTCTTTCCTCCAGGGTTGGGGCCCCTCTTCCGTTGGGAGGCCAATCTTTCCTCTATTGCCCCCCAGAACAACAGGGAGGGCTCCCTGGCTGGGGGTGGAGTGGGATTGAAGGACTCTGAAGCTGTGGATGGCCCTAGGCCAAGCCTGCCCCCTCGAAACCTCAGTGCCTCCAGGGGAGCTGGAGGGACTGGACAGGGTGGGACTGGGGAGCCAGGGCTGCTGAAGGCCAACGAGTTACATAGTGAAGTTTCCTGGGTGGGTGGATCTGGTGACAGGCAGGCTGCTGGGAGCTGACAGGGGAGGGCGGTCCTGGGCTTGGGAGGGAAGCTGGGTCACCCGACAGTCACCCTGGTGACGGGCGGGGCTGTGGCCCAGGCACTGCTCTGGAACATGGGCATGGAAGCAGGGCACCCAGGGCAGGACAAGGCAGGGCAGCTGTGCCAGGGGGACCTGACTCCAGGGAGGCAGGGATCCAAAGTTACAGCTCTGTGAGCTAACCCCCCCCACCTCCTCCCTGTCAAAGCTGGCAGTATCACCATTTTCATCTCAACCCCCACACCCTCCTGCCAGTCTCCCAATTACTGACATAAAAGAGCCAACGATTTGGAATCAGAGGCCTGAGTTCAAATCCTACCCTGCTACTTATTACCTTCTTGGCCTCAGTTTCTTCTTTTGAAATGAGTTAGACTCAATAACTCCTAGGGTACCTTCTAGGTCCAAATCTAGGCTCCTGCTACTCCCCTATTCAGCCTTCTGGCTTCTAATGCCCAGAATTCAGAGGCACAGACCCAGCCACTGCTTCCTCCCTTAGCTCTCTGTCTGCATCTCTCTCTATCTCTGCGTCTCTCTCTCTCTCTCTGTCTCTCTCTCTCAATCTTCTGCAGCTTTCTCCTTCTTTAACTCTTTCTTCCTCTGTTCCCCTTTCCTAATTCACAGCTCCCTCCCCTCATACTTTTTCTCCTTGTTTCTCTTCCCTCTACAGCCCCCTTCTCCCATGGCTCCCTCTCTCCTTCCCAAACCTTTCACAAGCCCCTCTGGTAGCCCCTTCTCTTTGGTGCCCTCTCCCATAATTCCTCCATACCCTTCTCCCCCTCTTTCCAACGGAAACCCCCAGCATTGCCCTCCCCATAGCGCTCTCCCCCCACATAGCCCGATCACTGCTCACAGCCTTCACCTCCCCACAGACCCCCTCCTCCATCCATCCCTCTTAGAGTCTTCATTTTAACCCCCTCCTCTCTCTGCGTATGACCCTTCCCCTGGGTCACAGCCTTTACAGCCCCATTACCCCTTTACAGCCCCATCTCCACTCTCCTCCCTCCCCCACCTTCCAGCAATTCCGTGTTAGGGTAAGGATGTCCCAGGAGGGGTGGCTCTGGGGTGCGGGGAGACCCAAGACTGTGTGCTTGGGAGCTCCGGGTCACTGAGCCCAGCAAACGTAAACAAGGCTCCGGTGCACCCCCACCCCACCCCACTCTACCACTCTATCCTGGCCTTTCCCATCCCTTTGGGCTCCCCTCCACTCCGGCTCAACCAAGTTGGCCCTGCTCTCCCAGGGAGGACCCCGGAGGGACTGGGTACCAGGCCGGCCACCTGACGCCCCCCGCCCATCCTGGGACCCGAACGGGATAGGCACGGATTCGGGATAAGCAGGCGATGGGCACTGCCAGTTTCGGGGGTCCGGATTCCACTTTGGAATGAGGGATCTCCAGAACCTCTGCTCCCCCAGTTCCCGTTCCTCCTCACCTGGCCCCCCTCCTGAAGCCCCAGATGAGGACGGGCGGGGTCCGCACCTCTGGCGGTGGCCCCAGCCCGGCCCTTGCCCTGCTCGGACTCGGGCTCGGACTCCGGCTCCGGCTCGGACTCCGGCTCCGGCTCGCACTCCGGCTCCGGCTCCGGCTCCGGCTCCGACTCCAGCGCCTGTGCGCGTCTCGGTAGGTAGGTCGCTCGGTGGCGGTGACAGGGCAGCCCAGAGGAGGCGGCCGGAGGCGGGGAGCAGGGAGGGGAGAGGAGGGTAGGAGAGTAGAGGAGGAGAGGGGAGGGCGGGACCTCGAGCCCAGGGCTGGGGTGGGGGGGGGAAACGGGGGGGGGGGGGAAGTGCTCCCAGCGAACTCCGGCCCGGGCCAGAGCCACGAGGCCGCGGCACAGGGAAGGCGGCCCGGGCCGGAGGAGTGCGGCCGTGGGGAGGACACGCGCACACACACACACACACACACACACACGCACGCACGCACACGTATGCAGCCAGCTATGCAGCCAGCTACACAGCCACAGACAGGCACAGGCCGATACACAAATCGACCTGAATCCTTGGACTCAAGCAGGGCGGGACAGGCGGACACAAGGATACACAATTAGCCGCACACACAAGCGGACTGTAGAGGAAGGTACCCTGCATTGGGCAAATGTGGATCTGGGCTGGAACCCCAACTCGGCTATTGACTGACTGACTGACTACCTGCTGTGCGATCTCCAGAATTCCCTCCCCCTCCCCTCTTTGGGCTCTCCCCTGCCTGAACTCTGCCAGGTCCCTACCGGCTCTAAATCTTAAGGCATAACTACCCATGGACCGTACGGATATCCACAGACACCCAGGGACACACAAACACACAACTACACAACACACAACTACAGGCCGTGCCTCCAACAGAACTTCACAAAACCTGCACCTGTGTTGAACTCTATAGTAGACACTGCAGCACAATCCACAGATACACAAGTCCCCAGCCATGCCGTTGGAGGCTCAGTGTATGTACGTACGTTTACAAAGCCCTATTGCCCACACCTAGACTTCTTGGAGGACCTGATTCCACATATCTCATATGCCCATAGACGTTGAGCCTACCCCAGAGGAAATTTGGGGACTATGGGCAGAGACTTGGGTAGAGGTGGGGAGGAGGGTCTCTTCCCAGGAGGAGCCCTTTGTCCAGGGCCACACTGGTAAATGGTGTTGTTTTTAACAGCTGGCTCTCTGGGGGAGGGCCCAGATTAACATTAAACACTTTTAAGGTTTTTTTTTTTGTTGTTGTTTTTCAATCGTTTTAATCGAGTCCAATTCTTCCTGACCCCATTTGGGGCTTTCTTGGCAAAAGGTACTGGAGTGGTTCACTATTTTCTTCTCCAGCTCATTTTACAGAGTAGGAAACTGAAACAAACAGGGTTAAGTGACTTCCCCCAGGTCATACAGCTAGTAAGTGTCTTAAACTTTTAAGTTTAATCTGCTTTAAAGAACATTTTCTCCATTGCTTTTCGGAGGGGGGAAGGCAGGGCAATTGGGGTTAAGTAACTTGCCCAAAGTCACAGGGCTAGTAAGTGTTAAGTGTCTGAGGCCAGATTTGAACTCAAGTCATCCTGACTGCAGGGCTGGTGCTCTATTCACTGAGCCACCTAGCCACCTCCCTCCCTATCACTTTCTTAAGACAAGGCAATCACCAAAACAATAAATTAAGCCATGATTTGTAGAGTTTGCTGATTTCTGAAGTGTAAATGCTCACTGTGAAAATTTAACCATGGCCTTCAGGAGCTGGTCAGTGTATTGGCTCCACCATACTTCTGCCTCTGTCCCAAAAGCAAACCAAGAATTTGATTCCTTCTTCCATCTCCTACTGGCCTTTATTGGCTTGCTCCCTCTAGCCTAGCCTAAAGTTCTGGAGAGATTGCTAACCCACTTGCACACGCGCAGTCAATCTCCATAGCCTGGTGTGGTTGGGCTCCATCCCAGACTGTCTCTTTCAGTGGCCCTCCAGGTGGCCAGTTCCCCAGAGGGATCTTATGTATGTGGCTAGGCTCTCCCCAGGAAGGAGAGGAAGCTTGCAGATGGGGACCAGAGCAAGCTGGCACTAGAAGACAGGGCAGATAGGCCTGTGGCACTGGCCACATGCTGGAGCACATGCAGGTCTGGGCAGGTACCTCTGTGCCTCAGGGGAGGTGAGGTGAGTGCTGACAGCATCATTCAGAGCATGGGTAATGAAGGCCCTAGATCCCCTCCATGAGGAAGCCAGGATCAAGGCTTCCCATCAACTCCTCCCTGCCCCTAATACACACACACAAATCACATCAGGATTCTGACCTCACTCAACAACCCCAGGCCACCCACCATCCCTTATATTCCCCTCCCCCCCCCAACTCTAGCCCCATCCTGAGCACTGGGTGAGGAAGGAGGAAATGAGACATTGCTTCTGACTTCCTTGGTGCATGTTGGGGATGGTCAGCCTGAATGTATGTTTGTGAGTTTGTGGGTGTGTGTACAGGTATGTCTATGTATGTGTGTGTGTGTGTGGGGAAAATCTAGTCATGCATCCAACATTAAGTAAGTACCAGAAAAAATCCTTCCCTCTCTCTGATTTCAGTTTCCTCATCTACAAAGTGGAGCTAACACTTAAACTCCCTGGGCTGTCGTGAAGAGCTCCCTCCATTAATGGTGCTTGGCATAGCCTGTCTAGGCTAATATTAGAGATGGAACCAAACTGGAACCTTATGGTCACAGATAGGAGAATAGACTTGGTGCTGAAAGGGACCTCAGGGGCCATCTGATCCCAACACTGTTATTTCACAGATAGGAAACTGAGGTCCAGAGAGCTGAGATGATATTAGCTAATATTCATAGAGTACTTGGGCACTTAGGTGGTGCAGTGGATAGAGCACCAGGCCTGGAGTCAGGAAAACTCATCTTCCTGAGTTCAAATCCTGCCTCAGGCACTAACTAGCTGTGTGACCCTGGGCAAGTCACTTAACCCTGTATGCCTCAGTTTCCTAATCTGTAAAATGATCTGTAGAGGAAAATGGCAAAGCACTCCAGTATCTTTGCTATGAAAATCCCAAATGGGGCCACAAAGAGTCGGACACAACTGAAATGACTGAACAACAAAAATCTAGCACTTTAATGGTGTGCCAGACCCTGTGTAATTATTATCTCATTTTATCTCACAACAACCCTGGGAGATTGGTGCTATCATTATTCCCATGTTACAGATAAGAAAACTGAGGCAAACAGAAGTGACTTGCCCAAGATCACACAGCTAGTAACTGTCTAAGACTGGAGTTGAACTCGGTTCTTCCTGACTCCAGTCCTGGCACTCTATTCACTATGCCACCTTGTCCAAGATCACATTGGTAGTAAATATCAGAACTGGGATTTGAACCCAGGTTCTCTAACGGTGAATCCAATACCCTTTCCACTGCCCCACTCTGTCTCCCATCTTGCTATTATTATTGCTCTAATATTTCAAGTATCTATGGCTACATCAATGTGGGTATTCTTTTCATCAATTCAATCTTCTACGCCTTAGTGAGGGGTAACTTCATGAGTTTCATGTGGCCAGAAAAAAAATCATTATCTGGTGTTTAGCCTCTGGTGGTATTGTTATTAGTAGCAGTGGTGGTAGTAGTAGTAGTAGTAGTAGTAGTAGTAGTAGTAGTA
>CM053590.1:68903160-69007665 GCA_028646515.1 Pseudochirops corinnae
TAGTAGTAATAGTAGCAGTAGTAGCAGTAATAATAGTAGTAATAGTAGCAGTAGTAGCAGTAATAAGAGTAGTAATAGTAGCAGTAGTAGCAGTAATAATAGTAGTAATAGTAGCAGTAGTAGCAGTAATAATAGTAGTAATAGTAGCAGTAGTAGTAGTAATAATAGCAGTAGTTGTCATAGTAGTAATAGTAGCAGTAGTAGTAGTAATAGTAGCAGTAGTAGCAGCTGTAGCAGCAGCAGCAGGAGAACTCTACACTGGCCATTGTTGGGGAAACAATGACCTGAATTCTCAGACCAGTACAGTACAACACAATTTAAACAATGTGTGTGAGAATGCTAGCCTTAATACAAAGTACTTTCCCCTCAGAGGTGGGAGAGATCACTCAGATAGAGAAATCAAGGAAGGCTCCCTAGAGAAGGAGGGCATATGAACGTGGTCACGTCTATCAGTATATTTGTCTGCGCACACTCAGTGACCAGACATCATCTAACCACAACCTTCCCTCTTCTTGAACTCAATGATCCTTTCAGTTCCCGTCCAGTAGGGTCTGAAGGGAAGAAGGAAAGCCTGGGTTGGGAGAGAGCACTGGGGAGAACTGTTGCTAGGAGACTTTTCTTATAGGGGAGGTAAAAAGCAAGGTTTGACCTCTTGGATAGCTGACCCTAGGGAAAGGGATGCCTAGTAATTCCCCAGGGACACAGGAGGAGAAATATTCCATGGTCTTAGGAGCCAGTTTTCCTAGGAAGAAGAGTTAGAAGAATGGAATGGGGAAAAGGGTAGAAGGATGCTAAGTGGCCTTTCAAGGGAACCATGAATTGGTGCTGAGGAGCAGAAGATGACCTCAACTATCACAAGGAGATGAGTTCACCTCCAGGGAACAGAGAGTTCCTAGGACCCCAAAATGTAGGCCAGGCTGGCACTATAACATGTGTGTGTGCATATGTGGGCACTGTGTGTGCTGGGGAAGGGGGGAGGTCTATGAGTGCCATAGGGTGAGCTCAGTCTTTTCCAGTTCATCCCTCCAGCTCTTAGTCTGGGTCTGTGGAGGTCTCTTCTCCCTCTCATGGGTTTAGTTATTACCTCTACTCAGATGACAGCCAAATCAGCCTAAACTGCTCTTCCCTGAACTTAGACTCCCCCACCCCTACCACCTTCTGCCTGCTGAACATCTCCACGGGTTGTTCCATAGACACCCCAAACTCAACATATCCTAAAGAGAACAGATTAATACCCCTCTCCCCCAAACCTACCTCTCCTCCACACTCCTTTATGTCCATTGAGACCACTAGCCATTCTTCCAATCGTCCAGGTTTGCCCCAAGCCCATCTCTCTTTGAATCCATCCTCTGGCCCATGCCAGTATGCAGGCAATTGCCAATGCCTCTCTAATCCCACCTGCCCAGCGTCTCTTTAATCTCTCCCTGAGCACCACCCAAGGTCAGACCCCTTTCACCTCTTGCCCGGACTATTGTAGTGACTCACCTCCTAATTGATTTCTCTGTTTCCAGTCTCCTCCCCTCTCCAATCCATCCTCCACACAGCTGCCTCATGTCAGCAGAGGGCTGACTGTGTCACTCCCCTGCCTTATTGTCCATAGAATAAAATGCAAATCAGCCCAATTTAAACTCCTTTATAGTCTGGCTCCCACTTAACTTTCCAGATATTTCATCTTATTCTTCTTCACGTTGCAGCCAAACTGGCAGACTTGCTTTTCCCCGGAACTCCGTATCTCATTTCCCACCTCCAAACTTTTGTACAAATTGTCCCCTGTGTCCAGAACAATGGTGTTAGACTCATATAGAAAGTGTGTGTGTGTGTGGGGGGGGGGTGTGTGTGTGTGTCAGAAATCCATACATAAGAATCCTTTCAGGCTGAATATTGACTTAGTTTTAAAACACTCTATATGTTTTATTGCATTTTTATTTATTTGGTTAAATATCTCCCAATTACATTTTAATCTTGTTCAGCCCCATTTGGGAATGTTGTGGGAACCTACCAGTTGCCTGTTTGATGCCTCTATCCAGGATACATTTCCCTCTTTCCATTTTCCCTCTTAGAATGCTTGACTTAATTCAAGGCCCAACTCCAATGACACTTGAACCCTCCCAGAGCTGTTAGTGCCCTCCCACTCCTCAAATTATCTCATATTTCTTTATCAGTGTATACATTGTCAACCACACTAGAATGTAAGCTCCTTGAAGGCAGGCACTGCTTTTGTTTTTATTTTTATTTCTATTCCCAGGAGATGCTTAATGCACTTTTGTTGAATTGATTGAATTATTGAATTGGGTGGGGGGAGCCATCTCTGAGTCCCAAGTCCCAGGTGGCGACAGGGTAGATCACTGCAGGGATGGTGCCCCCTGCTTCTCCCTCCTCTCAGCTGTCCTGCAGCTGCTGGCTCTGCCCAGCCCCAGGCAAACAGAATTCTTTGGCTGTTTCCAATTTTCCAGCATAGGCTGCCAAGATCAGCAAGTGCTTGTCCACCCACCCCTTCTCACTCAGGTTCCTGGCCCGTGCCTCAGGTCCCATGGGCAGCAGCACCAGCTGTGGGCCAGGCCTCAGGGGAGCAGGATCTGAGCCTGGGATCCAGAAGCTTAGGCTCTGGTTACTCTGACTCCCTACCTTTCTTCTAGTCCCTAGCACAGGGTTCCTGGGACATGAGTTCTGTCTGATTCCCCTATCCAGGGAGACAGGGTACATCACTATGGCTCTGATCTCACCCTTCCTTGGGCTTCCACCCTCAGGCCTTGCCTCTCACATAGGACCCCCAAACTAGCATGAGTCTAATCAGTCTGTTGGGTTGAGAAACTGGAGAGGAAGGATTTTTATTTGGGGGTGGGTGACCTTGGGTAAGTCCCTCCTCCCCCCCTATAAAGTGAGGAAGCTGGACTGAATAGTCTCTAGGAGTCTTTCCAGTTTTAAAATTGTGATCTTCTAATCTTGTGAGATGAGGTCTCTTTAGGCGGTGTCTCTGGCTGGAGGTCTCCACCCTGCCCCGCACCCCCCCACCCCCCTCACCAAGGCCAGGCCAGGCCAGGCCAGATTAGCAGGGCTGCAGATTTTCTTAGAAATGGGGGTGGGGGGGGGGTGGAGGGAAAAGAGGAGAAAGGGAGTGGAGGAGAGACTTTCTAGCTCAAAACTTTAGTGGGGTCCCCAGTCTGCCCTACAAACTTGGCCCACCTGACATTCGGCCCTGCACCCATCTATACACTGAGGTTAGAGCCTAGCCGCTGCCATCCTTGCAACTCTCACAGATTCACAGATCCTTATTTATATACACAAAGACACAGCAAACGCATCCACATGCACAGACAGAAAGACACAAACACTCACCTTATCTACCTACTATGCTGGGAGCTCCCCATGGGGACAGAAGGAATATAATTTTTCAACCTTTTGGCTAAGATCAAGTGAATACACTATATCCTCAGTGCTGCCTCTGAGACAGGGAATTCAACTATTATTATACCCGTTTTATTGATGAGGAAGCAGAGGTTTAGAGAGGTTACCAGGCGACAGTAGGTCAAATGAATGAGAGTACACAGAGCTCATCATTTATCAAGTTCCAAGTGTGGGGGATATGCCCGAAGGCCCTGTTTTCAAGAAGCCCATAATGAATGGATTTTTAAAGATTTATAAATTACCTATAGTACCCCATTTTATCCTCACAATGACCCTGAGGGATAGGTGGCATTTTCATTTATTATTACCCATTTTACAGATGAAGAAATCGAGAAGTTAAGTGATTCATGCAAGGCCATTCAGTCTGAGTCTGGATTCTAACACTTTCTTCAACGTTCTATCTAGACCTGTAGACAGAGCCCACTCTCCACCCACCAGCTAGTATCGTGGAGATGATGCTAAGCTTCTCCTGTCCCCTCCCTACCCCCAGCCTTTCCTGGGAATGGATGTGGTGAGCCCCTGGGGTCCTATATTTCTTCCCCCCACCCTTCTCAGAGGCTTTGAAGACCAGGGTCCTTGAACTCCCCACCCCTATCCTCTGCAGCCCCGACAGAAGCACTGACTTGGTAAATGAACCATCTTCCCCTCCCACATCTCTTAAGCTGCCTATGGATACAATATCTCTTGAATTGTTTCTCCTGTAACTGCTAGTCTCAGTCAGTGCCACTGCCTCTCCTGGAAAGGGGCCATCAGCCAAAAGGATTGGTGGGAAGAGGGACTGAGGGGATAGGAAGAATTTGGGGGAGTCCAGAAGGAGAAAATAGTGCCTGGCTCCTTCTGCCTATGCTCTCTAGATGTCTCCCACCAACTGGAAAGCCCAAAGACAAAAACACTGGAGTGTGCCATTCCATGCCTGTGGCAGGGAAGGGGGAGAAGAGCCCTTCCCCCCAGTCTTTTAGGGCATTATATTAAGGCCCCTCCCCCAATGCTGGGACTATCTGTCCAGAGATTTCTTTGCCCTCCAACAATCTCTGAGATAGGACATGATGGTTTGCTGAAAGTTGGGACCCCTGGTTTCTTTTTCCAACTTGTCCCTTCTTAGGCTGGGTTTATCAGCCTTGGGTATTAGTTTCACTTTCTGCAAAAGGGAACCAGCTGCTCTTAGGCCCTAAGCCTGGTCCCTGGGCACCATGGCCTGGGAGGACCCTTGTTTGGGAAGCAGATTTTGTGAGGATCCCTGCTTTGCTCCCTAGTGCCCAAGGTGGGCACAAGGCAAAATTGTCACTGTCCACCCCTACAATCTGTGCTTAGTGAGAGGGGAGGCTGGGCTGGGTGTTGGCCTGTGCCTGTGCCCTTCCTCCCCCACTCCCCCGTAGGAATTCACTCTCAGCTCCTGCCCACACCTGCTTTAGCCATTAAGGTCAGGGACTCACAACACACCCCTCCCTGACTATATGGGAACGAAGAAGAAAGGTGGCCATAGGCACTGGGCCTGGGGGATGGAGGAAGATAGTTCTAGGACTCAGGAGAATGGGGTGGAGGTTTAAGGTTGGGGGGAGACAAAGGGGGTTAGGGGTCGGGGCACTGATAAAAGCCACAGGATGCATGGACACTCTGCTCCTTTCCCTCCCAGGTCCATTACTGAGGGCCTTTTTTCCTCAGAAACTCTGCTTAGAAGCAGGCTTGGAAGGTGAGGAGCACCCACAAGGCCCCCAGGCCTCAAGACCACTGTTCCTTCTTGACCTAAATTGTTCTTCCCTCCCTCAGCACAAAAACACATTGGATGTTGGGCTGTGGGCAAAGGTGACCAGCCCCTCAGAGACCTTCCAGATGGAGAAAAGAGGAGGGGGAAGGGGGGACGGCCCATCCCAGGTTTCCCTCTCCCCCTCCCCTCCCCTCCCCTCCCCATCCCTGGGGCTGCTTGGGCCCCCAGTCTAGGTCTCCCTGGTGATAGGATAGGGGAAGCAGGTTAGGAGGTCACAAGGCTGTGGGGGTGGGGGGAGCTGTCCCTGAGGGGCCCCTTCCCTTTCTCCTTCCCTGAGAAAAAGCAGCCCCGCCCCCCTCAGTGTGGGCTCTCAGGGCTTGGGGTGGGGGGGAGCCTGACGTGACAGCCTTTCCCCGGAGGCCCCAGCGCAGCCACCACCCCCTGGCAGCCTCCTCCTGCACATTCCTCCCTGGGTGAGGTCAGCCCGCCCCCCTCCCTCGAGGAGAGGGGAGGGAGCCCCGGGCCAGCCACATCACAACTTTCTCCCTGCTTCTGCTTTCTCCATCTGCCCATGGCAGAAGAATCCTGCCTGGGAGGAGGGGAAGGAACGGGAGTGGGGGAGACCAGGGGTGTGCTCTCAGCCTCCACAGCAGGGAGCAGGAGATTAGAGGTCCAGACCTCTCCCCCTAAACACTGGGGGCACATGGGAAGCCCCTGAAACTCAGGACTCCCGAGTTCCTCTATTGTAGAAATACTATGTTAATCTGCATATATTTGCATATATTTACATAAAGCTATGAAAAAACCCGATCCCTTAGAAACAGGATTTCTCTAAAAGGTGAGGGTGGGGGCAGCACCCCCCAAACTGCGGTCATGCAGCATATTGGGAGGGGGGGGGCCTGAGCCCCTGGACTAGACCTCTCTGAGCCTGGTTCAAGGAGAAGGTAAGAGATTGTGTGGTGCACCTGCCTCTTCCCACCTTGGGATTTCCCCCAGGAGTCAGAGGTTAAGAAGTGACCAGGACCTCTTTGCTCTGGTTCTCAGCAGGCTACCAGCCTCCACCTACACACATTTCTTTTGTGGCCTGAGACTGAAGGGAGTGGGGGAGGGGAAGACAGAAAGGACACCCTAAGAATCTGGGGACATATGAGTCAATCCCCTGCACCTGTGAAGTGTGTGTGTGTATATATCTGTGTGTGTGTGTGTATATGTATGTATGTATGTTTGTGTGCGTGTATGTAAGGATAGATGTTCAATTCAGGTTCCTTTCCCAATTCTAAACCCAACGGGACTTCAACACTATTCAGAAGACAGAGCTTCTCCCATCACTACCACTCCAGTCCCTCCCCCCTCCAACCCTCTGAACCTGGAGGGGGCTGCTCCAGAGTATCCATGTTTTTTCCAAAGCATACTTGCCTTTAGACATCTTGTCCTGTAAGGGGAAACAGATGAGTGGCTCCTCTGGACTTCAGGTGGAATTGGATTAAGTATGTAGCCCCCCAACACACACTGTTCTCTCTGACATACCCTAGTTAATCAGACCCATAAGATACAGCCCAAGTCAGGACAGGACCTGATATCCCACCAAGATATCAGGAGTTTTCTAAAGCTGGGCTGGGCCACGGTCCTGCCTGTTCCCTTCTTGATTCTCAAGGTCAGTGATACAAGCTGAGTGAGCTTGTAGTTTGTGAATATGTGACTGCACAGGTCTGTGGGGTGGAAGGACACGCCTTTATCACCTTTCACCTGGTCTAGAGCAGGAGACTCCTAACACGTCTGTCCCAGCTCATTCCCTACAGTTTCCAAATTGAAATTCCTAAAGGAATTCCTCATGGTCTGGCCCTGTTCCTCTGCCCCTCCAGACTCTTCAGCAACTCCTTGTTCCCTCTAGGGTAAGTCACAACAGGTCTCCAGCCTCCTTTCCCACGCACACTTCACCTTATTCCTGCTCATATACTCTATTCCAGGTAAATGAGCTGTCCCCCAAACTTCACACATCATTTGCTGCCTGCAGATCCTTGCACATGTTCTTCTGGAATGTCCTCTCCCTTCCCTTAAAGTACTTTGCTTCTTTCAAGACTTAACTCCCCCTTGCCTATTTTCCCAATTCTTCAGCACTTTCTCTTTTCAATAGATCAATCGGCAAGCATCTATTAATTGCCTCCTGTATGCCAGGCCCGTTGCTAGGTGAGGGAGATGCAAACACAAAGAATGAACTGATCATGCTCAAGGATCCTGCCTGCAACGTGTCGAGTTATCTTGTATTGACTTATTCACTTATCTGTATTCATTTGTCTGGCTATGGCCTGCTTCCACTTGAGTCTCTTGAGTAGAGGGCCTGTTTTTCTTTCTTTTTGTCTTTGTATTTCCAGGCCCAGCAGTGCCTGGCACCTGGGAGGGTGCTCGTTGAAGTGAATGAAATCGTTTCTAATTGCCCGTCTGCCGGACTCTGAGTCTGTGCCTATATGTGTGTGACTGTGAATGGGTCTGTCTAGGCCTGGGTCTGTGTGACCGTAACTCTGGATGTGATCTAGGGTGAGGCAGCCTTAGTGGGACAAGGGGTTATCGAAAGGGAGAAGAGGAGGAGGGAGAGCAGGGTGAGTGGTGAAATCTGTGCCAGGGGCCAGGGATGGGGGCAGGGTTGGAGGGGTGGGCACCAGGAGCTCACACCCCCCCCACCTTGATTCCTTGGGAGGGGGGAGGGATTAGAGTCAGGTGCCTCCTGGGATAGCTTTCCAGCACCCCATAATCCTAGGAACAGAGAGGAATTAGGGGGATGAAGAGCCCAACATCCCCTCCCAGATCTCAGACACTCATCCTTACTGATAATCTGCTCCTGAGATACACACACACACACACACACACACACACACACACACACACACACACGCAACAATGCCAGGCCCCAGTTCAACTCTTCTCCGCATCTCCCTCCCCTCCATAAACCAATTCTGTGGCTTCATCCCAGGCCTGAAATGCTGCCATAGCTGGGGGTGTGGCACTTTGGGGTCAAACAGAGGCTGGGTCCAGCAAACACAGACTGTGTACCATAGTAGGCCTAGCCATGGGTTTGGGGTCTAAGGATGTGGGTATAAATCCTGGTCCTATTTTTTATTGTTTTTGGAAAATGAGGGTCTAGGACCAGATGAACATGCTGTCTAATGACGGTTGGGGAATTTTGACTCCTTGCATCCGGCCTACTCAAATTTTTATGGCCCTGCCCTCAACTCAGTTATATTCACTAGAGGCAAAAGGCCTGAGGCTGTTTGGGTTCAAAGTGCTTATCCCAGCACAGGCCAAAGGAACCCAAGTGTCTACGCTTCTGACCTAAAGTTGTTGATGATTGTTATCCGGATCTGTGCCTTAGTTTCCCCAGTTTAAAAACCATGTTAGTCTGGTGAAGTTGGGGTGCAGGGGCTTCAGGGGGTGTGTCAGAGCACATCTGGTGGCCACCTGGCTCTCCTGGAGCTTACAGGAGAGGGGATGGGTCAGGCCTAGAAATCATTTACAGATCTAAAGTTAATCTAGTCCTGCAGTAAGACATGTTTTACAGATGAAGAAACTGAGCTCACAGAAGTTTCTGTGACCTTACTCAAGGTCACATAGCTAGTCAATGACAGATCTGGGATTCAAACTCAGGACCTCTGACTCCAAAGTTTACACTGTAGTGCTACATACTAAGGCTCAAGCACAAACCTGGAGAGGACCAAGATATCCTAGAGAAGGGTTATAGTGGTGGTGTTACTTGGGGGTAGGGTATGTCAACATGAGGATCTGATGACGGAGCCATTGGGTGCATCTGTTCTCTCCTGTGATCTCTGCTGAAGCTGGGAAGGCTTGAACATGGGACTTAAATTGCCCATCTAGTCTACGCTCTGCCACTAATCTGAGCCTCAGTTTCCCCATTTGTATTCTTGAAGGGGTTGGTGGTTGCCTTACCCCAAACCCACCTGTAAAATGATTAGACCATGTAATCTTTTAGGTTGCTCCCATTCTGACATTTCTGTGGCTCTATTTCACGCTCTTCTCCTCTGGTTTTCCCTTTGAAAAAGCCCTTTGGTCCAGTCTCCCCTCCCATCCCTGCAACAACTGGCTCAGTCAGTGACTTCCTCCTCTGTTTCCCCATCTGTGTTCAGGGTCTTGTGGGCCCTTTTGTGGGCTCCTAAGTCCCTGAACACTATTAGTGCTCTGGCGTCCTGGGGATGTACAGCTGGTGGCTGCTTAGGGAATCCTCTGTCTCCCATGGGAGGAAATGGCAGAGAAGATGTTGGTGAGGGAAGAAAAACCCCCATTTCATCTTCCCTCTGTCTCTCTGTCTCTCTCCAGCGCTTCCCCCCTCCACTGCCCCTCAACAGGTTATAAATAACAGAACTCCACTCCCACCGCATCAGGGCTTTCTGGACTATTTTTGGGCCGGGTGGGGCTTCTGGGCATGGCTCCTGCCACATGGGGGGTGGGGAGACTCAGCTCCCCACCCAGAGGCCCAGGCATCAAAGTAAGTTCTCTCTCAGAGAGGGAACTTGGTAGTGCATTGGATAGAGCTGGAAGGAAGACTCATCTTCCTGAGTTCAAATCTGGCTTCAGATACTTCCTAGCTGTATGACCCTGGGCAAGTCACTTAACCATGTTTGCCTCAGTTTCCTCATCTGTAAAATGAGCTGGAGAAGGAAATGGCAAACCACTGCAGTATCTTTGCCAAGGAAACCCCAAATGGGGTCACAACAGAAAATGAGTTAACAGCAATTGATTCTCCTTACCCTTAGCCCATGGCTATAGCCACAATGGTTGCAACCCTCAGTAAGGGGGCCTGTAAGTGGTCCACAGGCCTGGTTCCTCATGAATTACTGATGAGATTCGAACTTTCCAACCCTACCATCCTGGTCTTGGCCACATCCCACTCTTTTCCCTTCCCATAATCCTGGGATCAACTCTCCCCACTCTCCCACAGTCTGTCTCCAAACCAACAATTTCTCTATCCTCTGAAACCTGGGTTCACTCCCTGGATGAGGATGGGGGAAGGGGGAGTTAACCCCATGGACTCTTTGGGGAGGGGCTGAATGACTCAATCTATGCCTGGAAAGTCATGAGACCCTTGCTGACTTCTCTTTGCAGCTCAGGCTCCCCCACCCCCACCCCCATTCCTAAAGCACCCTCTTCTTTGCCCCCACAATGGCTGGGAATTTCCCCTAGCCCCCAAGGAGGTAGATAAGGCCTTATTGAGCCAGCCCCCGCCTGCCCATTCAGGACAATGAAGGCCTTGTCTCCTAGAGTTCAGCAATGCCGAGATGGGGAGCTGACAGAGCCTGCCCCCCTCTCTCCTTATTTATGTCCTGATCCTGTGGTGGGGAGGGAGAGGAGAGAGGAGGGATGAATAAGCGAACAAAGCCTCAGCCTGGGTGGGGGGAGCATTCAGTCTTACCACTCTGGCCCCTGTGGTGGGACCATTTTTGCCTAGAGGTGTGGATTCATGGGCTTGGGATAGGGGGTTGTGGGCTGTTACCTTAAGGAATCACTTGTGCATCAGGGTCAGGACTCCATATGTTCTGGAGAGCTGGGGGATCCTATCAGACCCCAGGTGCTCCTTCCCCCATCTCCCAGAAAGACCAGGATACAGGAAG
The DNA here is from genome assembly GCA_028646515.1 of Pseudochirops corinnae. Taxonomy (NCBI): domain Eukaryota; kingdom Metazoa; phylum Chordata; class Mammalia; order Diprotodontia; family Pseudocheiridae; genus Pseudochirops; species Pseudochirops corinnae. The sequence continues at coordinate 68,913,889 of CM053590.1, forward strand.
GTGGACAATAAGGGATGTGGGCGGACAAAAGTCTGAGATAGGGGATTGAGGGACAGAAGAAAAGAAGGCTGGAATACCAGGGAAAGGGATGGAAGACATAAGGATGAGGACCTGAGGCCAGAGGGATGGGAAATAGGAGGACAGGGAGACAGGAGACAGACTGGAGCTTCAGGGACAGGAGAACAGAAATGGGATGGGGACAGAGGGATGGGAGACAGTATGGGTGAAAGGCCGAAGCAAGAGGATCAGGTGCTCAGACATATTGAGGACAGAGGTATTAGGGGCAGGATAGGAGAGGGTGATAAGATGGGGCCAGGGAGAAGGGATGGGGGAGGTAGGGGAAGAATTCATCCACTTTGGATCTCTCCTCATTGAGCTATCTGTGGGTGGGTGTGGGTGGGATGGGAGAGGAAGGGGCTAACTAGGGGTTTTGTCCTCTCTCTCTCCCTGAGCGTCACCTGGACTGGCCCTGCTTCCCAACCAGAGAAGGGTGTGGTGGGTTCAGGGTTGTACAGCCCATCATTGGCAGGAAAGCCAGCTAACTCAAAGAGACCTCTATGTACCGTACCCCAGCAGCTCTGTCCCCGGAATAGCCCCTGGACAGAGGACAGAGGACACAAGGCCTTCCTGGACAGCCTCCCTGGCACAGATGCTTCCGTTTTCTGTGTTCTGTTCAGCTGGGACAGTGGACACAGGGAGAGGGCATTAAAAGGGCAGCTTCCCCACCCCCACCCCAACTCTATTTCAAGACAACCCTCTTGTCTCTCACTTATCAGTTCAGACAATGGAAAGGGAGACCGTTGTCATCACTGGTCCACGTTCCAGGGAGAAGATGGGGAGAGGGGCCAGGTAAGGATGGGGCCACTGAGGCCCCCTCCCAAACTAGTGAGGAGATAGCTGGGAGGCAAGGACTGTGAAGTATCCCTAGGCTGGCAGCTGAGTGTTGGGGAAACCCCATCCACAGGAAAAGCCTCAGGAAGGGGGAGGGGGAGCAGGGGTGTGTCTGCTTCCTTCCCAAGTGGGGAGGGGGCTCTCATCTCATGCCAACATCCTACCCACAGAGGAGATGGCTGGGGGCATGGAAATTGGGAGGAGAAAGAATAGAGAGAAAATGGAGGGAGTGTTAGAGGGCCAGAGGTGGGGTGGAACAGGGAGAGAGTGGGAAAGGAGATTGGACAATGGGAAGCAGAGGGACGTGGGAACGGAGTGATGGGACATAGGCTGAAGGAATGGGGGACAAGGGACAAAAAGATGGGAAAATGAAGTGAGAGACAGAAGGACAAAAGGATGAGGGGTAGAGGGATGGAGGTAAAAGCTGGGTCTTACCTGCCTCCAGCCTCTTCTCAGTGTAATCCGTCCTGTACTTGCAGCCTCATTGGCTCTTCTCATTATCTTTTCATCCTAATTTCATACTATACCCTTTCAGGCATTCTGCATTCCAGCCAAACTAGACTTCTTCCCTTCCTCCATTCTCATCCTCCTGTCTCCAGCCTCTGGACATTTGCCCAAGCTGTGCCCCATGCCTGGAGTGCACTCCTTCCTCCACCATCTTCTTTTGAACATCTTCTGTTCTCTTAGACACAGCTCAGGCACTGCCTTCTCCAGGAAGCTTCATTTGGACAATAATCTCTCCCATAGTACTTTGTCCACATCCCACTCTGTCTTACTCTAGCTGCTGCAGCGGTTCTCCCCCTGTGGGTTGCGACTCCTTTGGGGTTGAACAACCCTTTCACAGGGGCCATAGGGGTCACCTAAGACCACTGGAAGACATATTTCCGATGGTCTTAGGAACTGAGACACTGCTCCTCTATCTGTCTCCTGGCAGGTCCGCCCACATGCAGATACGCCCATATACGAGTATTAAAGGGTCGTGGCACTAGGAAGGTTGAGAACAATGTGCCCTCTTTCATTTGTAGATTCCCAACAGGAGTATAGGACATTAGGTGCTTAATGCATGTTGAACTGAATTTCCTGGATCTCTCCTCACCTTAGGGCACCTAGCTGTGCCCTTCCCAAGACTCTCCATAATGAGGTGTTTCCCATCCTGACATAAGGGAAAGGCGAAGTAGGGGGTCTTTTGGGTACCTCTGGGAAAGGACGGGTTCGGTGGGTGGATGGGGGAAGGAGCGGCTGGCTTAAGTCCCTCCCACACTTGGGTAGCCCTGTTGGGTCATTGGGAGGCCCTCCAGTTCTGTACTGGACGGTAGGGGTGAGCCATGAACTAGAGCCTCCAGCTCCTAGTCAGATAGACGGTGTGCCCTGGGGCCAGTCATCAGGCCCTGTTTCTCTCTATGCCTCAGTTTCCCCCGCTGTATAACAAAGGTGTTTGGTTTCTAAAATTTCTTTTTGCTTTGGCATTCCTTATTTTGATATTCTAGGTTCTGTGCTCCTTTCTAGTCCTTATATGCCGTGATCTACGTTCTTCCCCTCTGTCATGTTCTCTGCTAAGGCTCCTGGCTCTGATGTTCTGTGTTCTAGGTCCTAGGTCCCTCTTCCAGCCCCAATGTTCTCCATGGTCTAAGTGTGAATCTCTGATGGTGCCTGTCGCTGGACTCACAGGCCCCTCTATTTCTCTACCTTACCACAGGCATAAGGGGAGTATCCCTGTGAGCCCCAAGGTGGGAGGGGACACTTTGGGACTAGTAGCACCCTTCTAGGTCTGTGTTGTTGGGTGACTTTGGGAAAGGGAATGTCCTCAGCCCCAGCCTGACCCCAGCTGACCCCAGTCTGCTCTCCAACTGAGGCCCGACAATGAGAGCTATTGTACCTTGGGCCCATGGCCCTGGTCTGGGGGCAGCAGCCACTGAACCGAGGATGACATCAGCCTCCCAAACCCTGTTCCCTCCTTTAATGTCCCCTCTGCTTATGCCGGGAAGGTGGGGTCCAAAGTGGAGGGGGTGAGAGGAGGGGAATTATGTTGGGGGAGTGGAGAAAACTGCCCCCCAGGCCTCAGTCATTGGGGGAGGGGGAAGGAGAGAGGGGGCAGGCAAGTTATCCCAAGGCTGGCCAGGATAAGGTCATCTCAGAGCCTGGGCAGCTAGGCTAAGCCTGCCCCCTTGTGGGGAAAGACATTTGGGCAGGCTCAGAGTTCTCGCTGGGGAGCCCAAGGGAGGGAGGAAACACCCGGGAGGACCTTCCTTTCTCTACAGGGCCCGCCAGCACGCCTTTTGGAAGGTAAACTCTGTGGACAATGGTTAGCCTTGTGACTGTGGGTCAGTCACCTCCTCCTCAATACCTCAGTGTCCTTGTCTGTGAAATGGGACTAATAATTGTCACACTAAGGATCTTACAAGATCGCTGGGAGGAAGGTGTTTATGTGGGACTTAAAGTCCTTTGGAAGTGGGCTCTTCTTAATACATAATAATCACAATATAGAGGGATGACCTCAGAGCACACAGAAGGGAGGTACTGAAGGGAGGCATCAAGAAACGCTATGTAGGCAGCCTGGAAAATGCATTGAATTCAGAACTGAGAGTTGAGAGGTCTGGGTTCTAATCCTGCCTCAGCCGTGGACTCAGTGAGGCAGCTGGTGGCTTGGTGCATAGAGCTCTGGGCCTAGAGTCAGGAAGATGTGAGTTCAAATCTGTCCTGCAACACTTACTAGCTATGTGACCGTGAACAAATCACTTAACTTCTGTTTGCCTCAGTTTCCTCAACTGTGAAATGGGTATAAGACCAGCATCTACCTTGCAGGGTTGTTTTGAGGATCAAACGTAGACACTGTATGAATGGGAGAGTCAGTCCGGGTTTCCTTGCCTCAGTTTTCTTCTCTGTCAAACCGGGGCCTTGGCTTTGACCCAGTTGGACCGGTCGCTTCTGGGCTGACATTGTACTTCCCTGCTCTGGGCCTCAGTTCCTTCATCTGGCCCCTCTGGCTGCGGTTCTGGCTCGAAAGCAGAGCCCGGGAGCCGGTAAGTCCGTTGCTCTCTTGGCCCGCCTCCAGCCAAGGAAGCCTTTTCTTCCTCTCCTACTTCCTGCCCTCCAGCTCTGCAGGTGTAATGCTCCTCCCACACCTTGGAACAAGGAGCCTGCCCACAGCTCCCCTTTCCCCACCACACCTCTAACGGACTTTCCAGGCTCCTGGTACTTCCTCCTTGGCTGAGCCTGGCCAAGCCGCTTCTTCCTCTGAGACTCGATTTTGTCATTTGAAAAAATGGAGCTTTTACTGCCTACAGAAATGGGGGCTTCTATTATTATTAGAAGAATACTTGGGAACCCCGGGGACCTTTGTGAGGGTGGGGAGAGAGATCAGGGATCCCCAGGAAGCTTGGGCCTGGAAACTGATCATCTTGGCTGGAAGTGAGCCATGAGAGGTGGGTTATTGGGCAGGAAGCATTCCTACTAAGGTGGAAGATCCATCCTCAGCCCTCACCTTCTCTCTCTGCCCCAGGGCAGCTGCTCTGGTCCCTAACCTGCTGTATAGCTCTGTAGGCCACAGCAAGGGCTTAGGGTCATCCAATTGCAACTCAGCAGAATGGGACTGAAAAGTACTTGCCCGTGAAAGAATGTTGGTCTTGGAGGCAGGTGCTCAGGGTTTGAACCTTGACCCCAATGCTGTATGACTCAGGACAAGTCACTCAAAAACCCTATGGCCTCAGTGTCCTCATCTGTACAATGGGCATTCATGAAACCCATAGTACTTATGTCACAGGGCCTCTGTAAGAAAAATGCTTTGTAGAGCCAAAATTCTAAAAAAAACAAACCAAAACCATGAGTTGGGGGAGGAGGTGAATGAGGCAAGAGAGAAGAGGAGAGACTGAACCTAATTTGGGAACAGAAATTATTATATAGCTGCCTCTGCAAACAGCGGTTCTGAGGCCAAGACTTTTCCCCTTCAGTCTCTCCCATTCAAGGGGTCAAGTGCTTCTGAGGCTAGAATTCTAGTATCCTATAACAATCCCATGAAAGGAAGGCCTCTCAGGATCTGGGCAACCTTTCCAGCTGCCCATTTTTTGCCCACACCCTGCTATGTCTCCATCATATTCTTTCCAGCCTGGCTCCCTAGAGTGCCAAGTACTCTGGGCCCTATAGGGGTAGACTTGGTGTGGCTGCAGAAGCTGTACTCACCCAGCTTGCTCCTCTGTTTTCTGCTACCTATAGAAAAGCAGGCTGATATTGAAATATATAAATATATATGTATATGAGTATGCATATGTATATGTATATGTATGGGTGTATATATGTGTGTGTATATATCTATATCTATCTATTTATCCATCCATCCATCCATCCATCCATCCATCCATCCATCCATCCATCTTTCTATCCACCTTTCTATCCATCTATCTATCTATCTATCTATCTATCTATCTATCTATCTATCTATCTATGTCTGTCTCTCTGTCTGTCTCTGTCTCTGTCTGTCTGTCCGTCCGTCTGTCCATCCATCTATCTCTCTTTCTACACACAAATATAAAACGTTTTGGTCCCAGGTAGCTCTACCCTTGGCCCAGGGTATGAGAGAAGGTATGTAGTGTGCCAGCCTGTGCTTTTCCAAAGGCTATGTCATCTCACACTGCTCACCAAAGGACACTAACATCCCTTCCCACTTCCTGAGCTGTGGGCTAAGGTTACAACCTAGAATTTGCTTAAAAAATAGTAATAAATTAACTACATAGGAAAACCTCTGATGTCTGGTCTGGGCTCCCTCCCCATGTTAGAGAAATCCCCTGGGACTGATCAACTTCATTCATAGAGACAACTGACTTTTTATTGACTTGATGGTTTTTTGAATCATAGTAAGCTAACTGCAAATTAACCATAGATTCCTGTATGATCCTTCTACCTTCCACCCCTTTTCTACCTAGAGTATAAGCAGGAGAAGGAACAGGGAAGGAATCGCTGGTTCAGAATTTACTGAGATTGTCAGAAAAACCAAGGGATGGGAGGGGAGTACCAGAGAGGGGTGCTGCCTCCCACTGGTACCATGTTGGTTAGGAGGTGAGGATTTTCAAGGCTGGTTTGGTCTCTTTCATTCTTGTCGCGGCTCTATTCTCCCTCATCCTGTTTTAATGGCCCCACACCACTCCAGGTCCCTGCCTTTGGACGTCAGCTAAGGTCTCCAGTCTCCTTCAGAATCTGTCCATTCCTTCATTTCGCCATGCTCAGGCTTTGGTGGCAGGGCCAGTGGGGTTCAGATGGGGAGGGCCTGAAGGCCCAAGTCTGCCTTGACCCACTGGAGATATCAGTCTCTGAGAAGCGTCTCCTTTACTCCTAAATACATGGAAAGAACATCATGGAATTGGAGACCAGGGCATTTAGTCTCTCTGTTCCCAGCTATATTGAAGGCCCAGGGAAAGCACCGAAGCTCTTTCTCTAGGTGGAGGCCTACCAACATCCACAAGTTTAGGCCTGAACTTCACACCTGCATGTAAAAATCTCTAATTCTAATGTTTCCTGTTACTTTAATTTTTAATCTGATATTCCAGGTGATCCTTGTAAACCCTGCCACCCAGGATAACCTCTGGGGCTCCACCCAGTTTTGGACCACCTGCCTTAATGCTATGGACAATTATATAATCTGGGTCAAGCCATCAACCAATAAGGAGCCACTGCCCCAGGATCCCACTGCAGCTTCATGCCCTGTCTGCCAGCAGGAGCACCCCCTACGGTAGTGTTGTAAGTGGGCCCTATTATTCTCCCAAGTCTGGCACGTACAAAACTTGACTGCATAGCCAATAATGTTGTAGGGTTTTGCTTTTTCTGATTTACATCAGAATTTTTGTTTCATTCAAAAAACACTATTTTAGGGACGTCCTTGTGCATTTAGTAAAAGGATGTAATAGTGCATGCTTTACAATGCATTAAGGTTAGTCAGTACTGGAACACGGTGCAATCTCTGTGTAAACTTTTAAGGGTTGCCTGAGCTTCATAGCTCTTCTAGGCAGGGTGCCAGAAACACCTAGCTGCTCCCAGTCCCTTTCAGTTCCTTTGTATCTGAGCAGATCATTTAGGCTAGTCTGCTCTAAAAGGTGTGAATATGTCCCGACAATCCTCCATAGCCTATTTGGCTCATGCTTGCCTCTATCCCACTGATATCCTAATTCTCTTTCCCAACTTCATATAACCTAAAAGTATTTTTTTTGGAGGGGGGAAGGCAGGACAGTTAGGGTTAAGTGACTTGCCCAAGGTCACACGGCTAGTAAGTGTTAAGTGTCTGAGGCTAGATTTGAACTCAGGTCCTCCTAACTCTAGGGCCGATGCTCTATTCACTATGTCACGTAGCCTCCCTACCCCAAAAGTATTGTTCACTCACATGTAGTTTAGAATATAATTTCCTGCATGTACTTATTTTACTGAAAAATTTTTTTGAAGTCCCAAAGACTGTCTCAAAGGATAGTCTGAAATTTCAACTCCCCTCAGACTCCTTTTATTTTTTTCTTTAAAAAATAAATTTAGGGGGCATCTAGGTGATGCAGTGAATAGAGCACTGACCCTGGAGTCCAGAGGACCTGAGTTCAAATTCTGCCTCAAATACTTAACACTTACTAGCTGTGTGACCTTGGGCAAGTCACTTGACCCCAACTGCCCTGCCTTCCTTCCCCAAAAAATTTTTTTTTGATTTTTTAAAAAATCCCTTTGTCTTCACATCACTGCTATTTCAATCTCGTTCCAAACTGAACCCTCCTTTGGAACAAAGGAGAACAATGAAGCAAACGATCCCGTACCAGTAAGTACTTTTGAATGTAAATATTTCCTTCTGGCACTAGGTGGCGCCATAGTGCATAGAGCCCCGGACCTGGAATCAAGACGACTCCCCCTCAGTTCAAATCTGGTCTCAGACGCTTATCAGCTGTGTGACCCTGGGCAAGTCACTTCACCCTGTTTGCCTCAGTTTCCTCATCTGTAAAATGAGCTGGAGAAGGAAATGGCAAACCACTTCAATATCTTTGCCATGTTTCATTATCTGTTCTCCAATATCATCTCTGATTCTTAAAAATTATTCAGATTTTGACTCTTTTAGTGATCTCATTTTCATTGTCAGAGTCGTGAATATTATTCTTAGTTTTTCTTATTTCACTCTAAATTAGTCCATACAAATCTTCCCATGTTTCTCTGAATTCTTTCATTTTTTTTTTACTGCACACTAATATTCTGTTACATTCATATTTCATTGGGTTTTTTTTAACCATTCCTCAATCAATGGGCACCAGCTTAGTACTTGCTGCTAGGAGTATTTTTATGTATACTGGACCTATTTTTGTCTTTGATTTCCTTGAGTTATATGCCCAATAGTGAGATCACCAGATCAAAGGACATGGGCAATTTAGCCCCTTTATTTGTATAATCATGCTGAGATCCAGAAAGATCCGGGGGTGGGGAATCTCTGCAGTTTCAAGGCCCACATGTGGCTCTCTAGGTCCTCAGGTGTGGCCCCTGGCCTTAAGGCTGCAGGTTCCCCACCCCTGGTTAGGACATTGCCCACTTTCAGAAAGTTTATCAGTGTTTCCTGTCTTTCCACAACCCCCTCAACACTGACTTCCTATTTTTTGGTCATCCTTGCTGATTTGCATGGTATGAGATGAAACCTCAGAGTTATTTTAATTTTATTTTCTTACTATTCCTAAATTCTTTATCACAGGGAAAATGAAATGAACAGTATCAGCTTTTAAAACTTACCGCTGCTCTTAGGAAGGTTTTAAATCACAACTTTCTCCACTCTGTTTTCTGGCTTGATGTTTCTCAGGAAGCTCCCTCAGCTTTCAAGGTATCATGGGGAAAGAAGTTAAGTCACTTTACTGCCTTCCTGATCCTGGTCAGTGAGTTAATGGAAAGCTGTCACCTTCAGCTCTCAAAAACTGCTCTCAATTTGTAGTAAGTGTAAGCTAGAAAGCAGAGGAGACAAGACAGAGACAGAGAGATGAGAGAGACAGAGACAGCAAGGATGCACCCCCCCTCCCCCCACGGAGGGCTCTTGCAACGAGTCATTAAACTAGCTGTATGACTGGATAAATCACTTCACCTCTCACTATCCCAGGACATTCTTTAAGACTGTAACTTAGGGATTTTGATAGACTTAGCCCTTCTCAGCAATGCAAGGACCTAAAACAATTCCAAAATACTCATGATGGAAAATGCCATCCATATCCAGAGAAAGAGCTATGGAGTTGGAATGCAGAGCAAAGCAGACTATTTTCTCTTTTTGTTTTGTTTTTTCTTTCTCATGGTTTCTCTCATTCGTTATAATTCTTCCATGCAACATGACTAATGTTTAATAGGAGTGTATGTGTAGAGCCTGTATCAGATTGATGCCATCTTGGGGAAGGGGGAGAAAATTTAAAACTTATGAAAGTGAATGTTAAAAACTAAAAATAAATCATTTTTAAAAAAAGATTGTAACTTAGTACAGAAGAACAGCTTCTAGTACATCTCCATGTCTCTGCTGTGAAGGAGGTGGCATGTTTCATTATCCAATCTCTTCCAGTATCTTCCTTAGTGGGAAGGGAGTTTCCATATCGGGAGTTCCTTACACTGATGAAATTTACAAGTTTGGACCAATAACAAGGTGTATATTCAGACCAAGATGGTGGTTCTTATGCTAAGGAGAACAGAGAATTGTGGTGTGGTGGGAAGCTCCCTGGATTTGGAGCTCTCAGAGGAAGTTAACAGATAGACTTGAGTTTGAGGGATCAGGGTTGAAATCCTGTCTCAGACACTATTAGCTATGTGACCCTAGCTAGGAAACTCATTTAACCTTTTGGTGACTTAGTTTCCTCCTATGTAAAATATGGGAGTTGGATCCAGTGACCTCTGAGGGCCCTTCCAGTTCTAAATCTATGATTCTCTGACCTGGATTTGAATCCTTGAACAAACTTGCTGCATGGCCTTCGGGAGTCTTCCCTCCTCCCTCCCCAGGACCTTAGCTCTTACAAGATGAGGACTTGGGCTAGATTAGCTCTAAAGTCCTTTCACTTTAAATCCTTTTATCCTACTTTGCAAACACTTATATTTCATCCATCTGAGATTTCATTAAGGTGGGTGATTCCTCCAAACGTCACACATTCTCAGCCTGGGCATTCTTGTTCTGTCTCTTATAAAGGGGGGAGGCATCAACCCAACCACACCTCCAAAGAAGCTTGAAGGCTATTCATCTGTTATAATAATAACATATAGTCAGTTAATCAACATTTATGAAGCGCCTACTGTATGCTGCACACTGTGCTAAAAGCCGAGGATACAGAAAGAAACAAAAGACAGTCCCTGCCCTCAGGGAGCTTACAATCTAACGCGGAGAAACAAGCAAACAAATATTTACAAACAAATGATTTGTAGGACAAATAGGAAATGATCAACAGAGGAAAGGCACTAGAATTAAGAAGGATTGGGAAAGGCTTCCTGTAAAAGGTGGGATCTGAAGGAAGCCAGTAGGTAGAGATGAGAAAGAAGGGAGAGCATTCCAGGCATGGGGGGGGGGGGGGGGCGGGCAGCCAGAGCACATGCCCAGAGGAGGCTGGTCTCACTGGATCGAAGAATATAAAGATTGGTAAGGTAGGAGGTGGTGAGGCCATGGAGAACTCTGAACGACAGAGCTTCTGGAGGCAATAGGGCCACTACTGGGTGACATGTGAACCTGCACTTCAGGAAAATCAATTTCGTGGCTTAGTGAGGAGAGACTTGAGGCAGGCAGACCGATCAACATCTTAAGGTTTGCAAAGCACTTTACAAGTAATTCATTTTATCTTCACAACCCTGGGAGGTAGGTGCTATTATTGCTAACCTGTTTTACAGAGGAGGAAACTGAGATAGGTTAAGTGTCTGGCCCTGGGTCACATAGCCAGTAAAGGTCCAAGGATAAATTTGAACTCAGGTCTTCCTGACTCCTATACTTTACTCTTAATACACTTCCTTTCCTAGTTATGTGTCTTCTATTTCATTGTTGGTAAGGTGCTGCTTATGGAGAGGGAGCCTGGGGTGGTGCATAGAGAGGCAGCCTTGAAGCCAGTAACGTCTTTGTGTGACCCTGTGGCACTTCTCAGCGCCCTAAACAACTCTAAGACTAAGCTGAAGGCAGAAATTTTCTTATCTGGGAATTCCTTATGCTAATGACATTATAGTTCCAGTGTCTATCTGTATGGATTTCATATTGCTTAGCTGTGTATCTGTTGCTATGGTTACACAATGCCTTGCAGATCCGGTGAGTCACTTGATAAATTGCCTTGTTCTCTCCCCTTCCTCAACCTCCCCACCTCTCCCTAGTTCTCCCCTTCTCTTCCCAGCTGAACTTGATAAATGCTTGTCCAAATGAACTGGACATATGTAAACCTTAAAACACTATGGACACACCAGCGATTATTGCTCAATTCTAATCTTTCATGATCCCCAAATTGAGCTAAAGCTCAGAGTGATTGGAGACTGGTAAAGAAGAAGACAGGATTCCAAAAGATTCATGATGAAACCCTCGACCCCCCTCGGGACAAAGAAGTGGGCAGATGAAGACATGGGAATTAGTTTTGTTTGTCTGTACATGTTTCTAACAGGGCTTTTGTTTTTCTCTCTCAACTGGGGGAGGGAGGAGCTGGGAGAAAGAAGACAGATTTTTTTTTGGTTGAAAACATTTTAATGAAAAATTAACAGAGGTAAAAAGAAAGATAACTTCAAAAAATAAAGCCATCTTGGCAATGGAAGGGGAGGTGGGAGGGGTAAAAGGCAGGTTTTCATTGATTGAAGCAAAATTTAATTTTAAAAAGCATTTTGGGTTAAAGAGGAAGATCAAAAGAATAGGATCACTGCTTAGGGGTAGAGGGGAAGATTACTCGTGATGGAGAAGGGGCAGAACTATCTCAATCTTTCAAAAAAATTTTTTTTTCTTCTTGCTTTCTGGAGGGGGAAGGCAGGGCAATTGGGGTTAAGTGACTTGCCGAAAGTCACAAGGCTGGTTTTGTGTTGTGTCTGAGGCCAGATTTGAGCTCGGTTCCTCCTGACTCCAGGGTCGGTGTTCTATTCACTGCACCACCTAGCCACCCCAATTACTTGACTCTTTATTTTGCTTTTCTCTTTCCCATCTCTCTCTTCCCATTAAGGAGAAGTCTTTGGACTGGGAAGGCCTGAATGTGTGGCCAAAAAAGGAATTGATACTCAAGCAAAGTGGGGAGATTTTTGAGCCCTTGATGGGCTCAAGTCAGAGGCTCAGAAAACGGCATCCTTGGACACTGAAAGAATGGCGAATATGGTCGCCAAGCCCCTCAGCACCAGTGACATCTGAGAGATCAATGGAAACAGGCTAAGGTGTACATAGGCTTGCAGAACTTGAAAGTTGGAAGGTTCCTCAGTAGTCTGAATCGCTGGGACAATCCATGTGGGAAAAAGGGCTCTAAACCACATCATGCTTCACAAGAGATCGTTCAGTCTCTGCTAAAAGATATCCAGTGAGGAGGCGCCCATTCCATTTCTGGACAACTCGCCTTCATTCCTAGGAAGCTTTCTCTGACATCAAGCCTCAATTTGCTTCTTTGTGACTACTGTTCCTAGTTCTTTTGTACAAGTCCACGTGAAGCCCCCTCGAATACCTGAAGATAGCTCTCAGGTCCCATTACTAAGTTTTCTTTTCTCCTGTCTAAACAATGACAATTCCTTCAACTGATCCCGATATCACGGACTCCTGCCCTTCAAACATCTTAAGTTACCTTCAAACTGAAGAAGTGCAAATATCCCAATTTTCATAAAAAGGGGAGAGAATAGAGTAGGCAGATTTTGACTAAAATTAGGGAGAAATGTCTGAAAATGAAACAGGCTGCTTTGGGGAGGGAGTGGACTCTCCTATGTACTTATTATACCCATAAAAAGGAAGGCAGAGAAGTAGCCACCAAACCCCAGTTTGGGCTTTGTGCCCAGTCAATTCCCCAACACTCTACTCCCAGGTGATGGGAATAGGGTGAGACCAACAACCAAGTGGTGGTGTTTCTGTGCTGGTTACCCAGCACCTGATCCAGGAACAATGTTTGGGGATTCCCTCCCTGCTCCATTGCCCCTCACCCCCCAACTGGTAAGTTTAATGTTCTGTCCTCTGAGAAGAGAGAACTGTTGGAGGGAAGTATGTGCTAATATATTGGGAGGAATATGGCTGGGAATGCCCTGGCCCAGAGGCCAGCTACCCACCGTACACCACCAGTGCTTGTCCAAAACAGGAGTGAGAGCACCTGCACCCCTCACTGCACCAGGACAGGATGCCCTCCCACCCCACCCCCAGGCCAGTGCAGGGGATTCTGGGAACTTAAGTCAGAGACTAGAGCCAGGAAAGACCCTTTAGTCACATCAGAGAAGACAGAGGAAGACTCAGCAGGCGGATTTTTTTCTTTCTACATTTTATTATTTCAAACCAGGTGAACAATTTGATAAAACGTGTGAAAAAAGCGAGGAGGCATCCGATGCTGTTGACTCTGGGGCCTGGGGCAGGGTTCAAGGGGCTGAGGATGGGGGATGAAGATGGGAACCCTCATGGCAGTGGCCTTTCCTATCGTTAGAGCTAAGGAGCTACAGTTAATAGAGCTGACGGGAGAACTGCCGGAGGGGGATGGAGGCAGGGGGGAAAGGGGACGGAGGCGGGGCTGCTGGGAGTGGGAGACGAGGAGAAGCCCCCAGTAACGTTGGCAGTTGACTCAAGACTTAGCCCTTTGGAAACCTTTGTTGGGGTTGGAGGATGGAGTTGGAATGGAGAATTCTTGGGGGGTGGGGTGGGGTTGCAATGAATTCTGGGACTGGGTTGGAATGGAGAAGGAAAGGCAGAGGGGGAAGGAGATGAGGCTTCGGGTGGCTGGAGAGGCTGCTGTGCCATCATCGGTGGGTCTAGAATACAGGCGAAGCCCCCACAACAGCCCCCAGGGCCAGAGCAAGCAATGAGATAGACAGATGTAAACAGACAGACAGCCAAGGCACGGGCTCCCCTGGAGGAGGTGATCCAGCACAGATCAGGACGACTCAGCCATTTAGTACATGACAGTTTTAAATAGTCTTCTCTAAAAAGGTCCCTAAAGTTTTGTTTTATATAAAAAAAAAAGCACACACACAAAAGGCCCAAGAAAAACAGAGGAGCTTTGGGACTTCTGGGCTAAGGAATGTTGTCATCGGCGTCACCGTCCTGCTCAGGGTGGCTTTGTGCTTTATCCTGGAAGGGCTCCCCAAGGCCCTGAGGGGGCTGGGCCAGCCTGGGAGGGGACGGGCACAGCTGGCAAGGGGCTTCCTGCCAATGCAAGGACCAGGGGCTGGGCTGGGGGGTCGAGGGGGAACATCCTGGCAAGGCAGAGGTGCCAACAGTATTGGCCAGAGAAATACAGGGTTTCCTTTACCACAAACCCAAGTTTCAGAAAGACCGACACCCCCCTCCCCCCAACACAGAATAAAATTGAAGAGAAACCAGGATGCGGCCCAGGGTGGAGCTGATGAAGGGGCTGCTGTGGTGGGAGGGTTGGGGAGGGGGCAGGGACAGGGAGGCAGGAGGTCCCTCACAGCTGCTGGGCCAGGCAGGCTCAGATCCAAAGCTCAGGGGCCTCTGCCTTCCACTCTTCACCAAAGTCTCTTTGTTAGGTGGGGGAGAAACCAAAACATGGAAACAGAGGGAGAGGGGAGGAGACTGGGGAGAAGTTGAAGTCGCTATGATGGTGCATCCTTTCTTCCTTGGTCCTGTCTGCGTCTTCTTCCTGCTCAGAGACTGAGCAGCTCAAGTGGTCCTAGTGGGAGGAGAGAGAGATCACTGAGCCCTGCGGGGTAGGGCCATGGAGCCACAGTCCAGGTGGCTCTGCCCTGTTCTTAGCCTTCAGGCTAAGTCATTGGCTTCTGGCTGCTCCACGCCACCCCCCTGCCCTCCACCGGGACATTCCCACTGCAGTGTCAGTGTCTCTCTCTCTCTCTCTCTCTCTCTCTCTCTCTCTCTCTCTCTCTCTCTCTCGGCATCCCCTTCTCTCTGGCCTTCCCAGCCCTCAGAATAATGACCCTGCCCATTCATCAAGGTCTTGGCTGCAGGCTTAGAAACCAGCCTGCAGTTGCCTGGTTACCAGGTTTTCTGAGGGCCTGGGGTTGGTGAGAGGCATGCCAGTAGCCCCTCCTCTAGCTGTGTCTACTGCTAACCCCCTGTTGCTAGGACCCCCCCAGTGGAGGGAGGGCCCAGTCTAGACTACAATTCCACTCAGTCTTCCTGCATTACTCAAAGTGCCTTGTACTTTTTTTTTCAAGTGCCTTACACTTTCAAAACTGTCTTCAAATTGGTGTGTGTGTGTGTGTGTGCGCGCGTGTGTGTGCACACTGATCTCTTCCCCAGAGCAGGGGCTCCCCAAGGAGTTTACAGCCCTCCCCCTGGCTTGTTTCCCCTCCTCTTCAGACAGAAGACTTCCTGAGGTCCCCCAGAATGTTCAGCCTCGGCTCTCCCCACAGTGTGTGGTCCTACCTTTCTGTCCCACCCTGTCTTTTCCCTTCCCGGGTTCTCACCTCCCGCCCGCCGGCCCTCTGCCTGCTCAGAAGAGGCCGCAGTCCTTCAGGTTGTTTTTGATGATGACGTCAGTGACGGCGTCAAACACAAACTGCACGTTCTTGGTGTCAGTGGCACAAGTGAAGTGCGTGTAGATTTCCTTGGTGTCCTTCCGCTTGTTCAGATCCTCAAATTTGCTCTGGATGTAACTGGCAGCCTCGTCATACTTGTTTGCCCCTGGGGAGAGACGGGGATATCAGTGTATATATGGGGAAGAAGAATGTTGTAGGCAGGGGTGGCTGCTGGCCACCTTTGCTACCAGCTCTGTGACTCCCAGGCTGGTCACTTCTCAGATCCAGTCTACGCCCCAGTTCAAGCCCCACTACGTCCTTAGCTCTCTACGCTCCATCTCCAGGTCGCCAGGACCGAGTGCCAGAGATGACTCAGGGGATACCGCTGGTGGGGGCTCACCCCAGGTAGGGAGAATAGAGAAAAACAATTCTGATAAGGATACAGAGGGAACTCCTCTGCCCACTTAAGATCTTAAAAGGATTTGTGCAGAATGTGTAAGCAAGGGTAGAGAAATGATGAACACAAAAACAAGGCTGGGAGGAGACAACTAAAGAGAACGACTTCCTGGTTATACTGGAGAAAAGAGAAGGATCATAGAAAGACCAGGGCTGCTGTGCAGGCTGGATGGGACAATGGAGACAAATGTCAAAAGAGAACGCTCATGTTGCTACTGTTTTCTCTGCCTACGAAAGTCATCTTTGGGCAGAGAAAGAAGGAACAAAAGTGGGTGATCAGAGACTGTCTAATGATTCTTGATGAGCCCAAGTCGCCAGGTCCAGAAAATCGATATCTTTGGATACTGAGAAGACGGGCAGATGTGATTAGTGAATCATTGTCAACGAACTCCGAAAGACCATGGAGAACATGAGAAGTCTACGGAATCTGAGTGGGGAAAAAGCTGCCCTGATGACCTCCAAAAGGGGGAAAAGTAGAATTTATCCACTATATGTGATCTGAGAATGTGTTGGTTACTATAGGGATGGCTGGAGAAAGGACATCTAGAAGAGAAGGCAGTGATCAGTCACAAAGAGGTTTTCATGGGTGGGGATAAATGTCATTTTATACTTTGGATCCCAAACTCAAACTCCCAAATCCAAGATGGCTTTTTTAACAGCAGGTCACACTAGATGAATTTTACCGCCTTTTCTGACTCTACTTCTAGACCGATGCTGACGACCTCGCTTCCACCTAGACTGCAGAGCATTTACTGAAGTGCTCCAGACAGAAAGATGTGGGCTAGATAAAATTCCAGGGAGCCAGTTCTGACCGGCCCAATGGACACCTCCAAAGAACAGTCATTCACCATTGGATGACAACTTGGAAGGCATTCTCTCTAGGGAAGGGTCCTTGGGTCATGGCCTCGGCACCATGGTCTGTTGGAGCAAGTGCCAGACTTGGAGCCAGGAGAGAGCTCTGTCCAGATCCAGCCTCTGAAACTCACTGGCTACGTGGCGTCTGGCAAGGACTCTTGGCTCTCCTCAGCTCGCTTCCTCCATCTGTCCAATGGAGATGTTACTGTGGAACCTAACCTAACCTCACTCAATTTAATTTAGTTCAGCAAGCATTAGTAAGCTCCTAAAGTGTGGGAGGCCCTGGGGATACAAGGAGAGGACAAAAAGTGGCCCCTCTTTGTCAAGGAATTACATGCTCCTGGAGGTGGAAGATGGGAAGGAATCACACACGGTGATGATGATACTGGTAACGGAGTTTTAAAGTCTGCAAGGCACTTTACATGTTACCTCCTCTGATGTTCACAACAGCCTGGCGAGGACTGTCCCCATTTTACAGATAGAGAGATTGAGGCTGGGGAAGGTTGTGACTTGGCCAGAGTCACACAGTAAGTGACTGCAGCAGGATTTGAACTCAGGTCTTTCTGCTTCTGGGTCCAGCGCTCAAATCCACCTAGCTGCCTCAAAGTAATTTCAAGAGGGAGAAGGCACTACTGACCTGGGGAAAATCAGGCGAAAGTCTGAGTAAGACAAAGTAAGAGATGGCCCTTGAAGGATGCAGGGGATTCCAAGAGGCAGAGGTTAGGAGGGAGGGCATTTCAAGCATGGGGACAGTCTATGCAAATGCCTGGAAGCTGGAGATCTCAAAGCCCATCTAGGGAGCAGGTAGAAGACCAGCTTGGCTAGCAGGTATAGTGCTGGGAAGAGAAGACCAGAAAGTAAGTGTGGAAGGCTATGTGGGAAGCAGACTGAAAGGCTAGAGAGCTGTTCTGTCCTAGGGACAAGCAGGGAGCTGCGGAGGATTCTTGGGAAGGGGAGTGACATGGCCACATTGGTAATTTAGGAATATTCCTTTGAGCTATGTAGAAAATGGACCAGAGTGGAGAAAAACTAGAAGCAAGTAGATCAAACAGAAAGTTATTACGATAGTCCAGGCTGAGAAGAGAAGGAGGCCTGAGAGCTTGAGTCCTTCGAGGAGAGGGAAGGGGGTGGATGAAGTAGATTTTGTGGGAGCTGATGGTGGGTCAAGGATGTATTAAGTGCCCACACTAAGCCACACTCTATGCCTGGGGTACAGAGAAAGGCAGAAACACGGTCCTTGGCCTCAAGGAGCTCCCATTCTAATAGGGGAGACAACATGCAAAGAACGTTTCTATACAGTTAAAATGCTGGTAGTGTCTGAGGCCTGTGGGGGAGGGGGAAGAGGGGAGAAGAGAAGTGGGACAGTCCCCAAGGATGGGCCTCTTACATAAGGTGGGACTGAAGGAAGCCAGCAGGGGCAGGTGAGGACAGAGAGTCTGTACCATGCATGGAGTCCAGCCACTTAATGTCCCAAGTACAAGATGGTGGAAAGAGAATTTGAGATCAGGAGGAGCCACCAGTATGATGTTGGTACAACCACAGCATCTTGGTGTTTTCCAGAAAAGATCTTAAAGCCTGCTCAGTGCAAGCCCATGCTTTGTTCCTCATTTCTATTCAGAAGGATGCATGTGCTGTGGCATTTGTAACTTTGTGAACAGAAGAGAAAGGTTATTTTAAAGTCTGAAAGCATATCATATCATATAACTTCAAGAAAATCCTTGGAGAGTAGTTATTATTATTGTACTAACTCTATCAGTGAGGTACTAACTGCCCAGGGTGCCCCAGCAGATAGGATTCAAGCCCATCCAGCACTGTCTCTACTAGGCCGCCATGTTTTACACAGAGTAGCAGGGGCCCAAGGAGGTGATCACTGAGGTCACAGGGGAATTGAGCTGAGAAGCTGCCCCAGGCTCCCTCTGTTCTATATACCACGCTGTGCCTACATTAGCCAGGGAGAAGCTCATTGATTTTTCTCCTAAATGAAGAGGCAGCCAGGTATTACAGTGGGTAGAGAACTGGGAGGTAGGATCTGAGTTCAAGTCCTGCCTCAGACATTTACTAGCTGTGGGGCCTTGGGAAAGTCACTTGAGCTCTCTTGGCCTCAGTTTCCTCATCAGTAAAAGGATGATTTTAGCCTTGATAGTCTCCCAAGTCCTTACCATTTCTAATTCTACGATGGTTATGTTAGGGTGGAGCAGCCTGAGCTAGCTCAGGCCAGGGCCATGCCCCCAGGGAGCTGAGAGTCTCAGGGCAAGACTTGAGGGCAATTCATTTGTATCTTTCTGTCCTGAGGCCAGTAAAGCTCTAGAAAAGGCATCAAGGCCAGGCCCAACAGGCTGAGGGATAGAGACCAATGTGGCTGCACCACTGGGGAGGTGGTAAGGAAAGGCATAAGGAAGATGGGCGAGCAGGAGCCTAGTACCAGGCCAAGGTCCCTTCCTTCCTGGGGTCTGGTTTTTTCCCCCAGGTGTGCTTACAAAAGGAGTTCAGAGGAATGGGGGCCAAGACAGAATCTTAGGTCTGGGGGCTTGAAGAGACTCAGAGGCCACCTAGTCAAGCACCTTCATTTTATAGGTAAGAAAGCTGTTGCCAATAAGATTGGTGGCCCAGGGCCAGCGGTCAGTCATCAGGAGAGGGGAAGCTGGCACACAATTCAGTCTTCCCATCACTGTTCTCCCCACCTCTGCCTTCCCTTCTCTTCTGGTCACTGGTAGAAACCTGGCTTGTCCTCCCCCGTGTGATGGGTCCTCTGTCAGAGGAGCTTCCTGAGGCCCCATCCATCCCTTCTGGGGCAGTTTCTATGGTTACAGAAGGAGCAGAAGAACTTGGCTTAGGGGTAGCTGCCATTCTCCTTTCCTCCAGCAGGGGTCCCCCTTGGACCACTGGACAGCACTCTCTCCCTTCTCTGGCCCGGTGGGGTCTCAACTCTTCCCCATGACCCACCCTACCGTCAGGGCTGACCTGCCTCCTATTTTCTCTCTCCTTCCATGGCCATCCGGGATGCCTTGCCTGAGGCATCCTTGCTTGAGCCCTTGGAGCCTAGTCTCCAGAGCTCTGCCCTTGTCCAGCCCTCTCTGGGCTCCAGTCTGTTCTGGGTACACAGGAGGCATAAGGGCACAGGAAAGGCACACAGGGGTACCTTTAGGTCATCTGTTCTGACTGAGGAATCAGAAGCCCGGAGTTTAAGGTCACATAGGTGGTAAACGTGTTCATGCTGGCTCCTTCACTGCTAGGAGCTTCAAAATTGAGAATCCCCCTGTGCACCCCTGGGATGGCCACTGTTGGGAGCTGTGAAACCTGGCCTTCAAAGCTCTCCCCCACTCCCTCCCGGGACTCAGGGAAGCAGATGGAGAGGCCTCCTCGGCACCTGGGGAAGCAGACGGCAAGGCTCCTCCTCCCTTCCTCTAGCCAGGCCTCGTACCTGAATACTCAGGAAAGCAGATGGTGAGGGGGCTGTGAGTGATCTTCTCTTCAAACAGGTCCTTCTTATTGAGGAAAAGGATGATGGAGGTGTCTGTGAACCACTTGTTGTTACAAATGCTATCGAAAAGCTTCATGCTCTCATGCATTCGATTCTAGAGGAGGCAGAGTGAAGAAGGAAGGTCAGCTGAGCTGCTTCTTTCAATATCAAAGAAGCAGGGAGTCCCCAGAATTTCTGAGATTATGTCCTAGGCCTCAAGCTCCAGGGTGGGAGGGAGTGGTACATAGGAACTGCTCTTTCTAGCCCCAACGCATAGGAGGTAGAATAGAGAGGGAAGGAGATGTACCACAGTAGGGCCCACCCCATGCCACCTGCCATGGGCCAGAAGAGGCACAGCCCCAGCCATAGCTGGGCAGTGGGCTGGGGGGTTAGAGGGATGGAGGGAGATCAAGACTGTCATATGGGACCAACATGCTGGAGTATCTGGGAAAACAGAGCTCAGTAAGTGGAGTCTGGGCACTGCTGCTGCTGCCCACCATGCCTCAGGTTCTACTTGTTTGCTAGTTTGCCAGCTGAGCCCTTTCTGGGAGCCACTGAGGCTGATGAAAGAGCAGGGAGGGCAGCAAGAAGGCAGCAATGGGTGTAACTGAGATACTGAGGCCCCTTTGTTACTAGAGAAGCCACTCAGCCTTCTGGAGGGTGGGGAGGACAGGAGAAGACTGCAGAGAGAAAATCTCGGCCTGATCCAAGGCAGAGCACCAATGCTCTACCTGCAAGGCCTCCTTCCTCCTCCTGCGACCCAGCCAAAGGTCCATCCATATCCTCCAGGCAAGTTTCCCGCCATATTTTCTAACTTATCCCCATTCCTGCCCCCCTCCAGCCCCCACAACTCCTTCTGTAATTGGCCTTTTTTGCTAATTGTCAGTGGGAACATTTCATCTAGACTGAGGGCTCCTTAGGGCAGAAGGAAGGGTTGCTTTGTTTCTCCCGTCTTGGTCTTCAAGGCCTGCTGACTTCTTATTCTTTCTTTTCCAATGACCCTCCCCCTCCCCTTTACCTCTCCACCTCCCACGAAGCTTTGGTGTGAATGGGGAGAGGAGGTCGGTCAATCCTATGTGCCTGAAGCCTCTGTGGGGAGCCCTGGGGTGGCAATGGAGGGAAGGGGTGACATCTTACCATCTCCTCATCTTCAGCCAGGACCAGGTCATAGGCGCTCAGTGCCACACAGAAGATGATGGCTGTCACACCCTCGAAACAGTGGATCCACTTCTTTCGCTCAGACCTCTGCCCGCCCACATCAAACATCCTGCAAACACCCAGGGCTCAAGTGAGTCTGTGGCTCCTGCTGGTGGAGCTGCCTCCCCTCCCCCTGCCCCAGATTTGGCATTAGAAGGAAACTCGATTCCCTCCTGGCTCCCACCCTGCTTGGCCCTGACCCTGGGCAAGTCTCTTCCAGAATCTTAGAGGGCATCCAGTCTGACCAACCTGGGCCCTCCACAAGTAGTGAGCCAGCTCAATATATCCAGGGATGAGATACTGAGGACATGCCAGGCGGCCTGGCCTTCTGCTGGACAGGCTCCAAGGCTAGGAAGTTTTCATTACCTTGAGACCAAATCTTTCTCTAGTGCTGCCCTCTGGGGCCAAGTGAACCAGTGGAATGTCATGGGCACTGAGAGCATTTTAGCTTCTTGAAGACAGGCTTATCCCACCCCTTCATCCCCCTGTCCAGGCTAAGTAGTGTGTATGTCTGTGTGTGGGGGTGTGGGCAGTCCTCACAACAGCCCCCTGAGGCTGGGACCACACCTTCCTTTTAGAGAAGGCTCAGGAAAGGTCAATGACACACCTGTGGCCACTAGCTGGGTTCTGAGTGTCTTTTCTCTGTTAAAGGGGAACACCTGAGGCCAGGCCCAATCTGCTCAGATCTCTCTAAGTAATAAAGGGGTATATAAGTAGGATTAATTATACTTAGCACCTCCTGATCCCAGGGGAGGGTGGGGATGGGAATTCTTGCCTCCACTTTGGGACTGGGCAAAGCATGGTCCTGTCATCAGACTGTACATCAAGTCAGCAGAGCTGACTTGGCGTATTCCAGGTCTGCAGCTTTCCCACCTGCTCTTGGCTGCCCCAGGCTTCAGAGGACTGTGGTTCGAGCAGCAGGAGCTAAGCTTCATTCTGAACTCTCCTGTGGGGCACAGTGGTCTAAGCTGCAGCCAATGAGCTCTCCAGGTCTAGAGTGGAAAGGCCCCGGTCCTTGCTGCTGAGCTCTGGACAAGTCCCTTCCTTTCTCTGGCCTTCACCCCCAGTGAGGGCATGGAACTGGCCGATCCTCAGGCTCCCCCCCATTCTCTGATCCCTTCTGGTTCTAAGCTGGATTTTGTGCCTGAGGCAGGTCAGGCCTCAGCTCCTGCTCCCCTCGACTGAGCACGTGGCTCCCTCCTCTTCACAGTGACAGGGTGCAGAGTGCTCCCAGGGCTGCCCCTGGGCTTCAGCTGCATGACCTCCCCAGTGACCATCCTGGGGGGCAGCTAAGGCAGGCCAGCTGGTCCAAGGGTGACTGTCCCCATTTTACAGATGCAAAGCTGAAACTTCGCCAAGCTCGGTGCCTCCTGAGGCCACACCACCAGCAAGGATCTGAGCCAGGATTTAAAGCCCAGGGTTTCAGGCTCCAGGTCTCTTACTCTTCCCTTTATTCCCTACTCCTCATCTGCAAAATGAGAGCAATCAATCATAGTCCTACCATCTGCCTCATGCTCAGTAAACTGTAATGTGCTCTTATGAGTCCTCCCAGGCCTGGCCTTGCCCCTTCTCCCTGGCAGCAGGGCCCCAGCACACAGATGTGCCCAGCTCACCCTCCAATTTGCCTGTGGTTAGGGCCAAGTCCCTTTCCCTTGGGCAGGGAATCAGGGATTCTGGTCCTGGCTGTGCCAGTGACTTACTATGTGGGTATGGGCAAATTCCTCTCATCTCTGGGGGCTTTAATTTCCTCATCTTAAAATGAAAGGGAAAGCTGGGCTATAGATCTTTAAAGCCCCTCCTACCTCTGATGTCATGGCTTTCACTAATGAGCACCGAACTATTTTCTAATCATCAGCTCCTTCTCTAATCAGAGCTTTCTCTGGCTCCTCAATAGATGAATCGATGGGAAACTGAGTCCCAGATACCTTTGTCTGAGGGGTCCAAACCTCAGGGTAAGGGCTATCAGTCCTCCCTCCTTGGAAGGCTCAGCTCTCCTGGCCTCAATAAGGGCTAACACTCCACCTCTTTGCCTTAACCATTGACTCCTTCCAACCCCCTGCCCACTGAGGCAGGCTTAGAGAGGGCCCAACAAAGCATCTACTTTTCTGCCTGTGCTATTACAGCTTTCTGTGGGGTGTTCCCTCAGAAGATTTTCTTTTTTCAGTTACAAAGGTGTCCCCATAGTGAGTTTTGGAGGTGATAAGAGTCTGGAAGATATTTTTTTCTTCAGGGGAAAAAAAATGGAGGGAGAACCCTGTTAGAGCTGGGAGGGCCCCTAGAGAGCATTTAATCCAATTCCCTCAATATGCAGATGTGGAAACTGAGGCCCAGGGATGGAGAGGGCACTGAGCAGTCACACAGCAAGTATGTGCTGGCTGGAGACTGGGGCTGGGACTTTCTGCCAGAACTTGACCCCCAGAGTTCTGGGGAGAGAACCCTGGGAAACTTGGGGCAGGACAGGCCCTTTCTCTCAGGACACAGGTTTGAACCTTGTCATGGCTGCTCACTACCTGTGTGATCCTGAGCAACAACAGCCTTCATTATTCTGCAGCTCAGTTTCCTCACCAGTAAAACGAGGGAAGAATGGACTTGCTATCTAAAGTCTCTTCCAGAGCGAAGCCCTGACTCAGACACTTCTTCAGGGCACACAACAAAGAACAGGCCCCTAGCCCTTCCTGAGATATATGTGTGCAAATGCCATACAGAAAAGCGTGTTTGGTCAATATCATCTCACACCACCCCCATCTAGAGCCCTGCCGCCTGTGGGAAACGTTTGGCACAGCATGGAAAGGGGCCCACAAGAGGGCTAAAGGCCGGGGCCCTGGGGCAGAACTGGCCAGCTCAGCTGCGGCAGGCAGGAGGCTGAGAACAGAGCAGCGGCTTTTGGGATCATCTTCCTTTCCTCCCTCGCACACCCCACTGGCTGCCCACTCTGGGTGACTGCCTCCACTCTCCTAGGCCTTCCCTTCATTTCTATGGCCTGGCCCTGTCACTGCTTGTCTGGACAATTCCATAGCCTCCCCTCCCTGATGCTTTGCTCAGGACCCTTCAAAGGCTTCCCACTGTCTCTCCATGCTCTCTCGCCTGAGACTCGAGGCCCTCTACAATCTGGAGCGTCTGTCTCTGCGGCTGTACCTCACACTTCCCCTATGCCTCGGCCCAACTAGACAGCTCTGTGCCCCAGTAAACTCGCCTTATGCCTGCAGGCCTTTATCAGGTTGTCCTCCTTCCTGGAATGCTCTCCCTCGTCCACTGTGGAATCCTCACCCGCCCTTTCTGAAAGCCTGGTTCCAGAGCTGGTTCCTCTAAGAAGATAAGATCCCTCTGACTGGGGGATATATTGCTGGGAAGATAACATCCCAATGACCGGGACCTCAGACAACAAGCACTCTATACACACTTACACAATCATCCTGCTGTTTACCATCCTCCCAGATTATAAACACTGTGAGAGCAGGGACCATCTTATCTGAAGGTAGTATGGCTAAATAACTGGCCCTGGAGTCAGGAACCTTGCCTCAGACACTTACTAGGTGTGACCTTGGGCAACTTAGCTTCTATTTCTGCATCTGTAAAATGGGTAATAATACCAGCCCCATGGGATTACTGTGGGGACCTAGGATTTAATGAACATGGTGCTCAGCAAACCTTAAAGGCCAGATAAGTGTTTGCCATGCTTCATGTGAGCCTAGACCTGTGACTTTATTAGTGTAAGCACTCAGGTGAGGAAACTCCCTCTGCCCCTGCACACTGGGCGCAGTCCACCAAGTCAGTACGTGTCAGAAGTGGGATTTGAACTGAGGTCACTCTGACTCTGAGGACAATCCTTATCTACTACATTGTTTCCCTCTTATGATTACGAAGTTTTGTTTCTTCTCAACCCCTAAACTTGTGCTCTGAATGCAGGTGCTTTAATAAATGTTGACTGTCCTCAACTAGGAACACTCAGCTTCTTGAGGTGAGTCTTTTCATCTTTCTCTGTGCTGTGACGCTCACCCAGTGGAAACAAACAGCTCTCTCTCACTCATCTGCCCTGACAAAGGGGGAAGGGTGGGCATCACAGAACCTGGTTTGAAGCCTGGAAAGCTGGAGGTAGGGCCATAGGCTAGGCAGGATCAGGAGTCTAAGAGCCTGGGGTCATATCCTGGCTTTGCCACTGACTACCCGTGTGACCCTGGCAATCACTTAACCTCTCTAGGCTTCATTCTCTCCATTTGTAAAATGAGGAGGCTGGGCTTGATGCTGTCCTGTGTCCCTGTGTGCACTCTATCTGTATTTCTGTGATCCTTGCTTCTGAGACACCAGTACTACACAAGGGGTGGGACTGTATTGCTAAGATTTTAGTTAATATTTTTATATCATTCTTCTTCAGAGATATTGGTTGAGAGCTTTCTTTTTTGTTTTATCCTTCCCTGGTTTTACCCACTTACTTGAAGTGCAGATCCTTGAAGGTGAAATGAGTCTCCACAATACCAGTGGTCTTCACTCGGGTTCTCAGCACATCCTGCTGAGTGGGGATGTAGTCAGACCGAGATATCCTTTCCAGATCATTTAGATAGCTGGGTGGGGTGAAAAGAGGGATAGGGTCAGGAAGGAAGGACCTGAGGAGGTACTGAGGCATTGAAGCCTGTTCAGAGACATAAGAGAAACCCATCATTCAATCTACCTATTTGCCCCCTGCATCCCTAGGCCCTATACATGTATTTACCCAAACCTAAAACCTCTCCTTTCCCTCACCAAATACACTATATTGTAAGTTACCAGCCTCACCTATCAAAATCTTCTGGTTTTTGCTTCAAATAACTAACACCACCCCTCACTTTTAAAGCCCAAGCATGGTTTTCAAAGCCCATTAACATCTATGATCTTTGTGGACCCTGGCCATGCCCTGAGAGGGAGGGCATAGGGCAGGGGCTATTAGTACCAGCTCTCCTACATCTACCATTTTAAGCTGAGGAAAATGAGATCCAAAGGAGTTGACTCAACCTGCTCAAGTGCTAGGGAAATGTTTGCTAAAAGAGGAAATTTTTTTAAAAATATGGATCTGTGATTGTTATGTTATACGGAAAACTCTTTCAGTAGATGCAGATGGGCAGCTCATCTGTCACTGACAGTCCCAGAGCTGCTTGGGGCACTGACGAGCTTCAGTGACTCATGCAAGGTCACCCAGCTAGTCTATATCAGAGGCAGGACTTGAATTCAAGGCTTCCAAACTCCAAGCCCAGCCTTCCATCAGTAATATGCTGCATCTTCAGTGATAGCAATAAGAACTTGCATTTCTATAGTGCTCTAGGGATGATGGAGCACTTTCTTCACCACAGCCTGGTGAAGGAGGCAGCTCAAGTATGATTCTCTCCATCTTACAGAGTGGGAAGTTCTGGCTCAGAGAGGGATACTGATATGTCACCGTTTAGGGAGCGTAAGAATTGAGAAACCCTGCTCTTCTGACTTTGGGACCAGAGTTCTCTCTACTATCTCATCCTGCCTCTCATGAATTGGCTTCACTTTCCTAGCCTCTCTTTGGGAGAGGGCCAAGAGTAGGGACTTAGCCAAGGATGGCGTGCATGGGCCAAAGAGGACGGCAGCCAGGTAGTCCTTCTGCTCTGAGGGAAGCCAGGCTCCAGCTCGGTCTCTGCCATGTAATCTCTGGCATATAATTGGGTTAGAACAAACAGGCTGCCTCTGAACCATTAGCTGGGCTAATCAGGGAATTCTCCAGGCTGTAATCTGGCAATTAGCAGCTCCAAGCTTCCCAGACACAGACTCTCTCCCCACCCCAGCCCCACCTTCTCCCAACAGCAGGGTGGGCTGATGCATGTTGGCCTTCCTAGGGAACTGACAGCCCCATCACAGCCTAGGAGCCGGGGGCCTCACGGGGAGGTGGTGCCGACACCTGTTCCCTAGGGCCTCAGCTCCCTTTTACCCGATAATTAACAAAGCTCCTCTCTCATTAGTGGCAAAACACCTTATGGGCAACAGCTGCTGGGTGGAGGCTGTGCAGGAAGAAAGCCCGGCTGGAGCTCTTGATGTTCCAACCAGGCTGGCAATCAGCCTTTGCTGAGTCCCTACTGTGTGCAGATGCCTGGCATGGTTGCAGGGAGCCAAAAAAGGGACAAAAGGGTAGTGAGAAAGCAATGTAGGGCAAAGTGTTCTGGACCAAGAGTCAGGACATCTGGATGCCAGTCCTGGCTCTGTCACTCACTATGTCACCTTGAGCAAATCCTTTCCTTTCCCTCAGCCTCAGTTACCCAATCTGTAAAATAGGTTGGATCTGATCATGTCAAAGGCTCCTTTCTCGTTCTGAATCCAATGAATTCCAAGAGCCTCCTGGGTCAGAAACACTAACCACTCTGTCAAGAGGCCTAGGAGGCTGAACTGCCCACCATACATGAACAGAACAGGCAGCTCTGGTTCAGGCTCTAGTATCATGGGCTCTGTTACTCCACCAAATGTCCCTGACCTCACTTTGGTTATGTGACCCAAAGGAATGTCTTTGGGCATAACTCCTGCTCACTGGTCCTGTAGTGATAGGGCATGGATGGTTTAGGGTTTAGGCCCATTCCCTAATACCTCCCCAGCCTGCTGTGTGTGTGTGTGTGTGTGTGTGTGTGTGTGCGTGCGTGTGCGCATGCACATCTCCACACCATGGGTTCTCATTTCCTATGCTCTGAAGTTTACAAACTGTCCCTGTTGAATAGATAAGGTAATTAAAGCTCAGAAAAAATGACTTGCCTTGGGTTAACACAACTAGTCAGTGATAGCAGCAGGATTCCAACCCAGGCTCCCCCCAATCCCAAACCTGGAGCATTTTCCACTGTCCAATGAACATGCCGCCTATTCATTCCACTGAGAAGCCTTTGCGACAACCGAATATCCCAGGCCACCTTTCTGCCCCTTGTGGAAATATGAAATCTGAGGGCCATGGGGAGAGGCAGGAGTCCGAGATGTATTCACAAGATTGGGGCAGTGTGATATGAAGACAGACAGAAGTGGCCTTCCTCAGAACTACAGGCACAGGGCATTGTAAGTGCCGTGAAGGGCTCCATGTGTGTGCATCACTCTATTATGCAGGTGATCAACCAACTAAATATGAAAGGCAGGCCAACACAAGACCCACCCCTAGTCCCTGAAGGAAAAAAGAAGCATCAGAGCATGAACAAAGAACAAGATTTTGAAATGGAAGAAATGAGTTCAAATTCTGGCTGCTCTTCTATTTACTAGCTGTGTGGCCCTGGCAATCCATTTTCCCTCTCTAGGCCTCAGTTTCTTGATCTCTAAAACAGGGGATCACCATGCTCAGAGTCATCAGAGTGTTCCAGAAACGTGAACTATTATTATTATTTTGAAGGCAAAGATAGAATTATATCTGGCCTTCACAAAGACTTCCTCCTGGGAAGAGGAAGTCCTCCCTGGCCTTTGCTAGGGCACAGAATGCTGGCATGGCTAAGTAGAGCAGGTGGGAGGAGACCTCAGTCACCCTAAGTGCAGTGGAAAGAATACTGGGTTTGGAGTCAGAGGACCTGGATTCAAGTCCTGCCTGTGTTGACTTAACAGTTGTGGGACCCTGTGCCAGTCACTGAGCTCCTCTGAAGAGGCAGGATTCGATGACCACCAAGGTCCATCCCTTTTTGCTCTAACCCCGTAAGACTCTCCTCTGGCCTGTGGGCCTAACCTGACACAGCTGCTTAGAATTTGGGGGATGGACTTCATGACCATCTAGAGTGCCCCTTCTCAGCCCCCTCCACTGCTGGGCTGTAGCCAGCCCAGCTCAAGGCTTCTGTTGCCAACAGGAGGAGGGGCTGGAACAAGACAGAACCCCAGCCTAGGGACTATTTGTGCCGGGCCCACCCACACTGTCCTGGGCCCCCAACTTATGACCTGTGGATTTAATGATAAAGCTAAGCTTGGCCTGGCTCGGTGGTGATGTGCATAAGCTTTAAGATAAATGGCCACTGGCCTATAGGAGGGAGTTCGGTGGCCTCCCTCCTGGTGCTTCACAAAGAAAGGCAGGAAGGGTGGGGTGGGGGCAGGCTTCTCCTCTTGTACCTTCCTTCCAACTCTCAACCCCTTCTCTCCTTGCTCCTCTTGTCTTGTTCCTTCTCCTCTCCTTGGGGGGTCAGACCAGAGGCTGTCTAAAGCTCCTTCCACCCCCTGAAGGGAGGAGACAGGAGCCCCACATCCAGGTCCATGAGCTTTATACCTCTGCCCTGAGCAATGGTTTTCAGCTTAACTTTCCCACTGGAATTGAGGGGGGGAAGAAGGAATGACTTGAGGCCTTGGCTCCCTTGGGGGGGGTGTCTGGAAGTAGAGAGAAAGGGACAAGGGACTGGGCTTGTATATCCAGAAACCCGTAGCTTGGCTGTCCTCCCTCCTCCTCTTGCCCAGATGACAAGGACAGGGATATTGTCCATGCTAGAGGCCAGGCCTGGAGGAAGAGGAAAGGGCCATCCAGAGCTTCTGTTGTAACCAGGACATGGGATACAGAGCCAAGGAGGAGGGCCCGTGGGGCTGACGCCAGCACTTAGGATAGATGGGAAGAGGGAACAAGCAAAGACCGGGCCTCGGCCTCCTTCAAGGGCCACAGGATGGAGCTGTCAAACCTAGGAGCCTAGGGCTCAGGATTTGCTAAAACTTGGGAGTTTATAAAGCAGCTTCCTTCTGCACAAGGCCTGTGAGGTAAGTGGTCTCAAGTGGTACTGACCCTAATTTACCGATGAGCAGAGGTTGAAGAACTAAAAGGACCCTAGGAGTGAGGCAGCTGAAGCAGGACACGGAGGCCTTGAAACATTAAGTGACTCAGATAAGAAAGCAGCAGGGGCAGAATGCAAATGCAGGTCTTCCGATCCCAAGACCCAGCTTTGATGAACCTTGTACCCCAAGGCATCCCCCTCCCCCTTCAGCTAGCCCAGCAGGTCCTCTGATATGGAGAAAGAGAGGTCCCAACACCTTCACTAAGTCTCCTAGTCTAGCCTATGCTCAACAGCCTTCAGAAATAGTGGGCCTTCTGTCAGGGCTGGGTCACCACCACCTCCCCATCATGCTTACTGACCTGGCTCTCTAGATTCTAAGTCATTGCAATGTGAGGATTTAAAACAGAAAGGGATCTTATAGGCCATTTAGTCTAATTATTTCATTCATGGAAGGGGAAACTGAGGACCTCAGTTTTCTCTAGGGCTTGGAATATGTTCTTTTTTGTGTCTCCTGGTGGCTAATGAGGGAAGAAAAGGGAAGAGCCAGCTGTGTGAATTGGGTTCAGGGGCTCCAAGTAGCACTGTACCCCTCTCCCAAGCCCCCAGGATTCCCTTCCTAGGGACAAAGTCTTCCATGTGACCTTCACAATGGGCCTCCTTGGGCCAAGGGAGACCAGGTCCATACACTCACACTGAGGAGATAAGGTGAGAGGGCTACTTCTCAGTTCACAGAGCCAGGGAAGACCTCATTCATTCTCTGGCCTCTCTCTCTAAGGAGGTTTCCCCCAAACAGCACCTCTACAGATCAGAGAAGTGTGGCTTCAGAACCACGGAGACTATCCAGCTCGATCCTCTCATTTTAGGTGGTGAAAGGGAGAGGCCAACTTCAGGACGCAGTGGCACAGGAGATGAAGGAGACCAGAACTTAGTTCCTGCCTCCATCACTAACTGGATGTAGGACCCTGGGTAAGTCATATAATCTCTCTGTACCTCCCTCATGCTCCTCATCTGTAAATGGGGATAATTACCTCCCAGGGCTGCTTCAATGATCAAACGAGAGAATATTTGTAAAGGGCTTTGCAGGCCTCAAAGTACAATATGAATGCCAGCTAACATCATTATTGCTGTTAGTAATAAAATAACAATGAAGTGACTTGCTCAAAGTCACCCAGGTCACCAGGAGAACCAAGGCTGGAACCTGGACCCATGGACTACATGTTCTTTCTACACACAACACTCTCTCCAGCCCCTCTGTTGACTGTAAACAGTACTCACGGTTGCCCAGTCAGGGGGCTCTGACCTCTGAAGGGCCTGCTCAGAGACAGGTGGCCTAGTGTGCAAAAACTGCCTTGTGCTAGAGATAAGGCCTTAGATCAGGGGCATCAGGATGGCAGAGAGCCCCTGGGTGGCCCTTGGAAAAACTCTTCCCCCTCTCTTTCCACAAAGATGATGATTTCTTGACTGAGGAGCCCGAGGGTCAGAGCAGACCACAAACTTCTCCACCTCAGTAAGACAACAAGGCACAATGATGTTCTACCTAGGGAAGCTCAGGCCTGTGAGGCTGTGGCTGGGGGTTGAGGAGGTCAGGAATTCCTATGCAGGGACACCCGGACATGGTAGGGAGCTCAGTTTCCTGAGGCAGCCACCAGCAGGGAGAGTCCAAATTCCACCACTGGCCCAAATTGCTTCTAGTCCTATCTGTGCTAACCATCTGGGGATCTCAGCATTCCCACGCAGTACGGCCTTGGGACCACACCCTTCCCAAACTCTCTCTAGTTCCACCGTCACAGAGCCTTAACGGTTCTGTTCACCCTGGTGGCCATCCACTGCCTGCTCCCACATTCCAGCCTACTACAGACTGCTGAGAATGAGTCAGGAGATAAGCTCTGCAAGTAGCTGGTGTGACCATGGGCAAGGCCCTTGCCCCGCCAGGACCTCAGCTGCTTCCCCTGTAAGTTGGAGGTGGAGAGGGTTAGAGCGAAGGCTCCACTGGCCCTTCCCTGTACTGAGTGTATTCCAGGGTGGCAGGCTGAGGCAGGGCTCTGACTGGTTGAGGGGGTGGGGCTCTCCACAGCCCAGAAAGCGTGGCAGTTTAGCCAGGCACAGGACTGAAAGTTGTAGGGCCCACTCTGACTTCTGACTTGCTGGCCACAGCCCCTGAGTAGGACCCAAGGGAAAGTTATTTCACTTCTCTAAGCTACAGTTTTTCTCTTATAAATTGAGGGGGCTACAATAGATCAGGGGTTTTTAACCTATGGTCTGTGAATCTTTTCCTTTAATATTCTGATAACTATATTTCACTATAATAAAATATGTCTATGCGTTTATAAAAATATGATTCTGAGAAGGGTCCATAGGTTTCCTCAGACTTCCCAAGGGGCCCTTGACACAACTGCTTTGGCCTAGAACCTCTGTCCCTAGGTCAAGTATAAAGGCTCCAAGGCTATATTCCTAGTTCAGAAGGGAGTCAGAGGAGGGGACCCTCAGCAGGACAAGGAGAAAGGGCTGCATTTTTCACATGAAAGATGGAGAAATCTTGAAAGATCCCAATTCCCACTCAAGTTGGAAGCGGCCCTTCAGCCTGGGAGTGCTGCTGTTCCCTACCCCTCATCAGCCCTTGGTTCACTACAGAGCAGTGATGAGGAACAGAGCCACCCTCCTGTCTCCTCTGCTATTTATCTGTTAGTCCTTATTCTCTGAGCACTTCCTGTGTTCCAAGCGGGGCTGGAGCACCAGCCTAAGCTCCCCAGCATGGGCTTCTCTCTGCCCCAGCCATCTCTCCTGGGGCCCTACCTCCAAGGTGATGCCACCCAGCCCCCAGGGATGACCTGTGAACTTGCTTCCACTATTTTCCAGCACTACTTGGCTCTCGAGCAAGATCAGGGTAAAAAACAGAGACTTTCAAATACTGCCACTGAGCGGAGGGAGGCCAGGTCCATTCACAGGCAGAGCTGAGAAGCCACCCCTTCAAGACTCTACCGTGGAGGGGGAGGCAGCCCTGTTGGACCAGACCAGCTGCCTGAACTGCCTAGCTAAAAACAGGGTAATGCCTCACAGAGGAATACCTCTTTGGAGCAGAGCGCAGGACAGGGCCCAAAACAGAGCACAGTACACTACAGACAAACTCGATGGAAGAGGAAACTGAGTCGCCTGCCCTATGCTCATCATGCAGAGAGTTCATGTGGCATAGCTGGGCAGAGTGACAACTGGCCAGGCTCAAATCCTAGGCCTAACATTTCAGGTTCCTAAATCAGTGCAGTGCCTCCTTCTCTCTCCCTTTCCAAGCCCATTCTGTCAAGAAAGGATCACTAGACAGGGTTCTGCTTCATGATCTATCTCTCACAGCTGGAGATGCAGGTAAGCTGAGAAGTCTCAGAGATATCGGGGAAATGGCCAGGGTCACACAGCATGCTAGTGATGACCTGCTTCAGATCCAACTAGCCCATGTTTGGTGCCCCTTGTAGAAAAGGCTTTAAGGAGGGAGCTGGCTCCTGGTGAATGAAAGGCCTACTTGGGGGGGCGGCGTGGGTGTCATCTAGCAGGTGAAATGTTCAGGAACATCTGACTCACTGGAGCTCAAGGGAGACAGGAGATGGCATCCCCCCCCTCAGCCCCCTCTGAGAAGAACACCAGAGGGTCTTCCTTGAACAGGGCTTCTTAAATTGGGGCCATCGACTGATGTTTAGTTTTGATTTTTATTATCTTGCTAACTGTATTTCAATATGATTGCTTAGAAGGGGTCCCTAGGCTTCCCCAGACTGCCCAAGGGATTCATGACACAAAAGATGTTGAAAAGTATAGCCACCTGAAGATATCACACCTTCAGTCCCCTTCCTAGGGGAAGGTAGTTCTCTGAAAACCAGCAGGTGAGTGCCTTGACATGGTGCATGGGACAGAGAATGGAAGCCAGGACTCCCTTCTCCACTCTACTTTACGTGGTAACTGAGGGAAGGAAGGGCTTCTCCCTACAGAGAAACAGGTCAATTATTCCATCTTCTGTAAAGGTGAAAAAGCACAAGAAAATTCTCAAGAGCTTGGTCTGAGGTAGAATGGTGCAGTGGAAAAAGTGAAGCTGGAGGCCCCAGGTTTAAATCTCCCCTCTTCGGACCTCATTGATAATTGGTTCTAAGGCCCTTCCCCTCTCAATCCCTGACCCTGCCTGGGCCCCAGACCCTGCACATAGGCATGGCTGCTGACTGTTCCTTATAATCCGGTCTATACAAGCTGCCCCCAGTGCCACCATACTGCTTCCTAGCATCCTGCAGAGGAAGATGTGCATTCTGGGCCTAATCTTGCCACTGACTGCAGCATGGACCCAACCACATCCCAGTCCCTTTGCTAGGCCTTGGTAACCTAAGCGGATGAGACAGTCTTTAAGCCCCATTTCAGCTTGGATACTTGATGACTCTGTGGCTCCCCACAGCCTAGAAGGCAAACTTGTTTCAAGTCAACAAACTTTTTCCAAGTGTTGACTATGACTAAAGCTCTGTGCTAGGCACTGGATTATGCCCAAATAGGTTAGTTTGCCATTCAAGGCTCTCCATGTTCTGGGTTTGTGGTGTAGGATCTCAATGACCTGGGCTCCAGGTCAGCCTGGTGTGGATATAATCTTCCCAGAAGTAAATGTGGGGGTGGGGGGTAGGGGGCAGTTTGCCTCTGGAGTCTTGTCCGGTTTCTTCCCAGATGTTACATTTAGGTAAGAGCTGGAATTTCCAAACCACTATCTGTGGCTGGACTCCTCAGCTCCCAAAGACAAGGATGGGTCTAAGAAGAAGCTGGCATGGGGCCAAAGGCAAAGGCTAAGGGGAGGTATGGGTCTGAGAGATGGGCTGATGCTCCCCAGACTCTCGATGCTCACCTCCTGTTAGACCTCATCCTGAGGGCTCCCACAGAGACTCTGGTAGACCCTATTCTCAGTGTGTCAAGGGGGAATGTCCCTTGCCGATTACAATGTGTCTCCAAAGTTATCTCAGTTCCTTGGGGATGACTGTTTAACGCTGGACCCAAGCAGGCCAGGAGGTTAGGGTTGAGGGCAGCCTTGGCAGGGGACCTGGTGAGACTGGGAAGGGACAATAAATTCTCCTCAAGAACAGGAAGCTAAGCAGCCCCCATTCTGAACCCTGGGAAA
The DNA here is from genome assembly GCA_028646515.1 of Pseudochirops corinnae. NCBI lineage: Eukaryota > Metazoa > Chordata > Mammalia > Diprotodontia > Pseudocheiridae > Pseudochirops > Pseudochirops corinnae. The sequence goes on from CM053590.1 coordinate 68,949,143, forward strand.
GTGTGACAGTGTGAGCACTTGATACTGTAGCAAGGTCCTGGGAAGGGACCTGGTCCAAGAATCGGGAGCTCGGATTCTAGGCCCTGACTCAGTGCAGGCCAAGTCCTTTCCTCCTTCTGGGACCCAGTGACTTCCTTTGCAAAAGGAAGGGGTCTGGATGGGGTCCCTTCCAACTCTGACTGTCCCCACATTCAGCTGGGTTGGGGAGAACAGCATGGTGTGGTAGAAAAGTACTGGTCAGAGGCAGGGGAGCTGGGTTCAGATCCCAAGTCTGATCCTTCCTGGCTGTGTGAACTTGAATCCCTTAAGTCAGTAAGCCCCTTTGAGGTTGTTTATTCCAAAAGGGGATAATGCCACCTGTACTATCTGTTATCACATGGCAACTGTAAGGAAGGGCCTTGGTCAACCTTAACACTCTGGAGGAATGGGATCCTTACTGATGCCAGAATATAAGCTCCCTGAGAGCAGGGATCACATGTTATTGATATTTTACCCCCCACCCCCACCCCGCCCCAGTACAGGTCTTCACCCACATGCCCGCTGAACAACAGGTTTTGCAAAGTCAAGCATTTAGCTAGTGGAAGGGGCCTTCGGTGAATGGGAGGGCAGGGTATGGGCCTGAAAGATCTGCACACAAGTGTCTGGGCTCCCTCCTTCTAGGAGGTCTGAGAAAGGCTTGTGACATTTATCACGGGAGGGGGAGAAATCAGACTTCTCAGATCAGCAGGAGATGGGGAAAAGCTAGTACTGTGAAGGATTCAGTTACTCAGCTCGCTCCCTGAAATCCAAACATCACTAGCAGCCCTAAGAGACCCTAAACCCTGGAAAGAGCTGCTCCCACTCTAATGGTCAGGAGAGCATGTGACCACTGGAAATACAGGCCTCCAAAGGAAGATCCAAAAAAGATTAGTGAGCAGGGTCATGACCTCAAGGCCGTCCCAGTCTAGCTCCAGGAAGGGCTGCAAGGGGTGACCTGATCCACCAAGGGAGGGGGCAGGGGAGACTCTATCCCACAAATCTCCGAAGGCTGTTTCCCTGCCTGTCATTCTAGACTATCTCCATTCCTCTGGGGCCCTTAGTCTTCAAGAACTTCCAATTAAAATGCAAATATCTGTGAAAGGTTTAAGCCCTGTTAGCTAATTCTTAGCTGATAGCAAGGCCAACAGCTAAGCCTGATGGGACAGAAGAAGAGCAGAGAGTGCAAGACCCCCGAAGCTAGATCAGGAGGCCTGTGTGTGGTTTCCCAGGTGCCCTTGCCTACGTGACTCCCTCTGGGCTCCCATCTCCTTATCTGTCAAATTAGAGGGTCACACAGGATAGGGCTTCTTAATTTGGGATTTAAGAACCTGTTCTTTTAAAAATGTTAAGAACCATATTTGGTAGAATTGGTTTCCTCTGTGATGCCGAGCATTTTATTTTATGCACGTAAAGGCATTCTGGGAGGGGTCCTCAACACCAAAAAAGTGAGGCGGCCCTGTCCTAGAGGACCTTGACGGTTTGGGTGAGTTCTGTAGCACAGAATCCTGTTAGTCTGAGCAGGGGTCAGAAAGGGAGCTTTTTGAGGGCATCAAAGTAACTTTGTCAGGCCTACTGGCAGGACAGAAAGGAGTTTCATTTTGGGTCGGCCCAACCAGTTTTGTCTGTCCAAGCTTTATATCAGCTTCTGGAGGACACTGAGCATATGTCTAAGAGGGGCAGGCCTAGCTTTCCATTTATTTATACGACTGAAAGCTGGGGGTATTACAATGCACAGAGCACTGGGCCTGAAGTCGGGAAGAACAGAGTTCAAATTCGGCCTCAGACACTCAGGAGTTTTGTGACCCTTGGCAAGTCACTATACCTTTGCCTCCTTCAGTTTCCTCTACTGTAAAATGGATAACATTAGCACTTATGTCACAGGGCTGTTGTGAGGCCTAAATGTGAGATTTGTAAAAACGCTTAGCACAGTGCCGGGCATACAGCAGGTGCTTAATAAATGTTCGTGCTCTCCTTTCTCATGCTAGCAACTGGCCTTCCTTGTAGTGGTTAAGGGAGCAATGCCATCCTCTCCCTGTCTCCCTGCTGGCCTCTCTTCCATCCTTCAGGACTCTGGGCCTGATCTCTCTCAGGCACATCTCCCCCAGTGCCAGGTTGGCAGCCCAGCTTTGCAGGGTCCATTTTGTACAGTCTATACTTCCGCAGAATTTGGGAGGTCAAGCCATCCCCAGGCTCACATCCCCTAAAAAACTGTGGGGTTTGTCTCTCTGTCTCCAGTGCCTCCGATCTGCCAGAGGAAGGCAGGCCGTCAAAAGCCAAATAGCTTTGTGCGTATGTCAGGCTTGGAGTTGGGGACTTGCTCCTGAGCTACCGCCAAGCGTGTCCAGGGAGCTGCTGGGCAAGTTCCCGGAGGGAGCAGGAGCCCAAATAGAGCCTCTGAATGAGTGAGCACACGTCCTCCCTCCTCAGCAGGGAAGTCAGGCCCCGGGAGCTTCCTAGTAGAAGACAGGGCACAGACCAGGGGCTGAATCCCATCTCCAGCACCAGGATTCAAATCCAAGCCCAGTTTCACAGAGTGAGCCTCAGTTTCTTCAACTCGACATTTATCTGGAAAATGAGGGCAACAGTGGGGAAGACCCAGCCTGGCTTATCAAGTGGTTTGAAGAAAAGTGCTCTGTGAACCCTGAAATGCCCTACAAGAGGTTTGGTCCTACTCCCTCTATGCCCACATTTCTGTGCCTGCTCACATAACAACAGGCTGCATGTGATCTTCTGTAGCCCTCAGGGACCCACGATTGCCCTTTTAAGAAATGCTCGACCCCCTGATAAAAGCACTTAGCACGGTGCTGGGCACTCAACAGGCACTAAATAAATGCTTATTCCCTTCCTGTGTTAGGTTCTCTCCAGAAGGGAGGTGAAAGTTTCTCATTCATCTTTCTTAGGCTTCATCTGGAGGACCAGAAACCAGGTATCTGACCTCCCGCCTGACAAATGATCAAGCGTTTCTTTGGCTGGCCTGGAGGGGTCACAGGGCTAGGAAGGCTAGGAGGCTGGGGTCTATGCCTGACTCTATAGGGCATCTTGGGCAGATCATTTCCTTAATATGATGTCCTGGGCCCCAAATGGAAGGGATCACTACTTCCTCTATGAACTCTTATGGTGCAATGAAAGAACCCTGGATTTGGAGTCAGGATAGACCTGGGTTCAGGTTTCCCCCTCCCCCCCCCCCCATGTCCCAGCTGTGTGACCTAGGGTGTCACTTTACTTGTCTTGGTGGGAGCTTCTGTAATTAAGAATCCAAGTACTTAAACAAGCTGCCCTCCTCACAGTGTTGTGGTGGGGGAGATACTCAGTAAACTGAACTGGGACAGAAATTGGGTTTTACCCTGTCACCAGTCTATGAAATCTTAGAGCCTCATTTGTCCCTTTTTTACACACATCTGGCCCTGTATGATAGTTTTCTGTGTCTGTCTTATTCCTTTATTAGATTTTCTTCGAGTTCTATGAGCCTACATAGGGGGGCTCTGTTTTAGCCACCTGCCTCTCATACCATGTGGTTCAAGACCATCCATGGCATCAGGACCTCAGAGAATGTGAGTGACTGAGGGGAGATATAGAGGAGCTGGTCTATCCAGGGCCCTTCTTCCTGTCACATACCCTTCCTCCCAGAGACTCTGTGCATGTGTGTGTGTATGTGTGTGAGATCTGTCTGAGTCAGTGAGAACAAAAGCTCTAAGATTCCACCCCCTAAATTGTCCTGTGTGTCCCTTCTCCACCCTACCCACCAGGCCTGAGATGCAATCTGAGACAGGTTTACAGATGATCCCAAGAACCTCCCAGGGGCTAAGTCCCAGGCTTGCCCCTCCCCAGAAGCCAGAGAGGTACTTACTAGGCAGCTGAATCGTTGAGCTGGTACTCCCGGGAGCGGCCGAAACAGGCCTGCACACCATCATCTGACCATAGCCTCCGGATCACACTGGCCAAGTCGTCTGGCATGATTCCCTGCTCCTCTGCAGTACAGGATAGGGCAAACAGCTGGCGGGCATCATCCTGGGGGCAACACAGAGAATAGCAGGGTCAGGAAGGTTTCCTTCTGGCAGGGCTAGGGGGTACCAGGTCCCACTTCATATCTTTCCTCTGTCTCTTAGTGGACAGCTGAGAGACTAGGGCAGGGACTCATTGAGAAACAAGAGCCTAGAGCCAGAGCCAGCAGTGACTTCCCCTCTATGGACCTCAGTTTTCCTATCTATAAAATGGGGCTTTTAACCTAGGTACCTACTTACTTCCCAAGGATGCTATGGAGAAGGCACCATGTCACTCGCACGGCAGCAGAGAAATGGGAGCTCTTCTTATTCTTCATGCCAGCTCTGCTAATGATCTGGCAGGTGACCTTGGCAAAGTCCCCTCATTTCTCTGGGCCTCAGTCTCTATTCGTACAAGGGAGTTTGAATCACAGACTTTCCGAGTCAGTGGAGAGCTCTAGTCATCCAGTTCAATCTCTATCTGAAATTCCCCAGAAGATCACCCAATGATGACCCATGGGCATCTAGAATCTACTTGAAAACTCCCAGCGATAGGACACTCCCTGCCCATGGAGACTGGCTCGTTCCATCTGTGTTTGGCCAGCTCTCCTCGTCAGGGATGCCTTTTTCTATGGAATCAGAATCTGCCTTCTCTGCCATTCCCACCCACAGCTCTGTGCTCTGCCCTCTGAGGCCGAGCAGGAGTCTTATTTCTCTTCCACAAAAGTGACAGCCCTTCAAATACCTGCAAACAGTTAGCTAGCATTGCCCCACCCCCCACCCACCTAGTCTATGTTTCTCCAGGCTAAACATCCCCAGTTACTCCCACAGAATCTCAGAATTTCGCTATCTTATCCTTAAGAGGAGAGGTGGCATGGTGTCACAGGTGGCAGAGAACCAGCCCTGGGCTCCAGAAAGACCTGGGTTCGAATCCAAGCCCTTGTACACACTCACTGTGGGGCCTTGGCCCAAGTCATTTCACAAGCTCTTTGTGCCTCAGGCAAACTCTCTGAACCTACAGGGCACAGGAGGCAGGGAGATCTCTGGACGGTATGATATCACAGGGCCTGTCCCTAGCCCAGATCAGCCACAGACAGCATCAAGAGACGCTTTGCCAAACACTGAGATCCAGGCACACAGTGTCTATGGCCTCCCTTCGTCTTCCCCGAAGGGCCTCAAGCAGGGCAAGATGCCACTTGTTGGGCATGTTAGACAGGACTTTTGTTCAGATGTTCATTGGGGCTGATGCCCTCTGAGGTGCCTTCCAACACTGCTACTATCATCTCTTCACCTGTCAGGAAGAGATGTTCCCCAAGGAACCAGAAAGTGTGGAATTTTATGGCTCAACGTCCTGTGCTATGAGTGCCTTCCAGCTCTGATGTCCTAGGTTCTAATGTCTCTTCCAACTCAAGACATTCCATGTTCTATGGTCCCAACTAGCTTGGACATTCTGTGTTTTAACTAAGGTCTCTCTCACTTCTGACTGGCTTTTTTTCTAAAAGCCTTTCTAGCTTTGAAATTCTGTGAAGACATGTAACTAACCCCCTGGTGTAGCTGGCTAGCTCCTGGCCCCAGAGTGAGAAGACAGGACAGGAGGACTGACGTACCGCTCTGGAAGGATCACCAAAGTCGATCTGCAGGTTGCCCATAGCTTTGATAATAGCCATGATCGACTGGATGGTGTTGCTGTAGACCACAGCCTTGTACTGCCGGCACTCTTCCTCTGAGTAACCGTCCTCATGAATGATCCTGCAGGGGGAGGGAAAAAGTCAGATTCCTACTCTCTTGGCTGGACATCCCTCAACCCCCCCACCCAATCCTGACCATCCTTGTGTGGGGCAGCTTCTGCTCTCACTGGCCTGCTCTGGCACACTCTAGAGAGAAAGGCCAGCTGCTTCCTTCCTAGGGCAGTTCGCTCTTGGAGCTGCTGCTGACAGCCACCGGGCCAGGACAGACGTCAAACCATACAAATGATGGCTAAAGAGAGTACAACAAGAGTGGCTATTTCCACAGTACTTTAAGACCTGCAAAATACTTTTATAAATATTATTCCGCCTGAACCTCATAGCCACCCAGTGAGTTATGTCCTGCAGGTACTGTTGCCTCTCGTTAACGAGACAGAGGGGAAAAAATGAGGAAACACCTCAGGCCTCAGTCTCCAGAGAGAAGTTAGTTGATCAGTGGTCACAAGGAAAAGTGGACACAGATCCCTGGGTGAAATGAGCACAGAGAGAGCTGCCCTTGGCCCTTGCATCCTTGGGTCAGGCTATGATGTCCTGTGGCCTCTCCAAGTGCTCTTTTGGGGACACTGAGCCCCAAAGATTACAACTGGAGGGGGAGGGCAGGGAAGGGGTGAGTCTGGCAGGTAAAGACATGATGGTGGCTGGTAGACAGTTAAAGTCATGTGCAGCCACGAGCCCTGAGCTCCTTCCCAGTCTTTCTCTGATGGGTATTGTAGGATCTCTCCTCAAAGGCCTTAGGCTCAAATGCCAGCTTTGCTACTTACTAGCTCTATAATTCTGGGTAAGTTACAACCCCTAGGCCCCAGTTTCTTCAACTGTAAAGTGAGATGGTTAAACTAGATCAGTTCTCTTAGGTCTGAGTTTTATGAACCTAGCTCCTGATGTTGCTCAGTGAAAGATCTGAGTAGAAGACACAATCCCTTTAGGTTGGGGATAAAGAAAAGGGACAGATATCCAGGCACCCCTCTCCTGGGGGATCACCCTTCTCTTCCTACTGCACATTGTGGTTGTTACTCCCCAGACTCAGGCACTAGAAGCAGCTGGTAGGGTCAGATCAGGCCATGCGGAGCTCCTAGGGTGGCCCCAACTAAGGGATTGTATGAGGCCATGATGCTCTCCAAAGAGCTTTGGTCTGGCAGTCAGCAAGTGTGGGCTCTGGCCCTTACTCTAATAAAAGCTGTGTGACTTTGGACAAGTCATTGCCCCACACTGGGTCCTGGCTTCCTCCTCTCCCTTCCAGAGCTAAGGCCTGAGCCCTCTATGGATTTTAGGGGCAGAACATGAAGAAATCTTAAGAAGACATTTCTATAGGGGCAAGTTCCAGTCCAGGGGTCCCAGAATGAGGGACAGACCAGAAGGCCTACATTCAAACAGGGATGGCATTGCTCCTCGAAATTGGAGATCTTGGCTTTATAGGGCCAGATTCTAAGCCTAGAATGTTGGATGTGGAAGGAATGGCTTTGGGGACATAGCACAACAGGCCAAGTGAAGAGACTTTAGAACACAGACTGTTCCAGCTGGAAGGGACCATTTCATCCAAATCTCTTATTTTATTCAATCACTTATCCAACAAGCATTTATTTTACATAGGGGAAACTGAGCTCCATAAGGAACTGACTTGCCCAAGTTAGTAAGAGATTCAGGACCAGAACCCAAGCGTCCTCTCTCTAGTCCACAGCTTGGTCCACTACTGGTTACACAGAGGATGGGGCTACAAGCTTATGGTCTGAGCAGTCCCAGGCTGCTGTGGAGTAGTCCTGGCCTGGTCACTTCTGAAGTCTCTTCCTTCTCCAGCTACATGCAGCTACTCTAGGGGTTATAGGAGGCAAAGGAAGCCTGGGGCCAGTGGTTGGCTTCCAAGATGGAGCTGCCATCATCCACCTCACTCTTACCTTTCATACACACAGCCCACATTTGCATATCCCCCTGTAATTCCCCACTGCCCTCCAGACACATCTATTCCCCTTGCACATCCAAGTGTCTCTACTAACCAGCATACATGTGCCACATCATCCTTTAATCAACCAAGAACCATCACTTACTTCATCTGTTTTACAATTGTGCTCTTCCCGGACTCTCCAGCACCTGGAAAGAAAGGAAGAGAGGTTGGTGATCAGGCAGAGCCAGGCCTACTGCCTCTTGGGATCCAGGGGGTGAGGGGAGGCTTCTCTGACATGACACAGAACGAGGGACCAGCCAGTGTTGGCACAGCTACAAGGGATATACTTGAAGGGGGCTTTTCCAAGTAGATTTTCTCCCTTACCAAGGGCTACTGAGGACTCTGGGGTAAAAGCAAGTGTCCCCAGCGTTGCTTACCCAAGTATGCCACCGACCCACTCTTGGGCATGTGCCCCCAACCTTTCCCTTCCATTCATGACCTCCTCCATAGGGGTTGTGTGGCTCGGCGAAGGAATAGCCATTTTGGAAATGACCAAGTATGATGACGGAAATGGGACTTGTTATTATCATCATTCAGTGCTTTGGTATCCAAGGGTAAGGTCTTCCTTGGAAGAGGTCTTCTGGAAGGTGAAGTGGGCCTTGGGTGGGCTTGGGAAGGCTGAGACAACTCTATTGTCATGTCCTCCCAAGCCTGAAGCAGTCTGGGATGGGTTTGGCCATGGGCCGTCCTTTGTTCCCAGAACACTTTTGCTAAGTGTGGTGAGAAGCATCTCCAGGGAGCTGGCCCATTAGAAGGGCTGCAACTGGTATTAGTGGAGGGGCCACCCACATAGGTGAAAATGAAGCTCCTTGACATCTTAGAGTACACTCTACTAAACTGGAACACTCATCACTCCCTTAACACAGCTAATGTTTTCCTTAAAAAAAAATTCCCTTATTATGATGAACTTCACAAATAACACATTTACCTCTACAAAGAACAGGAAAAGACAACATACAAAACCATGAGTGTCCACTGCATCTAGACTGTTTTCACCCCATGCTTTCAACACTGTTTCTTTTCCCCATCTGATCTGCCCTCCCACCAAAGCTCTCCTCGACACATCTTTCATGCCCCCCTTCAAGGCATCTCCTCCAGAAAGCCTTCTCCCTCAGCCCAGAGGACTGTGACCAGTGCCCGGTAACTGCCCTGGGCCTTCAGGGCCACTCTGCAGCTGAGCCATAGGAATTAGAGTTGGCAGGGACCTTGTAGATAATGTAGTCTGATCCCTCCAGCTCCTCTAGGGCAGGAAAGGGGAGCACAGAGAGGTAAGTCCTGCCCCAGCTCTGGTAGGTGGTGGGCAGTAGGAGAGGGATGTGATGCTCTTTCCACTAGGCTAGGCTGTCTCTTCTAGGATGCTTTCCTGACCCTCATCACATTTTGCTTTGTATTACAAGTGTGTGTGTCCATGCCTCAATTTCCTCATCTGTAAAATGGGCCCTACAGGTCCATTGCAACATTCAATCTGTGTTTCTATGCCAAAGCCTGGGATTTCACTCTCTCTGTCTCCTCCTCAGCCCAGTATTCTGCACAAAGCAGGCCTTGGCAAAGGCACAGACAAGGTGGGATCAGTGGCACTCAGTGGAACTTGGCTGGGACCATGACCCAGGGATGGGAGGCTGCAGCACCCAAGGGAAGCATCTCACTCCCTCAGCAGGAGACCACACCCAGACCTGGAGTGCACTGGGCCCAGCTCTGGCCCCCGACTTCCCTGCAGCACAATGGCAGGAACTTGGAGCTGAGGTGTGGCCGGGCTTGCCTGGCTTCCGGCCCCATTTTCCCTAGTCACAGAGGGTGGGGACAGCTATGCAGGCCTCTGAGGCTCCCTGGAAGGATGGCCTCAGTCTTTTCCCCAGTCTCTCAGCTTCTTTCCAAGAGCCCCCTGCCTCCCCAGACCAGTCAGCAGGCAGAGCATCCCCAGCTTGGCTGTTACTCTTCCTGGGTGGCCTTGGACAAGCCTCCCCTTCCTTTGTACTCAAAACTGGAACAACAAAGGCAACTCCCTCCCGCCTTCCCCAGGACCTCCAGAGAGCTCTGAGCTTTCTAGACCCACAAGAGGAACTGCTGTGTTCCCATCATCCTGAGGACTGGTGTGGTGGCCAAGAAAACGAAGATCACGGGTGACCAGTCACGTGTCATCCACTCGTCAGGACAGGGAGAGAAGGGAACAGTCTTAGGCTCCAACTCACGGGGTTATGGAAGGACCACAGGGTCTTCTAGGCTCACCCCTCTATTTACAGAAAAGCAGAATAAGCCCCAGAGATGCTGAGCGACTTTCCTAAGGGTCACAGAAGGAATGAAGCCAGGACTTGAACCCAGGTTCTTCAACTTACTGATTTTAAATGTTAGAGCCTGGGGTAGTATGAATTTCATACACACAAGATGGTTCTCTCAAGTCCTTTCCAGAAGCCTGGCATTCTATGCTGGGAGCTTCTCAACCAGAGGGACATGAAGTTGGGGCTGTGAATATTCTTTGTCACGCTCTGGACTGTATTTTCTACATTTAAAAACACAACTCTTAGAAGGGGTACGGAGGCTTCTGCAGACTGCCAATGGAGGCAACCTTTCTCCTGTGCTATGCCTCAACATCCAATCCCCGGACTTTCAGAGGGGTGTGTGGTGTGGCCCCCCCACAGCTTTCCTCTGCAGCCTTGGGCCCTGGGCTGCTGCCTGCCACTCCCCTCTCTGAGCTCCAGCAAAGAGGTTTCCTGTGGGTCTCAGGCCTGTGGGGAATTCAAGACCCACTATGGCAAAAACAATGCCTCACTTCTCCGGCACTACAAGGTTTAGAAAACGCTCTCCACACAATCCTGGGAGGCAGGCCTTGCAAGTACCATTTCATAGACGAAGAAGCTGAGGGAGCACCAACACGTTAAGTGACTTGTAGCGGGCTCTCCAGGGTTGGGATCTCGGTCCTCTCTACCAAAATGCACTTTACATTTTCTAAATAGCTTGGGCAGAACACCAGGTCTGGCCCCATGGCTACCTCTGGCTGCTGAGGGATGTATCTTGCAGATGTTAAGGGGGCACCAAACTTTGCAGGAAAATCTTCTAAGGTCTGAAAACAAGCATTGGGGTGGAAGGTCTGAAGCCTCTCATCAACTGCTTCCCACCCCTCTACTTTCCCCTATGGAGTAAGCAATACCTGCCACTACGGTTGGTGCCAACAGCTCCTGCCCATCTCGAGGCTTTGACGGAGACTGGCTTCTCCCACCTGCTACCATGGAGAAGGCTCAGGCCAGGCAGAAGGTGGAAAGATGGATCCATTCACCTGGCTGCCCAGACCCCTTCATGGGAGCAGGCAATACCTAGGGGCCTCTAGGATGGTAAAGCTCATTTCAGGCCTTCTGCCCACCATGCTCTCTCTAGTTCTAGCCAGGTGTGGAGATCATCAGAGGCCTTGCTCTCTGAGCCAGAGGGCCCAGGTCTCTCCTCTGCCCCTGTCAGACATCTTCTCCTCAAGCCTGGGGCAATTACAACTCCATCTTTCCACAGGCTGATGGTGGGGAGCCACGGTGCCCCCTGGGATCTGCCACAAGTACAAAGCACCGAGCACAGAAGAGAGATCAAACAGGCATCTACCAATCCATGTATGCCATGCTGTTCAGCTGGTAGGACAGGGCAGCAAGAGTTGATATTCTTGCTTCTGAGCAAAATTACCTGGTTCTGGAATTGAGAGACTTTGCCCCTCTTCTGGGACCTGCGTATTTCTACCTCTCCCAGGACGTCAGCAGCCCAATGGACCAATAATTCCAATTCACTAGTACTCTCAAGTTTTAGAACAACACTTTCTAGACAACAGGTAGTTAGCACAAGTATGGCTATCCCTCTTTTACAGACAGGGAAACTGAGGTTTGCACAGGTTAAATGACTTGAACACGTTCACATGGGTATGAAGTACAGAGCTGACACTTAAACCTAGGTCTTCAGATTTCAAATCCCGCTTTCCCACTATGGTAGGTGTATTTCTCTGCCTGAGCAAGCTGAGAACCCGAGGAGGGTTGGCAGCCTAGCCCCAGCCGTGCTAGAGATCTGGGCTCAGGCATGAGTGGCCCTCTGGGCAGTAGGGAGCCTGCATACCCCATCCAGGGGCTGGGAACTGAAGGGGATAAGGTTCCTAGGCAGAGCCCCTAGCCACTTCATACAGTCATACTCATGTCATCCTGTCATTTTCTCCTTTCCACTTTCTTTCTCAGAAACCCAAAATCTGTTCCTGGGCATTGGTAATCCCAATGAATCCCAACGAGTGGCCAATGGGGTGGGGGTGGGGTGCTGGAGGAAGTAAGCCCTGGAGTGGGTACTGTGGAAGGGTCACTTAATCTGAAACCAGAAGACCTGCTTTGAATCCTGGTTCTGTTGCTTATGACCCATGGGATTCTGGGCATGGGCTTCTCCCCTCTGCTTCAGTTTCCTGATCCATATTGCAAGGTGGCTGTATTGGGTGAGCTCTGCAGTCCTTCAGATGCTAAATTCTAAGATTTTGTGGCTGCCCCAGGGTGGAGGGCAGGGGCAGCTGCCAGGAAGACCAGAAACCAGAGCTTTTCTCAAATGGTTTGGCCTAGATAATTGTATCTTGAAGCAGTTGGGGGGTGGGGTCGGGTGGGATAGAGGACTGTAGAAGTCCAGTGAACAGAGATGGAACTGGGAACATTTAGGACTGGAAGGGACCTTCTGGATCATCTAATACAAACCTCTCACTTAACCAATGAGTAAACTGAGGCCCAAGGAATATGTGACAGGTGGGTGGGAGTAGAGCCAGAATTCAAACTCAGGTGCCTCTCAAGTCCTCCTCATTGCTTTTTTCCTTCACATTGGGCTTCTCCCTCATTCCAGGAACAGCTGTCTCGCCTCTCGTAATGAGACAGAATACCATATGTGGAGCCCAGTGGGCTGTGACCCTGGTGCCATTACTGCTGCTTCACCCCCCAATCACCTCTTGCCCACCTCGAAGCCGGATGTTCCAATTCTCTCCAAAGGCTGGCTTGAGGGGAGTGAGCAAGTCTGAGCCTAACTTCAATGACCATCGCTGGGAAAAGCCATCCCTGAGGAGGAGATCCAGGCCTGGCCCAGAGCTTCAGGAGGTGGGGAGTGGATGGGGAGGTCTGCTGCTGATGCCTCCTGGCAGGCCTGGGAACCCTTGGGATGGGGGGGAGGAGGGATAAAGGCAGAGCTGCCCTCCCACAAGCACAGTCTGGGACCTGGGAATCATTCCTCACTTCTCCTGGGGAGCAGACCAGGGGCCCCTTCAGGAAGGCCAAAGGCCTGAGAGTTCGGGGGACAGGGTGCTAACCAGGGCATGCAAACGATCTTCCAGATACTGGCCAGACAGGGGCAGTATTCTTGCTGCTTTCTGGGGAAATGAGCAAAAGAGCCCCAAAATAGGGAAGGTAGGAGCAAGCTGCCTGGGGGAAGAGGGCACTGGATATGGGGACAGGCTGTGGACCTTCACAGTGTGGCCAGGCATTTCAATTACCCAAGTCCCCAAATCCCACTGCCTCCATGCAGCCCTCTCAGATCCAAGAATATGCATACACACATCTACACCTTCATCCTCTATGTGAAGCCCTCTAGGGCTGCTGATCTCTGAGGCTGCATACTGGGCTCATCATCAAGCAAAGTTTAGTAGGTGCCTACTCTGGGCCTATTGCTAAGGCCTGGGGGCAAGTGCTGGGGGATACAGGGAGGCAAAAGGCAGGCTCTGCCCTCTAGGAGCTCCCAATCTAATGAGGAAGAAAACAAACAAATGATGTGGGCTGTTAGAAACTATGGGATCAGAGAGAGAATCATCAGTTAGGAGCCAGCAGGGTCTTGAAAGGCCAGTGAATCCAATCCCCTCATTTCACGGAGGAGAAAACCAAGGCCAGGGCAGTTAAATAATCTACCTAGGGTCACAAAGTGTCTAAGGTGAGGTCTGAAGCCAGTTCTTCCTGATTCCAACTCACACTGCCTCTCTCTCTATTTCCTGCTGACACCTGGAGTCCTGCCCCAGGCAGGTGGGCTTGGAAGAGGACAGACCCATCCATGGCATTTAAGACTTTGATGAGTTGCCAGTGCTTCTGGGACAGCTAAACAGGACCACCTGCCATTCCTCAGACACATCTCTAGCTCACCACGAAATAGGCTTCCCTGTCAATATTCTATCCCATCCTTCAAGGCCAGATCAAATGCCCCCTCTCCTAAGAAACCTTCTCTGGTCTCTTTCATCATCTGTGAGGAGAGAGGGTTGGACTGCATGGCTTCTGAGGTCCCTTTAACCCAGTAGCCCACCTACTCCCTGACATACCAGGTGGGAGCCCCCCTTCTCTGAGCCCCAGCTGTGCTGTTTCCACGGCTCTCAAGGCACCAACCACAAGCTGTCTGATACTCCACGGCCTCTGTACCTCTAGGACCCACCCTCTGTCCAAAGAGGCTCTTCAGAAGTGACCACCGGGGAGGGAAGAGGCTGGAGCTGAGCTCAGGAAGTACCAGCTTATCATGTCTCAATGACTTCTCAAAGGGAGTTAAGGATTTAATGACAAGAATTCCCAGCCACGTACAGCCCTTCAGACATCTCCAAGAGCCCTCATTCTGCCCAAGTCCCCTTGATTCTTATCTCCAGAGTAATTTACAGGAAGATAGAGGTAGACATAAAATGGTCTCTATTCTCTCCTTCACACAGATGTACAAGTGAACCACTTAACTCACAGGTCCAACCATGACCTGTCCTGCCTCCCCACCACGGCTCACGCCCCCACCCCCATTCTTTCCTTCAGTTCAGATACCACCTCCTCCACAAAAGCCTCCCTCCCAGGAGGGAGAGTGATAATCCCCCTCCTCAAATCTCCCCTAGCATTTAACATTCATATAGTGCCTACCAGGTGCCAGGCACTTTACAAATACTGTCACAACAACCCTGGTATAAGAACCATTCCCATTTTAGGCTTTTTTTTTTTTTCTTTTTTGGAGGTGGGAAGGCTGGGCAATTGAGGTTAAGTGACTTGCCGAAGGTCACACAGCTAGTTTTTTTGTGTTAAGTATCTGAGGCTGGATTTGAACTCAGGTCCTCCTGACTCTAGGATCAGTGCTCTATTGACTGCGCCACCTAGCCGCCCCTCATTCCCATTTTACAGATGAGGAAACTGAAACAACAGAGCTTAAGTGATTTGCTCAGTTACACGACCAGTAACTGTCAGAGGCTGGATTTGAACTCAGGTCTTCCTGCGCCTAATAGAGGGCCTAGTGTTCTATCCACTGTGCCACCTTGTTGCCTTTGCCTTTATAATATTATTTCCTGTATCACACTTGTGGGAGGATCCCCTTCTATTAGATTGGAAGCTCCTTGAGGGCAGAGACTACACTACTTGAACACAGAGGCTTTAGTAGGTGCTTAATAAATGTTCATTGACTTGAATGCCATTCTCTTGTTCAAAATTCCTTATTGGCTCTTGTTGCATATCTGATAAAACAGACTTCTTAGCCTGGCATTCAAGGCCTTCCACAATCCGGCTGCTACAACCTACCTTCCCAACCTTATTTCATATCATTCACTTTCATGGCCCTCTCTGGTGTCCCGCCCTTTGTGTGTGCAGATTGCTTGCTTGGTGACTAAAAAGTACTTCTTCACTTCTGCCAGCTGAAAACCTCTTCCTTGGGGCCCAGGCAACAGCCACATACTTCCATGAATTCGAGAGGAAACACTGGATTTGGAGTTCAAACACTTTACTTGTTACTACCTGGATGACCTTGGACTAGTCACTGAACCAGGCCTCCATTTCTTTCACTGGGAGGGATGGATTTGGTGGCCTCTCAGGGTCCCTTCCAGCTCTAAGTAGCTCCCACTCACCCAGTGAAAGTGAGCCTTTGATGTTTTTACACCTGGCTTTGTCTGGGGCTAGCTTAGCAGCTTTTGCCTGGGCATTCAAGGCCAGGTCCATTCCATTTCTCTAGCACTGAGGCTAGGACCCTAAACATAACTGGCACCTAATGAATGTCTGCTAAAACTGCGAAGTGGCCCAGGCTAGGCTTCTCTTTCTTCTGACAGACCACTGCTCTCCCATAAGCTTTGGGCCATGCAAGGCGGGTGGGGGTGGGTTTACTCAGGCAGGGCATAGTATCTGTCTGGATATGAAGCAGCTCAGACCTAAAGTCAAATAAATACCCCCCAGAGATCTTGCCCTGGGTTCCAATGAGAATCCCCAAAGCTAGGACTGCCCTCAATCCTACCCCACCTGAGATAACTGCCTTCAACCTAACCTTGAAGACAGAACTCCCTTCATTCCAAGCTCACTTCAACTCATCCTTGACAGAGACAACGCCTTTCAATCCGTCAATTCAACCCCGCTCTGTTTCTCCTTCAATTTTATCCTACAGGCACAATAAACCCACACTGTCACCCAAACACCCAGTCACCCACCCAGCTGCCTCACTCCTTACAGAAACTGGTAAAGGAAGACCCCAGGTTGACCTCCTGGCTTGGCTTACTCCAGTCCCAGGCCCAATGACCTAGCCAAGGTACACAATACTTTCTGTCCCACCCTTCCTGTCTTCTTCCTGCCCTGCCTATGGGTCCCAGCAGCAGGGATTCTGCCCGAGGACACACAAATCTTCAGGAAACGGCTATCCCAGCCTCCAACTGAAATATTACAGACCCACAGGATTGAGAGTAGCAAAATCCTGAATTGGTATCTTGAGTATATAAATTTAAAGAGATGCCTGGGGTTTTCCCATCCAATTAATTCCCAAACAGATCCCCTCTTACCCTCCAATTAGTAGCAAAAATGTGAGCAGAACCCAGGTCTCCTGGGTCCTGACTCCCCACCCAGTGATCTGTTCATCCTCCAAGCATAGCACAGACACAGTGAAGAGTGCCACGTCTAAGAAATAGTATGCTGGCCAGTTTTCCAAGGTCATGGAGCTAACAGGTGCCAGAGCTGGGACTCAAATCCAGGTCTTGATTCCAAATCCAATGCTCTTCCCATGACACCATGAAGAAGGTAAGTGCTCCCCCAAGGCTAAATGAGCTCCTCAAGATCATACAAGCTGTACTCAGCAGATATACGATTAAAGCCTGGGGCCAGAGATTCTCTCTACCACACCACTGTAACCTAATGGGGAAAGCGCTCCATAAACTGAAAAAAGAAAATACCTATAGTTGATAGGGATAGCTTCTTAATCAAGGAGCAGATGTGTGTAAAGTGCTTTGTGAACGTTAATGGTCCTGGTTGTCTCATCAGATCTTCCTCGTTCTTCCCCCAGGGCCCAGCTCCTCATGCCCAAGAAGAGCTGCTGGGGCTGGGGAGCACACCCAGGGAACTAGGGACAGTCTCTGCTCCCCAGGGTGTGTGGCAAAGAGTACAGCGGTGATCATCAGGCTTAATGAATCTCTCCCAGGTGGGTGCCATCACACGGGGCCCAAGTGCTGACAAGCATATTGGCTGGCTGGGGCCAGCACGCTGTTCTTCTGTGGTGGTGGTGGTGGTGAGACAGATTAAAACCATCATGTTCTAAAGGTGGGTGGGGGGCTCAGCCAGGGATGCCCAGGATCACAGCAGCGATGGCCTGGGCAATGGGCTGGCCATCACTCAGGAGAATGACCCAGGCCCGTTCACTCAGCCTGTATTTATAAGGCACCTTCTGTGTGCAGAGCCCAACACTAGGCACTGGGGAATAAGGAAGGGAAAGGGGGGGAGATGTATTAGGTACCTACCATGTGCTGTGCCCTGTGCTAAGCCCTTTACGAAGGCCTCATCTGACCCTCGCGCCAACCCTGGGCCAAAGGTGCTGTTATTCCCATTTCACAGTGGAGGAAACCAAGGCAGACAGGTTAATTGATCTGCCCAGGGCTGCACAGCCGGGGTCACATCTGAACTCAGGTCTTCCCAACTTCAGGCCCAGTGCTGCACTGCGCCACCTCACTGCCTACAAACAGGAAACTTAGATGACAAAGGACCGTCTCTATAAGATACAAACCCCATGAAGTGCGGCAGGGAGGGGTCCAAACAAAGCTCTCTGTAAAGTGATGGGGCCAGGAGAAGCTTCCTGGGGAGGTAGCAGGTGTGACAGGCTTTCGAGGCCTGTGTAAGGAGCCAGTTGGCAAAGGGTGCAAGGCGCTCACATGAATATGGATCACCAGGAATGGCAGGTAGAGGACTGTCTCTTGGTAAAAGATAGGGAGCCAATGAACAGTTTTGAGTAGGAGGGACAAAAGCAGATACATATATGCCTAAGGAAAAAGAGCTTGGCAGCGGTAGGAAGGATGGGCTGCAGCAGGGGAAGCTATGACAATTGTCCCAGGAGAGTGGAAGTTAGAAGTGGCAACCCAAATCGGCAGGAAGGGATGGATGCTGCACAAGTAGACAGATTCCCCAGTCTTTTCTCAAGGCCTCTGCCCCAAGAGCTGCTGGGCTCTCAAGCCTGGGAGACGCAAAGAGGAAGATGGACTTAGCAGAACCCTGCCTCCCAAACAGGGCTGGGCAATCACACCCAATGGGACAGGGGTACATGGGTCAAGAAGAATGGGACTGAAGGCTGACCACAGGCGGGATGGCAGAACAAGGGCCATAGGGTTTATGGGATTTAGAGCAAGAAGAGACCTTGGCCAGACCTAGCACAAGCCCCTCATTTTTTGGAGCAGGAAAACTGAAGCCCAGAGAGGTCAAGACAAATGCCTGGCTTGTATGAAACAGAACAAAGATCCAAAGGCCAGCTTCTGGATTTCCTCAATTATTCTTCCCACTACACAGATGCTCTTCTTGGGAGCGAGTAGGTATAATGTCCTGGTCCTAACACACCCAGTTCCCAAGACGGTATTGGGAACAGGCACAGGGTGCTCCCATCAGGCCTAAATCACAGACATGGGCTCTCTGGCTGAGGTCAGACAACAGCGGCAACCCCCTGTTTACACCCAGCCTTCCCTCTTGCAGAAAAATGGACTCCAAATGTCTAATGATAGGGCTGCTGAGTCACATGCCTTGGGGAAGAGACGTTAGAGGGGGAGGCAGGAGGAGAAAAGCAAAGGATTATGCTAAAATTAACCTGTCGTCAAAACACAAGTATTCATTTTGCTAAAGAAAAAAAAAGTAAGTAGGGAAAAATGTACTGCAGAGGGCCACGGTACTGACGCAGCCAGTCCCTGCCAGGGATATAGGGAGGATCCTCTGTGTGCGTGCATGTGTGTGTATGTGTGTGTGCATGTGTGCTCGTGCATGTTGGCATGGTGGTTAGAGTTGATAAGACAAGCTGGAGAGATCACGTACTCAGATCGGAGACTTCTTAAGCTGGAAAGAACCTTGAGGTCATCTGGTCAACAGAGACTTGAAATCACATCATGTGAGGAACAGCTAAGAATTGAGGATGTTTACCCTGGAAAAGACTCATGGGGGCCATTACTTCTGCCTTTAAGTATCTTCAGGGGCTAACGGGGGCACACTTGGTCTGTACAGCCCCAGACAGTGGAATGGGGAGCTTTTTGGGGAGAGAAGATAGAGGGAAGCAAATTTTGGCTTAATGTAGGAAGGCCTTCCTAACAAATGGAGCTGTTCTAAAATGGGAAAACATGTGTTGGCAAGTAATGAGATCCCTGTCATTTAAAAGTGTTCAAATAGAAGCTGAATTGTAGAAGAGCTTCTTGTTGTAAGAGAGATGGTACAGAATCCCAAGATACAGGCTGGGACCTTCCATGGAGGGCATCCAGTCCTAATTCCCCTTACTATACAAATGGGAAACTGAGTTCCAAAGAAGTTAAATGAATCTTTGGCTCAAAGGAAGGAGGCTTGGGATCCTGGCTCAGTTGTTTATTAGCTGTGTGGCCCTGGGGAAATCACTGAACCTCTCTGACCCCGATCTCTCACTGCATTACCTACCACATCTGGCTGTTGTAAACTGTAAATTGTTGCAGAAATATGATTTATTATTACTCAGTCACCAGTTGGACTCAAGAATCTTGTAAGCCTCTTTCAACGCTAATGGTCCATACTTCTCCCACCTCAGGCAGGAATCACTTGGCACGAGGCATCTCCCTACTCAAGGTTAAAGGCCAGCTCAGAGAGCCAACCAGAGCAGGTCTAGGGACCCTGGGGAGTGAGTGTTCAGTGACGAGTTAAAACTTGGGGGGCCTTTCCTCATCGCTGATGTTCAACAACTCTGGCAGCATTTCAAAAATATCTGATGAAAGATTATGATGCCTTTTTTTTTTGGATGAAAAGCTTGCTGTCTGATGATTGCATTTACAAGTTGTTGGGTTTTTCTTTAATATTTTAATTTCTAACTTTCAAGTTGCCAGATGTGATTCATGGGGGTCAAAGAAGTTGGACATTGCTGTCTGCCCTTCCCCTAGGCCTGGTCTTCAGAATGCTATGGAAGATGCCCCCTCCTAACTCTACCCCACAGGGAGGGGGCTCACTTAGGGGCTCCTGGGATGAGGAAGCCCCCAGGAGAAAGGCCTCCTGGAACCACTGGATAATCTGGCACTGCCTGTTATCAGGGTATGGAAATGGTCATGACTCTGCCTGCCCTCACCTTGGGTCTCATCCTAGCTCCTTCTTATACTGGGCCCAGCTTCTGCAGAGCTGTGACTGCCCAGGCCTGACTCACCCTCCCACCCTACATGCTCTAGGGAACTGGCCTCAGGAATTGCCACGTGGCCCCCACGTGGGGACATAGGAGTAGGTGGGGAGTGGTTTAAGACTACTGAAAGAAACCCTTGGGGCCAAACAGTGGCCCTTTAAATGCTAGCTAATTTGGATTTCTGGGAATCAGGGGGAGGTTCTGTGGTTATTCCTAGTTATTGGTATGTGTAGAAGGGAGCACATGAGTTTGTAAGGCCAGTCATTCATCAGCAAGGAAGTAGGCCTCTTTAGCCTGGAGAAGATAGGACTGGGGTGGACAGGAGAGATGGGGACAGATACAGTTGTTATCTCAAGCACTTGAAGCAGAAAAGTAGGATCTACCTTACTTAGCTTGGCCCCAGAGGGCAAAGGTAGGAGCAATGGGGAGGAGGATGGGGGCAGTTATAGAGAGGCAGATTCTGGCTTCCTCTAAGGAAAATCTTCCTAACCATAAGAGCCATCCCAAAGTGCAATGGATGCTCTAGCTCCAGGCAAGATGGGGAGATAACTTATGGCACAGATATCTCCAAGCAGAGGACTGATGATAACTATTGGAAAATTGCCCAAACCCAAGCTGGGGCTAGATGCTCTGAGATTTTACAAATCTGTGGAGGAAAGATATATACTTGGCATTGCCATCATTCCCACTGGCTTGCCCCCAAGCAGGCTCCACGGGGTGGGAGGCCAAGGTGAGGGCTCTCCCCTTCCCCTCACCCAGATGCACCTGAGAAGCCAGCTTCCAAACAAGGGAGGGGGAGCTAAGGAGGCAGCTGTGAAAGAATCCACAGGCCCTGAAGATCAGGTGGCAGAAGGAATGAATTGCCTCAAGTGAGGCTGACCTGTCCAGGCCTGTCCAAACACTGCCCAAGGATCTCTGGGAATTAGTCCTGAGGACGAGCAGCAAACTGGTATTTTCGGTGGCTTTCTAGCTCCAGACCCCTCTCTTTGTTTATCCTGGGTGAGAGGCAGCAGGGGTCACTCGCTCCATCCCCACCCCATAAAATCTCAGCATCATGCCTAATGCTGGCCTCCAGCCCAGGACCTGGGAGAGATGAGCCTGCCATATGGCCAAACCACGAGGCAGGCCACATTCTTGTGGACAGCGCAGCTTCCAGAAAGGCTAAGCAGGGATGGGGGAGGGAGGGGCGCAGAGTGGCTCTTACCCAGGAAGAATAAAGACCACTGTTACTGTGGATTCACAGAAAAGGGAAGGGATTTGGTGGGGATAGTAGTATCAGAGAGACAGAGAGGAGAAACATGGGGGATAAGAGAGACAGAAATGCACTCAGTGCCTTCTAATCCAACCTTAGGAATTATGGTGTCTGAGGCCCAGAGCAGGGAAGGGACCTGGCTCAAAGTCACACAATTAGTGGCAAAAATGGGATCAGAACCCAAGCCTCCTGAGCCCTGATCCAGTGATCCATTCCTGCTTGGCTTTATTCCTGAGGGGAGCCAGGCTGATGGGGTAACTGCCACACCCACAGTGATGGCTCGGGGCCTGGCACTCTGGCATGGATGTGTACTGTACAGTGCTCTTGGATTGGCAGAGATCTCTTTGCTATCACCCCTCCCCATATCACCCACCTAAAGTTGGCTCATGCAGGGAGGGCAATGAATGTGTCTCTCCACCATGGTGACCTCACTGAGGACTGGGAGGATGTGCAGAGGACTTTCTCTTTCACCACAAGTTCCTTGGGTGCCCACTGGGCAGGAGGCCCTGTGCTGAAGCTGAGGGGAAGACAGAGATGAATAAGGCTGGGTCACTATCTTCAGGTAGCCTCCAGACTAGCAGAAGGCATAGACAGAGATACATATAACCAGGCAGAGTGTTATAAAGAACACTAGCAATGCTGAGGCATACACACAGCAGCATATGGGAGTTTGGGCAGAGAAATATCACTTCTACCTAGAACAGCGGTTCTCAACCTGTGGGTCATGACCCCTCTGGGGGTCGAACAACCATTTCACAGGGGTTGCCTAAGACCATTGGAAGACACATATTTCCGATGCTCTTAGGAACCGAGACACCGCTCCTCTATCTGTCTCCAGGTGGGTCTGCCCACATGCAGATACGCCCACATACAAGTATTAAAGGGTCATGGCATTAGGAAGGTTGAGAACCACTGACCTAGAAGGAGTAGGTGAGACTATTTGGAGGTCATAGGGGAGTTATAGGCCCAAGACGAGGCCTCTCTTCCAAGCCGTTTTCCTGTATGACTACTGGCAGGTCACTCCCATCTCTGGAACTCAGTTTCCTCTTCTGTAAAAGAAGACTTGATGATCTCTAAAGGTCCTTTCTTGCTCCAAATCCTACAGTTCTCTCAGTTCAGCCTCGGCCTTTGCCTCCTCCTACTGCTCCCCTCCGCTCCCCTCCCCCTGGCTCTTCATGCACAGATGAAGTCGATGGGTGTCTGTCTTGGTCTGCCTGCTACAGAACTTGCAGTTAACATCTGCCAGCTCTGGTATATGCTCTTTAATTATAGATGCCAGCTGGGCTATGTGTCCTTCCATTCTAAGTCTATCACCAAAGAGAGATGGGCTCCTGTGCCAACTATCTCCCCACTCACCAAGCTGATGTTCTAGACCATCCCTTCCAAAGCTATAATACATCCTCATTCATGGACCCTGGCAGAGGGCAGGCACCAGGCACTATACTCGAGTCACTAAAGACTGGGATGAGCAATTCCCTCATGCCTTGACCCTCCATTTGCAGATGGCAATTTCTGGGCACTGAACCTGAGAAGAAAGGAGTTTTAGCAAGATAGTTCATTCACTGCAGAACAGTTGGGCTCAATGCTGTAGAAGGAACCTATGAAAGCTTGCTTTGGGGCTACGGGAGACACCCCCTTCTAGGACTATAGTGACTGTGGCAAGGAAAGTGCTTTGCAAATATTCAAAGAAGAAAGTGGAAAACAAAATAAAATATTATTATTGTCATTCTCTATGGGAAAGGGGAGAATTTCAAAACCAGGGGAGACAACTCTTCCTCTTGAAGGGGGAAGGAGGAAAGAAGGTATCCATATGGGCCCAGGGGCCTAGAAGGACGGACTAGATTCTTGGAGTGTGAGGTACCATGGTGGAAATCAGATGCCCTTCTGAAAGGTGTTGCCATCCATCTGAGCTCTGGCATGAGCCAAGTTGCCATGGCAGACGTTCTCTGGCTACTGATGATGATGCCGGCAAAACCCTGGCAAAGCATTCCTCTGAGAAGTACACCATGGCCCCCAATTGAGCATTTTCTAATCCCAAGGACACTGTGCTGCAGTCCAGTTGGTCTTAATCAGGAACATGAATAACATCAACTCTTGTTTTCAGAGTGCTTTAAGGCTTACAAGGCACCTTTCTCACTATATCCTTAGGAGTGAGGTGGTCTAAGTTTTATTTACCCCATTTCCAGATGAGGAAACTGAAGCTCAGGGAACTTAAATGATCTGGCCCAGGTTCAGAGAGATAGTAAATAATGTTGTCATTGGCAGATGCATCAAATATCTCCCAGTGAGAAATGTTAAAAGGTGCTAAGCCAAAGGAATAAGGTTGGAAAGAGGAGAGCGCCAGGCTGGCTGCTGAGCCATTTCCTGGTGAATGATCGAAGGAATTTGACGTTTATCGGCTCATGCACATTCAGCGATTTCAGGGGGCAGGTCAACCCCTTCCATGTTCTTAGCCCAAGAAACTGCCAATGCCCAAGCTCGGGACCCCTCCATAGCTCAGGGTAAGGTGGGGAGAAGGGCTCAGGATCATCCCCTCCTCCTGTTTGCTCTGGGCCTGGCTTCTGGAAGGGCTCATTTGTTCAAAGTGTAGAAGGTCCGAGGAAGTATGCCTGGCTCCCCAGACCCCGTCTAGGCCCCTCTCTCTTCTGTCTTTTAATGAGGTGTGGGGGTGATTGGGTAGGAAGCAATTAATGGCCAAACTCCGATCAGTCAATGAGCCCACTGCTTGCTTAGCTGTTCAAAAGAGGGGCAAAGTGAAACATGAGTGGCAATTTCTTTTCTCATCTCTTCTCTCAAGGATACATACTTTCCCCAACCCCTCAGAATGGAAAAGACAGCGCATAACTAGCTTTCTCTTCATTATAGCCTGGAACACATTTTTCCAAAGGCAGGAAGAAATTTTCACAGCCAGAATTCTCCAGAAGGCCAGGCCTATAACCCAGAGAAAGGATCAGAGAGGCTCCATGAGGTTGCCGGGTACAAAATGATAAGCTCGGAGAACACATCTCTTCTGATGAGCCTTCTTGGCATTCTTACAAGACATGGAGCAGGTATAATGATTCCCAGTTCATGGATGGGATAACTGAGGCATGCCAGGATAAGGCTCTGTTAGATGTGGGACCAGAAACCCCATTTCTCACCAGCTGGGGTCCTCAGAATGCCACCTGTCTCTGAGCGGGGCAGTTCACTGTGATGAATGCAGAGACATTAACTCACAAGGTAGCGCAGGGCTCAGAGGGCCAGAATGCCACAGGTCCTAGAATTGGGGCAGGAATCAGCCAATCAACCTGGGAAAATGCAAAGCGGTTGGGGCCCCTTTCTCAAAATGTAGGGATAACTTGGGCAGAAGGTAACTGGGTAAAGGTTGGGCCCAATGCCACGAGCACATAAAGCCCTGCCAGAGGCAGCCTGGTCTATAATAGGCAGGCAAACCCAGAGCTGCAGGTTGTAAAATGGGCTAGCAATACCCTTCCAGACTGCTCCTGATCATCTAGCCTTAGACATTGACAGGCCAGAGAACCAACAAGGCAGCCAAGATGACCCTGCAGGGTGATGGGAAATATGGACACCAGAAAAGGGCTCACTAAGGAAGGATGAATTCACTTCTTGTAAGCAAATAAGGCCTGTCTCTAAGTACCTTTCTCTAGGACAGGAGAGAAAACTGAGGCCTGATTATAAAGCCACCTTCTTCCCCCACCTAAACACTCCTCGGCCTTGCTCCTCTGCCTCTTTCCTGTCTCACTGTTTCTGTGTTCTCGCAGATAAGAAGAGCACAGACTTTAGAGATCATCTGATCATTTTACAGAAAAGGCCCAGCGAGGTTTAGTGCTGGGAGCAACAGAGTGCTGCTTCCTACCCTAGCAGTCAATACCAGACTGCCTCTGGTCTGTGGGCCTCACTGACTGTAAACTCTCTGAATGTTCTGTTCCCTATTACTCTTTTCATTCCCAGGACCTTGCATGAAGGCAGTACTTAGTAAACATTCCCTGAACTGAAATTAAGCAAAAGGCCAGTCATTCCAAATTGAGAAATCTTTGCTACTGATAGGGTCTTTCCAATAAGGATTATGTTCTTATCTATGTGGGATCCCAGTTCCCGGCTGCCCCCCCTGACCCAGTGAGTACTATCTAGCCATGCCTTAATGGTCTACAGGTCCCTGAATTCCAAGAGGAAGAATGTTCTGTACTCAGACTTCTCAGCCTTGTTGTGTAAGTCACTGAGGCCTCAGCCCAGGCACCCAATCCTGGCTTAGCTGGGCAGGAGAAAGGGAAGTTATACAGAAGCTGATCTGTCTCTCTCCCCACCCAGCTCTTGGTCCACTCAGAGAAATCAGCGAGTCATACCCTGCTGTGGCTCTGGGCAGATACACAGAGACTGGGCCAGCAGCGACAATTTCCCTCTAGGTCCCGTCCCGGGGAAGGGCAAGGTAGGTCTCCATAGCTAATGGGAACTACCAAGATCTGGCTCTAAGGGCCCAGGCAGCAGGACACAGCAGGAGAGAGTCAGCTCTTTCCTGGGACAAAGAGCATTGACAGTGCCCACTGCAAGGAGTCAGGCTGAGGAACTCTACCAGGCCTCCCCATTCCACTAGCTGAGCCAATCGGAAGGCCATGGGCTCCTGCAGAGTACAGAAGCAATACTAGATTTTGAGTCAGAGGAGTAAGCTCCAATTCTGGTTCTGCATGTGCCACTTGGGATAAATTACCTCCCTGAGTCTCATCTGTAAAGTAAGGGGACTAGATTAGATGGCTTCTAAGGTCCATAATCCTGGGATCACAGGGATGCTCTAATTAATTCAATCTTCTGGTCAAGTGAAAGCTGTTATAGATACAACCCAGAAGGTCATTAAGCTTCCTAATAGGATTGCACGGCATCATAGGATTTGAGCTCAGAGGCAACTAAAATCACTCCCTCACTCCCTCCCAATTCTACAGAGGCAGGAAACTGAGGCTCAGAGAGTTGAGAGGACTTGCCTAGGGTCACAGGTGAGGTCTCTTGATTCCAAGTCCAATACTCTGTCCACTGCTCCTCAAGGTAGCTAGCCCCCCCAAGCAAGCTGGCCTCCCGAGGCTCACCTGACTGCCTCATGGGCATTCCCAGCTCCTCGGCTTTGTATGCTGGGAGAACCCTGGCTCTGACAGGCATTACTAGGCTACCACCTGCTTTCTTTCCTTCCTTCCTAGAGAAGAAAAGGTTCCTCCATTCCTAACCAAGGGCTTGAAATTCAGCAGCCAGCAATCCTGAGGGTGAAGAGAAAAGGCTGGGAGAGAGACTGCGACAGATGGACACTTCCCACGAAGAACAGGAGTCCTGAACAACACTCCCTGGGGCCCTTGAAGTGCTAGGCTGCTTCCAGGCCTTCCCAACTGCAAGCTGCCACCTCTTCCTAGCTCTAGCAAAGCCCATTAGCCAGAGGTGATGGTTTCTCGAGAGCTGTAAAAACAGGAGCATCTGCTGAGCCTGGCTTGGGAATGGTAATTACCACAAGGCTGCTCTTCATTACTGCATCTGGTCCCCACTCTTGCTCTCTACCTGCCTCCCTCCAATGACAGGATAAATTAACCCCATAGTTACCATTACTCTCTGCTCTGCCTCAGCCTCTTCAGCTGAAAAGGAAGAACTCAGAACAAGGACAGGGCTGAAAGACCAGGGGACAGAGCTGCTGGGCAGGCCTCCTTGACTTTGGGGCTGCTTAGAACAGCTCACTGGTACTAATTATCACCTCTGATTCCCCTCAGGGCTCAGGAGGGCATAGGGAATTGGCATATTACACAGCCTCAGAATCAGACAATCTGAGAGTTGGAAGGAGCCTAGGAAGCCTAACAGGCCAAGCCAAACCCAAAGAAGAATCATCTTTCCCCCTAGTCTGGCTTGGAGATGGCGCGGTATAATGGAAAGTACTTAAGAGCCAGGAGGCTCTGGGCCAAAGCCCCAACTCTGATATTTACCAGTTATATTATGGTGGACCTGTCCATTCTCTTCTTTGAGCCATAAGTTTCCTTATATGTAAAATGGGGCCACTACACAGCCTCTCTCACAGAGTGTTGAATGGAGCTGGTAGAGCTGCAGCCTGGCCAGGGCCTCTGCTTGTCCCTCTATACAGTTGCCAGTATATGCTGCCAAAATGCTTCATTGTCTTTCTTCTCCCATGAAGAAGCCTCAGCACTTTTCTGCTAAGAGATGTCCTAAGTCCTAAATCACAGAGTTCCAGACTGGCCTTTTCCATTCACAGACCCTCTGGCCATGGGAAAGGAGAGAGGGAAGGACCAGAACAAGGGGTAGAAGCCAGGCTTTGGAGGTGGGGGGAACCACCCTCACTGAGGTTTCAAAGTATACAGAAGGCTTGACAGATTTGGAAGAACCAATCCTCTTTCCCGTGCCCCTCCCCTGGCCTTAAGGCAGGCCAGGGATATCACCTTTATTCTTCATTCATTTTTTTTTTTTTTTGCTTTTTTTTGGATGGGGAAGGTAGAGCAATTGGGGTTAAGTGACTTGTCTAAGGTCACATGGCTAGTAAGTGTTAAGAGTCTGAGGCTGAATTTGAACTCAGGTCCTCCTGACTCCAGGGTCGGTGCTCTATTCACTGTGCCACTTAGCCACCCCTCACCTTTACTCTTAAACTTAATTCTGACTTCTACTATTTATGTCCTAGAATTCAGATCTGAGAGGGACTCTGGAGAGACCCTACTCCAATTCCTCTATTTTACAGATGAGAAAAACTTAGGTTCAGAGTGAGGAAATAACTGTCTAAGGCCATGTAGAAAGTCAGTAGCAGAACTGGAATTTGAACACAGGACCTCTGGCTTCAGAGTTAAGTCCTCCTCATTTTACTTTTCCATGATAGCTTGATGGCTTAGCAGAGGCCTCAATGGTAGAGAAAACCCAACCCTTTGCTCTGTTCTCTAAAACCCCTTAGTGTTGAGAATGAACAGCTGTCAAGCTCGTTACCCTGTGGAGCAAGAAAGGCCGGGGACACTTAGAAACAACTGGCTGTGGATGGCAGAGCCCCAGCAGGTGTGGGCCCTGAGCTTCTGGGACAGACAGAAACTGCTGCCTTAATCAAATGTTAAGCCCAGAGCTAATAGGATGAGTCTGTGAACCCAATCCTTGATAAGGAGAAGCCTGAATGCTGCCCAATGAGTAGGCCCATTTTCTCACTGTCCTGCTGGCTCAAAACCATCATTTGAGACAAATTATTTTAACGACTTGCTTCCAGGAAGGAAAATGCTGCTAACCAGCCACCAGCTCTGCCCTCCCTGGGCCAGCAAAGCCACAAGAAAACATTCCTCAAGACAAAAAGCCTTGGCTAGTCTGGAAACTGTCAGGAGAGAGCCAGGAATGGAGTCACCAGAAGAAGAACAAGGTCATTTGGAGAAGTTCTCAAAATTTAAAATCCCAGTGTCCAAGACAAGAGTACAGGAGATGGAAACATGAAGGCTTCACTAGCAACACAACAAAGTACTGGGCCCACCTCTTCAGGAAATAAGAGAATGTTTAAGGAATGTGGTCCTTAGAAGCTTGGCCATTTGGTTCACAACCATGTGCCTTAGGGGAGAAACACAGAAACAAAACAAAGGGGCATTACCTTAGGATCATGGGATCATAGGTTCAAAGCCAAAAGAGGCCTTAAAAGTCATCTAGTCCACTGCTCTCCCCCCCTCCCCCCCGCCATTTTACAGGTAAAGAAGATGAGGTCCTGGAAGGGTAAGGGTCTTCTTGTCCAGGGGTGGGGAACCTTAAGCTTTGAGGTCACATGTGGCCCTCTCAGTCCTCAGGTGTGGCCCTTTGACTGAATCTTCATTTGTTCACAGAACAAATCCCCTTAATAAAAAAAGGATTTGTTCTGTAAAACTTGGACTCAGTCAAAAGGCACCCAAGAACCTAGACGGACTTCTTGCCCAAGAATACAGAAAATAAGGAGCAGACATAGGATCAGAACCAAACTCCCAATCTAGTGCTCTTCCCACCATATGAAAGGCCTAGCTCAAGTAGTGAGAGGCAGGCAGGGAGGCAGGATGCTGTCAAGGAGGAGACAGAGCTTTAGACTTGGGAGTCAGGAAAGCCAAGCCTGCCTCAGACATTAACTGGGAGTATGTGTGACCCTGAGCATATAACACTTAACCTGAGTCTCAGTTTCTTTATCTCTAAAATGGGGCCAATACCTGTAGGACTGACCTCACAAGACTGATGATGTGAGGTTCAAATGAAATCCTGTATGAAAAGAGGGAGACTTTAGAGAATTATAGAAATGTCCATGACGATGATGATGAATCCATATGGTCTTCTCTAGGTCTGGCTTAGAAGGGAAAGGCTAGATCCCAGCCTCCAGGGTTCAGCAAGACAGCTGCATTTCTTGGCACTGCTCTGATCTCAAGAGACTCAGTGAGGCTGGCCGTCTTTGGCCTCTGGTCCCTTCCCACCCCCATCATTTCAGAAGGGGTCTCTTTCAAAGGACTACTTACTTATTGGTTGGTCTCTTTCTGCCCTCCACCCCATTCCATGAGTGGCTCCTCCCCAGCCCCTCCCAACCAAAGTGCCTCAGCCTCTGTGAAGATGCCCCAGATACCCAGCCACTGAACACAGTCTTTCAAGTGTGTTCTACTCTCCCTCCCCTGGACCAAACTAGTCTGTGTGCATATCAGCTTCCTTGAGGACAGTAATCAGATCCTTCTTCATTTTTGTAGCCTTGAGTCTAGCATAGTAGGCACTTGTATTCTATTAGAGAATGGCAATTAGAGAATGGTAATAGAATATTATTGTGACACAAGAAAATGGTGAAATGGACAGTTTCAGAGGCAACTCAGAAGACTTACATGAACTGATGAAGAGCGAAGTAAGCAGAAGCCAAAGAACAATTTGTATATAATGACAATATTATGAAGAAAAACAACTCTGGAGGACTTTAGAGCTCTGATCGATGCGATGGTAAGTGACAGTCTTGGAGGACCGAAGATGAAGATGCTGCCCACCCACCTTCTGAGAGAGAAGTGAGAGATTTAAAATGTCAAACAGGACACACATTTTTAGAAGTGGACGGTATGGGGATTTGTTTTTGTATGGCTATGTATGTTTGGTATAAGAGCTCTCTCTTTCTTTTAAAAAATTGTTGAAGGGAATGTGGGAAGGAAAGAAAATAAATACTTATAAAAAATAAGTAAGACAAAAAAGGTTGTTTTTTCAATTAAAAGGCCTCATTCTAGCTGGAAACTAAGAATAAAAAAAATGCACCCCACATTCTTCCCCTCTTTATGATCTAATAACCAATTATATTTACATAGTATTTTAAAACGTGTATTTTCCCCACAACAGCTCTGAGGCAGATATTACAAGTATTATTATCCCCATTTTACAGATAAGGAAATGAGGCCAGCACCCTTCCTTCAAAACCTGGACTCAGAAGCAATTAGTTTGGTCTGATCTAGTGTAATACTGGTTGACTACTGGCAGCCTCTTAAAATGTGATCTCTTTAGAAACACACACACACACACACACACACACACACACACACACACACACACACACACACACACTACTAATAATAGGATGCATTCCTGTTTTAAACAAACCTGGCTTTGAGGAAAAGTGAAATCTATATTTTACCCACACGGTAAGCTAAAAGTGACCACTGTAGGGAAACAAACAGGAACTAGATTACCCACTGTGGGAGAGCCAGGTCAGGAGCAAGCGTCCTGCGGGCCCCACCCAAGGGAGTCTCTTGATGACACCCACCCTACCTCCTCCAGCCGTGGGGCAGCCTTCTTGCTGTGCAAATGAAGGTCACTGGGTGCAAGAGATGAGGCCTGAGCTAAGGAACTGCTCAGGGTTGTCCACAGTCTTGGTCTTGGCTAAAAAGTTAATTTTCCTTGTCAGACCTGTGCCTTTCTCTTAAGTCACCTCTGAGCCTCAACATCTAGGTACTTGTTCCCTAATGACAACTGGACTCTGAAGTGGCTCCTCAACACTGGGTCAGCCTATGTTCTTCGCTGCTGGAGCTGCTCCCAGTCTGCTCTTGGACCAAGATGACCTGAATTCTTTTGTGTGTGTGGACTGCCAAGCTTTTGCCCAAACAGTGGTTACTGCAAACCCTTTGAAATGGCTCCCCAACGTGCTGCCATATCTCAAGTCTGACAAATTGCTGCCTTTGTCCTAACTTTCCTCTCTAGCCTCTCCCTGGCCTGTTCCTTAGCACTTGGTAGGATAAGAGATTCACCTTTCTCTAATACCTAGGATGCAAGTCTGCTTCTACTCGCTCACACAAGTCTGTCTCTAGCTCATATATCCTAAATAGAAGAGTCAGTTGAGATTGGTGAATAGAATCACATTCCTATGGGCTCCACTGATTTTCCTTGAGGCAGGTTCAACAATCTGCATCCCTCCTGGCAGCCCAGACTCCTGGATTCTAAACCTGGACCTTTCTCTATTCCTAAGCCTCTTCCCCGCCTTTGACCCATGAAAGGGAGACCAGGATGAGGAAGGAGGATTTATAAAGACACTCCCTACTAGAATCAAGATTGTTAAAGAAATAGGACCAGTAGATGCCACATACTGTGGAAAATGACATTTTAAAAAGTTTCACTGATGCTTTTTACAAACCCTTCTGGAGATATACAAGTGAAAAATAGCATAGAGGGAAACACACAGTTAGTTATAAAAAATATAAATGTGAATGGGATGAACTCACCCATAAAATGGAAGCAGATAGTAGAATGGATTAAAAACAACATAGGTGGCATATTAAATAGAGCACCAGCCCTGGAGTCAAGAGGACCTAAGTTCAAATCCAGTCTCAGACACTTAACACTTTCTAGCCATGTGACCTTGGGCAAGTCACTTAACCCCAAGTGCCCTGCCTTCCCCCTCCAAAAAGTGAAGGGGAAAAGAAAAAAAGAAAAAGAAAAGAAAAACAACATACGAAAATTAATAGGACACAGCCAAAGCAATACTTAGGGGGAAATTTATATCTCTATTGCTTACATCAATAAAATAGAGGAAAGGCAGGTCAATGAATTGTACATGGAACTAAAAAACTAGAAAAATAACAAATTAAAGACCCCAAAGTTGTAGGATACAAAATAACCCTCTTCCCAAATCATCAGCATTTCTATATGTTACCAACAAAGTCCAGCAGCAAGAGATAGAAAGAGAAATTCCATTTAAAATAACTGTAGACAATATAAAATACTTGGGAGTCTGCCTGCCAAGACATACCCAGGAATTATATGAAGACAAACATAAAAAATACTTGTCACACAAATAAAATCAGATCTAAAAATCTGAAAAAAATATTAATTGTTCATGAGTAGGCTGAGTCAATATAATAAAGATGACAACTGTACATAAATTAATCTATTTATTAAATGACATACCAATCAAACTATCAAAAATTATTTTGTAGAGCTGGAATAATAACAAAATTCATCTGGAAGAACAAAAGCTCAAGGATATCAAGGGAATAAATGAGAAGAAAATGTGAAAGAAAGTGGTCTAGCTGTACCAGATCTCAAACTGTATTATGAAGTAGTAATTATCAAAACAATCTGGTACTGGTTAAGAAATAGAGCAATGGATCAGTGGAACAGATTAGGTGCAAACTACGTTATAGTAAATGTAATCTAATATGTGATAAACCTCAAAATCCAAGCTTTTGGAGTAAAACCTCACTATTTGACAAAAAACTGCTGGGAAAACTGGACGACAGTATGGCAGAAACTAGGTAAACTCCACCATCTCACAATGAATACTAATCTAAGGTCAAAATAGGTACATGATTTACAGATAAAGGGCGATACCAAAAGCAAAGTAAGAGAACATGAAATAGTTTATCTGTCAGATTTACGAATAAGAGAAGGATTTAGGACCAAAGAAGACATACAGTGTGTTACAAAATGTAAAACAAGATAAATTTTTACTATATAAAATTAAAAAAGTTTTGTACAAACAAAGCAATGAAATCAAAATTATAAGGAAAGCAGAAAACTGGGAAACAAATCTTTGTAACAAGTATCTCTGATAAAGGCCTCATTTTTCAAATATATAGAGAACTGAATCAAAGTTATAAAAAATTCAAGTCATTCTCTAATTGATAAATGGTCAAAGGATATGAACAGGCACTTTACAGGTAAAGAAACCAAAACTATCTATAATCATATGAAAAATGCTTTAAACCACTATTGATCAAAGGAATGCAAATTAAAACCACTTTGAGGCACCACTTCATACCTGTCAGAGTGGCTAATATGATAAAAATAAAGGAAAATGTTGGATGCTGGAGGGGTTGTGGGAAAACTGGGACACTGATGTACTACTGTTTGTGGAGTTGTGAACTGATCCAGCCATTGGGAGAGCAATTTGGAACTATGACCAAAGAGCTATAAAACTGTGCACACCCTTTGAACCAGCAATATCACTGCTGCTATCTATATCCCAAAGACACCCAAAAAAAGGGGAAAGGACCTATTTGTCCAAAAAATATTTTATAGCAGCTTCTTTTGTGGTGGCTAAGAATAAAAAACCAAAGGGATGGTCATCAGTTGGGGAATGGCAATTGTGGCATATGATTGTAAAGGAAAATTATTGTGCTATAAGAAATGACAAGTAGGGTGATTTCAGAAAAACCTGGAAAGACTTACATGAATTGATGCATAGTAAAGTGAACAGAACCAGGAGAACATTATACACAGTAAGAGCAATACTGCATGATGAAGAACTGTGAACGACTTAGCTATTCTCAGCAATACGACAACCCAAGACAATCCCAAAGGACTAATGATAAGGCATACTATCTACCTCCAGAGAAAAAACTGATATTGGTTGAATACAGACTGAAGCATGCTATTTTTCACTTTCTTTCATTTTTTCCTTTTATTCTAGTCTTTTTGTACAAAATGACTAATACGGAAATGTTTTACAAAATTGTACATGTATAACCTATATCTGATAGCTTACCATCTCAGGGAGGGGAGGGGTGGAAGAGAAAGGGAGAAACAAAATTTGGAACTGAAAACTTTAAACAAAAATGTTTTAAAAATTGGGGAAAAATCCCTCTCTCCCTCCCACAGAACCTTCCTTTATAACAAAGAATTCAGTTAAGCCAAACAAACCAACACACTTGTCATGTCTGATAAGGCATGTGAGCCTCATTCTGCACCACCTCTCTGTAGTCCACCACCTCTCTGCCAAGAGGAGGGAGGTATGTTTCATACCATTAGTGCTCTATAGTCAAGACTAGTTCCTACACAGATCAAAGTCTTTGAGTGCTGAATTCTTTACCTGAAAACTGCCTGTTCACATCCGAAGGTCCCAGCCACACTCATGCATGGCTCAGTACACCAACTTTGCTCAATAAAAAGCAAGTTTCAGCTCACGTCCCAGAGACCCATCACAGAATCACTTCCCATTCCCACAGAATGAAGCCTGGTTACCAGCTTCCCAGCTTCATTTAATTTCAACTCTTGTCTGAGTTGGGCTAATGTGATCCATTTTCTTCATTCTGACCTCAGCCCCTAAGTGGCAAGAACCACATTTGTCCAGAGGGCCCTGAAAAAGCCGGGGCAAAAGATTATGGTCTAATGAGAACTTTTATCTCCATTATCATATTTGCTCCATCACAACAGCCTGCTAAGGCAGGTAGAGAAAGAATTATTGTTGTCTTCTTACCCCAGAAAAGTTAAGTGATTTGCCTAAGGTCACCTGGCTAGTCCAAGGCTTTTTATATTAACAGCTCTTCTACTGCTTCTGGGGACAGCCTGCCCCTTCCCCCTCCCCTCATTTTGTGCAGCCTGCTTATCCAGCCCTCTTGGGTCTAGCCACCCCTCCTCTCCCTGTGGCTCAAAATACCCCTTGGCCTATTTATTGAATGTTCCTTAACTTTGAGCATCAGTCAACCCTCCTCTTCCTTACTCAATGATGTAGGAAATGAGATGACTTATCAAGGTCACTGGAGAAAACTGAGGCTGAGGCACAAGTGGGCTCAGCCTACCAAATGCCAGCCTGAATAAAAGGGTCAAGATCTATTAATCAACCAAAGGCAACACAGCATGGGGTAAAGCACCCTGGACCCGGAGTCAAGAGAACCAGGTTGGAGTTCTGGCTCTGCTGTTAACTTACTGGGCAATCTTAGGTAAGTTCATTCCCCTCTCTGGGCCTTTATTTTCTCCTCTGTAAAATGGGAAGACAGGGCAATTGTGATGACCAAATGAGGCATAATGAATGAGAAAGCCTCTTGGAATATTGGACATCAGCATACCGATATCAAGACCACAGAAATCCCAGCACAGTTATCATGTATCCTGGGCCCTGGGCCCTGTCCCCTGGCCTTCTGCTGTTCTGGGGTATTTGAAAGTCTGTCCTGTGGAAGACAGGATTTGTTTTATTCTGCTTGGTCCCAGGAGGAAGAACTTGTAAGCATGAACAGAGGTTGTAAGGAAGTGAATTTTGGCCTGATCTAAGGCAAAGCTTCCTAATAACCAGAGGTGTCCAAAAGTAGAACTCGCTGCATCTGGAGGTTCTCCTCACTCAAGGTCTTCAAGTAAAGAATGGATGACACTTGCTGTAGATTATAAAGGGGGTTCTAGAGCAGGTACAGGTTGGATTAGATGGATTCTGGGATCCTTTCCAGCTCTAAGATTCCATGACCCAGCAGCCTGTGTGGGTTCTGTCCAACTGACCCAACATTGGGGGGAAGGGATTCTTATCTGCCAGCAGTCAGAAAAGCAGGGTTCAGAGACTCATCGGACACAGGTTCCTTCCAAGTCAGGGTCACAAAATCCTTTATGCCTCAGCACAAAGTGAGTGAGCTTAGGAAAGCTTCTGTCTAACATTTCCTCCCTGTAAAATACTTGACAGGAGATGCAGAGGAGGCACTGAGCCAGCCCCTTGCTACAGACCAGCTCCTCTCTCCAGAAACACACTCAAGACTGGGTAAAGGCCAGAAGCCATCCATCTGTCAAAGGGAAGGGATGTCACCACACAAGCCTGCTCCATCCTGAGCAGTCAATCTTATGGAGTGGAACCCAGGCCTATAACTTAGGGCAGGTCCCTTCCCATCCGGGTCACCATTTTCTCAAAAACGAGAGGACTGCACAGTCCCTTCCCCTCTACAGTTACCTTCCATCTACTCTGTAGACATC
The DNA here is from genome assembly GCA_028646515.1 of Pseudochirops corinnae. Classification (NCBI taxonomy): domain Eukaryota; kingdom Metazoa; phylum Chordata; class Mammalia; order Diprotodontia; family Pseudocheiridae; genus Pseudochirops; species Pseudochirops corinnae. Next base: position 68,985,746 of record CM053590.1, read on the forward strand.
TCTTTGTCATTGTGCTTTCTCCTCCAGGAGAATATAAGCTCCTTGAGGGCAAGACTTGTATAACCAGAGCTTAAATACTTATCGATTTGACTGATTAGTTTGAAGGCATCTAATTATAGGATCATAAATTTAGAGCTGGTAGGGTCACTGGAGGCAGGGTGGCACAGTAGATAGAGTCTGCCTCAGAGCTGGGAAGACCTAGGTCCTGCCTTTTACAAATATTGGTTGGTTAAGTCACTTCTCAGGTTTGAATAAGACACATCCTGGCACCTGTCCCAGGCTACTCTCTACTAGCCTCATGGCAGAATAAGTAATAAATGATCTGTATTGGCAGAGGAAGTGCCACCCCATATTCCTATGAAATCAGATGTCTTTGTTAAAAAAAAAAGTGAAAGGGACTTTCAGTCCAACTTCATTTTATAGGTTTAAAAAAAAAAACAAACTGAAGTTACTATAGAAGGGAAGGCAAGAGACCTGAGCTTGAATTTCAATTGACAAGAATGAAGGTCATGTGCCTAAGAAGTGGCAGAAGTGGCCTTCTGGAGCCATAATGCCCCACCTACAACTTCCCTTATGGCTAAGGTCCCTACTGAGAATGACATATCCATGATGATAAGATTGTAAAGGATCGTGTCTGTCAGGGGCAGGATCTGTTTTGGGGGCAGCTTTCCAGAAACACCCCAGGTTCAAAGACTGGCTTGATTACAAGTGGGAGACTGCCAAGGAAGAGCAGTGGGTGCTGTGCTGGAAAGATTCTTATATTCTGGAGTGTGAGTCCTGACTCTGATGCTTACTAGCTGGGTGAGACCCTTGGGCTCAGTTTTCTCTTCTGTGAAATAGGGATAATAATCCTTGTACCACCTACCTTGTACAAAGAGCTATCACCACTATCAGTCACAGAATACAACCATCGGAAGAGAAAGGCATGAGATTCACCAACAACTCATTTCAAATTGCTACTGGGCAGAAAAGGAGGGTAAGCACACATCTGCTGCTGACTAGCTGTGGGACTCCCCACTAGAGTCCTGTTTCCTCACCGTAAGGTAAGTGGCTTGGATCAGAAGCTCCACTGCCCACAGGGTAGCAGCACTATCACCCAGTGTTGCCCTGAGTGGCCTAGGGGATGGTCCCACATCAGAGAACCACTCTCAGCAACCTGGCACTGAGCTGCATGCCCAGCTCAGATCATTCAATTCTCTAGGAAGGTCCCTGAATAACCAAAGACCATGAGGGGGGCCACCATCCCAGCAGCCACCTCTGCCTCTGTGCCCCATGATAACGTGAGCAGTTCTGGGCACAGCTCATGCCTAACCACTTCCTTCCTTTCCTTCAAATGCTTTTCACTATGCATCACCCAATCCCTGGTCTCTGCCTACAATCCCTAAGGGATCCCTGAACTCCTGGCTGACCTCAGTGGTCTCATCTGCAGCAGGCAAACCATGTGAGCCCAGCTTTGGGTGAAGAGGGAAGAGAAGAGGAGGAGACAAACTGCATTAAATGCATTTCTAAAGCCCAAGGCTTTTGTACCTCCAGGGAGAGCAAAAGGAAAACAGGGCTGTGACTTCTGCTGCGTCCTCCCTCCTTCTACTACTGCAGTCTTGATTCTCTCCCCATCCCCCTCAGATGCAAACAGACTCTCAGCCCCATTACCTCCCCCTCATTCCCCTCTGATGCAGACTGACTCATCGTAGGGACTGAAGGGGTTCTGAACTGCTAAAGGCTCTGCCACTACTGTGCAAGCTCAGCTCACTTATAGGAATGAGTTTGAGGACTGGCCTTGGAATCATAAATGACAGTCACTGCAGACATTTAAGTTTAGAAAACACTTTACATGTATTATTATTTCATTTAAGCTCATAACAATCCTGTGGCATAGATTCTACAAGCATCATGTGGCCCATTTTACAGTTGAGGAAACTGAGGACCATTGAGGCCAACCATTTGCTCAAGGCCTCATAGTTTCTACATGATTTTAAGTGATGGGATTTGAACCCAGACCCATCTGCCTCCATGTCCACTGTTCTATCACAGCATCATGCTGCCTCTCAATGGAGATGGACTGTGGATCGGTCATTAGAGGACCACTTTCATTAAGGAGGGGAGCTTATCCCCATAGGATTGGGCCTTTGGTAATAACATGGCCACAGTAACTCACCATCTCCTAAGATCTGGAGGAACTGTAATCTGTGCCAACAGAGTGGGGACCAGTGATGATGAAGCCAAAGATTCTGGAAGGATTCAGGGCTGAAAGGGAGCTCAGAGGTCACGGAGGCCAGCCAGTGCCTGGACAGGAGACACCCTTGCAGCAGCACATGCAGTAGTAATGGCTGGGTGCTAGAAGGCCTGGGCTTGGAACCTCCTGATTGTCTTTAGACAAGTCACCTCCCCTTAGTTTCTGGAGTTTTAAAAATGAGGAGATGGACTCAGTCAGGGGTCCTTAATCTAAAGTCCTTGAGCTTGGTGCTTCAGGTTTTTTTGCTTTTTTTTGGAAGGAGGAAGGCAGGGCAGTTGCGGTTAAGTGACTTGCCCAAGGTCACACAGCTAGTTAAGTGTTAAGTGTCTGAGGCCACATTTGAACTCAGGTCCTCCTGACTCCAGGGCTGGTGCTCTATTCATTGTGCCACCCAGCCGCCCCTGAGCTTGGGTTTTTAAAAAAACATTTTGGGACTGTATTTCAGTATAATGGGTTTCCTTTGTAATCCTATATATTTTGTTTGTGCATTTAAAAACACAATTCTGAGGAGACGCTCACAGGCTTCACCAGATGCTCCTTGAAGTGGTCCCTCACACCAAACAGATGAAGAACCCCTGCTCTAGAGATGACCTCTATATAATCATAATTTGCATCTGTGTGATGGTTTGCAAAGTACTTTCCCACCAATGAAGAAACTGGGATTCAGGGCGGTTTTCTGTGACTTACTCATGGAGACACAGCTAACGAATGTATCTCAAGCAGGATTCAAGCTCAGGACTCTGCATATTGTTTCCCTAAATCCTCTGACCCTCCACAAATGGTTATTCTGATTCCATTTACAAACCGGGTTGGCAAGGAAAGGGGAAGGAGAACAGCAACGTCTTGAGCCATGCTATTAGCTCCCTCTCAGCTCCCAACTTGGGAAACGAACCAATGCAGCACAGAAATGGGACAGTGAAACTCTAGAGACACACCCCTTTTCCCACAGAGCCCCCCACTTACCAGCTAAGGAAAATCCCAACAAGGAAATGGCCCCTCCTTATTCCCCAAGCTCCCATCAGAGATGCCAGTCTTTGAGAAGAGATGGGTCCCACTCAGGAGCAAGACAATGGAAAGGAAATCCACCAGGTGGCTTCTGGCTGACTTGGCCACAGAGGCCGCTGTTCAGGATGGGGAAACTTCTAGCCCAGAACAAAAGCTGTTTCTGACTAGAGCAGATGGAGGTAGAGTCCCTGCCCCCATCCCCAAGGTCCTTACTTTCCTTCCTCCAGGTGGGAGGGGAGAAGGCAATGGTGCTAATTTTACCCACTGACATCACAACCTCTTAGCAGAGAAAAGCCCCTTCCCTTCCTGCTGCAGCCCCGATTTACCGGCCATTTCCAACCTTCCTTGGACAAAGATCCCCATCAGGGCAGGTGAGGAGAGAAAAAAGTAGCCTCCCAGGAACAAAGCCTTTTGATGGCTAGAGCCCACTGCCTGGCATCTGTAAGGGCTTTCTTACCCTTCTTTCATGAACTTGATGCTAATCCAAACTGGACTGCTCTCTGCCAGCACATAAACACACTGTGCTTTTAACCCTAGGAGGCTGTGCTTGGGCCCTGTATCAGGCGTGTCCTCCTGACCCTTGTGCACCTGCAGGATGCCACCTACTGAGGTGGCAGTAATGCCATTTCCTCTCAAACCAGTGGTTGCCATCTCTGATGCCCTAATGTATTACTGTACACTAAGTATATGCACATTCCTAAGCCCTCTCCTAGACTGCTCCAGAATGGCAGGGTACAATGTCTTAACTAAAATTTGAATCTCCCCTAGCACCTGATGTTAACAAATATTCTGTTGAAGGAAGGAAGGAAAGAAGGAATAAATGAAGGAAGAGCGAGTCAGTGGCAAAGCTGGGCCTAGAACCCCAATGAACCCTAGAATGCTAATCCAGGGTTAGGAATCATCCTCTCCCTTGATGCTTATCCAAACCCCAATCACATACTGAGGGCCATTTGCAGGACTTTCCTTCCCTTAGCTCAGGCTCAAGGCCCGCACAACAGGTACCATGCAGTAAAGGGTAGCAAGGGACAGGAAAGAAAGATAATGAAGAGAAGAGCCAAGAAGTAGCTGGTTAGAAGCAATGCAAAGTGGGCACAAGCGAGGGTATTTTATGTGAAAAGCAATCCCATGCAAGACTGCTCCTTTTTATCCCTGCCACCCAGAAGGGGCCCAGTGCTCTGGACACTAACTTTAGGAGAGAGTTAGCTATCTCTTCCCTATGTTCAACCCCAAGGAGGGCTTCCAGAAGTACTGGTGATCTTTGACCTCACTCTCCTCCCTCCCCAGGTGAGGCCTAGCCCCTGCCAAGAATAATCTCCAAGTTCTCATCCCTGCACTAGGGAAGAAAAGGGGGGGAAAATCAAAATAAATCTGTCCCATTTCACCCAACCCCACCATTTCTCACTCTCCCAAGCCAAGCTCAATATCAGTTCAAGCTCTTGGTATTCTGCCAGGAGCTGTCTTAATTCACTGGCTCACCAATCAGTGGGCTTTGACCTTCCAATGTGATTCAGAGCCTACCTGACAGCCCAACTCCCATAAGGTTCCCTGCCATGGTCAGGGCTGAAGAAACCTCTGATGCCAAGACAAGATGGAGGGCCCAGGGGCTTCTATTCTCAAGGGTTCCAAAAGCAATGGGCCTCCAGAAGGCATTTATAACTGGTCGAGGGCCTAGGCTGCAATGCAGATCTGAAAAATGGAGAACCATCTTTCAGCCCTCTATACATCTTTGACCCAGCTAGGGGAAGGGGGAAGACAGGGTTAGACCTTGCCTGCCAGCTGGCCCTAGTTTTATAAAAGCAACCTCCCCTACCTATGACTGTCTTAGTAATTCTGCCCAACACAAAGGGTCTATACCTGGTGCCAATTACAGAATGTCAGAGCTTGGGGACCCTTACAGATCATTTCTAAGATGTTCAAACAGAGGAAAAGAACAAGGCAGGACTTTGCCAAGGGTCATCCATAGTGAGGAGAGCCAGGAAGCAAACCAAGCTTAGTGCTATTTCAGCACTAGCAGGTCCCCACTGGTTTAAACACTGAGAGCAAACCAGCAAATTCTCGAATGACAGACCCCTGGCCCATCTCTAACTTAGCAGAGAAGTCCTAGGAGCACCCTCACAGGTCATGCAGCTAGTGTCAGAGGATACGTCAAACCAGGTCTTCAAGATGTCAAAGTCCGGCTCTCTTTTTACCAGCCCAAGCTGTCTCTCTGCCCTCTGTTCCCTTCCCCATCACAGCCCTTCAGAGAACTGTATACAAGTTGTTCCCTTCTCACCCGCTTACCCTCAGAGCCTTATCTCCTTCAAGCTCAACAGGAGACAAAGAGTCAAAGGATTTAGACCCAAAAGGCAGTTTAATTAGTTCATCTAGTTCTACTGCATCATTTTACAGTGAAGGAAACTGAGGCCCAGAGAGATTTCACAACTTGCCTTTGCCCGATCCTCACATAACATGGCTTCCTCTCTCCTTCCCAACTTCATTCTCTCTTCCTGTCTCTCACCTGCCTAGAGGTAGCTCTGCAATCCCTCAGGAAAGACTCAAATAATGTTGGTATTTGAAGAGGTATCAGAGACGACTGGTCCAATCAATAACTGAGCAATAATCCCTTCACAATATTCCTAATAAGGGGCTATCCAGGCTCCAAGTGAAGGCCTCCTGTGATAGGGGCTCATTTCCTCCAGAGGCAGCTCATTCCACTTTTAAAGAGTTGTAATTTGTTAACAAGTTTTTCCTCTCACTGAGATGAAATCTGCCTCTTCTGTGAATTCCACACATCCACTGCTTTTAGTTCGACCCTCTGGGACCAAGTTAATCAAAACGAATCCTTCCCCCGAGTGACAAGCCTTCAAATCCTAGAAGATGACTGGCAGGTAGCTCCCCCCAAATGGAAGGGATTTAGTCTTTAGTTTTTTCCCTCTATTGCCCATCTTCTGGACATGATCCAACTCAGGATCAGAAACTCAGAGTAGAAAGAGACCTTAGAAGTCATCTACTCCAAATCTCTATTTTCCAGACAAGGGGTTTGAAGCCCAGAGACAAGAAGGGATTTTCCTAAAGCATGGCAGTCAGAACTAACCCCGATGCTCTAGCTGTGGTCTGACCCAAGGTTGTTCCTGCCCTCATGCTGTCCCAATGCGCCCCAAACCACTAGTGCCAATAAGCAAGGTTCCAGTCATCAGTAAATTCCTCCCCCTGTAGTTTCTTCACCCACAAAGCCTCCCCCCCTCCCCTTCACTGGGGATCCTGGGATCAGACGGCCTCTCCAGAGCAGGAATGACTCTCCCCAACCGAGCAGGAATGCCTGCCTTTTCCAGAGGAACATGGGCGTGGCGACACAGAGGGCTGGGAATCTGGAGACTGCATTTCTAATTGCATTTTCAGAGTCTGGCTGGGTGACTTCGAGAGACCATAAACTCAGCTCCTCAGCTACCTCTCCTCTGCCAAGCTGAGCCTGCTTCCCTGGTCTTCTTCAAGGTCCATAAATTAGAATCATACTCTCCAAGCTAGAAAGACCTTAGACTGGTCAGACCCAACTTCCTCCTTTCTTTTACGGATGAGGAAACTGTCCTTGGGAGGACAAATGTCTTGCCCACAGCCCCACACTACGTAGTGCTACAAGCTGGCCTCAAACTTGAAGCCAGGTGTCTCTCTAAAGCTCCTCTCCAGAGATTTGGGACCATAGCACCTACACAAGGTTTGGTTCATGGTACATAACTCTTCTTCCTACCCACAATGCACTGGAGGGAGAGCACTTACTCATCACAGAATGAAGAGAAGGAGCCTAGAGTCTGCCTTGGGCAAGAGCACTGTCAGCATCAGGATTCCAGGTCTGCCTCCAGTGCCAATCACAGGATCATAGATTTATGGCTGGCCCTTAGAGGTCATCTCAGCCACTTTCCAGATAGGAAGCTAAGGACTAGGGAGTGCCTTAAGTGCCTTTATCAATGTGACATGAGTAGGCAGGAAGTTGTGATTTGAACCCAGGTCCTTGATTCCCAATGCAGACCTCTTTCCCCTTTGTCGTTCTGTCTTTCATCTTTGCCTCCAATTATTGATAAGAATATTAAACAGTCAATGTCCTATGTTTATACCCTCCGCCTCCCAACATGAGGCAAGTCAATAAAATAAAGGAAAAGAAACCAGCTTACAGGCCTTAATGAGCACCCCGAGATTCTTTTTAAAGAGACTATACTCCATCCCGCTTTTCTAAGGCCGAGTGGACAGGTCTTTGTGACTTCAGAAAGAAGCTTCACTATCCCAATTTATGTGACCATAAGTAGGCAGAACAAAACATTGGCTGAGTCTGGAAGGAAGGGCAGGACTTCAGGTGATGATGAGGAAGGGGGCAGACACTAGAGTCAGGTGACTGGGGATGCCAGGGGTGAAGAGGCTCAGACACTCCTTACCCTCCCCTAACTGCACAGCACTCTCTTGTGCCCCCGGGGGACCACCATCATCCTCCAACTACAGGGCAGTCCTCTAAGTCAGTAATGACTTCACTGCAGCAATGGCGTCAGATCGGCTGTATTCATCTGGACAGTATCAGCTTCCATAGGATCTCATCAGCGCATAGAACTGTGACCTGTAATTCTTTTCCTAAGTTCCAGGGAGGAGACTAGAGGCACAAGAAGGAGAGACAGAGGAATCTAGCAGGCCTGTGATTGTTAACAGCACACAGTTGGCTAGTCTGCCTCTGCCCTAAAAGCTGAATGGCCTGTGTTTGCCGCCCTGCCCCCCGCAAAAAATGCCAGCAGCCCATCCATAGTGCTGGCTGCATCAGTGCTATCACAATGGGTGCCGGGTAGATGATCAGGAAGACAGCAAATGCTGCTAGTAACTCCAGAGGATACCACCTCTCTCTCACTGAGTCTTTCCATGGACACTAGAAAAGCAGGAGTCTCCGGCCTGGTGCTTAAGCTGGAGCCCTAAAGGCTGAAAGTGTGTGGACAAGAGAACAGGACAGCTGGACGAGAAGGTGGGGGCAGTGTCTTTCCAACCGGCCAGCCAGGTATCTGGGCAGCTTTCCCCATTGGCCCCTCTGGGTCCAGGGAAAAGCCCATGGCTGGGCTAGAAAGATGCCCAGAGAACCCTGAGTGGTGAGGTGGATGGCAATGACTGTGTAGTGGCGGCCCAGGCCATGCATCAGTCTTCCACAGGAGGCTGATAACTAGGGCTCTCCAAACAGATGCCATATGGCTCTCCGCTCCAATAAGCCCAAGTGAGGCAGAAATCACTGCCCAGGGGCATTATTTTCTTGAGATGCAGCAGTGGAGCTTGGGCAGTGGGAGAGCTTGGGAAAGGTGGGGGGGGAGGGGGAGATGAGGCCTGGAGGGAAACTAAAAGCTCAATCCCAGTGCTCATTTCCCAACCAAGCAGGTGCTATTTGGCCCTCTGTGGGTGCTCAGGAGCATGGGCCAGAGCTAGATATGAGGAGGTAGAAAAGAGCCCTGGATTGGGAGTCCATTCACTCACTCCAATCTTGGCTCTGCCTAATTAACAAGCTGTGTAGTCTCTCCCCTCCTGAGCCTCAGTTTCTCCATCTCTAAAAAGAGAAGGTTGGTTTAAATGATTTATAAAATCCTTCCCTACCTCTGCCATATTATGATTCCCATGCTGCCTTGTGATAAGATCTTTACAGTGGCCATTGTTCAACCTCCAGCACTCAAGCCACAGGGGAAGAGAAAAGAAAAAAACCCAACCACAACAAATTCGTTGCTCTGGTTTTTTAGGCAGAAACTGGCACTTAAGGAATTGGTTGTGAGGGAAGGGAATGGGGAATTTCAGGAGCCAAATGGCCCCGGGGAAATGAGAGCTCTTTGGCAATCTGGGCTGTCTTTGGGACAGGCTGGGCTCGGAGCCAGTGGCCCAGAATCCAAGAGAATCTGTTAAGATCTTCTGTGGTCCTTTGGCATTGCTGGGATCTTTCATCTCTCTCCCCAGCTCACCAGAGAGGGTGGGAAGGAACTGAAAATGGGGAGGCGGAAGAGGGGGAGCTATTGTCTAGATAGGATCTCAGAAGCTGCTGTCAGCTGCTTCCGGGGAGGGGCAGAAAGAGGGAATGGGAACAGGAAGCCTGAAAGAGGGGTCTGGAGAAACCACCGACTCTCAGTCAAGGGACTCCCTTCTCAAATGCACAGAACAATTCAACTCAGCAAATGTTTCCTGCTGTTGACAATATGCAGGGCCCTGGGCTCAGATCAAGACGGCAACAGGGGGAGAAGGCCTAGGCTCCATCCTCAGTCCTCTGGGCCTCCCAGCCTGGTAATGCCAATGCATGTCCCAGCTCCTGATCTAACCCCTTCCTCTGGGGTTTCCAAAGACTTAGTAGCAAAGCAGATGTGGAGGTGGCGGTGGTAGTGGGTGATGGGGTTGGGATCTGAACAGCAGCTCCAGAGGGGATTCCTGTACTACCAGAGAGGTTCCCTAAGGCCTCCAGCACTTGGGAAATGAATGAATCATTCAGTGAGCACTTAGTGAATACCTACTATGGAGGTGCTGTGGTGGGTGCTGGAGACAGAGTCGGAGAATGAAGTAACATATGCAAAGCACTCTGCAAACGTCAAAAAAGCAACAGAAAAAAGGATCATTGCTCTCATTATTAAGTAGTCTCTGCCTCAGACAGCTCAGAATGAGGTGGAAGCCCAGCCTTCCACAGGACCACGTGTGGCTCTCCTGACCAAGCCAGGGGTCTGGCTTGCTTCCCCCACTCCCCCAGGCTCAGCTCCACCTGGCACCCTAGGCTAAGGACACTAGAAAGAGGCCTTATTCTACTCAGTTCTCAAAGTTCAGAGGCCTGGCTTGACACTTAGTTGCTGGATGACCACAGACAAGAATGACTTAACCTCTGCCGAGTTTCCTCATCTGTAAAATGGGGATATGACATCTACGGGGATTCCCAAAGTCTCAGGGTAGTTTTAAGCTAATAAAGTTTTAAGAACTTCTTACTTCCCTGGGGGTAAGCCTAGTCGGGGGTGGTAACAGGGAAGAAAACCTTTCACAAACCTTAAAGACTTCACCATGGGTGGGAAGTGATTATCATTAAAACACTGCCGCAATGGACGCCTTTCCCTGGAGAGGGGGCAGCTCTCTGGAGCCTCTCACTTCCTTTCACAAACACGGGCATCTCCGAATCCTCTTGCCCCTGGTATGTGGGCCTAGTGTATCGGCCTAGGTGAGGCAGGCTGATGTCAGTGGAAAGGAGTTAGGTCAGAAGACTGGGCCTGAACCATTCTGGATGGTCATTTCTTCACATCTAAAAGGGGTCTGGGCTACATGGTTTTAAGGTCCCTTCCACACTGAGATATTCTGGCAGTCTTGGTTTCCATGACCCTGAGAACAATTCAAAGAGGCACCAGGGGCAACCACCAAGGCATCCTTGAAGTCATCACGGCAGATGGAGGTGCTGTGGTGCTGGCTGAGAAAATGCTGCCACTGGGCTCTTTTTGTTGTTTCCTGAGTCATTTCAGTCATGTCTGACAATCTGTGACCCCATTTAGGGTTTTCTTGGCAGAGATAGTGAAGTGGTTTGCCATTTCCTTCTCCAGTTCATTTTACAGATGAGGAAACTGAGGCAAACAGGGTGAAGTGACTTGCCCAGGGTCACACAGCTAGTATATGTCTGAGGTCACATTTGAACTCAGGTTGAGGCCCGGCCTTCTATCCACCTAACTGCCCCTCTTTATTTTCAACTCTTTATTTCCTGCCTAAAGGTGATAGACACTGAATAACAACACATCCAACAAGCACCACCCTCCTTTCAGGACACCCCCAAGTGCTCTCACCTGGGAACCTCAAACTAATATGGGAACGATTCACAGTTGTAGGACTCTTTATCTATTGGGGGAGGAAGGGAGATAGGGAACAGGAAAGAGGAGAGAGAGCAGGCCCAGTCAGAGCCTTGTTGAGGGCACAGCCCAAGAGCTGTAGTGCGGTTTTAGATCCTCAGTCACAACTGATCCAACCACTCTGGAGAGGTATTTGGAACTATGCCCAAAAGGCTATCAAACCGTGCACACTCCTTGACCCAGCATAATCACTTCTAGGACTAGAGTGCAAAAATATCATAAAAATGGGAAAAGGTCCCACATGTACAAAAATATTTATAGCAGCTCTTTTTGAGGTAGCCGAGAATTGGAAATTGAGGTGATGCCCATCAATTGGGGAATGGTCAAACAAGCTGTGGTATATGAATGTAATGGAGTACTGTATATTGTTCCATAAGAAATGGTGAATAGGAGGGTTTCAGAAAAACCCAGAAAGACTTACATGAACTGATGCTGAGCAAAGTAAGCAGAACCAGGAGAACATTGTACATAGTAACAGTGTTCCCTAACTGACTTTGATAGACTTAGCTCTTCTCAGCAATGAAAGGATCTAAGACAATTCCAAAAGACTCAAGATGGAAAATGATACCTACATCCAAAGAAAGAACAATGGAATCTGAATGCAGATCAAAGCAGACTAGTTTCTCTCTCTTTTTTTAATGTTTCTTCTTTCTCATGGTTTTTTTCCTTTGGTTCTAATTTTTCTTTACAACATGACTAATGTGGAAATAAATTTAATTTGATTGTACATGTATAGTCTATATCAGATTGCATGGTATCTTTCTTGGAGAGGGGGGAGGAGAGGGGAGAAGAAAATTTAGAATTTAAAATCTTATAGAAGTGAGAATGTTGAAAACTAAAAATAAATTATATATAAAATGTATATATAAAAGATCCTCAGTCACAGATCCTGTAAGACTCCCAGACAGGGTCCTCCACCCCTAAGGACCCAAATCATTTCCCAGCCCCAAAGCTGTCCCGGACTCTAGAGGTGTCAGTAGTTGATACTAAGGACCCTGTCCATTGCAAATGACCCCTGACTCCAGCCCCAGCAGGAAGAGGACTTTGAAATCAGAATAAACAGTGCCCAGCACCTTCAGAAACCAGCCCCTGGTTGGAGGGGGGGAGGGGGAGAGGGAAGGAGAGCTTACCCCTGGCACTCATTAGCCAACAAGGACTGAGTACCAGGTACCAGGGGGCCCCCAAGGCTGAGATCAGACAGCAGATGTCTCAGAGGGCTTCTGCTGAAACTAGCAATGAACTCGGTGCAATGGCAGCCAATGCCTTTGGCTTGAGGCTCAGGAAATCTGGATTTTTTCAAGTCTCTACCACTACCCCGCTGTGTGCCCCTGAGAAAGGCCCTTCCCCTCTCTGGGTCTCAGGTTCCCCCTTTGTAAAACAAGAGGAATGGAGAGGATCGCTAAAGTTCCTTCCAGCTCACATCTGCCATGTGTCGCTGAGACTGCAAAGCAGTCTTGCAGAAATTATTCTTCAATAACATCTTGTGCCATATTCCACAATAACTTAAAAATGGATACATGGCTTTACTGTGAAATATTGTAGCTTTTGAAAAACAATCAGAAGAGAATCAGATCCCAAACCTCTCATTGGCTATGGGCAGAGACGTATTACAAACCGAACCGAACAAGGGATAGAAGTGTTAGAGTACGTAAGATAAACTCGCTCATTTTGATTCTGTGAAATGGAAAAGCTGCTGCACGATCAAAATGAATGCATCTAGGTTCAAAAGGGAAGTGGTCAAATGGACAAAGATCTTTGTACCAAATTTCTCAGATAAGAACTTAGTATCCAAGACAACTGGCAGATAAGCAACCAAGTCATTCCCCAAAAGATAAGTAGTCAAAGGATATGACCAGCTTTCAAAAGAAGAAATGCAAACTCCAAATGATCATGAAAGAATACTCCAAATCACTATTAACAAAGAGAAAAGACACATCAAAACAGGCCAGAAGTTTCACTTTGACTGCAGCCAAGATGACCAAAGATGGGAATAGCCAGTGTTGGGGGGCGGGGGGGGGAGATGCGGGAAAATGGTGGTGGAGCTCTAGCATGGGTTAAGATCCTCAGTTACAACCAATCCAACCCAGGGGTGGTTGGTGAAGTCACGAATCAGTACGATCATCTTAGAAGGCAGTTTTAATTTTGCAAATAAAGTGACTAAAATGTGAAGATCCTTTGACCCAGAGATTCCAGCATTAGCTGTATACCTCAAGGAGGTCATTGATAAGAACAAAGCCCACATTACACATCAAAATATAGCAGCATTTTTTTTTGTGGTAGTATGACAACTACAATGTAAATGGAAAGAACAGTCATAAAACAACCACAAGCGAACACTGCAGAATAACAGAAAACAAGCCAGACCCCAAAAAAGACACAGGAGAAGGCACCTCCCTCCTTTGTAGAAATGGGAAATCCATGGATTGGGAAGATTTACTGCATCTACTGTCAGACTATTCTGATCTACTGATGATTTTTGGTTCTCTTTTTCCCCTTTTTCTTCTTTTTTGAGGGGCAAGGGCAGGGCAATTAGGGTCAAGTGACTTGCCCAAGGTCACATGGCTAGTAAGCGTTAAGTGTCTGAGTCTGGATTTGAACTCAGGTCCTCCTGACTCCAGGGCCAGTGCTCTATTCACTGTACCACCTAGCTGCCCCCTCTTTTTCTTTAAAAAATATTCTTTGTGACATGGGCTAGCTCCCTAGCAGGGGGAGAAATTGAGAAGTAATCAAAACAAAAGACATCTCCCAAATTTTATTTTTAAAAAAGTTTCTCCCAACTCTATCATTCTTTGTTCTATTTTCCAAAGTCCTTTTTATTTTTGATGTTCTCAGAGGCTGTGGTTTGTCCCACTTCTGACACTCCACAAGTTGTCTCTGAACTTTGGATAACTGCTAGAGGGAACAATTTGACAAGCAAATAGATTTCTGTGGGTCAAGTCCCCAGTTCTATTGTCTACCCTAATCATTTGCTTGTTGAAACTGAAGCCTCCTTCATTTATGATGCTCCCAGAGAGATAGTGGCTAAATTTGACCAGAACATTGGGTAGGTAGGAGCCCAGACTTAGTCAATTATTTCCAAGGAAGGAAGTCACCTCCCAGGAAGTACCAGGGTCCCACTTCAGCTAACAAAGGGTTGTTTTTCCCCCAGAATTACAACCAGGACTCAAAGAATTAGCCAAGGGCTCTGCTCCAGTCAGAGATGCTGGCCCAGGTTACAGAGATCACCTAGGAGGGGCTTTTGCAGTCAGTTTTCAAATGTGTTTGTTTCTCCATTTCTCTCAGCAAGAACCTCCCCTGGCTTCTTCAGTCCCTGAGATTAGCAATTTGTCAAAGCTGGAGCATAAGTGGCCAGTTTGAAGGGAAGGGTGGACCTGTAGGTTGGGGAGGGAGAACAGGATACCTGAAAACAGTTCAGTCAGTCAGGAGACTCTTAGTTTTAGCTCTTCTAGGAATTTGCTGACTTGAGGCAAGTTCTTCTTTCCTTTCTCTAGACCTCAGTTTCCAGCTCTATAAAATTAAGGCCCTGGGCTAGTTAACCACTAAAGGTAACTTCTACTTGGATTTTCTTTGGTTTGAACTGTCTCCTGCAAAGGAAATGTCTGTAGGACAATGGGGAGAATAGCTGGTAGTGGGGTCTTTGCAGGGTCTAAGCCCTGTGGCTGCTCCCATCACACTCCAGGCTTCCCAGAGCCCCTCTTGGACCAGGGAAAGGAAGCAATCAGCCTCCCTAACCAGCTTGCCTAGGGCTAAGCTGGGCAGCCCAACCCAAGGACCTTAATCGAGGAAGCCCAAGGCCTAAAGTTGCCCTCTCCTCTGCTCAGACAAAGGGCCTTAATGAATTCCCAATATAACTTTCTGGCACACTGTCAAAGGAAATGGGGCCACCATTTCCGAATATTCATCACTTCATACTCAAGAAATCACCGTGATGATCAGGGCCCCATGCATTGTTCCACACAACAGTCGGCGGGGAGCTTCCTGCCTTCAGTTCAAGGCCACCACTTGCTTTGTTTGTGTCTGTTTCTCTGGTTCCTTCACAGCTAAAGGAAGTGGACACTGTCCTGGAAGGGAGCTCCCCAACTGGGCTCTGGCAGACAGTCCTAAGGAAGACTAGGATCCTTCAGTGCCCCAACATAGTGGGAACAACTACTCATGTTTGTGTCTACAGTGTTTTCGGTTCCACAAACAACACAACTTTATGAAATAGGCAGTGTATTACCTCATCTTACAGATGAGGAGACTGAGGCCCAGAGAGGTGACATGGCTGGCCTAGGGTCCTGAAGCTAGTTTGGTGTCAAGTCTAGGATCTGCAGGCAACAAGGTAGCACTAGTCTCTGAGATCCTGGGCAAGTCACTCAACCTGCCTCATCTGTTAAATGGGGATAATATCAGCACCTACCTCTGAGGGTTGCTGTGAGGATAAAATGAGATATTTGTCAAGCACTTAGCGAAACTTAAGGGCTACATAAATATGAGCTATCAATATTACTGTCATTCTTAGAATTATTAGTTACCCAGATCTAAAGGCTCTCCTCCCATTCCTTGGGCTGGGTGTGGAGGCAGGCCCTGACCATTCCTTTGGGGCTTTGCTGCACTCCCTGTGATGGACAATACTCATTTTGGGGGAGGGTAGCAAGGAAGGAGAGGCCCAGTGGCTCCCTTTAGGACAGGGGCACAGGGGGAGGCACCCAACACACACTCTTCCTGCTGGGATTTCAGCGTTTTCTGCAACTTACACCTCTTCCCTAGAAAATAGACCTCTCTTCCCCAGAAGAGGCTGTACCAAGAAGAGCGTAAAGAATGGAGCTTGGGGCCTTGCTCAGGGCAAGGAATATTGTTCTCTATCCAACAGGAAGAGGGCAGACTACCCCCCCCAATCTGAAAGCCCCATCCCACCCCCAAACAACACTATATTCACATCTAGCAATCTTGTCTGTTTCTAAGCCAGTCTCCTTTTGGTGGCTTTACTTCCTGTGAGGGGCAGGTGGGCACGCAGTCATCAGGCCTCTTTGGAGAAACAGGGCAGCCAGAGCTGGGAGTTTCCAGTTGCTAGAACGTCCTCAGAGACAAAAATCAAGTGCCAGGGATAAAGAATCTAACCTGAGAGGCCCTAGGCCTACTCTAAGGCAGCAGAGAGGAAACTCAGCAGGACCCAGTACAATGAGCCTCCAGGGCCACCTGGGTTGGGCTGGTCTAACCAGCTGGTCACTGGAGGAGGAGTTAGGGAGGCCAATGGCTCCCTTCCACTGGACCACGCAGGGCTCTGAGAAGCCTGGCGGTATGGCAGTGATAGCAAATAGAGGGTTTGGACTGCAGGAACCTCCCACCCCCAACGTACCTTCAAGAAGATGCATTTATCGATCCTGAGGGGGTCAGACTGCTTTATGGTATTAGCTACTACACAGCATATTAAGCTGGTGTGGTTCCTTCTCAATTCAATGACGTCAAAGGCAAAGGGAGTGTGCAGGGAAAGAAGCAAAGGGAAGGTCAGTTTCCAAATATCCAAAGTGAGGAACTTTAGACCTTACAAATGTATGAGAGAGGCCCACTGTACTGCAGGGAGACCAAGATGGAAACAAGGGAAAAGGTGAGGAAGCTCAGAGAGCAGCAGAGGCAGACATCTGAGAGGCCCGTGCCCAACCTTTTTGGTCCTCTACAATACGGTTTCCCCAGCCAAGACTGGGGGCAGGAACAGGACAAATGCCTCATTCCACTGGGCCCAGAAAGCCTGGTGTGGAAGGAGGTGTTTAATAAACATGGAATTGACTAGAAGGTAAATGATTAATAAAGGTTGATTCATATTGGAGGACTGTCTTGAAGAAAAATGACCAAGACGGATATACGCCAGAGGGAGTGAATGGCCTTAGACTGTTCTGGGTCTAGTAGCTCCTTCCTACCAGAGACAACCTATTCCTCTGTCCCATTCTGTGATTCCCAAGACCCTTCAGTTTTTGTGGATTAATGCTGAAGTGATTTTCCTTAAGCACAGATCTGACTCTTTCATTTCCCTTCTCAATAAACTCCAATGGCTCCCTATTACCTTTAGGTGAAAAGACAAGTTCCTTTATTAAACTTTTAAAGGGGCAGTTTAGGTGGTACAGAAGTGCGGGACTCACCTTCCTGAGTACAAATCTGACCTCAGACATAGTTGTGTGACCCTGGGCAAGTCACTTAACCCTGTTTGCCTCAGTTTCCTCATCTGTAAAATGAACTGGACAAGGAAATGGCAAACCACTCTAGTATCTTTGCCAAGAAAACTCCAAATGGGGTCACAAAGAGTTTGATAATGGCTGAATTTAGTTTTTAAAGTTTTTAATGATCTGGCCCCAACCTAGCTTTCTCACATCATTATATATATTATCTTCCTTTCTTGGACTCTCTAGTCAAACTGGCCATCTGGTTGTTCTTCACAAAGTATACTCCATCCCCTATCTCTGAGCCACAATGCTTGAAATGTACCCACCTTACCTGTCTCTTAGAATCACTTATTTTCACCAAAATTTTGTTCAATAGATCCTCTCAACATAGCCTTTTCTGAACCATCCTTCCCTGCTCCCCAATGCTACTGTCCTTCCCAAAAACTTCTACTATATATACATATACATGTTCCCAGTGTTTCCCCCAAAAGAATGACAGGTCCTCAACGGCAGGAACTTTTTCTATTTGTCTTTGAATCCCTAGTGTAGCAGCCAATGAATAAAGGCTTATGGACTGATCAGTCTCTCCTTTTCCCCAGAACACCAGTGTCTGGGAGGGTTTGGGTCTTTGATCTTGGTGGGAGGGCAAGAGGCTGGCTCAGAGAAGGAGCCGGCTCTTAGAGGACAACAGTACTGGGATCCTGGCTGGCCCATCCCCTTCCCATTCTTTCTTCCCCTTTTGGGTGCCTTCTTTCTCCCGCACCTTCCTTATTTTCCCCTCCTTAACCTGCCATGTCTGAGCTCAGCCTACCACATCCATTGCTAGGTGTCATTTCATTTCCTCATTAAAAGCGGGCTCTGGCTCCCTGAGCTGAAAGGGCCCTTAGAATGGAGACATCAGGGAAAGTCCAGTGCAGTGGGGTCAAACTCCAAAGAAACGGGACCCACTAAATGGAACTTAAAGATCCTTCAGGCACACACTGACCTGTGGTCCCGATCTGGCCTTGTATTTGACATGTCTGCTCTAATACAAATCCATAATCTTAGAAATGGGAATATTGATGGCCTGGGGCGGGTGGATGGAAGGAAGGCACCAGTCCAAGGTCACACAGCAAATTAACAGCAGAGTGAGAACTATCACCAGAGGCGCCTGCCTCTCAGGCCTTTTTCTGACACCCTTAGATACGAGGCCTAGCACAGGTCAGCAGCAACATCTGTCATCTAGGACCAGTGTCCTTGTTTGTCTGCTCCTCTCCTTGGGGCAGTGAAAAAGAGGTCTGGGTGTGGAGTCAGGAAACACCCTTGAGCACCAGGTCTCATGCTGATGAGCTGTGTGGGCATGGCTAGCCACTGGGCCTCAGTTTCCTGCTCCGTCAAATGAACTATTCCTACCAGCACCTCTTACGGCAGCAAAGAACTGAATAAAAAGTAGATGTCTGCTGAGTGGGAAGTAGCTAACCAAACTGGGGCTGTGTCATGTGCCCATAATGGATGATTAGCAGGCCGTAAAAACCAGGGATATGAAGAAGGCAGACCCAGAAAAACTAGAGACAATGGCCATAACGTAAAAAGAAAGACGATGACAAAACAAACGCAGCTGAACCCCACATAGTTACATGAACTGACCTTGGCCTCAGAGGAGAGCACCCCTGATTCTCCTCAGAGGCAGGGGACTATGGGTGGGGAATACTGCATGCACAGACACTAGGTATTGACTTGCTTTGTTGACTTTATTTATCATTTTTGTAAAAATCTGTAAAAAGGACAGTCTTGGGCGAAATGGAGGAGGGATATCTTCTGCAATGTAAAAACAAAAGGTATCAAAAAAAAATGAAGTTTTAAAAATCTTAATGGGAGAGAGAAACGGGGGATGTGATTACTTAGAACAACTGTCTGTGTGTCTCCCCAGTGCCTGGCAGAACGCAGAAGGTGCTTGATAAATGCAAGATGAGTCTGAGCAGCCCTGTTCGCTTTTGAGGGTCAGAGAAGGTGTGTAGACTTTCTCCCCACCCTAACAGGAGGTAGGTCACCCAGCAGTCTTTCAGCATCAGCTCCGCCCTCTAAGCTGAGAACCTGCAGTTCAAAACCACTGGCCAACCCTGCCCCGGAAGGAACAGTATAAGAGTTTAGTAAGAAAAAGGAAATCTATGCAGGGGGCCCAGGAGCCCTGACGAAAAGCAGCCCCAGCATCCACACCTGCAGCCAGGGCTGGGAGCAGCAGAGGTGGGGGGCCTGCAGCAGTACACTGGAAGCCTGGCCTCATAGGCAGTTAAGACAATTTAGGAAAACTGGGCTGCTTCCTCTGAGTGGTGTTTGAAGCTGTGCCAGGAACTGGGGGCAGGATGGGAAGTGCCATTGGGACACCTTGGTCCCTGAGAGTGTTTCCCTGAATGGTTAGGTCAAGTGTCCCAGGCGACCATAGATCCTAGCAGTGGCTGACCAGGGTCCAGCCAAAGCCACTAAAACCTGAGAGAGAGAGAGAGAGAGAGAGAGAGAGAGAGAGAGTGTGTGGGGGGGGAGGGATATGTGATAGTACATGGTTGCTCAGGGGATAAGGAGTCAGAAGACCTGGATTCAAATCCCAGTTTTATACTTATGTGACCCTTGGACAAATCACTGCCAGGAATCTGAGACTTAGCTTCCATACTAGAAAAATGAGATGGTAGAGCCAAGCAATCTCTAAAATCTCTTTTGTTTCCAAAATCCTCCCATTTTATCTTCCTACCTGGGCCCTGGGTGCCTGTGGAAAGGACCTGGGCCCAATTATGTCAAGGCAGATGCTGAGCCTAGGCTGCCAGGCCCAATTAAGCCTAAACAGGAAACCAGGAAGGCTCTGGCTTTGCCTGTTGCAGGCCTCTTTCTCTGCCCCAGTTCAGCTTTTCAATGGGGATCAATTGCAGACAGTATGAGAGAATGTGTGCTGAACTGGGAATCAGGAGACTGGGTTCAAAACCGCTGCCACTTACTCATCATGTGATCCCAGGCCCTTCATCTCCTGTTTCAGAGCTGAGCTCAGTTCACAAATCTGTAAAATGGGGGCAAAACATTGAGGCTATGTCACAGGGCTGCTGTGAGTGAGGCTCCAGGGAGACGTCAGCAAGGACACCAAATGTCAGGACGTTGTTGCCAGCCTAAAGGGCTTGTAGATGGGTTACTTCTGACACCTCCTCTCTGTGCCTAAGGTCACTCATTCAAATTGAGGACAGATGGCCTCCAATGATGGAGGGAGAGAGCTTTCACACCAGGAGCTCCATCACAGGTCCAGACGGGACATTTTTTCTTTTTTTAAATAACCTCAGAAAATTGTTATGGGAATAGGCCTTTGTAAACCTTTAAAAAGTAAGATAAATTTGCATATGCATATAAAAATCCTGACTCATATCTAAACACAAGCTATTATTACCCCTGGCCTCTCCATACTTCTAAGAATTATCTGATGTATTCACCCTCTCCATCCCTCTACCCTCAGCTCCATGAGCAGGGAACAGGGCATGAACTGCTTAGTCAAAGGGGCCTCCCAGCTTAGCCTGCCTTACCCCTGGGAGGCCAAAGCGACTCCCTGCTGTGTGACCTCAGAAGGAAGGAGGAATTCGAGAATTCCTGGGAAATGTCCAGAGAGCAGAGCTCAGGAGCTCCAGGCAGCCAGGCAGGTGGGTAGGCTGGTCAGGGCCAATGCCAGCACAGCCTCAGGCCAGTGCCAGTCATCAGGAACGTTTCCAAGCCAGATATGAGAACCTATGGTGCTAGCAGGGTCTAGCTCCCCCATCCACCCTCCCCCAACACCTCAGGATCTCCAGGGGCATCTGGGAGAAAGTAGGAACGGAGGCAAGTCATGGGGGACAGAAGACTCATGAGGCCAAGCCTCAGCTTCAGCCAACAACAAAGGCAGGATACAGAACTACACTCAAAATATCTGGGTGAAAAGGACCATCTAGGTCAAGTGACTGATTTTACAGATGGGGAAACAGAGGCCCATGGCCTGGAAGTGACTTGAGATTCCAAACAGGGAGGCAGTGCCAGAGACAGAACCAGGAAGCCGGGTGGCCTTCCTGCCTCAGCCCAGGGAAGCTTACAATAAATAAAGCCCAGCTCAAATGCCATTCTCAGCAATTCAGTCCATGCCAGCTTGGGCTTTGGAGCCTCATCTAACAATCTAAACACTCTGCTGGTTTCAGGCCTGGAGAAGAGTGGGGTGGGAGGAGGGACTGTTGTCATCCACAGAGGTGCTGGGATCCCATCTGTTAGCAGGGTTTTTGAGGGCTGGCCTTCAGTCAGCTGGACAAGGGGGGAGGGACCTCGGCTCAGATGCAGCAAGCAGGCAAGGTGGACAGAAGCCTTCCCAAGGCCTCTGGCTGCCTTCTGCCAACTCCCTCACCATCCATGCTCCCTCCCCACAGGATCACATCTCCCCTGGGCACACAGGAAAGAGATGTCCCAGCACAGTCCCAGCCACCTGCCCGCGCTCAGTGAAGGCCTTCTCGGGGCTTCAGAAGGGGATGGCAAAAGTCGTGCCCGATGCCAGGCATCACAAGAGAGTGTTTGTTGTCTCCCTGTTTGTCTGGGCTCCTGCTGACCAGGGGACAAGAGAGCCAGACCACAGCTGGGTGATCTTCCCCCACTAATGCAAATGAATGGGGGATTTAAGGGTACCTCCATCAGCCCACCAAGCATGTGGGAGAGGGAAATGACAACAGCGCTGGGAAC
>CM053590.1:69007765-69031302 GCA_028646515.1 Pseudochirops corinnae
TCTCTCTCAGGTTTTAGTGGCTTTGGCTGGACCCTGGTCACTTCTGCTAAGAAGCCTATGATTTCTAAGGCCCTTTCCAGGTCTAACAGTTTATAGATAAAGATTCCAGCCTTCTTTGCTAACCCAAAGTGCCCTCAGGCCTGTGCTGGAGAAGGCAGAGATACAGGAGTCTGTACAGGGCCCACAGAGAAGGCAGGAAGCCAAAATGTAAATTTTGGCACAATTTTGGCATATTTAAACATCCCAGCACAAAGCATTAAATACATCAGGAGTCAGAGGAGAGAGAGGACACTGTGGGTTACTGTAGTCGAGGAAGGCTTCCTGGCAGAGGCCTAAAGCTGGGGATGGCTGGCATTCAGATAGTGCCTTGAGGCTTACAAAGTACTACATGTCCATGACCATAGCTGAGTTTCCCAACAACCGAGGGAGGCAGACTGCACAGGGCATCCCTATACTCATCTTCTGGACACCCTTGGCCACACAGCTGCCCCTAGTTAAGAGACAGGGTCAGGAGGATTTCAGAAGCATTCAAGGGTGTCTCTGAACTGATGCAATAAGGTAGGCAGAACCAGAGACCACATTTAAGGCTACAGTCATGGAAACAGGTACACTATCACTCTCACCCCTCCACCCAGAAGCTGAATGCCATAGAATGAGAGCGGCCTAGAAGCACAGACCTCCCCCTCTTCTGTGCAGAGGCAGGTAACTGAGGGTGTGGAATATTATTACAAACACTGTCAGATTCATGATGTAGAGAGGTTGGCTCTGCTGAACTGGTTTTTTCCATTTTTTTAAACAAAAAAAGGGGGGAGGCGAGAGAGAAATGTTCAGAAATGAAGGTAATCTAAAAAGAAAAGATATCAATCACCAGTATTGTTACGAGTCAGAGATGTGATTCAAAGGCCAGTTTCTCCAGTCTCAAGCCCAGTATTTTTGCACTACACCACAATGCTATAGCTTTAACTAAGGCAGAGGCTCAAATGAGTGTGGTGTATGGCAGGGTGGGGGAAGAGAGGAAAGGGAAGAGGAGAGAATGAAAAAGGAGGGGAGGGGAGGGGTCGGGTCAGAATCCATCTAGACAAGACAACAGAAGTAGAATCTGACTCATTCAGCCATGGGAGCTGCTAAGAAGCCTATTTGACCTGGAGAGAGAGGAGCTTAGAGATCCTTGAAGTACAATGTCCCCAGGTCCTCCTGGACTCTTCCTCCCCCCCCAATCTTACAGATGGGAAACCTGAAGCCCAGAGAAAAGGGGATTTACCCAGTATAGCAGAGCCTGAACCAGAACCCAGGTCTCCTCATTTCTAGCCATGAACTTTTTGCAAGATAGAAAATGATCCTTTACTAAGTGCCCCCCTCCAAGATGGGGGTCAGGGGAGGGCTAATAAAGCCTCTTAGCCAGTCTGCTTTCAGTTATGGTCAGACTGCTTGCCCTTGCTAGGAGGCCTCAAACAGAAACTGATCTCAGGGCTACCTGTCCTGGACCAGTCACATCCTTCCAAGTCAATGGCTTGTCAGGCCCCAGCTATTGCTGCCCTTGCATGGAAGCTTCTCAGAATGGTTCCGTTCCTTCCAGAGCTGCTCCCAGAACAATAGAAAGAGGGAAATCACTCAGACTGAATTAGAGACCAAGGAATCAGTGCTGGGATCTACATCCTTGCGAAGCCCCAGGTAGGCTGGGAAATGTGTAAAGGGTAGCCCTGGGAATGAGGGCTAGAGTGGGGGAGAAGCTCTAGGACCAAGCTCCAGAGGCCCAAAGTGAGGAATGGGGATTCCTTGGACATGCTGCAGAACACAGCTGTATGGCCCTGACCAAGTCACTTCTCTCCTCTCCGGAGTATCAGTTTCCTAATCTTTAAAAGACAAACAAGATTTGAATACTGGAAATCTCAGAGGAATATCGTAAGGAAAGTGCTTTGTAAGCCCTAAAAACCATAGACGTGGGAATTATCATTATTGCTATTATTGTTTGTCCAGAAAGCATCCTGGCTGGGCCCCAGCAGCCCCAGGCACATCTTCCCACCCCCGTTCACAAAGCCCAAGCAGACAAAGGCGGCTGGCATGCCTGTCTTCCCTCCTTCTTTAGCCTCCCCTCCCTGAAAAGTGAGGCCAGACAGCGACTAGGCTTCCCTATAGACAAAGCCCTATTAAGGGGGAGGGGAAGAAAGGCTTCTTTCTGGCGGAGCATCTCAATGCCTGTTGCTAGCCTGGGCCCATTCAAGTTCTAATGAGCTGGCTGCTCAGGAGGGAGGGCGCAGGGAGGGGTGCCTGGGCCCAGGCCTGGTTTTCCACTTAAGGGGCCAGCACCATTCAAGGACTCAGACTTACTCTTCCAGGGGCCACACACTGAGCTGGGGATGCACCCTATGACCACCCTGGCCATCCGGAGCAATGGGAAGGACAGGCGGTATATGGAGGTCCTTTCCAGAAATATTTCATAGCAACTGAAATGTGACCTAAATACAGGCATGTTGAATACCCAGGGCCCTCCCAAGCCCAATAGGAATCTCACCCATTAACACAGTCACCAAAGCACTCCTGTTTAGGACCAATCTGGCTCATCCCTATGCCACCCCCTCCCCCAGTGCCCAGGATCCTTCCATCTTTCCCTAACATAGTCTGGATGCACTTTCAGGACTCAAATCCCAGAGAAGCATCTTATAGCACTGGAAAAGAACCCAGGGTTCAACCCCCCAGTTTCGTCCTTTGCCAACTTTGGCCAAATTACTTCCCCTCCAGATTTCCAGCTACAGGCTTCGGCCCCTGAAACCCCATGATTCTACTGATAAAACCATATAAGCCTGAGGAAGTCCCTTGTTCTGCTAGGCCCTCAGCTTCCTCATTTGTAAATCACTGGGGTTGGACTGAGGTCTTCTCTCAGGTCCTCTTGGGCAGGGATACTCCTGCTGGGGCCCTATCTAGTTGGCCCAACTAGCAGTCACCCCACCCTAGGGCCCAAGGTCTCTGGAGAAAAGGAGCTAGGTGGCCTTCTGAGCTCACAATGGCCCTTGACAAATTTATTGGTGAGTATCACTGGGAAAACTATCAGGCTGGCAATGCCACAGCATGTTTATAGCCCACTTAGGGCATCATTACAGCCAGTAATTCTGCTTCCACGGCACCATTTCCCCAGATAACAGGCAGGTGGTTCCCAATTGAGGGCCAGTCTCCTCCAAGGATCTCCAGCTCTCATTGGTGAGCAAAGCAGCAGCATCCTGAGCCCAGTATGCCAGAGCTGGCACCAGCCCCCAGCCCATAGCCCTCTAGGCCCAGGCTCCCCTTCTAGGGAGTAGATGGGCAACCTGCTGTGTTCAATTCTCATCTTAAACCTCTGATACGTGACTGTAGGATCCAAGTTACAGCATGTTAGAGATCATCTAATAAATCCTTCATTTTATAGGGAAGGAAAATGAGACCCACCAGGGCCACGTGACTTGAAAGTCATACAGACAGGAAGTAACTGCAGAGGGGCACTTCAGAGGGTGGTCATCCAACCCAGACCCCACTGACATGGGAATCCCACCATGGAAGACACCGAGGTCCTGGGGTTCAATGTTGGACATGTCACTCTCCTCCCTCCACAGAGTCAGGAGAGGTTGAGCCACATTATCTTCACGGTTCCTTCCAGCACTAAAGCCTATAAGAGCGTAAGTAAAAACACATAAATAATTCTGATACAAGAAAGAGTAAAAAGGAGAGAACCGGGTCCATAGCTGTGACACTTGTGAAGGTGAGAATCACTACCGTATGCCAGCCTTCAAGGACCTTCTTGAGGCTCACCCTTCCCAGGAAGCCCCTCTGGGTCTCCACACCACACGGAGCCTTTGTCCTCTCAACTCCCCAGGAGTTCCTAAGTCCATACACAGTAACATCTCTCAAGAGATTAGCTCTTGATTTTACTTACCAAGTTGGAGGGGAGGGAAAAAGGGGGATGTCAGCCTTGTCTTTCCAGCTCAGTGCATAGGGTAGGGTCTTCTTTTTTATAGAACCCTAATGTCATATATACTATACCCCTGTCTCTTCCATACTAGAGCCCTGTAGGCATAACAGGAAAAGGGAATTTATAATCTGCTTTGAGAGTTTCTACCTGTTGTGACCTTAGCCAAAACTTCTCTGGGCCTCAGTTTCCTACAATTTAACCAGGAGTTTGAGAAGCAGGTCCAGGTCCAAACCTTATTTGCACATATGGGGAGACCTCATCAGACCTGTAGAATTAAGAGCTGGAGAGTGGTGATACTGTCTGGTATAAAGTGTGGTAGTGGGGCCTCTTCTCTCTAAGTCTTGGGAATCTGGTGGGTGGAGAGGGGGCCCAAGAAGTGCCAGGCCGAGGAGAGGGCCTGGATTATACTCAGCAGGAGTGGGAGTCTGCAAATCCCACTTCTAGACTCTTCTCTCCCTCCTCTTCCTTCTCCTCTCTGTGTCACCCTGGGTAAGCCCCTTTCCTTCTCTCAGTTTCAGCCTGAGGGGGCTACACTAGGAGTCTCTAAGGGCCTTGAGAACTGTTTTATTTTTAGAACCTAGAAAGTTAAGAGATGGAAGGGACTCCAGAGACCATTTTAGAGTGCAAACCTTCAACTCAGAGATAATGTCACTTATTCCAGGTCACACAACTAGTCAGGGGGTGAAGGATGGAGAAGGATCAACCCCAGGGCCTCTCCTGCCTCCAAATTCAACATTCTTTCTACTCCTACCCTACCATCCAGGCTCTCCCACCTCTGACCCTAGGAACTCTCAGAAGCCCAGGCTCAGGGGGCCAGCTGTGGCCTGAGCAGAAACATTAAGGATTCCGTGCCTACTGTGAGCAGGATCCTCTCATCTCTACTGGGGATACAAGATGAAACAAGACAAAATCCGTGAGCTCAGGGACCTATTTCCCCAGTGAAAAGGAGCCACCTTCCAGTTTCAAGACAGCTCAGCCCTTTCTTCTCTTTCCTGCCTCAGGCTGCAAAGGGAGACAAAGAGGAACAGAAGAGAACCCCGCCAAGAGCAAAGCAACTTAGCCTCTCTCTCTCCCCCCAACCAAAGCTACCCACAGGGAAGAAAAACACACAGTAGGGGCAGAAGTATCCCCCTAGGCAGTCAAACAACAGCCCAAGGCTCTTCCCCTCCCCCAAAGACGGAGGGCCCCAGCAACCAGGTTGAGGTTATTGAAATGCAAACTAGCAGACACAGCCAGCCAGTGTTACATTTGCATCTTCATTACTACAATCCCTCCCCACCCAGGGGAGAGAAAAGGGGCCTCTCGACTGCAGGGCCCTGGATTTCAGGGGTCAAGTACTGATCCCAAGGGGCCAGATAAATCCAGAGCTCAGAGCCAAAGGAGAGCTTCCAGCAGGCTCTAGGCTCTTCCCTTCATCTTCTATTGATTAATAATAATAATGACAGCTAACATGTACATATCACCTATGACGTACCAGGCGCTAACTCATCTGATTCTCAATGACCCCGGGAGGTAGGTGCTATTAATAAGTATCCCTATTTCACAGATTAGAAAACTGAGGCTGACAGTGATGAATGATTACATGCCTATGAACCGGGTTTTCACCTTTCTAGTAGGGGTAGGAGGGAGAGATACGAAGATGATACATTAGTGACTAGATGAACATTTTAAGTGTCAGGCTGGACTTGAACTGGGGTCTGCCTGACTCCAGGTCCAGTGCTCTATCCTGGCGCCACTTCACTGCCTTCAGAAGTAGAAGGGGGGGCAGAAATGCCACCGGGCCTCTTCGGACATGGTTATAAGCTGGCTACCAATATGCCCTCTGGAAAGAGCCTGGGTTAGGAGGCAAAGGGGTATAATGGAAAGAGTGTCATGTCTGCAGTATAAGGATCTGGGTTCAAATTTCAGCACTGATACTACCTTTGTGTGACTCTGGATAAGGTTCTCAACCTTCCTGAGCCTCAACATATATATTCTGATCAACTCAACATATATTCAAAAAGCACCTACTGTGTGCACTGCCTATCAAACAGGTTCGGAGAGGAAGAAGCAGAGTTGGAGGGCATGGGATCAATCGCCCTGCCACAGAAGCTGCCTGGCCCTGCCAACTCAATTTTCTTCCACAAAGATTCACTTTGCCCTTCTTTGGTCAAAAAACATTTATGAAACACCTGCTACGTTGACCCTACCAGGCCTCCAGGACATAAAGACAAGTAAGAAATGGTCTTGTGCTCAAGGAGCTTCCGTTCTAAATGGGGACAGAGAACACTTAACAAGGGGCCAGCCAGCTGGTGGAGATGAGGTAAGGCCTAGGTAGAAGGTGGCCCCTGAGCTGAGCCTGAAAGGAAAGGCAAGACTTTGTGGGCAGAGGGACCTTTTGGAATGGGAGGGCTGGATATGAGAAAGGCCAGTATGATGGAGGAATAAGGCTGGAGAGAGAGGTTGGGACCAAGCTGAAATGCCAGAGTTGAGTTTATATTTGCTCCTAGGGGTGGAAGGGTGGTAGCGGGAGTAATAAGAATGACAGCTAACATTTACGTGGCCCTTCAGGGTGTGCAAAGCGCATTGCATTGTGTGTGTGTATAAGCATACATGTACAAACACAAAGACCTTCTCAGTTGACACAACAATCCTGTGGCTGTTATTTTTACTTTACAGATGAGGAAATAAAGGCAGATGGCGGTTAAGGGACTTGCCCAGAGGATACATAGTTAGTGAATGTCAGGAACAAGATCTTCCTGACTCCCAGGTCAGCTCAGTATGTACTAGGGTTCCTACCTACTAGATGGAGGGAAGCAAAGAGGTCCTAGTGGGCAAAGAGAAAGGAGGAAGACTGTATCCCTGTGGCCCTGCTTCTCAGAAGATCCTAGAAGCTGCTACCTGGTGACCTTGGACAAGTCACTTCCCCATTCTAGGTGGCATTTGGTTTCCTCCTCTTTAGAATGAGGGTTTAACTAGAACATCCCTTCCAGCTCTAAATCCTAGGAAGGCAATGGAATACTTTGGGGGGCAGCACCTTACTCCCACAAGCTGACCAAATCCTGGGGGAAGGGACAGCCCCAATACTCAGTGGGGCTGAGTGAGCCCAGGCAAGGGAATCTGGGAATATCAGCTTGAGCAGAGAAATCACAGTGAAGGCACCTGGGGAAAACTGAAGGAAAGTTTGTGAAACAGCCACTTTTCAGGCCTAGGCCTAAGTCTCCTCCTCCCCAAATATTCAGGACCCAAAGGCCTTTCCTGCCTTCATCTAAAAATAACTCAGGGCGCTGGGTGACCCGGGGATGATAAAGGAAGTCCACAAGACTGGAGCTGGAGGACTAGAACAATCTGAGGCAGATGGGGGAGAAAGGGGAACAGAAGTGGGGAGGGCTCTGTGTCCTGCTGCAGAGAGCCCAGCCCCTCCTCCCAGCCCTCGCTTTCTGCTGATTCACAACTGGGAGAGTGATGGGGATGGCGCCAGAGGCCAGTGGCCCCAGAGGGCAGCACCAATGCCTAGAAAGCAGAGCTTGTTTGTATGAAGTCCATAGGATTTGGAGCTAGAAGGGCCCTTTGAGATTCAGCATGTGCAATCCCTTCATTCTATCAAGGAGGAACCTTGGAGAAGTTGGGAAGGTTGGTAAACAGCACTTGGTTTTCTCCCCACATTCTCTTGCTCGGTCTTCACAACGATCCAGTGAGGGAACTGGGTAGTTGTGCCCCTCATTTTATTTTATTTTATTTATTTATTTAGGGTTGGGGTTTTTTTTGGCTTTTTGGAAGGGGGAAGGCAGGGCATTTGGAGTTAAGTGACTTGCTCAAGGTCTCACAGCTAGTAAGTGTCAAGTATCTGAGGCTGGATTTGAACTCTGGTCCTCCTGGCTCCAGGCCCAGTGCTCTATTCACCGCGCCACCTAGCTGCCCCTTGCCCCTTATTTTACAGACACCGCCAGGTCACTGTGGTAGGGTTAATGTCAGCACCTCAATCTAGGCCTCCTGATAACAAATCTAACACTCTCTCCATTGTGCTCAGGAAGAGTTAAAAAAAAAGGAAAGGGGACAGAAAAATGGGTAGGACCTAGGCAGACCCAAGGATCCCGGCTTCTGGGACCATGAACTCTCACTCCACCTACATACCCTTAGACCTGGCACATCACCATCCTCCATGGCACTCTATCTCCAATTGACCCAGAGACCCATCTGGCACAGGGCTCCCCCCACACAGTGAGCACTATTTAGGGAATGGGTGATGATGAGAAGAACTCATATTTCTATAGAGCTCTAAGGTTTACAAACCATTTTTCTCACACCATATATTACTGTCCCCAGTGACAGATGAGGATACTTAGAAGCTCAGAGAGATTAAGGTACTTGTCCCCTATCATACCACTAGTAAAATGATGGCTTGAGTCTCTTACCCTGTACACAATCAAACCAGCAGAAAAATGGAGTGGACAAATCAGAGAGCTTGAAATTGGATGATCTGTGTTCAAATTCTGTTTCTTCTTATATGTCTTTGGTCAAGTCCCTTTCAAAGTGTGGGCCTTAGTCTTCTCTCTAAAGTAAGGGGCCTGGACTGGCTAGATGCCTAAGGTGCATTCACTCCCATTCTAAATCTTTTATTTTTGGGACGTCCAATTCCTACACTCGTATGCATCCAGAGAACTTCCCAAATCCAACCAGGCCAGATCCCTTCCCCTACAAGCATGGAATCCAAATGGAGGAGGGTCAAACGCCACACCAAGGATGGATGGTATATATACCCTTTGGGCTTCTAGCACCAGAACCCTAAACCCATCTCCTCCCCAACAGCTGCCTCTGGGAATCACTGCCCTGAGCCCTCAACCCAAGAGACAGCCAAGGCAAAGGCTGGACAGGATTTTCTGGGACCTAGGAATGGTGTTGAGAGCAAGGATCCCTGACAAAGCAACTGCTACAGTTGAATGCCCTCTGACTTTGGAGCCAGAGCACCTGGTTCAAATTCAGATTCTGCTATTTTCACTGCAGCCTAGGCCAAATGACTTGATTGCTCTGGGCTTCAGCTCTGACACAATCTCATTGGGATAGATGGTTTTTAGGTCTCTTTCCAGCTCTAAATCTTATGACCCATTCGCACTGATCAAGGAGCTGGGCTCTCCTTGGACCTTCACAGGCAGATTTCTGTACCTGTATTGAAACCATACCGAGTATGGAGTTGGACTCCTGCAATCATTTTGGGTGGGAACCGTGGGCTTTGATAAAACTTGTTAGCCCACATGCAAAAAAGCAGAAATGGAGGTAAGGAGGGAACCAGACTCAGGCATGCCAGCCTACCAGGCACGTCCTAAAAATGGGCACTGGTATGGCCAACGTTATTAGCTACAGACTCTGCACACCAACTTAACCCAACTGAGTCTATTGTTTTGGGGGCTGGCTGCTTGCCAAAAGAGCTTTACAAAATTAAAAGAAATTTTTTTTTTAAGAACTGATGGAGCCAACAATGAACAAAGATGTCTTTCCCATCCTGGCTAATTCTTCAGAGAGCTATTAGAGTGCTTAGCTTGCTCAGGCACAATGCACGTCAATAATAACCCGCCATGATTATAGGAGGGCCCATTATTGTCACACAAATCTCAAATGTGCCCAACACAAACGGATGCTGAGGCCAAGTCAGTGAGCTTGAGTTCATGATGAGACTGCGAGAGGACTGCTCTCTGGGCAGAACTATACAGATGGCATCCGGGCCCATTTCAGGGGCTGCTTCATCGGAGTTAGTACCAGCATACCGTGTGACCATAAGTATATTACTCAATCTTGATGGGCATCCCTGTCTCCTGGAAAATGGGAGGCAGAATGTGAACTCCCCTTCTAGTGAGATTTGAGGTTCACAGTGGGCACCGGCCTCACCCTCACCCATGTAATGAGGATTTAATGAGGATAGAGGGGCTGTCCCAGGTACCTTTGAGAAAGCATTCCTTGTTGAGGGGGGCAATGTATCGGCAAGCCTCGGTAAACAGGTTTGAGTAGTCCTTCCTATCAAGCCTGGCTCACCTATCACAGCACAGACTTCATTTACCCATTCACCCATGCATCTGTACCCCATATGTTCTGAGAAAAGTTCACCTTTGATTCACCCTATCCAGGACAGCCCATAGCACTAGTACCCAGATTGAAACTTATGAGGAGACTCTTCCTTAACATACAAGAGCATCACAAGAAGCAGATGCCCTCCATGGTATTCCAGTGACAGGGAACTGCCCTGTGGATGGCTCCCATACACACTCCAGCCTGGCATGTATCAAGCAAGTGTAAGAACTTCCCTCCCATCTTTCTACCCTGAACTCCCCACCGAAGGCCTGTGCTTTTGCAGAATTAGAGTAGATGACCTTTCCAGGGCTGTCCCTTTCCTTTCCCATCCCTAGGGCACACATGCCCCCTGCTCACTTCTACCCCTCCCCTTGGCACCAATCTCTCACTGTTATGGCACAATTCCTGATTCAAAATCCTAACCCTAACTTTGTTATATTGTATTTCAACACTCTGCCCTTGAACAGCCAATATCCATCCTCTGGGAGGCCAGGGCTGACCCTGAATCCAAGAGAAGGGTTACTTCCTATGGTTTTGTTTGAGAAATCAGTCAAAAAAGGGAATGGGGGAAAACAATCACTCTTATAATAATTTTCCAGGGAAGAGAAGTACATAATCACAGACTCAGTCACATACAGTGTCAGAGTTGGGAGAGACCTTGGAACAAAGAACATAGAACATCAAAAAAACAAAGGGTTATTTGGGCATAGATTATTCAGAGTCAGAAAAGAGCTTAGAAGAGAAGAGAGGCATCTGGCCTATAGCCCTCATTTTATAGCTCAGGAAACTGAGGCCTAGGGAGGGGAAGGGACTTACCGACAGCCAAAGCAACAGGAAAGTCAGGACCAGAAGAACCCAGATCTCCCCATTCCCAGTCAAATGGCCTTTCCAATGCACCATGGAAACCTCACCTCATTCCCTGGCCACCACTGGATCCTGCCCTGCCCTGTCCTGCCCATCCATAATGGTTTGCCATCCCTCCTAGATTTCTCCCAGTAACTTCTGGTTTCCTGGGAGAGAGAATACTAAAGAGATGATCCACCTGGGGCTCCCTTCCCTTTCCCATTCCTGGGGAACATGTCCCCCCTTCTGACTTCCAGCTAGCAAGCAGACCAGCAGTACAGCCACTCCAATCAACTCAGGTCAAGGTTTGCCCCAGGAAGAGAGTACTGGATGAAAAAATCAAATGCCTGCTGCCGTCCTGCCTAGGCAGTGCCCAGCTCTGCCTGGAGGGCACACTTGTGCTTCTTGCCCCTCACACACTTGGCCTCCAGAGACCTGGCTTTCCCTTGACATCCAGGGTCAGATGTGGGCAGATCTCTAATTTTCACTGAAATAAGGTTAGAGTTTTCAAAAATAATTTTGCTGGGGTGGCTAGGTGGCTCAGAGAATAGAGCACCAGCCCTGGAGTCAGGAGGACCTGAGTTCAAATCTGGCCTTGGACACTTGGCACAAAACTAGCCGTGTGACCTCAGGCAAGTCACTTAACCCCAATTGCCCCTCACAAAGCTAATAACAATAATTAATAATAATAATAATTTTGCTAGGGACTCAAGGGGAGAAAAAAAAATCCAGGGGCTTTAATCCCTGCCAGGATGCTCACTAGCTGTGCAATTCTGGGCAAGTTTCTTTCCTTCTGTAGGCCTGTTTTCTCATCTGTTGAAAAAGAGAAAGCAAAGGCGGGGCAGGACTTAGGGGATGGTCAAGGCTCCTTTCACCTCCAAGGGAAGGGGAAGGGGAAGGGAGGGGGATAACTCATGTGTGTTAACCATCTTCCATGTGCCAGGCACTGTGTTAAAGGAATATCTCATTTCATCTACATGTATGACACTGTAAGGAATAACAATAGCTCACATTTATATCGTGGTTACTATGTGCCGCTGTGCTAAGTACTTTGGAAACAGCTCCTCTGATCCTCTCAACAAGCCCCAAAGGTAGGTGTGATTATCACTTCCATTTTACAGATGAGGAAACTGAGGCAGACAGAGGTTAAATGACTTGCCCCGGGGTCACAGTGCCAGTGAGTATCTGAGGTCACACTGGACTCTGATCTTCCAGACTCCAGGTCCAGGGCTCTATTCACTTAGCCACTGGGCTGATTACTAAAGGCCCTCCAGGTTTCATCTCCTTCCTCCTTCCCCAATCAACAAATCCAAATTCTCCAGACAAGCAAACTAGAGAGAGGGAGACCTGAACTAGCCTTGGAGGTAGAGGCCTGGCACTTGGCCCCCAGACGCTTCAGCTCAGTCAGGTTCTGAAGGGCGGAAGCCTTAGGGCTTTGGCTAGGGCTCTCCCGAGGGCCCTGCTTGTGTATTCCCGTCCAGCACCTCAGAGTCAGTTACTCATGTGTTCGCCTTGTTCCAAATTAGACTGTAAGCCCCTAGAGAGCAAAGGCTGTGTTACTTCATCTTTCTCTCCCAGGCAATAGGCACAGGGCCTTATATAATATATGTTTAATATATGGTTACAGAAGGGAACACACTGAGAACCCAGCAGAAGCTGCCTTCTCTTTTGCAAAGAGCTTGAGTCCTGGACTCAAATCCTAGTGGCTAATACTTCGGTGAGTGGGGGAACCTCAGGGACCTGTACGGAGGATATTTGTACCACTTACCTAGGACTATAGTACGGGTAGATCATAAGCACCTTGAAGGCAGGGAAGAGTATCTCTAACAACGGGCAGAGTGCCTAGCACACAGGAGGCTCTTAATAAATATTTGCTGAATTAAAGCACTTATTATTAAGCCCTGAGAGGAAAAGTGAGGCAGAGCGCCAAGCACCCTAGACTCAGGCTGATCCCAGAGATGCAATTTACTAGCTGGGTGACCACAGACTTTAGATTCAGTTTCCTTGTCTGTAAAATGGGACTAATAATCCTTGCACCAGCTACCTCACAGAGTTGCTGTAGGAAAAGCACTTTGTAAACTTTAAAAGCACTAGAGGAATGACAGTTCTTATAATGTGCCTGAAAAAAATGCACCAACGGGAGCATTCATCAGAGAGGGTGCTCTGGGCTCCAAAGGCAGACACATCGGCTAGAAAGTGGCTGGCACTGCCAGGAAGAGTGGGAAAGAAAGGGACAAGAGCCACAGAAATGGATAAAGAAGAAAGCTTTGGGAAAGGGTTCCCAGGACAGAGGATACGTTGAGCTCTTTGTGCTCAGCTCTTTTTCCTTCCTCTGGGCTTCCCCCCCTTCCCTGCCCCCACCAAGGCCAAGTTCTACCAGAAGCTGGACAAGGAAGGTCTTCTCTGTCTGGTCCAGCTGCTTCCTCACCCCCCCCCCCCCAAATCAGTCAGGGGGAAACTCCAAGTAAGATTCCCAGTACCAATCCTCCAACAATAAAATCTTTCAGTAGCGTAAGGGCACTTCAGCCTTTGGGGAGCC
Source organism: Pseudochirops corinnae (assembly GCA_028646515.1). Lineage (NCBI taxonomy): Eukaryota > Metazoa > Chordata > Mammalia > Diprotodontia > Pseudocheiridae > Pseudochirops > Pseudochirops corinnae. The sequence continues at coordinate 69,021,130 of CM053590.1, forward strand.
AATATAGGGATACAGGCAGATCCCTTCCATCAAAGTCACCTTAAAAACCAACTCTACAAATGACACTCTGGAGACATCAAAATCCAGATCAGGTTTTTGCTAGCCTAGAGGTCACGTCCAAACCTGAGGGCCAAGCAGCTTACAAAGAGACTGGCTCCCAAAAAGACTGTCCCGCGCTGCCCCACACTCTGCTATCACATTTTTGGCTGCTCGTTTCCTCCTGCTAACCAGGAAGCCGTTACTCTCTCAGAAACTCTGAGAACCCAAGAACCATAAAAGCGTTCCTCTCTGCCTTGGACACAGGACAGCATGTTAGGATGAGAGTAAAGCAGCGCTGAAAGGGGGGGTGGGAGGCAGAGCTGGGCTCTGCAAGCCCTTCTCCTTCATTCAGTTGCCATCTTGAAAAAGTCTGCTCACCCCAAAGTCTCCCTGGTCAGTCATTCTCTCTGGGAGCCACAGGAGATGCCATGATCCTTAAACCCACAAGTCCAATGGAATGGTTTTGCTGGAGGTGAGCATAAGGCTGTAATTACCTAAAACTGATGCATGTGCCCAAAAATTACCACCTCTAATAGCACCTCTAATTAGTCACCATCCAGAAAAGAGGATGGGTGCTGCCAGCTTACAGCTCTCCCATCTTCCCCTGTGAAAAACAGTCTCATTTTACAACCATCTGAAGGGGAGCCCAAAGCCATTTCTGGCTTCAAACTAGGGGAATAAGATATCTCAAGATTTCAGCACTATTTACACTTGAACAGCTGCTATTAAAAAAAAATAGGAAGAAAAAAAAATCCAGTTTTTTCTTGCTTAAAAAATCTCAAGAGGGGGCAGATGAGAAAGCAGCCCAGCCCAGCATTGCGGGCTCAGAATCCCCAAGTTAGGCTTCGAACCCCTCCTCCTCCTCCTAACCCAAGGCCCTGCTGTCCCTACCCTCCCTCGTTCTCAAAAAGGAGGGCTAGGCAAGGGCCATGCCATTTGGGGGTGTATGGTAAAATAGGGTCTCAAAGGAGAATGAAGTCATTGTGATGAAAATAGCACTCTGTGCCAGGGAAAGCTTCAAGCTGAAACAAGGACAATATTCCACCTGCCACTTTAAAGCTTGAGGTGAGCCCATCACAAGGGGAAGGCCAAAGTGAATGTGGAGAAAGGCTTACACAGCTTGGGACCAGCCCACACAGAGCTTTCACCCACCTCTCAGGAACACAAGCAGGCACAGGAAGCAGCTTCTAACTATGCAGAGAGCTGTGCTGTGCTGTGCCCTGCCCTGCCCTCCCGTAAACAGCTGGCCTCAGCCTTCCCCAGATCACACACACAGTACTGGGTACATCCATTTCCTCCCCTCTCCACGTCAGAACATTTCATCAGTGATAAGAAACACCAGAAACACTACACAAACCAGTTTCTCCGTTAGCCCAGGAGATACAAGGTGGAGAATCCCTCCTCCACCCCCACCCCATCTCGATTCTGCCCCACACAGGATCCTCAGATGGTTTCCTAATGTGCCCACGGCCTAGGCTTCCCTGGGTTGGGGCTATTTCCTTTCCACAGTTCCCAAGAGTCAGATGCCAGTCTCATCAGGATCACAAATTCGTCCATCCCCACCAGGGGTTAGTTTTCCCGGCCCTTCAGGCAAACCCCAGAGGAGTGGCCTAGGCCCGGCCCAGCCGCTTTGTTTTTCTCCCTTAAGGCTTCTTTTTTTTGGGGGGGTGTGAGGATGGGGGTAGGGGTGTGAAGATGGGGGTAGGGGTGGGGAGAGGTACCAGCTAGCAGAGCACCACCAGACTTCTTAACTCTAGGATAAAGAATGGCCTTCCCCCTCGGCTCCAGAACCCCCCAGGAGCCCCGAGAAGCTTTATTTACAGGATCCACCCCCCCCCACCCCCACCAGCCCTGGGCATTCGCTAGGTCGAACAGCAGCCTGGGACCCCGCCAGGCTCTCTCCCCAGCCAACCCGCCTGTCCCGCGGACTGTGAAAAGGGGAAGTCGAAGCTGCCTCCAGTTCCCGGACAGCAACATGTCCGTCCCTCCCCACCCCCTTTCCCTTCCCCCAGCGCCACCATTTTCCCCAGGGGCTGGAAGCAGATTTCAAAAAAAAAAGTCGAAATCCCCTTTTCCAAGAATCCAAACAAACTCCCCTGCCCCCCGGGCAAGGCACTTGGGGGGGCGGTCGGGGGGACGAGAGCGCACCCCGGGGCGCCAGGAGGAGGTACGGCCCCCCATCCCCCAGCTCAGAGGGAGGGGCAGGAGGGAGGGGGGACACTTCGAAACTCCAAAGCTCAAAGTAAGCGGAACGAGGCCCGGGAGGCGGAGGCAGCCCCAGCCCCCTCCGCCCGGCAGCTTCCCCCCCTCCCCACCACCAAGAGGAACTTCTCTATTTCCCCCCCAACACACACACACCCCTCCCTCCTCCCCTGTCCAGGGCGTTTCCGTAACTTGGGGGGGGGTGTCGGAAAAAGCCTTTGATTCTCCCAGCTTTCCCTCCACCCCTAGGGCTTGGGAAATCCACCCACACCTCGCGCCCAACTCTACATCTCTGCCCCAGGGGTGGGGTGGGGTTGGGTGGGGAGATAGCGGAAAGACCGCGCCGAACCGGGGACCGCAGGCCGAACACTAGCTGGAGACACTAGGGGGTATTGGGGGGGCAGGCTAGATGCGAGTGGTATTTGGGGGGGGGCAGTGTAACGTGGAAAGGCTGGTGGAGGGGAATAAGCAAAACCTGACGATGGGCAAAGGGCAGGTGGGGGGTGGGGAGGGGCGTCCCCTAAGGGGGCAAAAGGAAAGCCTGAGGGAGTCTGACGAAGGAAAAAGGGGCTGGTAGGATTTCAAGAAGCCCAGGCTAATGAGGTGGGGGGGACAATTTAAGAAGACCTCTCCCCCCAAAAGGAGAGCAGGGATTCCAAGGGGCCAAAAAAGTGTGAAGATAAGAGTCAGTTTGGGGAGCCCTGAGCAGGGTAACAGAAGGCTTGGGGGCAGCGAACTGGGGATGGAGAGGTTTTGGAAGAATAACAAGGAGGCCAGGGGTTTGGTAGAAACTGGAGTATAAAAATGGAATTTGGAGAGGGGACAGTGAAATTGGGGAACAGTGGGAGAGAATAGGGATGTGGTGGAAGTAGAAATGGAGAGAGTGGGTATGTGATTAGAGAGGAAAGCACTCGTTTTGGAGGGCCTCATAAGGCTTGGGGGTATAAGGGTTTAGGGGTGTAAATAGGAAGACAAGGATTTGGAGCCAGAAATGAGTTTGAGTGTGGATGAGGATGCCAGGGGCTTGACGACAGAGATGGGGGTTCGGAGCGGTTTGGGGTGAAGATGTGGGATACTGGAGGTTTGGGGGTTAGATGAGGGAAGAATTTGGGGGTGGAGCTGGACGCTAGGGTCTGGGGACTTGGGTTGGGAATACTGGTAGATAAATACACCACAGGTATGAGGGCAGGTCGGGGTTTGGCAGGGTTTGGGGGGGAAGTAATAGGGGTGGAGGTTTTGAGGGATCAGAGTATGGGGTCACCATTGGCTTGGGAACCCAGGAGTCTGAGGGGCTCCAAGAAGGGGGGCAAGGGCTGACAAGGTGGGCTTGGGGACCCCACGGGGTGGGAAAGCAGACCTCCGACAGTCAATAAACACTGATTGGCGTCTACTACGTGCCAGGCAGCCGGCTCAGCAGAGCCTGCCTGCCCTCGAGGAGCGTGGAGGGTGTGGGGGCGCGCGGCTGGGGGACTTGGGGCCCAGGGGGTCGTGGGGGAGGTAGGGTGGGGGGGGGGCGCCGGGGGCGGGGCCAGGACCCATCCGGGGATCAGGCCCGCAGCCTCACCGAGGAGCAGCAGCTTCACCTCCCGCGCCGCCTTCTCGCCGTCCTCCCGCAGGTTCTTGTCGATCATCTTCGAGCGCTCGGCCGCCGCCTTGTCCTCGGCGCTCACGGTGCACCCCATCCCGCCGGCCCGGCCCAGCCTGGCCCCGGCCCGGCCCCGTACCGTCCCGTCCCGCCTCCGCGCGCTTTGCCCGGACCCAGCAGACCGCTCTCGTATGGGAAGCTCCCAGCAACTGCGGGCGGCGCCGGCTTCTCCGCAGCAGCCGCGACGGCGGGGCGGGGTGGGGCGGGCCCGGAGCAGGCTCGGAGGCGGGGATTGGCCCGGGGGCGGGCCCAGAGCGCGGGACGAGAGGCGGAGATTGGATTGAGGAATGAGTGAGGTAAAAAGGAGGCGGGGAAGGAACGGAAGGGGCGATCGCTGGTGGCGATTGGATTGAGGGCGGGCCGGGACGAAATCAGAGACGGGGATTGGGAGGGAGGCGGGACCAGAGGCGGGGAATGGTAGGGGTGGGTCCGTGGGCCGAGCTAGACCGGGTGGGGCGGCAGCACAGGGCCAGGGATTGGGGCAGATTTAATCCTTAGCTGTGAAATGGGGGTGGGGAGAGTCCCCACTCACTGAGCCTAGGGCTGGGGGCGTGGTTTAATATAATAATAATAATAATAACCAGCGTTTACCTGTCTCTTTAGGTGTACAAAACTTTTTATCATCTTCTCATTAGACACTCCCAGCCACCCTAAGAACTTGATAGAGCTGGCTGGTCTTATTAGAAGGAAACTGAGTCTCAGTACGTGGTTCCACATACCCAACTTTTTCCTGATTCCAAAGTATTCTTTAATGGACAAAAATATACTTTCAGATCGCTATTTTCTGCAGGGGGTTTCTATCCCTTTTCCAAATCACCTCCAAAAGGGGGGGGCCTCCTACCCTTCCGCCTCCCCCATTCACAGGAGCATTCAGGAAATAGCCTGACAATTCCATTTGAACTGAAGTGTGGGTGTCTGGCTAGGTAGCTTAGGAAGCAAAGTTGGTGAAGGAAGAAGGAAGGGGTGACTTCTTGGGTTTCCTGAGGTCTTCCCAAGTGGTAAAGAGCCGAGATACCTGGCTTCCCCTGCCAGGGTGACCTCCGTTTAGGATAAAGGTGTCGGTGTTTAAAGCCCCTCCCGGATCTGAGGTCGTAAACTCCTCAAGGCTGGGGACCCTGTCCAGGCAGGTCACTTAACCTCAGTTTCCTCAACTGTAAAATGGAAATCGTAATATCACCCACCTCCCAGGGTTGTGGAGAGGCTTCAAAGTAAAGTGATCTGTGGACCTTAAAGTGATATATTTATAGATAAATATGAATGTATTTATATATAAATACAGATATGTTTATAGACAAAGTGAGATATAAATATGGATATATTTATATATAAAGTGATATTTAAATATGGATATAATTATACATAAAATTATATATGTATGTGTGTGTATATATTATATGTGTATGTATATATGTATATATATATACTAGTTCTTATTATGCTTGCCTGGGAGAATTCTAAGGAAGAACAGAGATTTAGCCCTCAGTTAACTATAGAGTTCACAATGGTATCTGAGGAGGAAGGTCCCAACAAAGAACCAAGAACAAGAGGCCAGGGATGATTTAATTTTTTTTTTTTCAGTTTAACACTGATTTTGTGTAAAACCCGAATTCCAGGCTGAGAATACAAGGATGAAAAGAATGCCCTCAGTAGGGTTTACATATTACTAGGGGTCCCCCAATGCTCTAGGAAAATTAGCGGGGAAAGAACATTTTTCGGCTCAGAGACTTTCTGGACAGGGCTCCTGAGTTGGGCCTTGAGGAACAAGGAGGGCTTCTGTGGGCTTAGATGGAAGTGTGAAGGGCCATGGGAGTCTTAGGATTCTTAGAGCTCAGATACTGAAGAGAGTAGCGGTCATAGAAGGTTTCCTATGAGGCTCAAGGTGATTGAGGCCTCAAAGGATTTGTATAGACTGGGAGGAAGGGGAGAGGGGATAGCATTTGGGGACATGGGACACGTGGAAGGTGTCCAAGGCAGATATAATTTTTATAATAATAGCTTTTTATACTTCAAAGACTCAAGTGAATTTGTGACCTCATTGATGTGAAAACTCCCTGCAATGATGCAGATTGCGGCCCATCCATGCTTTCCTATACCTGGGTGACACATGTACATGTTCTCCCCAGAGTTCAGCACAGTGAAACCACCGCTCCCAGTGATCCAAGGGCCTTTCTAGAGTTCTCCTAAAAGTACAAAATTATGGTGCTGGTCAGCTTTCACTGTGCCATTTTGGTCACATTTTCTGCTGTTTCTCCTTTGTAATGTCAGTCAGTGAATAAATATTTATTAAGTTAGGAGAATTAAGCCTGGCTGGCCTAGGCCTATCTCCAAAATAGAGACCCTGGGAGGGGAAGGAAATAAGCATTTATTAAATATTTATTATAAGTCATATAATATATATCTATTGTATGTGCTAAGCACTTTACAAACAATATCTCTGACCCTCATAACAACCCTGGGAGGCAGGTGCTATTATTATTCCCACTTTACAGATGGGAAAACTGAGGCAGACAAGGGTTAAGTGATTGGCATAGGGTCACACAGTTAATGTCTGAAGGCAGCTTTGGACTTCCTGACTACAGGTCTGGAGTTGCATCCACCATACCAGCTAAGCTGCAGGAATGAGAGAAGGGGGCCTGTGTGGGAGAGGGATATTCCAGGATGGGAAGGCCCTGCAGGCCAGTGTAGCTAGATTACAGAGTGCATGGAGGGGAGTAACATATAAGAAAACTGGAAGGGTAGGAAGGGGCCAGCTTGTAAAGGTCTTTAAAGGCCAAATAGAGGATCTTACGTGATCCTATCAGTAATGGGGGTGCAGCTAAGTGGCACAGTGGTTAGAGTGCCAGGCCTGGAGTCAAGAGGCTCAATCTTCCTGAGTTCAAATCTGGCCTCAGACACTTACTAGCTGGGTGACCCTAGGCAAGTCATTCAACCCTCTTTGCCTCAGTTTCCTCATCTGTAAAACTGGGATGGAGAAAAGAATGGCAAAACCACTCTGGTATAGTTGCCACGAAAACCCTAAATGGGGTCATGAAGAGTCAGAAACAACCGAAAACAATTGAACAACAACAACAAATTGGTAATAGGGAGTCACTGGAACTATCATCAGACCTTTGCTTTAGAAAAATCACCACTTGGCGAGGTGGCACACAGAAGGGCCTGAGTTCAAATGGAAACCTCAGATGCTTAATACTTACTAGCCATTTGACCTTGGGCAAATCACTCAACCCCAACTGCCGGCCTTCCCTCCTCCAAAAAGAAAAAAGAAAAAAGAAAGAAAAAAAAAAGAAAAATTGTCATGATAGCTGAGTAGAGAGGTTGGATTGGACAGGGAGGGAGCCGATGCAGGGGGACTAGACGGAAGACAGGATTCCAGGGGATTGCTGATGAAGGCCTGACCAAGTCTGTGGCTAGATGAATGGGCAGAAGGGGATGTACAGCAGAGATATTGTAAAGAAAGAAACGAAAAGATTGGGCACTGGATTAGCTAGGGGGAATGAGTGGGGGGTCCAGAGCCTGGGTTACAGAGAGGATACCCTTGTCAGTTAATAGGGACATTTGGAAGGTGAGAGTGTTTGGGGGAAGAGAACTTGTGTTTCAGTTTGCTCCCACCCACCCACCCATTCCTTCATTTTCAGTCTTCAGAGACTGCGGCAATGTTCTTTGACTTGCAGCTATATAATAACACTAGAAGAATGGTGGCATTAAAAATGTAGGCCTTTGTTTCAGAGAGTAGCTTGGGCTCATTAATGGAAGGCTATAATTTCTCAAAGGCACTCAATCTAGCCTGTTGTCCTACAGTGGATTTCTGGGGTCCAACCTATTTTCCACTTTCAGTATGTGTCCAAGACACACATACACGTATGAATGAGCTCTATAGGTTGTCCATCCAACTATACATCGTAGTCTAGCCTCTAGGCATTCTTTTAAAATGTTTTATTGGCTTCTTTCCTTCCCTCCCTGCCTCTTTCTTTCCTTCTTTCTCTTCCTTCCTTCTTTTCTTTCTTTCTTTCTTTCTTTCTTTCTTTCTTTCTTTCTTTCTTTCTTTCTTTCTATCTTTCTTTCCTCCCTTCCTCTTTCTTTTCTTTCTTCCTTCCTTCTTTCCTTTTTTCCTTCTCTCCCTCTTCCTTCCTTCCTTTCCTTCTTTCTTTCTTCCTTTCCTCCCTTCTTTCTTTTCTTTCTTCTTCTTCTTCTTCTTCTTCTTCTTCTTCTTCTTCTTCTTCTTCTTCTTCTTCTTCTTCTTCTTCTCCTCCTCCTCCTCCTCCTCCTCCTCCTCCTTCTCTCTAACAATTCCATCACTTACCAATGACCTTGCCCCCCCACCCTCACCCTATAGAAACTACATTTGTAATCACTAAGTATAGTCACACAAAATAAACTAAAACATGGGCTGTGTATGCCTCATTCCAAACCTGTTGTCCACCACCTACCTCTCTGCCAAGGGCAATAGACTTTATTCACCCACTTTTTTTAACCCCAAACTATTTTGGGTGATCAACTGATCTCATTTAGGAACCTCCACAATAGTCCACAACCAGCTGCATCTGAAGTACCTGACTCTTCATAGAGAATCCCTCTTCAGTTTGGACTGTGGCCTAGGTGGCCTCCATGACTGTGGCGAACACCTCTGGAAAGCCTGATACAACTTCACCCTGAGCCCTGGCACATAGTAAACGTTTAAAGACCATTTGATCTATTTATCGATAAGAGTTTTTAAAAACAGCATCTTATCCCCCATATCAAAATTTTATTTCAATAAATGATAAAGACAGTTGGTTCTTCAATTCTAAACATCTTTCAGTTAATTGTGTGGTCCTGTGTTCAGTGCAGCTAGGTGGTACAGTGGACAGAGTTCCAGGCCTGGAGTCAGGAAAACCAGAGTTCAAATTCAGCCTCAGATCATTACTAGCTATGTGACCCTGGACCAGTCAGTTAACCCTGTTTGCCTCAATTTCCTCATCTGCAAAATGAGCTGCAGAAGGAAATGGCAAACCACTCCAGTATCTTTACCAAGAAAACCCCAAATGGGGTCATAAAGAGTCAGGCATGACTAGGGAATTCTATCAAACACTTAAAAAACAATTGATTCCAATATTCTACAAACTATTTGGGAAAATTGGTGAAGGAGTCCTATCAAATTCTTTTTATGACACAAATATGGTACTGATGCCCAAATCAAGAAGAGAAAAAACAGAGAAAGAAAATTATAGACCAATTTCCCTCATGAATATAGATGCAAAAATTTTAAATAAAATATTAGCAAAAAGCCTATAGCAATTTATTACAAGAATAATATACTTTGGGGCATCTAGGTGGTGGAATAGAGAACCGGCTCTGGAGTCAGGAGGACCTGAGTTCAAATCCGGCCTCAGACAGTTAACACAAAAACTAGCTGTGTGACCTTGGGCAAGTCACTTAACCCCAATTGCCCTCAAAAAAAAAAAAGAATAATATACTTTGATCAGGTAGGATTTATTCCAGAAATGCAAGGATGGTTCAATATAAGGATAACCATCAGTATAATTGATCATATCAACAATAAAACTAGCAGAAACCATATGATTATCTCAATAGATGCAGAAAAGGCTTTTGACAAAATATAACATCCATTCCTATTAAAAACACTAGAAAGTATGGGAATAGGGGGGCGGAGCCAAGATGGCGTAGCAGCAGCAACATATCGCAGCTCTCACATAGCCACCCCAAAATACACATAAAATAGGACTCTAAACCAATCCTAGAACCCAAAAACGCACACAAGGATACTTCCCACTAAAGTCAGCTACAAGGAACCATATCAGCACTGCGAACCGAAACCAGCCTGGCCTGAAGCCGAGGCTATGCCCCGGGGGCGGCTGGGTGGGAGAAGCTTCTTAGGTGAGCGGAGATTAGCACCAGCTACGAGTGGGGATTGTGAAAGGGGGAGAGAAGCAGTCCGGCCAAAAGATCTCCAGAGCAGAAAAGCAAAAGGCAGAGGTTTTGCACCCGCCTCCGCTTTGTAGCTTCCCGCCCGTGGCCTGCAGACAGCAGGAGGACTGAGCGATTGTTTTCAGGCCAGGGCTCTCGAGTTGAGCGGCCTGGATCCGGATCGTCGTCTTGGGCCTCGGTCTTGGAGTCTTCATTATCCAGTTAGCCGGAAGTCTACGGCAGCCGGGAGGACCCCAGCGATTTGGGACAGAGCCTTCCCTTCTGGAAGCAGAGCCCCACAGAGATTTTTAAAAAAAATTCATGGTCTGAACAACCATGAGTAAGAATAAGCATAAGAAGCAAAGTAAGAACAGCTCCCAAAC
>CM053590.1:69031802-69057067 GCA_028646515.1 Pseudochirops corinnae
GTCAAATCTATAAGGATACAAGTCATTCCCCAATTGATAAATGGTCAAAGGATATGAACAGTCAGTTTTCAGAGGAAGAAATTAAAGATATCTATAAGCATATGAAAAATGCTCTAAATCACTATTGATTAGAGAAATGCAAATCAAAACAACTCTGAGGTAACACATCTTACCAGTCAGATTAGCTAAAATGGCAAAATGGGAAAATGACAAATTCTGGAGAGGAAAAATTGGAACACTAATGCATTGTTGGTAGAGTTGTAAACTGATTCAACCATTCTGGAGAGCAATCTGAAACTATGCCCAAAGGGCCATAAATAAGTGCATACCCTCTGACCCAGCAATACCACTTCTAGGGTTGTATCCCAAAGAGATCATAGAAGTGGGAGGAAGACTCGTATGTACAAAAATATTTATAGCAGCTCTTTTTGTGGTGGCAAAGAATTGGAAATTAAGGGACGTCCCCCAGGAAACTGGGGAATGGCTAAACAAGTTGTGGTATATGAATGTAATGGAATACTTTTGTGCTATAAGAAATGAGGAGCAGACAGACTTCATATTTACCTGGAGAGGCTTATACGAACTGATGCTGAGTGAGAAGAGCAGAACCAAAAGAAGATTGTACACAATTACAGACACCATGTATGTGTAACAACCAGCTTTGATAGACTTGACTCTTCTAGTAATGCGGGGTTATAAGACAACTCCAAAAGACTCATGATGGAGAGAGATGTCTACATTCAGAGAAAGAATTAGAAAGAACAGAATTTGAATGCAGATTGAAGCAAACTACCTGCTCTCTTTCTTTTTCTTGTTTGGTTTTGTTTCCTCTTTGCCATTGTTCATTCCATTGGTTACAATCCTTCTTTAAAAACTGACTAATGTCTAATGTAGAAGTATTGGCAGATCCTATCCTTGATTTCAAGCTGCCATGGAGGGGGTTGGGGGAGGGAGGAGAGGGAAGGGGAGAAAATTTGAAACTCAAGGGATTGTGGAACTGAATCTTGTAAATTAAAAGTAAACAAACAAATTAATAAAGACCAAAAAGAAGGGAAAAAAAATAGTCAGACATGACTGAAAAAACTGAACAACAACAACATCAAAGCTGTGTTCTGGTATGGAATATCACTTGTGAAGCCCTACTTGCCACTTTCTAATATCCTTACCAAGGATGTGCTTAATGTATGCAAAGATTATTCTTATGAAAATTGTATATGATCAACCAACAAAAAGGGCAGTTAGGTGGTACAGTGGATAGAGATCAGCTCTAGAGTAAAAAGGACTTATCTTCCTGAGTTCAAATCTGGCCTCAGCTACTTACTAGCTGTGTGACCCTGAGTAAGTCACTTAATTCTGTTTGCCTCAGTTTCCCCATCTGCAAAATGAGCTAGAGAAGAAACAGTGAACCGCTCCAGTGTCTTTGCCAGGAAAACCCCAAATAGGGTCATGAAGAGTTGGACATAACTGAAACAAGTCAACAGCGGCACAACAAAGTTAGACCTGTATGACTGGAGCATAAAGTGATATGTAAGAAGCTAGGAAAGTAGGTGTGTGGGTGGGTGATCATTGTTTTCTTGTTTTGGGTTTTTTGCATTTGTTTTTTGGTAGTGATAAAGTCTAAATTTTTTTCTACAAAAAGTCAAGGGCAACTCTCCTCATTATGGTAATTGATTTACATTGGTTAAGTATCCTTGTGAATGCATTGTTATCTGTGCTAATGTCCTTTCCTACATCCATTGCCAGTGTTTCAAGGTCAATAGATTATTTAAGTAGGTCAATTTGGAGTTGTTTTGATGGCAAATCACGTGTTTTTATTTTCATTTTTAGTTTTTCTTTTAGTTTTTAATTAATTTTGATCTTTGCTCTAACAAATTGGTGGTCTGACTATACAATAAACTGACTCCTGAGTCAGAGCTATTTTCTGTCTGTTAAACTATAATCAATTTCATTATTTGTGATGTTATTTGATGGTTATCACGTTCATAACCTTGTAAATCTCTTTATAGGCAAGAGGCTTCTGTGTTGTCAGCAAATCTTTGGCCTCTCTCATTCCTTACTCATTAACAACATTTTCCAACATGTGTTTCATCATCTTTACTTATACCTACTTTTGCATCAAAATTGCCCAAAGCATATATCAACATATTTCAGAGTATATGTTGATTTAATTTAAAGGGTTTTATTAAGTTCTTCATAGAAATTCCTTACTTCCTAATCCTCTAGTGTAGATGTTGGTACATAACCAATTATTTTCATGGTAGCCATTTTGCAAATACTTATAAGGACTCCAATATGAGTTGATCAAATGTCTCATGGAATGATGTTTTTTGTTACCTTTGGATACACAATAAAACCAACTTTGTCATTTCCTTTATTTGCTTCTTCTAAAAGGACCTGTGAGCTCTCATTCTATTTAACTGTTACTTGCTGACCATTTCTTAACTATTGTGCCTGTACCTTCATCTCCCTCCTACCTAAACTTGGACTACATTCCTGGGACTCTAGGCTCCTATAGATGAATTTTTGCCTTCTCTTGCCCAAAGCCAAGCCAATTGCCCAGAGAAGACTCACTTCTCTTTCTAGTTCCCTTTTAAGTATTGTCTTCTCCCATAAGAATATAAGTTCCTTGAAGATAGGCACCATCTTTTTTGCTTATATCTGTATCCCGTCCTCTTTGAGAATGAAGGAGGAACAACAATCGCCAGCCCTTAGTACCATAGTCCTTGCTAGAGTGTTTAACAAATGTTTTTTCACTTATTGCTATTTCCAGCTATATTTTGGCTTTTTTTATAGCAGAAATGTCAAAATGAATTTCAGTTCACTTTCCCCAGGAATTATCTTCTTTGTTGGTCCTTGGAGAAAGATCTTACATTTAGAGTACAAAAGCTAAGTCAGTGTCTGTAGACTGTCTGAAATCTTGGGTCTTAGCTTCCATTGCCCCTTTCCCTCCATGTTGCTGCCATTCTTCCAGAAGCAGCTGAGAGCTCTGAAGCTCTGAGGTACATTTTGTATTTGACTTTGTTTCACAGGTTGCCATGGCCGAAGAATTCATCACCAAGTGGCCAGCCAACGGCAACAAGTCCTTCAATGCTTAGTTAGGCTTGACACAGTCTGTTGTCAGGACTGTACTCATACATGGCAGAATCTGCCAGAGCTTGCTCACTGGCATGGCGTTCAAACACACAGCATCACCTCCGGGCCACAATGAGACATCAGAGCAGAATTTTGTGGGCAGCTTAATAACTATGATAGTAAGAACAATAGTCATAATAGCAGTACCTTAGGGTTTACACAGTTCTTTCCTTTTCCTTACCTATGGGAGAAGTAATGCAAGTAGTATTATTCTCATTTTGAATATAGGGAAACTGAGGCTCAGTGAAGTGATTTGCCTCACATTACATAGTTAATAATGATCAAAGTCAGGATTCAAACCAAGTCTCCTAATTTTATTTAATTCCAGGATTCTTTCTACCAAATCATATAGCAAATAGACCAAAGCTCCGGGAATAATAATAGTGTCCCTGCCAGAGAGCTGAAAAGAATACAGGGTGTCCCAAAATTCTTACTGCAACTTAAGGCTAGTTTATAATAATGGGCAGAAGTTATATAATGCCTACTATGTGCCAAGCACTGTTCCAAGCACATTAAAAATCTCATCTCGTTCTATCCTCTCACAGTCTATCCTCACCAGTTAAAACTATTAAAGCTTAAAACTACACTAAAACTTTTGGGATACCCTGAAGAAGTTCCTTGAAATAAAAGACTATTTCATTTTGGTTTTCGCAATCCCAGGAGACCATTCCTTAAATACGTATTGAACTGAATCATTCATGGAACCCTTGACAACCTGTTATGTTTGGATTGGAGAGGTGTAGTCCCCTGGTAAATCATGAGGTTTATATCTGGAAGAAAGCTTAGGAATTATCAAGACCCATTCTTTCATTTTATAGATGAGGAAACTGAGTACCCATGAGGGGAAGGAAGTGACTTGCCCAAGATCACACAAGAAGTAAATAGCAGGGCAGAGGCTCTGACTTCATGTCTTGGAGTAGGACTGAATGTCAGGCAAGGGCAGGATAAATTGTTTTTAGATTTGGACAGGAAGTTTACAAATGAGGAACCACAAAAGAGACTAGAGAAGAGATGCAGGCGTTTTGGGATGGTTCTTGCCTCTGTTAAACCACCTTTCCAGCTCTCTGCACTCCCATCAGACCCTGACCCTGGTCCTGGTCCTGGCCTTGGCCTGGCAGCTCTGTGGTGTCCCAGGTAAGGCAGAGTAAGTCCGCACCCCCTCCCCCCCCCATTCCGGGGCTGCTAAAGACTTAGAAGTGAGTAGGCAGACAGTGAGTCAGGAGGCCCACAGCAAATTCTGAATGCTGAGAACTATTTTTGATCTGAAGCTGCCCAGAGGAAAAACAGCTCATCTGGGGACTCCCATTTTTAGAAGGAAGGGGCAGTGGGCCAGACCCCAAGCGGTTGTGATTGAAAGTAATCCCACAGGAGGGTTCCCAGTGGCTTTAGGAGGGAGAGAGGGAGAAAGGGAAAGAATAAAGGAAAAAGGGAGAAAAGGAAGGAGAGGGGAAGGGGTGGAGGAAGAAGGAAGCAGGGAGAGAGAAGAAGAGAGGAAGGAAGGAAGGCTAGGGAAAAGAGGAGATATATGGAAGAGAAATAGGTAGAGAGGGAAGAAGGGAAATGAAGGCAAGGAAATATTGAGAGATCAATTTTCAAGCTGCGTGAAGGAAGGGACAATACCAATTCTGGGACTTTATTATTTAAAAAAAAGGCAATCAAGAGACCATCAATAAGAGAAGGAAAAAGTGGGAAGATAGGTAGATAGACAGAGATAGACAAAGATGGAGAGTGTGAGAGAGAGAGGAAGAAGGGGGAGGGAGGAAGGGGGAGGTGAGAGAGAGAGGAAGAGAGAGAGAGAGAGAGAGAGAGAGAGAGAGAGAGAGAGAGAGAAGCAAAAAAGAGAAGACAGGTTAAAGGGATGGAGAGAGGGGAGGAAGAAATAAAAGCTCTGAGACCGACCTACCTTTGGGATTTCTTTTGCTGAGCTCTTGTGAAACCTAGGAGTTTGAGGGGATCTGAAAGCTTTTGAAGCAGCACAGCATGATTTTAGGGGGCTGATTTAGTGCTTGTTAGCAAGATCCCAACACCGACATCTTGTATAAATTGTCCTGGCTCCCTGGAAGCTGCCGTTACTCACAATGAGCTTCTTTTGATTCAAAACATTTTTTCAACAGAAAACTGAAGGAGGTTTTAAAGCAGACATTTTCAGAATTAGTGCCAGAAGGTAGGGTTGGGACAGGCTAGGTGAGGAATGCTCAGGGCCCTGGTGGGTATGGGGAGTTCGGGGAAACAATCCTCTACAGACTTCTTTCAGCTCTTTACCTTTCCCCTCTGCTGATCACCATTAATATCAGCCACTCTCCTCCCCCCATTACCTTAACTTCTTGACTCTAAGTCCAGAGCTTGGCCCTGCCAAACCACCTAGGCTGCTTCAGCAGGGGTCTATTCCACTTTTGGATCGCTCTGATTGTGTAGGACCTATCCCCTTATATGAATCCGAATTTGCCTCTTTCCAACTTCTGATTCTGCCATCTGGGGCCAGACTAAACAAGTCTAAGCCCTCTTCTATGCAACAATCCTTCAGATCCTTGCATCTTGTCCCCTCAAGTTTTCTCTTTACTGTGCTCAAAATGTCCAGTTCTTTCCATTACTCTTCCTGTTCCACAAGCTCAAGGCCTTTCACCATCCTGGTTCTCTTCTTCTGACTACTTACTGTCTTTTTCAATCTTTATTTTAATTCATATCACTCAGAACTGAACCCAGTGTTCCAGATGGAGGAGGGAGAATGATTGGGTGGGGGAAAATGCTGGGCTTGCACTCAAAGGACCTGAGTCTCACTTACTCTCTTACTTGCTATCTATGTGACTTTGGGAAAACCATCTCTCTAGGACTGTTTCTTCATCTCTAAAATGAGGTTGAATTAGATGATCTGAAAGGCAAAGCTTCTTAATCTGGGTCTGTGAACTTAAAAAAAAATCGATAGCTGTATCTTAATATAGTTTTCTTTGTACTCCTACATATTTTATCTTATGCATTTGAGTCCATTACTCCAAAAAAGAATCAGAGCCCCTGATCCCAGTCCTCTTAGAGCTCTAAACTCAGATCGTAAAATGTGGTCCAATCAGGTCAATGAAGCTAGTACTTCCTTATTCCTGGAAGCTATGACTCTTCTACTGCAGCTCAAGACTAGTATGATGGGAAGAAGCAAGGCAGCTCCTCTGACATGTCCTCTGGCACCTTCTGTGGAGAGGTGTGCTTTGGTCCTTTGCTAAAGAACAGTCACAACTCAGCTCCATGGGAAGTGCCCCAGTCTAGCAGATCAGGGGAACTCCCTCTGATTATTCCCTTTGATATTAAATTTTCTTTTCTGACTACCAAGTCACACTGACAACTTTGGTGATGCTTGTGGTCTATTAAAACCCTGGGATCTTTTTCAAATGAACTGATATCTAACCATGATTCCCTCATCTTGAATTTGTGAAGTTGATTTTTAAAAATGTAAGTGTAAGACGTTACATTTATCCCTATTTGATTTTATCTTACTAGATTTAGCCTGATATTCTAACCTGTCAAGATCTTTTTGAAATCCTGTCATCTAGAATGTTAGCAATCCCTCCCAGATTAACATCATCTGCAGGTCTTATCAGCTTTTATTTGTGCTTTTATCCAAGTCTTTTATAAACATGTTAAATAATGTAGGGCTAAATGCAGATCCTTGAGGCTCTCCACTGGAGAACTCCTGCCAAGTTGACATCGAGCAATTAACCACCACTCTGAGTCTGACCATCCAACTGGCCAAGTTCATCCAAAGTCCACTTCTCCCTACCTTTCCCATTAGACTGGCATGAGATAACTTTATCAAATGCTATTCTAAAATCTAGGTATCTACAGCATTCCCAAGTAGTCTTGTAAAAAAAAAAAAAGGTAATAAGGTTAATTTGGCATCATCTGTTCTTGAAAAAGCCATGCTAAGTGTCATCCACAATTCTGGTGAGCATGCTCTCTATGCCTCCATTCAATCACTGACAAATATAACTGGCAGATCCTATCCCTTAGGTATCCTAAGAGACTCAGATTCAAATTATATGAATTTTAAGGGTAATTGCCTTATTTTTGTTTGCTTATCCCTAACTAGTGTTCAAAAACAGTAACTTTTGAAGTAGATTTAGGCCTAGGTTTTCAGAGGCTCACCATGTGTCCAGGGGCATACGGAGTATTCAAGGAGGAGTGGCCCCTCTGCTGTGAGGGCTTGCCCAGCCCTTTTCAGGGCTACTCATTCACCTTTGGTGTCCACCTGTCACCCAATTCTCACCTGTGGCTCCAAGAAACTGTAGCATGGGCACACCTGGGTAAAATTGTCTTGGCAGGCTAAACCAGGTTAAAGGTAACTGACAGGCCTCAAACCTATTAGTGAATGAGGGAAGGGGGTGTCTACAAAGACTTCCACCATCAGAATAGGGTGACAACATTGGATGAGAACAATGTTCCAAAGGCCACGAAGGTGGGTGAAGCAAGTGCTGTGGAGTATTTAGAGCTTGGTCAGACATCAAAGACCACAAGGTCATCCACTGCATCCCAGGCCATCGCCACTCATCTTGACTTTTGTCCTGCCACTGGACTTTGATTATTCTGGAAAAGAGAGTAAGGTTGACAACTTCGTGCAACTCTGATTCACTTAAATCTAATTCACGCACAGTCAATACATCACCCTGTGATGTCATTGGTCTTTTTCAAAAACAAAGGACAAACTACAATTTTCTTTTGGAGAGACCACAGACATGAGCCAAACCTAAGCTTTAATAAATTTTCCCTGGGGTTCCAGGGTTGGGGACAAAAAGAGCCACAGAGTT
The DNA here is from genome assembly GCA_028646515.1 of Pseudochirops corinnae. NCBI lineage: Eukaryota > Metazoa > Chordata > Mammalia > Diprotodontia > Pseudocheiridae > Pseudochirops > Pseudochirops corinnae. The sequence goes on from CM053590.1 coordinate 69,039,725, forward strand.
TGTGAAAAGAGCCTGATCCCTCTCTTTAGGGACCAGACTCCCCCAGGACTGAGCCTGAGCAGATTTGAAAGTGACCTCAGGGGATGTCTTTTCTGAAAAAGGGTCTCTAAAATCTACCTGACAAGTACAAGCAGACTTTACTTGAAGACATCCCATGAGGAAGGACTTACTACCTCTTAAGACAGCCGTGGCCACTTTGCAGTAGCTTCAATGATTAGGAAGTTTGTCTTGACAACAAGCCTAAATTTGTACTTTCCAGCTATTACCAATGACTCAAATGAGGATAGTATGAAATGACCTCTGATTTTTTTTGGTTAAAAATACTTTTTGATGATTTTTTTGAACTCCCACCTCCAGCCCCAACCTTCCTTTATTTTTTTAATTTTTTGCTTTTTGGAGGGGGGAAGGTAGGGCAATTGGGGTTAACTGACTTGCCCAAGGTCACACGGCTAGTCTGTGTGTGTGTGTGTGTGTGTGTGTGTGTGTGAAGTGTCTGAGGCCAGATCCGAACCCAGGTCCTCCTGACTTCAGGGCCAGCACTATATTCATTGTGCCACCTAGCTGCTCCCCAACCTTCCTTTATGACAAAAAAAAAAATTAAGAGAAAACAATTGATAATAGAGCTATTCAAGGACACTTACAATATTCAGTCCTAGTGCTGATGGGATGAAACTGTGCTGGTTCTCAGTGATAACCACTTCCATTTCTTTTTTTAACAAGATATTTTAACCTAATAGATATTTTCATTTTTTAAGTTAAATTTTAATTTTAGATCTGCCTTCTTTCCCTCCCTCTCCCCCCACATTGAGAAGGCTAAAAAAACCCAACAACCAAACAACCCTCCCCCCCCCAAAAAACATCCTATTACAAACATGTGTGGTCAAGAAAAACAAATTCCCACATTGGTCATGTACTAAAAAATGTATCTGTGTTTCAATCTGCACTGAGACTATCAACTCTGTCAGGAGATGGATAACATGTTTCATCTTGAGTCTTCTGGAATTGTAACTGTTTGTTGTTTTGATTAGAATCCCTAAGTCTTTTAAGTACCAACAGACAGCTTTTTTTTTTTTATTTTAATTTAATTTAATTTTAATTTTATTTTTGCTTTTTGGAGGGCAATTGGGGTTAAGTGACTTGCCCAAAGTCACACGGCTAGTAAGTGAGTCAAGTGTCTGAGGTCACATTTGAACTCAAGTCCTCCTGATTCCAGGGCCGGTGTTCTATTTACTGTACCAGCTAGCTGCCCCCAGACACCTTTTTTTTTTTTAAACTTTTATATTGATGTCTTTTAGTTACATTCAGTTCCATAATCTCTTAAATTTCAAATTTTTCTCTCCCTCCCTCCCCTCCTCCCTCCCATAGCTCCATGTAATCAAATATAGGTTCTACAAATACCTTCGTGTTGAAAGTTAGTCATGTTGTAAAGGATTATAACCAACAGGCTGAACGATGGAAAAGAAGGCATAAAACAAAGCAAAACACAAACAAGACAGAGCAAATAGTTGGCTTCAATCTGCAGACTCTCTAGTTCTTTCTCTGGATGTGGATATCCCTTTCCATCCTGAGTCTTTTGTAGTCTTCTAACCTTGTATTGCTGAGAGGAGTCTGGTCTATCAAAGTTAGTCATCACACGTACGATGAACTGTCCAACAGGCGCCTTTCAAAAACTATGCAAACAACTCCCCTCCCCCGCCCCAGGCGGTCTTTAAAAACAGTAAGAAAATGCTTATAAGAGGAAGACTACAATGTATCTCACACACATCCCCTTCTCTTCACTCTCACAGATATCTCCCCAGTTCAGGCCTTCATTAATGCTTCCAGTTGAGCTATTGCAATAGCTTTCTTTTCTTTTCTTTTTTCCCCTTCACTTCCTTCACCTTGCCTTCTCTTCCCTTCACTTGTCTTCCCTTTCTTTGCCTTCTCTTTCATCCCTTTCTCTCTTCTTGTCTTTTCTCACAATGATCTAATTTTTAAAAGCTGCATCATAATTGCAGCAGCTTCTTCAGTTATATAAAGTAGTGATAAGGCATCAAAAAGACAAATGAAACCTTAAAACTATTTTGAATAAAAAGGCATACTCTATAGGGAAGTATGCAGGAGAGATCACTTTTCATTTTATTGGGAGGGTACAAGGAATGGGTACATTTAAGTTCTGTTTTGCAAATGAAGTTGGTTTCTATCAACCAAAGTGGACAGTGACAATGGGCTTCTTTATCAGTTTAAGTCACTCTCTTCTTTAAAAAATGTGCTTAGATATGTCAAAGTGATACATCAAGGTCATAACCTTGCACAGACTGGTGGGAGCACCACTTAGTCCACGAATTAGAGTCATTACCGATGGTGGGAATAAGAGCATCTTTCTCTTTATTTTGTCTTTGTCATCTGGATGAAGTTCTTCAAAAATAAATGTCTTGAGTAGTTCTCAGACAGTCCAGTGGACAGCCCACATTTTCTTATTTTTGCTTTTTTTTTTTTGAAGAGGAAGACAGGGCAATTGGGGTTAAGTGACTTGCCCAAGATCATACTGCTAGTAAGTGTTAAGTGTCTGAGGTTGGATTTGAACTCAGGTCTTCCTGACTTCAGGGCTGGTGCTGTATTCATTGCACCACCTAGCTGCCCCAGTGACCTTCTCCTTCTTCAGTCAACTTCTCCTGTAGAAATTTAGAACATTGGAATTCTTCCTATCCTTTCTCTGAAACCTTTGGAATTTGTTCTTCATCCCCTCCAGATACCATGTCATCCAGTGACACTGGCCTCCTGGCTGTTTCTCACACATAACATTCAATTTCCTGCCTCCAGGTGTTTGTACTGGCTGGCCTTCATTGCCTGGAACACTCTCTCTTCATCTCTGCTTCCTATTATCTTCTATCACCTTCCTTTCCTGTTTCAAGTCACTGCCATACTAAAGTCCCCCTTCTGCAAAGAGCCTTTTCTAGTCCTCCTAAATCTTGGTGCCTTCCCTCTGAGACTACTTCTAATTCATTCTGTGTCTATATAGTTGTTTGTGTGCTGTTTCCCTCATTAGACTGTCAGAGACTGTTTACTTTTTTGCCTTTCTTTGTATCCGCAGTGCTTTGCACAGTGACTGGCATATGTTGTTGCTGTTCAGTCATTCCACTTGTGTCTCTCTGTGATCCCATTTGGGGTTTCTTGGCAGAAATACTGGAGTAGTTTGCCATGTCCTTCTCCAGTTCATTTTACAGATGAGAAAACAGAGGCAAATAGGTTTACATGACTTGCCCAGGATCACATAGCTAGTAATTAAAATATGAGGTCAAATCTGAACTCAGATCTTCCAGGTCTGGTATATAGTTGGCACTTAAACAAATACTAGTTAAGCAACTGATTATTCTTGTGAGGTTCCCATCCCCTTTCCTGTAGAAGTTTAGATCATTGGAGCTCTCTTCTTATCTTTTCTCTGAATTCTTTGGAATCTGCTCCCCCCAAAACATGGGGTACAAGTCAGACTCTCCTTGACTTTTCTTCTGCTCTTAATAAATGCTGAGATAAAATGGACGCTTCTCTCCCAACATTTCCCATCGTTGCTTCTTCAGCAAGAAATTCTTCCTTGTTGATCAGAATCAGATCCAGAAAAACAATTCCCCTCCTTATTTCTTCTGTCTTTTGAAAAAGATAATTGCCAACAAGTCAAGAATTGACCAACTGCTCTGTTTTTTGTTTGTTTGTTTGTTTGTTTTAGCAAATAGAGAGGTCCAGGCTATTGAGATCAGTGGTCTTCAAAGTGAGGTGTACATACTGCAGGAGACGTTTAAGAAGATCTACTGGTGGGCATGAAGAAATATTAGCAGTAAAGAAAGCCACTCAGTCAGTGGCTTAGTTTACTGTTCCTACTGGTCTTTGCTGCTCTCTCCTCTCTCTACAACCAATGCTGGCTGTTCTGGGTAGGCAAATAGGAAGACAGGTAGTCATTCCCTCCACCCACTCCAGCTCCAGCCCTTGGTCATAAACCACAAAAATATGGTTTATTTCCTCTTTATCTCATTCTATTACTATTTCCATTTTCATGTATTTTTATAATCAACTTAATTTATATAGTGATATATGCATATAAGTTTCAATATATACATACTGGGCAACATGCCCCCAAAATGTTTTTGAGTGGGAGTAGGCAATCAATAAAGTTTGGAGACACCGAGTCTAGATAATTGAAGCTCTTCAGCACTGTAACAGCACACTTCTTGTTTATATTTATATATCCAGTGATTAGCTGGATTAGCTATTAGTAAGTTTTCTATTTATCTATCTGTCTGTCTAGCATTCTGTGTGAGGTGTGTGATCTGTTTCCATCTCCTTGTCCAAGAAGTCTATAATAGTCTCTTATGATAATAATATTTAGCTGAATATAATACAGACTTGCAGCTTCATGTACAATCAATCCTCTCTGTTCTGTGTATGGAAATGCCCATTTTATTTGGTGTGAAATTCAGAATAAAAATAAAAATTTAAAACCACATCATTCATTTTACAAGAGTGTAAGCTCCATGAGGGAAGAGACCCTGTCTTATTATCTAAACTTTTTATCTTCCTTCAGTAACCTAGCACTGTGACACTGCAAAAAGTAAGGGTCTACTAAATAGTTGCAGATTCAAAAAAACAAAGCTGGGTTTGTGCATCTGTCGGTCTTAACCTAAGTGCTATCCACCATGCTTCCTGCTACTGGTTCCTGAATTTCCTCACACAGGCACATTTGAACATTTTGCAATATTATTCTACTTCTCCTTTTAGCTAGTCTGTTCTTTTTGAATAAATGTTCTTCCAGAGCCACATTCCAGACATTAAGTCCCATCCCACTTAGTCTTAGTAACATACCTACAGAGGTCAAATTTGCCACCATGCCCAAGGAGCACTGGTTCACTTTGCTTGTTGCCTGTCCTTTGTATACTTGCAAGTAGACATATGAGGTCAGAGAGTTTATTGCTGGCCTCCTTCTTGGCTAGCAGCTGCTGTGAATATTATTGCTTCCAGGATTAAACATAACTTCCTCTGTTTGGCTTTTAAAGCCCTTCTTAACCTAACCTACCTCTTCCTACCTTTCCGGTCTGAGTTTATCTTCTGCCTTGAAGACCATCTTCTGCACCTGCACCTTCAGAAACCTGTGGCTCTCCAGTCAGATTAGGCTCCCCCACAGACTTCTCCCCCCACTCATTCACTCACACTAGCAACAAGTCCTTGTTAAGTATGAGCCACGTACCATGCCCTCAGGGGATCAAGGACCAAGAATGGTCACCTGCATTCTAATGTGGGGAAGACAAGCTTATGCCAAAAGGTGTATGGAGAACAGAGAGACTGGATCATAGAATGAAGGAGGGAAAATAATGTCCAATAAGTCTAGAAAGACAGGTTGGGAGGCAGGGCAGATTGGGAAGGGGCTGGAAGAATTTACATTTTCCCTGCCTTAAAGGCAGAGAAATTATTAATTACAACAGAGACAGCCTCAAGTGAGCAAAGCAGAGAGGGGCATGACTAGAGTGGGTTTCTTTATTGCCTGAAGGCTTGGATCTACCCAACAGTTACCAGCTGTTGTGTGACCTTCCTCACCCTCACTATTGATCCTCCTCTCTTGTTGGTAATATTTGGTAGATATTTTGAGATAAATTTTAGAAAGAATGAGCCATACACTTCTCTAAAGGCTGGTGAACAGATAAATCTTTATGGGTTTGGGGAAAAACTATCCTTGTTGTAGAATCAGACTCTCAGACAGAGCCTTCCCCTGCCTGGGGGCCCTTTATTTCCCATGGCTTTAGGACTGGGACTAGAGGTCTTTGGGGACTCCTGGGGTCTGATGATTAATTAGCAAATACAAATTACCTGAGTCTTTAGAATAATAAGATTCACAGAACACTAGAGCTGGCAGGGACGTCAGAGGGCATTTTTCAACTTCACATCGCCCTGAGCAAACAGAGGCAATCCCCTTAGCTTGTCTCAGTCAGGCTCCCAGGCCCTAGACTCTGCCCATCTACAGGCTTTAGGAAGAGAAGGGGGTGGGGCTGGAGGTAAGCCTAGTTGCCCAAAGCTGGGGGCATCTGCAAACAGGGAATCAGATCAGCCACTCCAAGGGATATGCCTTAGCATCACAGGAATTAGAGCTGAGTCCAAACCCCTCATTTTACACAGTAGCAAACTGAGGTGGATTGATTTGCCCAAGGCCACACAGCTCTGATATGATCCCTAAAGTTCCACATATTTTTGACTTGTTAAGTAGCAGCTTTGGGATTTGAACCGAGATCTCCTGGCATCCAGTCTAGGCCTTATTCCATTATATCGTGATTCTTCTTCTAACTCTGATCTCACTCTGGAAGGTCCTGGGAAGACTCCTTCCTGGACTGGAGCTCCAGTCCAGGCAGAAATGTCACCCTCACTTTGAGGTAGTCTTCTGCTTGGGGTTGCAGACCCTGTCTTGGATGGGAAGGAAGAAAGGATAGAAGACAGGAGGAAAAAGAAGTGAAGAATGAAGGAGGGAGAGGAGGGAAGAAAGGGAAGGAAAGTAGAAGGCAAGAAGGAAGGAAGGAAGGGGAAAGGAGGGAAGAATGAAGAGAAGGAAAGAGAGATCATGTGGGAAGAAAGGAAGGAAAAAGGTAAGGAAGGAAGGAGGCAGAGAAGAGGGCAGGAAAAACTAAGGGAGAGAGGGAGGGATAGGACAAACTATTGGTAATTTTTTTATGGCTACCCGAAACAGTTCAGAAATCCCATTCCTTTTTCAAGGGTCAGCTCCAAATGTGTCTTTCTATTGCTCCAGTTTGCCTTTTGGCCCTCTCTGTGCTTCCCTTTACTTAAATGAACTATGGTTACCTGTTTTTGCAACTTAGATGATAGGGCCCCTTTCTTTCTCCTCTAGCCTCTAGTGAAGGGGAGCAGGATTAGAAAACCATAGGTTCTCAGTCAAAGGAAGAGGAAGCACCTAGGCAACAAAACTGTAAATTCCCCAACTGGATTGTGAGCTTCTTGAGACCCCCAGAGCTAAAACCAGCACCATCTGGGCACATAGGAGAAACTTAGGAAAAATTGGTTAATTGGTAAAAGGTGAAGTGGAAATGGATATCTAGGCATCTTCAATCTCATCATCACAATCTCCATCAATCCCAAACCAAGCAACATATGGGTTAGAGGTGATGGAGATATTTCTAAATGGTAGCAAAATAAAAAGACTAATCCCATATGTTTTAGATATATTGATTTTGAGATGCCTATAAGAAATCCAGTTTGAGATGTCCAAATGGGAATTATTTACATGGAGATGGTAATTGAAGCCATGGTACTGATGAGATGAACAAATGAAGACAGTATATCAAGAGAAGAGAATCAGTCCCATGATATAGCCTTAGGGGATGTCAGCGGTTAGTGGGCATGACACGGATGAAGATCTAGCAAAGGAGACTGAAGAGTGGTCAGTCAGATAGGAGGATAGCCAGGAGAGGACAGTGTCACAAAAATTTAAAGATAGCATTTAGGAGGAGAAGGTAATCAACAGTATTAAATGATGCAGAGAGGTCAAGAAGGATTAGCATTGAGGAAAAGGTACTAGACCTGGCTAGTGATATGAGGGTAACTCTGGAGAGGGCAAATTCAACTGAGCAATAAGAAGCCATACTACAGAATGTTAAGAAGACAGTGAGAAGAGAACTGGAGACCATTAATGTAGATGGCCCTCTCAAGTTGTTTAGCTAAGGAAGGGAAAAGAGACATGAGATAGCAAGAATGGTTGGAGAGAGGTGTGTTTGTAGGTAATAACGAAGTAATTGAAGATTACAAATAGAGTAGTGGTGATAATAGAGACAATCTGCCGAAGATGAGAGGAGATGGGATCAAGGGTATAGGTAGAGGGTTTGGCCTTAATGAGAAGGGTAAATCTGATAAAAACAAAATCTGATAAAAACATGAAGGAGGAGATAAGATGAGAAAGAGGGGAGAAGAGGAAGCTCTCAATGAATGAATTCTATTTTTTTTTTTTTTTTAGGTAAGTATAATGCAAGGTCCTCAGCAAAGAATGGTTGGGGAGTGCCCTGGGAGACTTGAGTAGAAGTGAGAAGGCTTAGAACAACTGTGGTGGAGAGTGGGATAATAAGCTGATTAGGGAGGAGTAGAATGATTTGATTATGGCAGTAAGGGCAGTAAGTTGAGAATAGATAACATAACTCTGTAGTGGATCCAATCAGCATGGTTTTGTGATTTTAATCTAACTCCACTGGGCATCAGATGGCTGGGACTGAAGGAGGTAGATGGTGGAAATAATCTAGGGTTGGAGTTTGGTAAGGCTTAATAATCGATAGGACAAGGGGCAAGGGATTAAAGAGTAGAGGATAGTGTAGAGTTGAGATGATTCACTAAGGAGTCAGGATAGGGAAGGGAAGAGAGTATAGTCAGTGTGCAGGGGTGATGGTCTGGGATCTAATACCAAGACTAATTACAACTTGAACCATAACTCCAAACCCAGTCTTATCCCCAACCCAAAACCTAACTATGAAACCAGAATCCCAATTCCAACTTGAATCTTAAACTCAACCCTAACCCCACTTCTAACTCTAGCTCCAAAATCTCAGTCCCAAATCTAGCTCTAACCAAAACTCTATCTTAATCCTAATAGCAAATCCCCCCATTCCACACTATAATCTAATCCCAAACCTCTTTGACCTTCCTTGCTCCCAATTCCCCCAGGCTATGGTAAGCAAACATCTTCCTACCTCCTCTCCCAGAGAAAATTGGGGAGGAAAATGTTGCTGGGAGATAGGATGGAAGACCATTGAGGGACACCCCAGAAAATGTCTCATATCTTCCAGAAGTCAAAGGCGACCCATTTTTTTAAAGTAAGTATGAATCCTGCAGGCCCCACTGGGCTGGTGTTAAGAAAGAAGTATGGTTTTGAGTCAGATACTTCCTAAATCGTCCACACTGTCCTTAGGCCCTATACAGAACCATTTCTTAGTTTCCTAAGCACTCCCCAGTCAATGAGCCTTCCCCATCCATGCTCCTAGCAACCAGTGTTACAGTTCAAGGTTGCCCAGCAACAGAAGATATCTACCAAGCACCTGTATTTCTCGCCTCAGAGGTACCAGCACCATGGACTGTTATCAGTTCCATGTAGACTCCATTGTTGGAGGGAAAGAAAGTTAGAGAATCTTTTAGCATAGGTTCAGACTTGGAAGGGGCTAGAGGATCTGTGAACATAAGTGTGGGCTTAGGAAGAAGGGTGGAGGATTTTTCAGTACAGAGTCAGACCTGGGGGAGAATTATGAAGGAAATGTAAGCCCAGGGTCAGGTTTGGGAGAGAATTCTGGAGGACCTGTCGCCACAGTGGTTCTCATACTTTTTAGATGTAGGACCCCTTTGCACTCTTACAAATTACTGAGGAGCCCCCATTCCCCAAAGAGCTTTTGTTTCTGTGGGTTATAGCTATCAATATTTACCATAATAGAAATTAAAACATCTTAAAATTATTATGAAAAGTATTTTGATCTCAGAATCACATGATCCCTAAAAAAGGGGCCCAGAGACCCCAAGGGATTTCCTGGACCATACTTTAAGAATTGCTGGATAATGTAAAACCTGGGGGATAATGCTAGAGCAGCTGTTAACAAAGATTTAGGCTTAAGAGAGAATTTGTAAGAATCTGTCCACACAAAGTCAGACTTGGAGGAAAATTGGGGAGGATCTGTTAGCAGAGGTTTAAGTTTGCTAGAGAATGCTTAGGAGATCTGTCAGCACAGGTTCAGGCTTAGGAGGCAGGGATGCTGAAGGATTTGTTAGCATAGACTTGGGAGCAAATTCTAAAAGCCTGTGTTTAGTGAACCTCAGGAAGAAATTGTTCTTGGGGCTTTCAATTGGAATATGAAAATCTTGAGCCAAGGCCACAGTACTCCCTTAGTGCTAGGCTAGAGGCCAAAGCATCATCACTTGACTGGCAAAGATGGATGCCCCAACTGTGGCGGGGTCACAAAATTTTAATGATTGCAGTACTTTCTAAGATGTCCAGTCTTTGTAGTTCTGTACCCTTTGTTATTATGTGTTTAAGTACAGTTTTGCTGCTTAGAATTTTGAAACTGAAAATGCCAGCCTTTCTCACTCTGAAGAATATAAATGGATTCGTATTGTTCACTGTTGAATATCCATAGGCATATATTCATTCATAAGGATATCCAATTGTAAATACCCATTAGGCAGCTGATGGTGCAGGATTGGAGCTGAAGAGATACACAAGGGCTGGAAATATAGATCTGGAAACCATCAGCATAGAGAGGCCAATTAAACCCATGACAGATGATGGAGTCTCTTAGAGCAAGAGAAGAAAAGATGGTTCATCATAGTCTTTTTTGTTCTTTCTTTTAAATAGTATTTTTCCAATTACATATAAATGCAATTTTAACAGTCATTTTTCTATATAAAGTTTTGAATTCCAAATTTTCTCCCTCTTTCCCTCTCCTCCTCCCTCCCTAAGATAGTAAGCAATTTGATACAGGTTATATATGTGTAATCATGTAAGACATATTCCATATTAGTCATGGTGTGAAAGAAAAAATACAACAAAAGGGGAAAAAAAGATGAGAAAAACCAAAGAAAATGAAAATAGTATGGTTAGAGCTACTTTCAGATTCCATCAGTTCTTTCTCTGGCTATGGATAGCATTTTCCATCATGAGTCTTTTGGACTTGTCTTTGGACCATTGTATTGCTGAGAAGAGCTAAGTCAATCATAGCTGATCATTGTACAATGTTCTCGTGGTTCTGCTCACATCAATTTGCCTTCCAATTTTTTTACTGAAGTACTCCTGCTCATCATTTCTTATAGCACAATAGTATCCCACTACATTCATGTGCCACAACTTGTTTAGGCCTTCCCCAGTTGATGGACATCCCTTCAATTTCCAATTATTTGCCACCACAAAAAGAGCCGGTAGAGAGTCTTGTTATATACTCAGAGTTAAGGGGCGTATTCAGTAAAAGAGACTGAACAGGAACAGTCAGGCAGGAGAACCAAGAGAGAGCAGAGTCAAGACAACCCAGAGAGGAGAGAGTTTCCAGAAAGAGAGGCTGGTTAACAATGGCAAAGACTATAAAGAGGTTGGGGTGGCTAGGTGGCACAGTGAATAGAGCACTGGCCCTGGAGTCAGGAGGACCTGAGTTCAAATCCAGACTCAGACACTTAACACTTACTAGCTGTGTGACCTTGGGCAAGTCACTTTTCCCCAACTGCCCTGTCTTCCCCCCTCCAAAAAGCAAATTAAAAAAAAAAGACTATAGCGAGGTCAGGAAAGATGAGGGTTGAGAAACACCTCCCCCCCAATCAGATTTGACCTTTAAGAGATCATTGGTAACTTTGGAGGGAGCTATTTCACTTGAGTGATGAGGTCAGAAACCAGAGAACCTATATTCCTATGTTGTTAATATTTTGAATGTGAGAGATATCTTAACTTCCCTAGAATCCCAATATGGCAGTCCCTCTTTCATTAACAAACTCACTTGAACCTTTAAAGGGAAACAGCCCATGTGCTTGGGCACCTGGGAACACCAGCTCCTTGATGACCAGGCCATGGCACCAGCGTGGGCACATTTTGGTTACTAAGCAAAGACTGAAGTCCACAGGGGCATCTCATATAGTTATAATTGACCCCCAGGGTCTCCTAAAAGCCAGGAGAAGGGCTCGTGTTGTTCTAGAGCACCAGCCTTGTAAAGAGCAAAACAAGAGTGAAGTTTTGGGGGCTTGTCAGGTTCTCCCCACTGGCCTCATTAAGTCTCCTTCATTAATGCCCTGGTTCCAGGAATTACAGAAGTATCAAAAACAGGGGTAATTAAGCTGATGCAACCTGCAGAATAGTCCATACTGATAACATGTGAATAAAGGTATGCTGAACGGAAGGTAGGATAGACTCAATTATTCAAGAAGGGACTAAGGGCTAATCCGGGCAGGGTTCAGATGAGGAGGCCTCTGGGTGAAGTGGGAGGAGCCTTGGCGTCAGAGTCAGAAGGCCTGGGGCTTAGGTCCAGCCCTAATACTGAATAGCAGTGTGATCTTGGGTTGGTTACTTAACCTCTTTGTACTTTCATTCCTTCCCCTATAAAATGGAACCAGTAATACCTGTATTTCCTATGGTTATTGTGAGGAAAAAGTGCTTTTCAAGCCTTAAAGCATTATAGGAATGGGACGTTATTATTATCACTAGTAGTAGTAGTAGTAGTAGTAGTAGTAGTAATAGTAGTAGTAGTAGTAGTAGTAGTAGTAGTAGTTAGATGGTACAGTGGTATAGAGTGCTGGGCCTGGAGTTAGGGAGACTTACTCTTGAGTTCAAATCCAACCTCAGACACTTGCTAGCTCTGTGACCCTGGGCAAATTACTGGGCAACCCCATCAAGTTTCCTCACCTGTAAAATGAAATGGAAAAGGAAACAATAAACCACATTAGTACCTTTGCCAAGAAAACCCAAAATGGGGTCACAAAAAGTTGGACACAGCTGAAAATGACTGAAAAACACACAGGTAGGATTGAAATTTGGGTCTTCCTCACTCCAAGTCTAGCCCTTTATCCATTAGTTCACAAGTTGCCAGTTCCCCTTCTTCAATTAATTTGTATTTAGTTCCAGGGTGGAGAAGAGAGCTTGTGATTAGTCACAAGGGAGCAGGGATCCTAGTCACAGTTCTAGGGTCAAGAGAAACACTAGTTCTTGTGACTACAAGGGAGCAGAGGCCCTTCTTGAGTAAAGACCAACTTGCAGCCCAGGAGAGCAGTAACCGACCACACCTCTCTTAGGATAACACTGCCTTGGAAGCACTAACAACTTGTAAATCCCCAGAAGAAGCTCTGAAACAGCAGCACGAAAAAGCCTGAAGCTTGGCACAGTGCCTCCCAACCTCCAGGTGAGCAGAGCCCAACTTTAACATAAAATTCAAAGTCAACAAATAGGCTGGAAAATGAACAAATAATAAAAACAGAACTTGACCATAAAAAGTTATTGTGGTGGTGAGAAAGACAAACTTAGTAGAAGATAATAATGTGGAAACAGCTACCCACAAAGGCTCCAAAAATAAAATGCTGATTGAACCCAAGGCCAGCAAGAATTTTTGGAAGAGTTAAAGAGATAAGAGTGATAGAGGAAAAACTGGGAAAAGAAGTGAGAGTGATGCAAGAATATTATGAAAAGAGAATTAATAGCTTGGTAAAAGAAGCTCAAAAATACTGACGAAAATAACACCTTAAAAATAACCCTGGTCTAATGATAAAGGAAGCACAACAATTAACTGAACAAAAGAATTCCTTAAAAAGTAGAATAAGCCAAATGGAAAAGAAGGCACAAAATTCAATGAAGAAAAGAACTGCTTAAAAGGCAAATTAGCCAAATGGAAAAAGAAGTACAAAAACTCATTGAGGAAAATAATTCCTCAAAAATTAGCATTCAACAACTAAAAACTAAGGACTCCACAAGACATTAAGAAAAAGTAAACAAGGTCAGAAGGATGAAAAAAATAGAAGAAAATATGAAATATTTTATCAAAAAAAGTAACTGATGTGGAAGATTGATGGAGATGATTTAAAAATTATTGGACTACTTGAAAGCCATGATTTTTTAAAAGAGTCTAGACAGCATATTTAAAGAAATTTTAAAGGAAAATTGCTTGATGTCTTAGATCCATAGGGTAAAATAGACATTAAAAGAATCCACTGGTCACCTCCTGAAAGAAATCCCAAAATAAAAACTCCTAGGAACATTGTAACCAAATTCCAGAGCTCTCAGGTCAAGGAGAAAATATTGCAAGCAGCCAGAAAGAAAAAAATTCAAATATTATGGAATCACAGTCAAGATCATGCAAGGTTCAACAGCTTCCACAGTAAAGAATCAGGAGGTTTGGAACATGATACTCTAGAAGGCAAATGATCCAGGATTGCAACCAAAAGTCATTTACGCAGCAAAACTAAGTATAGCCCTTCAAGGGAAAAAAATAGGTATTTAATGAAATAGAGGACTTCCAAACATTCCTAATGAAAAGACTAGAGCTGGATAGAAAATTTGACATTCAGACAGAAGACTCAAGAGAAGCATAAAAAGGTAAACATGAAAAAAATAATCATAAGGGACTCAATAAAATTAAACTATTTGCATTCCTATATGGGAAGATGATATGTATAACTCCTAAGAACTTTTTAATTATTAGGACAGTTAGAAGGAGTATATATAAACAGAGGGCATGGGTGTGAGTCTATTATGTTGGGATGATCTCCTCCCCAAAAATGTAGGTGTGAGAAAGAGGGATGCACTGGGAAAAAGGGGAAGGAGGAGGTAGAATGGGGAAAATTTTTTTCATAGTAGAGGGGAAAATGGAGGTGGTGGTGGTGGTGGTGGTGGGCAATGCCTGAATCTCACTCTCATCAGAATTGGTTTGGAGAGAGAAGAATGCATGCGCATACACACACACACACACACACACTCAGTTGTATATAGAAATCTATCTTACCCAACAGGGAAATAGGAGGGTAAGAAGATAAGACATATGGGGAGGGAGTGATAAAAGGGAGGACAGATTAAGGGAGGCAGTGATTAGAAGGAAACGGACTTTTGAGGAGGGACAAGATAAAAAGAGGGAGAGAAGAATAAACAGAAGAAAATAAGATGTGGGTGGTAGTGGAGGAAATACATAGTACTCATAACTATGAATGTGAATGGGATGAGCTCTGCTGCCCCATGAAATGGAAGTGGATAACAGAATGGATTAGATACCAAAATCCAACAATATGCTATGTAAAAAAGACATGAAACAGAAAGATACACACAGAGTTAAAATAAAGGGCTCAAGCAAAATCTCTTATGCTTCAGCTGAAGTAACTAAAGCATTGATGGCAATTATGATTTTAGACAAAGCAGAAGCAAAAATAAACCTAATTGAAAGAGATGATCAGGGAAGCTACATTTTGCTAAAAGTTATCATAGACAATGAAGTAATATTAAAAAAATTTTTTACAGCAAGTTTCTCTTTACAGCCTCATCTCTCAAATATATAGGGAACTGATTCAAATTTATAAAAATAAGAATCATTCCACAATTAATAAATAATCAAAGAATAAGAACAGGCAGTTTTCAGAAGAAATTAAAGCTATATATATAGTCATATGAAAAAATGTTCCAAATCATTATTGATTAAAAGAAGGCAAATTAAAACAGCTTTAAGGTACCACCTCACATTTATCAGAAATGACAAATGGTGGAGGGGAGAAAGAAAAATAGTTACATTAACGAACTGTTGGTGATACAGTGAATTGATCCAACTATTCTACAGAACAATCTGGAACAATGTCCAAAAGGCTATAAAACCATGCATACTCTTTGGTCCAGCAATACCACTACTAGATCTGTACCCTAAACAGATAGAAAGAAAAGAATCTATATATACAAAAATATTATCTATAGTAGCTTTATATGTGGCAGAGAATTGCAAAGTCAAGGGATACCTGTTTGCTGGGGAATGACTAATCAAGTTGTAGCAAATGATTGTGATGGAGTACTATTGTGCTATAAAAAATGATGAGGGGAGTGGTCTCAAAAACCCCCGCACCGTGTCAAGACCTATATGGACTGATGCAAAGTGAAGTGAGAACTGGGAGATCATTGCACACAGTAACAGAAGTCTTACACAATGATCAACTGTGAATGACCTGATGGCTCTGAACAATACAATGATCCAAGACAATTCCAAAATACTTATGATAAAAAAAATGCTATCCATATCCAGAGAGAGAGAACTGATGTACTCTGAGTACAAATTATAATATAAATGTATCTTTCTCTATCTTTTTTTATAATATGGAAATATGCTTTGCATGATTTCACACATGTAATTGATATATTTGCCTTCTCAGTGGGTGGGGGAGGGATGGGAGGGAGAGAATTTGAAACTCAAGTTAAAAGAAAAGAATGTTAAAAATAAATAAATAATAAATTTTTAAATGCACAAAAAATAAAAATAAGAGCCAAATAGAAGAAAAAGAATTGGAAACTGAGGGGAAGCCCATCAATTAGGGAATGGTTGAACAAGTGGTGGTATTCGAATGGGATGGATGCTATAAGAAATGGTGAAGGTCAGGTTTGAGACAAACTTAGGGAAGACTTATATGAATTGATGCAAAGTGAAGTGAGCTGTATCAAGAAAATAATCTACATAGTAATAGCAATATTATGAAGATAATCAATTGTGAAAGACCCAGTAATTCTGATCTTTCACAATTCTTTTTTTTTTTTAATTTTAAATTGATTTGTTTATTTACTTTTAGTTTACAAGATTCAGTTCCACAATCCCTTGAGTTTCAAATTTTCTGGCACCCATGGTGGCTTGCAACCAAGTAGAGGATCTGCAAATACTTTCACACTGGACATTAGTCCGGTTGTATATAAGGGCTGTAACCAATGGAGTGAACAATGGGAAAGAAGAAACAAAATCAAACATGGAAAAGTACAAGAGCATGTAGATTGCTTCAGTCTCCCTTTAAACTCTGTTCTTTCTAGATCTTTCTCTGAATGTAGACATCTCCTTCCATCCTGAGACTTTTAGAGATGTCTTATAATTTAAAGGACTCAGCATTCATCTCCAGAGAGAAAACTCATGATTTGAGAGTACAAACAGAAGCATTTTTTTTCTTATCTTTATTTTTCTTGCTTTATGAGATGGCAAAGAATTGGAAATTGAAGGGATGCCTGTCCACTGGGGGATGGCTGAACAAGTTGTAGCAAATGATTGTGATAGAGTACTTTTGTGCTATAAGAAATGATGGGGGGGGGGTGACCTCAAAAAAACACATGGCAAGACCTATATTGGGTTCCCCCTCCCCAGAGGTCTCCTAGCAGAGGCTGGATAACTACTTATGGGTACGTTACAGTGGGAAATCCTTTGGAGTATATGGTATGGATTGGACTCTTTTTACACTCAAATTCTATTTCTGTGATTTCTTCTGACTTTGACAAAGTGAAGTGAGAACTGAGAGATCATTGTGCACAGTAACAGCAATGATGTTATACAATGATCAATTGTGAATGACTTGACTTCTCTGATCCAAGATAAATCCAAAGGACTTACGATGAAAAAATGCTATCCACCTCCAGAGAGAGAACTGGTGAACTCTGACTACAAATTAAAGTATAATTCTCTCTCTCCCTCTCTCTCTTTCTCTCTCTCCCTCTCTCTCTCCCTCTCTCTCTCCCTCTCTCTCTCTCTCCCTCTCTTTCCCTCTCTCTCTCCCTGTCTCTCTCTCTCCCTCTCTCCCCCTCTCTCTCTCCCCCTCTCCCTCTCTCCCCCTCCCTCTCTCTCTCCCTCTCTCTCTCTCTCTCCCTCCCTCTCTCTCTCTTTCCCT
>CM053590.1:69057567-69075243 GCA_028646515.1 Pseudochirops corinnae
GAATACACTGTATTCTTCCCAGAGAATATAAGTTTCTTGAGGACAGGTATTTTTTCTTTATAACCCTGCTACCTAACAGTATCAGGCATTTAATTATGCTTGTTGAAATGAAATTGAACTGCCGCCAGCTGGAGCTCTCTTTCTTTGCCAAAAGCAGAGTGGCTAATTAAGTGAGATAATATTTACAATGCCACAGTGCCTGGCACACAGGAGTTGCTTAATGAATGCTTTCCCTTTCCTTCCTCATCTTAGAATTGGTGACATAGGAGTGGAGAAACAAGTATAATCTGGCATCCACCCCAGTTTTGAAGAGAGAAAATTCCAAAGGTTTCAGAGAAAAGATAGGTGGTATCCAATGATCAAAAGTTGACCCAAGAGGGAAAGGAAGCCCTTAAAAATGAAATTCTAGTGACACAGACACATACTTTGTATATTTTTGGTTGTATGTTTTATATAATAAGCTTGTTTTATGTTCCATGCCTTAGCAGCCTTAGTCTGATGAGGAGGAAGGTCTTCATTCCTGAGGAGATGGATCCAACTCACCTCCTCTAGGAAACAGTTGGAAGAATGGATTTTTGTCTATGATAGGGAGGCTAGGATCCTCTAATTCTGTTTTCCTTATACATACTATAAGAAGTATTCCAAGGTGGAAAAAGGACAGGTAAGGATGTAAAAAAGACAGAGGAGAAGTCTGACTTGTTTCAGGAAGTTGGGGGTAGAAGAACAAATAGCAGGCACAGAAGAAAGAGAAGGATTGCTGAACGTTTGAAGCTACATAATAGATATGAGGTCTTTCCTGTAGAGCACAGGTTCTCGCCTTTTTTTGTGATATCACCTCTTGGGCAATCTGGTGTAATCTATGGCTCCCTTCTCAGAAAAATGTTTTCAAATTCATAAAATAATAGGATTACAAGAGAAACTAATCATATTGGAACTAATATATTGAAATAATGAATTATATAATAATAAATGTACTCGCTGTTCTTTCATACAATATATAAATGCTAGTTGTTATTATTATTATAATTATATTATTTATATAATTCTATTGAAATAAAGATGTATTTTTTTCTATCCAAGTTCACAGAATTCCTGAAATCTATCCATGGAGCCCTTGGTAGGAGGGTGGGGGTGGTCTATGGACCCAACATTAAGAACCTTTTCTGTAGAAAGAAGAATGGAACCATCCATCTCTGGAGGAGGCAGGCCCTTATGCTCCAAAGAAAGAAGTTTCATGCTTTGTTTTCCCTTTCAATCACTTCTTGTACTCAAATATCCATGTGTGCCATCAGGTGAGAAGTCACCAAGTAGTAGTCAGTGGAAGAGGAGAAGAGGTCTGGGGATGGCTGGCTCCCTCCTGAAGGGCTATTAGTTGACCCATGCAAACAATAGGAAAGTCTGTTGTCCTCTACAGGCAAAGACCTTCCCAAGAACTGATGAACATTAACAATGCCAGGGGATTTGTCTGGAGATAAATAATACCTCCAGGATGGACCCAGGAAGTGTGCCCAGGATTATGAGGGAACATGGGTGAAAGGCTGAAGTCCTTTGAAGCACAGGTGGTGTTTCCATCAATGCTGCTGGTTGCAGGTAAGGGATTTGGAAAGGCGGATTTAGGAAGCGAAAAAAATGACTAAAGGGAAACAAGGGGAAGGGAACAAGCATTTATTCATCACTTTTTATGTGCTAGACACTATGCAAAGAGCATTGTGCATATTGACTCACTTGATAAGAAGATGGTATCCGAGAATGGAATTTGGATTCCTGGCCCACATCTTAAATACATGAATTATGAGGTCTTGGCAAGATGTGGAATATAAGTAAAAAGGGCTGATAAAAACACATTTGCCTTGTGTTTTTCTAATTTAATCCAACTTAAAAGGAAGGGGTAAGAAGAAAAGATCTGATGAGCCTGTTATCAACATACAAAAGCATGCATGATGTAGGTGATGAACCAATAACAACATTCAAGAACAGAAACATTAATAAAATTGATAACCTTAGATGTTTCTGGACAAATGTACAAGGTGTGGGGACATAAATAGGGTAAACCTTAGCTCTTAATGAAAGCGAGCAAATTTGACCTCTTGCAAATTGGTGGGATGGGATTCTTGATGGAAATTTTCCTAAGGAAGGGAAAACTTTATTCAAAGATAATAAATCATAATAATAACTAACAGTTACATAGTGCTTACTATGTGCCAAATACTCTACTAAATACTTCATAAATATTATACTATATATAAGTATATATAATATATATACACATACTATATAAAGATTATTTCCTTTGATCTTCACAATCACCGTAGGAGGTAGGTGCTATTATTTTACAGATCAGGAAACTGAGGCTGAGAGAGGTTTAGTGGCAAGCCCAGGCTCACAAAGCTAGTAAAGGTCTGAGGTCTGATTTAAGATCAAGTCTCCTTGACTCAAGGTTTGGTGCTCTATCCACTGTACAGTAAAGCTGCAACAAAGAAAAGATAAAAGGAAATGATGGTAGAAGAGCATTTATGTACTGTTTTGTGGTTTGCAAAGGGCTTCATATATGTTATCACATTTGATCCTCACAATCCTATCAGGTAGTTGCTATTTATACATGAGGAAACTGACGTGGACATAGTTAAATTACTTGCCCAGGGTCACACAGTGAATAAGTGACTGAGGCTGGATTTGAACTCAGGTCTTCCTGATTCCAAGTCCAACACTTAATAAATGATACCACCTAGTGACTTTAGAATAGCATCAAATTATAACCCTTTTGTCTGATATATCTGTATGGCTTGTGTTTTCCTTTATCCAGATCTTAGGATCTAGGGAACACCAGAATTTGGCTTTTTTCTAGCTCTTTCCTAGGCATCTTCAATAACCTGACGAGTATATCAGGGATACCAAGGCATGGAAAACAGACTAAGTTTATTACACAAAATGAAGACTATGGAAAATACTTGCATCCAAATCCACAGGCAGTCGAGGAAACTTTTCCCTTTGATGGGTTCTGACCCCTAGGGATATATACAGTCATTTCTGATCTATAAAACTATAGTGCTGAGGCCACTTCAAGCAAAAGGAAGGCACTAGAATACCCTGGAACATTTGTTGTTGTTCAGTTGTATCTGACTATATAAAAATGAAATCCATTGGGTTTCCTTGGCAAAGATACTGCAGTAGTTTACCATTTCCTTTTCCAGTGTGTACCCATTTTACAGATGAGAACTGAGGCAAATAAGAGTTAAGTAACTTGGCTGGGTCCTGATTTTAGTAAGTGTGTGAGGCTGGATTTGAACTCAGATCTTCCTGAATCCATGCCTGGTGTTCTATCTACTGTACCACCTAGCTGCCTGTCCTGGCACACAGTACACTCTTATTTATTTGTTTGTTTTGTTTTTATTTTGGAGGGAGTAGATGAAGCAATCAGGGTTCAGTCACTTGCCCAAGGTTACATAACTAGTGTCAAATGTCTGAGGTCGGATTTGAACTCAGGTCCTCCTGATGCCAGGGCTGGTGCTCTATTCACCGAACCACCTAACTGCCCCACACAGTAAACTCTTAATAAATGCATTATCAGATCTAATCTAGTGTGCTTGCTTGAGTTTTTCTGTCAATGCATGCTTGTGAGGCTTTGTATTTAGTATTTCTTTCCTATGGAGAAAATAAATAACTGTCCTATGCCTGATTTATATTGTGCTTCCAGTACCTATTATCCTTCTTGGGAAGGCCCAAACATGAGCCAGACCTAAGCTTTAAATACTTTTCACTGAGGCTCTGGGATTGAGGGCATACAAAGTCAAGAATCGGGGCAGCTAGGTGGTGCAGCGAATAGAGCACTGGCCCTGGAGTCAGGAGGACCTGAGTTCAAATTTGGCCTCAGACACTTGACGAACTTCCTAGCCGTGTGACTTTGGGCAAGTCACTTAACCCCAATTGCCCTCCAAAAAGCAAAAAAAAAAAAAGTCAAGGCTCTCTTTGTGAGCCAGATTTCTACAAATGTGAACCTGGTCCAAATGGATCCAGAGCTGAGTGGGCTCACTTAACAGAGATGGAGAATCCTCTGAGCCCAGCAGCAGTGGTTATTAAAGTTACACCTCAAAAAGTGGGGAAAGTGAAAAGAGTGACTGCTGTTCTGGATCTAACTCTTACCAACAAGGATGTTGATTAATGAGATAGAAATCATAGCAACCCTGAGGACAAATAACCCCTACATAATCAAGCTTGTGACATGAATGAGAGAAGAGCCATATATAGTCAAACATACAGCCTATGTTTGGGGAGAGCAGATTTTGAAAGGTTCAGAGAAAGGGGAGGGAGGATTCTCTGGTTTAATATTTTGAAAAGGTTTACGAGGACAGGACTGATTCAGGGGAAACAAGATGATGATGGGCAAGGGTGAGAAGGTAGAAATCCTCAACTCTTCTACCTAGGAAAATGATGTTTGGTTTGGAAAGATGAGAAGAAGTTACCTGCTTAGCAGGTAGTTGAAACACAAGATTAGAGAGTAGACACTGTAGTAAGACAGCATCTAGCTACTCTCAGAGTTTCAGTCCCCAAGGGCAAATATATTCCTTTCTGGGATATTGAAAGAATTGGTAGACATGATTTTTGAGCTACTGTTTGAGTTCATTAGAAGGGTTTGGACTACAAGAAAGTGCTATAGGCTTATAGTTGGGCAAATTACTATTTTTTTTAAAAGAGAAGGAGATGGCATTTGCAAACTACGGACCAATGAACTTGACTTCATTCCTGACAAAATGTTAGACTTGCGGGACCATCAATTTAGAGCTGCAAGGGACCTCAGAGGTCATCTAGTTCAATCGTGTCATTTTACAGATGAGAAACTGAGGCCCATGAAGGTAAAGCAAGTTGCTCAAGGTTACCCAGGTAGTAAGTGTCAGAGGAGGGATTTGAATCCAGGACCTATGACTCTAGAGTCATTGCTCTTCCCATGATTTCCTATACCATGATGCTTCCACTAAGACTATTAAAGGATTAGTTTAGGAGCAATTAAGAAAGGAAAAAGGGGAAATTATTTTTGAACTTGGAAAGACAGAAGAAAAATGGTGGGCAGGTAAACAGACACAAGGGAGGAGATGGTAAGATAGCATCTAGGCAGTTTCTAGACTCTTTTGGTCTCTTTTAGGGGAAGTGATTTACATCCAATACATTTCCTTTAGAAATGGTGATTGTCAATATTTGTTCTTCTACCCATCTCCATTTCCATTTTTTCAGCCTCAAACAGCTTGTTTCAATAGGTCAGACAAGCGATGCTTTAATTCCATGACATAACACCATCATTTTTATTCCTTTCTTTGGTCTGGCTCTCTGCACACAACTGATTCGGGAGTGACTTCCAGATCAGTAACAAGGCATTGGTGAAATAGAATCAGTTTCATTTTTTGGTGACATTCTCTGGTGCTTACTTGGTTGTTTAGTTGTTTGCTTGTGTCCGGGTTCTTGAGATCCTATGGACCATACTGTCTATGGGGTTTTCTTGGCAAATATATTGGAGTGGTTTGCCATTTCTTCTCCAATGGATTGAGGCAAACAGAGGTTAAGTGACTAGTAAGTGTCTGAGATTGGATTTGCACTCAGGTCTTCCTGACTCCAGGCCCAGTGTTCTATCCACTAAGTTCTATCCACCTGGTTTGCTCATAGCTACCCTTTTAGAAGTCTCTAAAAACCTGTTGGTACTGAACAGGTATAGGTCTTACCATACTAACTTCATTTCTTATTTCGACAGTCGCTAGACACCCTACACTCCAGTGTGGTTTCAGAAGGGCCTAGGAATGGTTGATATGGTGTTTGCTGCCTAATAACTCCAGGAAAAATGCTAGGAGCACAACAGAGGTCTGATACATTTGTAGACCTGACCAAGGCCTTTGACACTGTCAGTCATGAAGGAAAATTATGTCAAAATTTGATTGCCCGGAGAAGTTCATCAACATTGTACATCAATTTCATGACAGGTTTGCCTGGTTTTTGGATAATGGACAATGCTCTCGTGCTTTCCCAGTCACCAATGGAGTGAAACAAGGCTGTGGGCTTGCTCCCATGCTTTTTAGCATGATGTTTTTTAGCCATGTTATCAAATGCTTTCATTGAGGATGAACACGGCATCAAGGTCAGCCACTGCACTAAGGAAAAAAGTCTTCAACCAAAAAAACCAAAAAGACCAGTTGTTTAGGACCTAATCAGGGCATTAATAATCATCCAGTTTTTCCATTATCTAGAAATATTAACAACGTCACTGTTGTCCTCTGAATTTGAGTTCCTTGTCCAGTGGCCAACAAGCAGACACACTAAAGGAACCGAATCATATCAAGTCGAACATTCTTGTCAGAAATTAAGTTAGAGGACAAAGGGAAATTGCAGTTCATTGGTGAAATGACTCAGGGGTTCTCTCTGAATAAGCAAATAAAGACGTCGGTAGAACCGTTGTGATCTTGTGACCAAGGGCAACAGGAGATATCATTTCAAGGGATAGCTGGTAATTGCGTCTTTAGTGCTGATGATAAACACGTTGCAAAAAGACCAACATGAAAATAATCACAGTTGACTTCCCTACATCTGTGTCAAAGGATGAGGAGGTAGGGAAATTCTTGAGCAACTCGGGAGGCTGCTCTAAATTATAAGAACATGCGCTTTAATATTTGGTATCTTCAAAGTTGCAAAGGTGAGCACAGAGGAAGATGATGGAAAATGGTAGAAAACATGCATTATCAGTTCAAAACAAGAGTGACTTGTAGACAATACAAAGCCTCTTGTCTAGATAGAGTTTGATTTTTTTTTTTTAATTTGAGAAATCATTTTGGAGGCACAGAACACGGCAAGCACCAGAGAATGTCATCAAAAAATGAAATTGATTCTATTTTACTAATGCCTTGTTACTGATCTGGAAGTCACTCCCGAATCAGTTGTGTGCAGAGAGCCAGACTATTGGCTCTGATTTATCTGAACAAAGATAAAAGTCAAGATCAAACAAGAAAGGAATAAAAATGATGGTGGTTTGACATGGAATTAAAGCATCTCCAGCCTGACCTATTGAAACAAGCTGTTGAGGCTGAAAAAAAGGGAAATGGAGATGGGTAGAAGAACAAATATTGACAATCAACATTTCCAAAGGAAATGTAATGGGTACAAATCACTTCCCCTAAAAGAGATCCAAAGAGTCTAGAAACTACCTTAGAAGGTAAATGCTTGGTTTCCTCACCAGATGGAGAGATATAGCAACTAAGGCTCAGAACACAGACTGTTTTGTTAAAATCGTGTGGGAGGGGATAGGGGAAGATTATAAGCATAATCCGCTGATAAAATAACAAGAAAAATAACTTTATGGGAAGTTTGGTGAGAGACCCAGCTGTGCAAAATCATCCTAAGGGCGTCTAAGGATGAAACTAAAAAGAGAGCAACAAAAAAGAAGAAAAATGCAAAGCACCCCTGAGGATTTTTATTGCAAGTGGGGACATTGGAACCATTTTATTTGGACTCTAACATCACAGTCCCCAGTGTGTTGCCTTAAAATGAAATGGATACAGCGATGAAGAAAACAAAGACAAGAAAGCAGCTGGTCTAGAACAAGGTTTGTACTTGGAGTCAGGAAGGCCTGAGTTCCACACTTGCCTCAGATAGTGACTTAGCTATGTGGCCCTGGGTAAGTCATTTACCCTCACTCAGCCTTAGTCTCCTCATACGTAAAATGGTGGTAAATAGGTTGCAAACCTATACAAATGCTAACTATTCTTGCTGTTAAGAGCCCAGGCTCACACAGTCAGTAAGTGTCTGAGACTGGATTTGAACTCAGGTCTTCCGGGCTCCAGGCCCAGCCCTCACACTCACAATCATCAAAGGATCAAAGAGACGGGTATTTCCATATACAGTTCCCTTCTTCTTGTTGGATAGGTGGTGGAGGAGTTAAAATGCTGGGCCTTGGGAACTCATCTCAGACCTTAGTAGCTTTGAGAGCCTGGGCAAATCCATTAGCTTCAGCTAAGGGACCCCAGCTGGTCCCTTCCTCACTCTCTTCTAATTTCTGCCATGTGTATGAGGTGGCCCCGGGCTTTGGGAAACTGGCTCTTAGCACTGCTGCTTGTTGTTCAGTTTGCTTAGTCATGGTCACTCTTTGTGATTTCATTTGGGGTCTTCTTGACAAAGACATTTGAGTGGTTTGCTGTTCCTTCTCCAGCTCACTTTACAGATGGGGAAATTGAGACAAGCGGGTGAAATGACTTGCCCAGGGCCATACAGCTGGTAGGCATCTGAGGCCAGATTTGAACTCAGGTCTTTCTGACTCTATCCACTGCACCATCTTACCAATAGACTTTGGGAGCTTCCAGTGGCTTGGCTAAGAGCCTGAGGCTTGCTTTATCTGTCCCTTTCCTCTTTCTGTTCCACACGTACCAAACCTGTGCCTAAGCCATAACCAGCCGGAGACAAATGGCCTATAGACCCAGGATGGAGAGGTATATCCTCTTTCCATTGTGACTGCTGTTCTCTGGCTTCATCTCACCACCCCCAGGGTCTCTGGGGGATGGGCTGCCCTCTCCTCCACAACTGCACTGGAAGGTGGGACTGACCATCCACTGAAGCCTCACCCCTTCTTTCTGCTGAATTTCTACGAGGTGACGTTTCAGCAGGTCATGGCCCTGTGGCAGACTGCCTCCGACTCTCCTGGCCAGACTGTGACCATCCCCTACTGACCCTCCCTATTTCACCTAGATCTGCCCCAAGACTATAACGGCCCAGGAGAGCCTATGCCCCCTAAGGAGGGAACCCATGGCCACTCCAGCCATTTTCTTCTGCTTCCAAATCACCACTGAAGGTTCCCCAGTCTGGACTCAGGGCCAGAGCACAGGATTCAGGGCAAAGTAGGGAGTCTGGGCTCCAGGACCTTCTCCAGCAGTTTCTAAGTGACTGAGAATTAGTCACTGAATTTTTCAGTGTACATCAAGATGTCTCTAAATTAGTAGCTCAATCTGAAAGAATGGTCAGAGGCTCAGGGAAATGATTGGCCCATGGTAACCAAGTTCTGAGATCTGTCCACTACAAAGTTACCTCCCTGGAAAGCAGTGATAATAACCTTTGGACTCCCTAGTTTACGGATGTTGGGAAGAAAACCTTTGTGGTACAGCTGTTTTCAGTCATTTTGGAGTTTCTGGGCAAAGATACCAGAGTGGTTTGCCATTTCCTTTTCCAGCTCATTTTGTACAAATGAGAAAATGAAGGCAAACAGAGTTAAATGACTTGCCCAGGGTCGCACAGCTAGTAAGTAACTAAGTTCAGATTTGAACTCAGGAAGATGAGTCTTCCTGACTCCAGGTCTGGTGCTTTATCCATTGTGCCACCTAACTGCCCCATTAAAAACCTTCTAGCTCTACAGAAACGTGAATCAATGATAATATCTTTTGGCCTGTTTGCACCTCTAGAATTCTTATGACCTCTCCAGCTCTCTGGAATTGGGCCCAAGCCATTCCCCTCGCCTCTCCTGTTGCCACCTACATAGTCCTTCTTCGAGGTTCAGCTCTAATACTGCCTCTTTTAGGAAGCCTTCCATGACTGTCTCTTCTCGTAGATGAGAATGTTCCTCCTTTGGACCTTACATAGAATTCTGTGATTCATTGGTCATTAGATTTTCTTTTAGTCATCTGAGCTTTATGGGGACAGAGTCTGTGTCTTCTCTAAACTTTGTAACTTAGCATCTTCCCCAACTCCCTCCTTTTTTCCTCCCTTTCCCCGCACATGGCCAGCACAGAATTCTGCAAACTAGGGTTATGTAATTAAGTAAACGGCATTGAACTCGATGATATCCCTCTTCTCTGAGTCTCTCTGGCACTTACTGACCATGCCCCTGACCCTGTACTTATTATTCTCAGCCTTGTGTGTCGTTTAACTTTTTTATTCTTGTGAGTCTCTACTCTTTCTCTCTATTGGCCCTACTATGTCCCACCCAGTCATTCTGTTCTATATTTGGCCACTGGACCCACATGGCTACAGAGGAGAAAGTGAGGCTTCTGGCTTTGCACAACCTTCCCTGACTTAAATCCAATTCACTTGAATGTCATGGCATCACCTTACTGATGTCATGGTCCTCTTCAAGACCAAAGGACAAACAAAACCTCTGTGAGTGGAACTATATGCTGCTCCACTGGGGACCCACCTGGAACTGGACAGTTGGGCAACACAGCTCTCTTCCTTCCTTTCTTCCTTCCTTCCTTCCTTCCTTCCTTCCTTCCTTCCCTCCTTCCTTTCCTCCTTCCTTCCTTCCCTCCCTCTCTCCCTCCTTCCTTCCTTCCTTCCTTCCTTCCTTCCTTCCTTCCCTCCTTCCTTCCTTCCTTCCTTCCTTCCTTCTCTCCTCTGCCCACATAAGGTATCATGCTCTTGCTTGTGGGTACTCTGTCCAAAGGAATATAAATTTGATTGCTAAAACTTTTTTTTTCTTAAGGACCATGCCTTAACCCAAATCACTCTGGCTCTCATTGATTAGTCAACAATATGTCCCAGGCCAAGCCCCACTAGGTCATGTTTGGACCCTGATTGGCTCAGAATGAATGTAAATAGCAATTATTTCTGTTTTGTCTAGAAACCCTGAGAATCTTCTTCTCCTGGATTGATTAAAAAAAAAAAACCAAGAGGCTATTCTCTGCCTCATTTCTTACCCAGCCTTAATCATTGAATGGGCATTGCCTATTAAAGACCTCAGCTTAAAAAGGCCAAGGTCTCCCTCTTCCATCTCTAGTTGTCCTGATCTATATCTTGCCACTGGACCCACATGACTCTGGAGGAGAAAGTGAGGCTAGTGACTTTGCACAGCCCTACCTCACTTAAATCCAATTCACTTGCATGTCATGGCATCACTTTCCTGAAGTCACAATCTTCTTTGAGAACCAGGGACAAACAACAAGTGTGTCCCATCGAACATCATGACCTCCCTGAGGTCTGTTCAGATTGTAAATCCCTTAAAGTGAGGGATAGGTGAGAAATATTATCCATATAAAATAGCCTGACATAGCAGAAAGAGCCCTGGATTAGGCATCAAAAGACCTGAATTTGATCTTAGCTTTTCCACTTAGTACTTTGAAAAAGACATAAATCCCTTTGGGCCTCAGTTTCCTCATCTGTAAAATGAAAGCCTTCGACTAGATGACCATAAGCTGCAAGTCTAATCTCCTTATCTTATGGATGTGGAAACTGAGGTCTAGAGAAAAGCTAAGCATCTCTCCCAAGATCCCGAGGTGAGGAGGAAGGACCAGGTCCACTGACTCTAAGTCCTGGACACTTTGCACAGTGTCTTCCATTTCATAATCTTACAAATGCTAGAATCCTATGAACTCCAAGAAAGCAGAGTCTAAGCATAGCTGGGCACTGGGTACTCAGAACAGTTACTTCTCTAGTTTATAAGTAGGCTGAAAAAAGGGTATCAAATGGAACACCAGAGGGTGCTACATACTCATTCCAGGGCCCAATCTGGGACTGGTCACTTAAGCAGATACATGCTCTGGCTGGCTCAACTTGCCAGGGAATGGAAGGAACACTATGTGCCATGGGAATGACAGGGATCCCAGACCCTGTCTTAGAAGCCTGAATCTCACTAGATTTGAGTACTCATGGAGAAGCCAGACTTTTGACTGGGATTGTGGTAGAAACCTAATGGCCCTCTGAATGGGAAAAATTACTCAAGATTTTCTTTCTAGAAATCTAATCTGGGAGTTCTGAATCTGGGACCTATGAATTTGTTTTTAAAACTATTTTGATGACTATTTCAGTATAGTGGCTTTTCTTTGTAATACTATGTATTTTATTTTATACATTTAAGACATTTTGAGAAGGGGTCCATAGGTTGTCAGCCTGCCAAGAGTCCATGACACACAAAAAAGATTAAGAATCTCTGGTCTAATCCAACATCTTCATTTTATGAGTGGGCCACAGGTCCAGAGAAGAAAGGAGGGGTTGTCCTGGGGAATAGTTAGTTACTTATTGGTAAAAGATGCCACAAATAATAAGTTAGTAGGGCTGGGAAGACAATTGGCATGTAGTGGAAAGAATATGGGGAGACAGAAAGCCTAGTTTTGAGTTGTGACTCAAAGTTATGAGCTTGATGTATGACCTTGGGCAAGTCACTTCCATTTCTCTAGGCCATAGTTTCCTTACTTATAAAATGAACTGTTTAGACTACATGATATAATACTACAACCCCTTCCAGCATTGGTACTGCATATTCTAAAGCTTTTTCTAGCTCCGACATTTTATTTTCTAAGATACTCTCTAAATTAGACATTTTTATTCTAAAGACACTTCTAGTTCTGATGTTCTGCAATTTGGATATAGTAGGATATAGTGGCTTTGCAGTCAGAGGACTTGACTTGAATCTCAGTCCTCATACTTCATATCAATGTAACCTTGGACAAATTATTAAAATTCTTGGGCCTTCCATAAAATAAGGGAATTGAACGAGAATGAATCCTCTTTATCTCTTTTAATCAAATTTATTTTTGCTGTTGCTTTGTCTGAGATCGTGACCATTACCCTTGATTATTTTTTTGAACTTCAGCTGAAGCATAATAGATTTTGTTCCAGAATCTTATTGGAACTCTACTGTGAATCTTTATGTGTCGTGCATTTATTATAAACAATCTATTATTAGATTCTGCTTTCTAGTCCATTTTACTATCCCTTTCTGTTTTACAGGTACATTCATTCCATTCACATTCATGGTCACACATACACATTGTGTATTTTCCTCCATCCTATTCTCTTATACTTTTCCCTCTTTGTTTTCTGTCTTGCTTTATAAAAAAGAAGGTAGAGGGGCGGCTAGGTGGCACAGTGAATAGAGCACTAGCCCTAGAGTCAGGAGGACCTGAGTTCAAATCCAGCCTCAGACACTTAACACTTACTAGCTGTGTGACCTTGGGCAAGTCATTTAACCTCAATTGCCCTGCCTTCTCCTCTCCAAAAAGAAAAAAAAAAAGATAGAAGAATGTTCTCAGCATCAGTGTTCTAGTTCTGATGCATTCTGCTTCTACCCCCAACCCTTCTTCTCTTTCCCTCTCTCAGAGCTGAACCACAGCTTACCCTTCTTTCTTTCCTTTTAACTCTCACTTTGCAATCCACTCTCTGTGGTTAAAATTGATTTTTGCTTATAACTGGTAGGTCCCTGAATCTCTCCTCTCTTTTATTCTCCCCTCCTCTTCAATTTTCCTTCAGGTTCCCTCTTGAGTGAAATGCATTTCTGTACTCAACTGTGTATGTATTCTTCTTTCCTTTGACCTATTCAGATGAAAGTGAAGTTCAAGTGTCACCTTTATCCCCACTCCTCCTTCCTTGTTTGTATAATGTTCTACTTGAATATCTGATTATGTGAAATAATGTCCCTTACCCTTCCTCTCCCTTTTTTTCTCCCCAGTTAGTGAATTCCTTTCCCCCTCTCATTTCTTTTTTAAAAAAATCAATGAAGCATAACAAAACCACTCCCAGGCTCTCTGTCTTGTTTAACTCTATGAACCCTAATGATAGGCTCTGAGGAGACACTTGTATCCTCTTTCCCTATTAAAATGTAAATGCCTCATTCTTGTTTAGTCCCTTATAATTGCTCATTCGTATTTATTTTTCTCTGTATTATCTTTATAATACTCCTGCGTTTGTACTTCAAAGTTTCTACTCAGTGTTTTGTTTTTTTTTCACCAGGAATTCTTAGAAGTTTGATATTTCATTAAATGTTCCTTATGCTCAGGATCATACTCAGTTTTTCTGGGTAAGTTATTCTTGGTTGTAAGTCTATGTTGTTTGCCTTTTGGAATATCACATTCCAAGCTCTCTGCTTCTTTCTATTGGTGACTGCTAAATCTTGTGTGATCCTGACTGTGCTTCACTAATACTTTATTTGTTTCTTTTTGGCTTCCTGAAGTATTTTTTTCTTTGACTGGAAGCTCTGGATTTTGGCTATAATGTTGCTAGGAACTTTCATTTTGGGGTTTTCTTTCAGAGGTCACCAGTGCATTCTTTCTATCTTTACATTGTCTTCTGGCTCTGAGAGATCTTATCAGTTTTCTGTTAAGATTTCTTGAAATGAACACGCAGGCTCTTTTTTTGGGTCATGGCTTTCAGATTGTCCACCAAGTATTAAATTTTCTCTTCTTGATCTGTTTTCCATGTCAGTTGTCTTTGATGTAAGATATCTTACATTTTGTTCTTTTCCCTCAGTTTTTTGACTTTGTTTTAATACTTCTTGTAGGGTGTATGGGATGAGAGGACTAGCACCTCTGGCGTGTAGGCTTGCTAAGCCCTTTTCAAGGCTGCTCATTCATTTTTGACGTTCACTTTTTCACCTGTGGCTTCAAGAAGCTGTAGAATGACTTACTAGCCATGTGACCTTGGGCAAGTCACTTAACCCCAACTGCCCTGACTTCCCCCCTCCAAAAAGCAATAAACAAACAAACAAATAAGTAAGCAGTAGAATGAATAGCGGCCATACCCCAGTAAAAAACTGTCTCCACAGATGGGCTAAACAAGGTTGAAGGTAAATGACCCTGTCGGTGAGGTAGGGGGATGTTTACCCCAAGCAGAAGACTTCCATTGGTGGAAAGTACAGATGAAAACAATTTGTTCTAACAGCCATGAAGGCAGCTGAAGCAGATGCTATGGGGTGCTTAGAGCTTGGTCAGACATCAAAGACACCAAATTCATCCACTGTATCTGGGCCATCACCAGTTGTCCTGACTTTTGTCTTGCACTGGACTTTGATGATTTAGGAAGAGAAAGTAAGGCTGATGACTTTGTGCAACTGTGCCTCACTTAAACACAATTCATAAATCAGAACATTGCCTGTGATGTCATCGGTCCTCTTTGAAAATGAACAATGCCAACAACAATAGTTCTTGTCTCATGGAATCATTAATTCTATTTGGTCCATTTTCATTTTCAAGGAGTCTAATTTCCAAGATTGGAAAAGTCTTTGAATCTCTCCTAAGAAGAAGAAGCCTATCAAGCTTCTAATTCTTTTCCCAAATCTTTATTCTATATATCTCGTTTTTTCTGTTTTTTTTCCTCTAGTGCTCCCACTTCATTTACAAAATCATTACAAAATCATTTTATCTCCTTCAAAAAAGCTTTTGCTTCATTTCTTCCAGAAATTCTAATTGAACTTGTCCCCAGATTGTGTCTTTTTTTTGAGGCTTGAAGATATTTGGGGTCATCCTTTCTTTCTGGAGGGGGGGCATGGTTTGTCTTGAACATTTCTGTTTCCATAATAGTTCTCTATGGTTGGATTCTGTTTTTGTTAACTCATTCTTCCAGCCTTATTTCCTACTTTCAGATTTTTGTTAGGGCCAAGCTCTGCACACTTCTATGCTTGGTCCTGTTTCGTGTTTTCTTGAATTCTGCTGCAGGTTTCTGTGGGTATTTAGTGTTAGATTTTTTTTCAAGGATCTCAAAGACAGTTCATGCTAGGCCCCTGCAAACTTTCATTACACCCAAAGCAGTCTTACCCAAGGAAAAGTCTGATTGCTGCTTTCCTGGGCTGAGTTTTGCAAGCTCCTAACCTGGGTTTGGGTCTGAGCAATGGTAGCCATGGGCTTATCCCTGGTTGGGGGCTCCAGTAGACTGTTGCTAGCTGGAAGGTACAGAGGGATATAAGTGCAGGTTCCCTCTTAGGTCTGAGCTTCCTGCCCTGATTTTCTGCTGTGGACTTCAGACTGTGCTGGGGACTGTATCTGAGATCTTGTTTCATTCATGTACTCGGAGCCACACAATTATTCCTCACTTTTGTTCCTGCTTCTTGCCCAGACCAGGACTGGTCCTTGCCTATATCCACCAATCTTAGCACAATCCCCTCCTCAGATCTAGAATCCAGCTCTGGGTTAGGAGCAACAGAGTTGCTAGTCAACACCTATTCCTACTCTTTTCTTAGTACTATACCCCTTTGAGTCAGATCTGGTAAGTCAATTTGCTCTAGGAAATAGCCATGGACCCTTGTTCGGCTCCCAAAACACCCTCCAAGATAGACCCCATCTCCTATATCTGCAGATCTTTCTGCCTCCCTTTCTTGACCAGTTCTGAAAAAAAATGACTCACCTTCATTTTTTTTCTTGAATTTCCTGATTAGGACTCACTTTAATGTGTTTTCTACGCCTTTGTGGAGTGGTTATAAGAGTGAGCTTGCACGTGCTGCTTCTTCCTACACCATCATCATGGCTGATTTGACAAGCTAGAATCCAGAGCAACTCAGAAGCTTATGACTTGTGTGACTGTGGACAAGTCATTATGGGCTTCAGTTTCCTTGTCTATAAAATGGGGAGGTTGGAGGGCATGGCCTCTGAAGTCCCTCTAGTTCCAGATCTATGACCAGATCTATATTCTAAGTATCTACTAAGCACCTACAGTTGTCAAGTTACAGTCCTAGGCAATGAAGATAAGGGTAGGTACTGGATCTCTGATTTCATTGGTGTAGAGCAAAGGTATCAAATGCCAATGGGCTACAAGCTTAAGGCAAAACTCTTGAAATTGCCCAAATCAGACTAAAATATAATTGGCGAATGTCTAACAACATAAATGAAAGATAATACAATATAGATAATGATAATTGGTGGTTTTCTAGGTCAATATGAGGCCATCGGGGATCCTTTCTATTTGAGTTTGACACCATTGGTATAGCAAACTCTCAGATGAAGAAATCCCTTCTACCAAAGGGATTGGTGTCCTCTCTACAATTTATAGAGCTTTGACTTGCCTGAGGTGACAAGTCAGTATTTGTCAGATGGGGGACTTGAATTCAGGTCTTTCTGACTTCTAAGCCAATTCTCTATCCATTCTGCCAGAAAAGATACTGAGCTCTGTTCTGGACGTGTTGAGTTGGAGATGCCTATGAGACATAGGATTGAAGATATCCAACTTGCAGTTGGTGACATAGCTAGGGCTATGAAATTACCTCATATCACTTTGTGCATGTTATTGCTTACTTATGTACACATCGTGTCACCTTTATAGAATGTAAGTTCCTTGAGGACTTCACAAATTGCTTATTGGATTGAATTAAATAGGTAAATCTGAGAGTCATCTGCATGGAGATCATGAATTTACTGATAAGGGCATAGAGAAAGAAAAGAAGAGAGCTTAGGACACAGCCTCGGGGGTACATTCAGCATTAGGAGATGAGACATGATGATATAGCAAAAAACACTAAGGGGTGGTCAGAAAGGGAGGAGGAGAACAAGGAGAGTGGTGAATTTCAGGGGAGTCAGATTCTGCACTGATATCAAGATAAATGAGGTCTCCTTTGTTTTACAGGTACTCTCCCTCTCCCTCAGATAATCCCATATATATTTGTGTGTATACAGGTTGGATTTCCTTTAAAGAATGTAAGCTTCCAGAATTTAGAGGTACTGGCAGAAAAAAATATACTGCAAGCAAAGCCCTGCTTTGTGAGCTGGAGAAAGGCCTCATTTAGCCTCTGTCTCATCCAAGAGTTCATTGTTGGGTGTTTGTTATGGCCTGTTTCCCTCTCTCTAAATTGAGGGAAATTTATATAATAGTATATAATATGTATAGTTAATATTTATGTCACATATAAATATATAGTTATAGATTTGTATGTAACATATAAATATATTATAATGTAGTTATATATTTATGTGTAATATAGAAATATATTTATATACTACTATATATTTATATAATTGTATTGACATA
>CM053590.1:69075743-69122966 GCA_028646515.1 Pseudochirops corinnae
TATGTGTTATATAGAAACATGTATTTATATAATACTATATAGTTACATATTTACATGTGACATGGAAATATATTTATATAATGATATATAGTTGTATATTTATGTGTGACATAGAAATATATTTATATAAAAATATATCATATCTATAGCACCTGCTTTCCAAAAGGCCTGGCTTCTGGCATGGCTATTAAAACACTTGAATCATAGAATGTCTGAGCTGAAAGGACCTTTTGAACATAAAACATTGAATATTGGAAGAAACCTCACAAGCCATCTAATACGGCCTATCTGTTTAGGGACAGGAATGCTGTCTATTAACACTGACAAGGGGTTGTCTGGCCCCTCGTTAGAGACCTCTAGTGATAGAGAACCCCCTACCTCCAAAGTAGTCCTTTCCTTACCTTAAAAAACAAAAATAAAACCACAGTTATTTCCTAACATAGCACCCCTGCATTGAAGCCTTCCTAATGACAAAGACAAGTAATTAAGTGAGACCAATAAACCCAATGGCAATTATGGCTGCCAATGAATTCAATATTCTATATCTGTGTTTTCTCACCTCTTTACCAAAAGAAACAATGTTTCATCATCCAAGACAGTTCATTACAATTTATCCAAGTCCAGCTGGCTTTTCTGTGTTGTTTTTGTTTATATTGTTACAGTCCTTTTGTATACTCATCTGGTTCTCATCACTTTACCCTGCATCAGTTCATGTAGGCAGGTAGGTTTTCCTATGCTTCTTGGAATCCCTTCTGTTCATCGTTTCTTATGAGTCAAGAATATTCCATAAAGTTGTTGCTGCTGAGTTGTTTCATTCATGTCCGACTCACTGTGACTCTTTTGGGGTTTTTTTTGGCAGAGATACTGGAGTGGTTTGCCATTTCCTTCTCCATTTCATTTTACAGATAAGGAAACTAAAACAAATAGGGTTAAGAGACTTGCCCAGGGTCACAAAACTAGTAAGTATCTGAGGCCAGATTTGAACTCAGGAAGATGAGTGTTCCTGATTCCAGGCCTGGCTCTCTATCCAACTAGCTGCCCATATTCCGTAACATTAATATGACATAATTTGTTGAATCATTCCCCAATCAGTAGGCATCCATTTTGTTTCTGGCATTCTTTTTACTACCACAAAAATTCTTCCATGAATAGTTTGATATATGTATGTGTGTGTATGTATATGTCTACATATAAATATGTATGTATATACACATATATACATGCATTTGTATATATAGAAACATACATACATATGTGTGTAATTGTGTGTATGTGTGTGTGTGTGTATAATATCTATATATAGTCTTTTTTTGTCTCTGAACTCCCTGAGGTATATGCCTAACAGTATAATCATTATTCAAAAGGTAAGATAGATTTAGTACCTTTCCCAAAATAGCTGAGATGTTTTTCAGAATGGTTAGACCAATTCACAGCTCTATGAAAAATATACCGATGCGCCTCTCTTCCCACAACACTATTTCAGTCTTTCGTAACTTAACGGGTGTGAACGGAAATCACAAACTTTTTTAAAATTGGTATTTCTCTCCTTAATGATTTGGAGCATTGCTCCATATGGCTGTTAATAGTTGTAATGCTTCCTTTGAAAATTGTCCATAGGCTCACAAATTTAAAGCTGGAGGGGTTGTTGGAAGCTAGTTAGTCCCACTCCCTCATTTTACAACTGAGGAAACTAAGGCAGAGTTTCAGTTGCTTGCCCAGGGTCACAATTTGAGCAAATGTTAGGGGATTTATGCCCAGGTCTTCCTAATATCAAGTTCAGCACTCTATCCATTATGGAATTCTAGCTGGTTTGTTCACATCTTTTCTATCACTTATCTCTCAGGGAATGCCTTGTGATTTTACATATTTGTATCTGTTTCCTCTATACCTTGGCTATCAGTTGCTCTACAGGCAACTTTTATCGTTAAGAAATTTTCCCTTATTTATATCAAGTCTAAAACCTAAATCAACCACTTGTAACTCCAACCCTTTGTCCATAGTTCTTTTGTCTGGGGCCCAATAGAACCAATGCAATCCTTTTTCTGGTGTGACAGCTTTTCAGATGGTTGGAGATAGAGATTAGGCCTTGCCCTTCCTTGTTACTGAGGATAAGCTTATTGCTTTCATAAAACTGACTCCATTTTATATTAGACCACCATTTTGTGAAGTGCTTTGCTATTTGTTTTTCAATGTTAAAATAAGCACAGCTTATTGGTAAAGATTGGTAAACAACACGTGGCTGTTCATAAACAAGTAGTAAACATATGGGAGCCCAAGAGAGGACAGACCACCAATGGGAAAATTTGGTAAACAACCCCGTTATTAGTTTACGTCATCAGTCGTCAGTCAGATTACTTGGTGAATGAAATAGGTCACTGACTGCCAATCAGAACTAGAGTGTACCCAGCTGGTACCCAGAGCTAGAATATAAGAACTACCTAACCCCTCCTTGCACTCCCCAGACCTGGAGCCTTCTGTCTGGTCATGAATGTCAATAGAGATTGGCTCTTGTCCTACTCCCTTCCTTGAGACTCAAGCATCATCAACATTTGCTGCTGGGCAAGGCTGATTGACAGACAGACTTGTCAGACATCTTGCTCTAAGGGAGGCACACAACTCTGACTGGGCAGAGAGGGAATCTTGTCACTGAGTCCCAAAATGAGACCTACTTACTGGGAACCCCTGGAAATCCGATTAGCGATTTGTTCCTGGTGGGGTTGATGTTTGTGTTGTCTAATAGATGGTCTAGACTGACGTTTGCATGCCTTTGATTAATAAAGTGTGATTGCTAGCATTGAAAAGTTTAAGTGTAATGAGTGTTTCTGCTGCACAAATCAGCGTAACGGTAAATTGGTTTTGTGCCTGTCTTCCACCCTTCTCCTCCCTCACAAGACTGAAGAGCCTCAGGTCCTTAGTCTAGTGTTTTTGTGGCACCGTCTCCAGATCACTCACCATCTGAGGTGCACTCCTTAGTGATCACTCCAGATTATCTAGGCCTCTCCTTTAGATCGACAGGTGAGGCAGCTGAGCTCAGAGAAGGGAGGAGACTTGTCTAAGCACACAAAAAGCTGACTTGTTCAAGGCCAGATCTAGGACCTCAGGGGTCCCGGAGATGTTGCTGCCCAGTATTCATGAGGTGGTAAGGGTTACATTGGTAACCACAGTTCTTGGGAATTCCATGGAACTCCTCCGTCCTGGAGTTAAACTGTGCCTTTGCTCCATTCCCTTGACATGATACCTCTCTGAAGGTGGGGAATGGGGGTGGGGGGAGAGAGAGAAAGAGAGAGAGAGAGAGAGAGAGAGAGAGAGAGAGAGGGAGGGAGAGAGAGAGACAGAGAGAGAGAGAAGGAAGGAGGGAGGGAGGGAGAGAGGGAGGGAGAGGGAGGGAGAGAGAGAGACAGAGAGAGAGAGACAGAGAGAGAGAAGGAAAGAGAGAATGCTGTACTATTTATTTATTTACATCAAGTTTAAAAGTTCTCAAAGTGAGTATCATTTCATTTGAAACCTGAAGAAGCTGAGGTCCAGAGAGGGTGTGACTTGCCCAAGGTCACGAAGCGTCAGAGGGACTTCTGAACCCAGGTTTTCTTGACTCTCTACTGTACCTTTCCATCTTTGCATCATGGGGCCCTGGGGCCTAAGAGGAGTTGGAGTAATCTGTGAAAGGATGGATTTACCTGAGGGTCACGACTGAGAATGGCTCCTATCAGCCTCAGGCCCCCCAGCGAAGGCCCTCCCACAAAGATGGTCCTGTATCCTTCTTGCCAGAACTTCCTTGGGCCAAAGCCATTATCAGGGCCCTGAGAAGGCCTTTCTTTTGGGATTTCCCCAGCTGGCAGCCACCCAACAAGGCTCGAACTGGATTTTTCCTGTTGCCTTTTCCTCTGGCCCCTTAACTAACTGACAGGTGCCCCAAGGTCCCTTTGTGGCGCCCCGGACCTGGGCTCTAATTAGAGTCTGGTGCCAGCTCCTGGGGCTGTCTCTGCCCTGGGAGAGGGTGGCCCAGGGCCAGACCAGGCAGGGGAGCTGGAGACTGGGAGCTGGGGAGTCGGGGTGGGGAGAGGGGGGGGGAATGCAGAAATTAAATTATCCACAGAATCCTGCTTCTTGGATTCGTGCTCGAGACCTGAACATTAGGATCTCTGAGACTCCTGGCCCCTCTGCCCATATCCATAGACTGATGTATACATAGGGCCTGGCTCTGAGGGCCCTGCATACCCCATCCCTACCCTACCCCTCAATGATTGAGCTTCTTGCCTCTTTGAAGAACAAGACCTTAACACCAACCAGGCTGGAAGTGACATTCCCCCCTACTCAGACCCTCTGCCAGTTTTCTGCTATGCCTGGCTTTGTCTCTCATCCTTAGAGTGGGTGTCAGTGCAGGGTCCACAAAGCAGTCTCACTTAACCTGAGTTTTCACCAACTTTTATTGTTCTTAAGAAGGTCTCTGGTGTGTCAGTGGGGGCTGGATTTCAGTGTTTCCAAGCTTGGATCTCACTTGGATAGAGGATTGGAAACGCAACCTGTGAGAGGGGCACTGGTCCCTCTCATGGCCTGCTCAGCAGGGAGCCAAGCTTGCTGAGCCTCAGGCCTTCCGGCGGCCTGGGGGAGTGGTGGTGAGGGAGCTCATTCCCATTCCCCCCCCCAAATTTCCCACCTCCTTGCTGGGGAGGCTTCTCCATGGACTGAGTTTCTCAGAAGCCAGAGCTTGGCTCACAAGGCTAGTCCTGAACTCAAGGGAAATGCACCTCACGTCTCCTCAGCCCCCTCCTCACTCCCCTCCCTCAGGGAAGGTGGGAGGGAAGGGGGTTTCCGGCTGAAGGCTGCCAGCTCCCACCCCTGAAAGCTATTCCTCTCTCCATGCTGCTTCCGATGCCTTTGGAAGGGCTTGGCACTGAGCACTCTCTCTCTCTCATCTTCCCACCTCCCGGCCTAAGACCAGGCAGGGGATTCTCACTCCCTGAATGGGAGGTGTGTGTGTCAGGGCAAGGGGGATGGCTTCAAGAATTCAAAACTCTCGATGTTTCCCCCTACTGGGGCCTCTTGCACCTGGGCACTAAGACTTGCTCAAGCTGGCCAACCTGAGTGAACCACCAGGTAATACACTCACGTACGTGTGCTACGTGGATACCAGGCATCCCAGGCACATCCCAGAATACAGACAGGAGGATGTCCTTGGATGGCATTTCTCAAAAAGTCTTCTCAGATACCTTAGCTACCCCCTCCTCCAGAATGAACCATAGCCAATGTAGCTACAGACGTTTAGCCTAGGCTTTCAACCATAAGGTGCCAACCAGTCAGAATTGGGAGACTGGCAAGACGGCACAGCAGAGTGACTGGTATAGGGGTGTCTGCCAGGGACCTGGTCTATTCCTGTCCTGCAGACCCAGGAGAGCCAAATGAGGATGGGAGCTTGAGACTCTGAAGCCAGCCGTGGTCCTGGTTTACCTAGCTTGGGTTGAGGTACAGCAGAGACCACAACTTTCCTAAAACAAGGGGGAGACCTCTGTCACACAGACCTCATGCTACCAGTGCAGAGCAGCATTGATCAGGAAGGGAGAAATAGTATACATGAGTGGGAAGGGGAGCCAGAGGAAGTTCTTGCAGTGGTCTCCTGGCCCTACTTGCTTCAAGGCTAAGGGGATAGCTGTGATGGGCTGAGCCCTTTGCCCCTGGGAAGAGCATAGGCGAGCCTTCTTGAGGAAGGGCAAGTTCAGGGTCCATGTAGGAGGCAGCCCCTAGAGGCAGGGCCTGCCCTTGCCTGTGTAAAGGAAGCATGTCTCCCACCAGAGCCCCCCAGCCCTTGATTCTTCCTTTCCTGTCTGAGAGCAGTAAATCTTTCCCATCCCATGGAAATCCCTTACCAATGGTGACATTGGGGGGCACCAGGATGGCTCAGGTAATCTCAGAGTCAGCCTTTTATCAGAGGCCATGGAAGCACATTTTTCTCCCAACTGTCTGCATGAGGTATTGGCTAGAGGTAACTAACCTTTTCCTAGCTCTGTCTAACAAGGGTTGAACCTCAGGATTTTACAAATAGGATTCTCCTCAGCCCCAGTGATGAGAAGCAAAGAGGGCCAGGAAAAAGGTCTCTGGACACTAATCATCTCCCTCCTGTTCCCTACTAATTGGTTTCTAGACCCTATGTGGAAGGGGGGACATGGTGACAGGGTGGAAGATGCCTTTGTCCAGCAGACAAGAGAGGAGGCCTGGGAACCCAGGGACTCAGGAGCATGAGGAGGATTTGGCCCATTTTTCCTGAAGAGTCACTGGATCCTTTCAGAGCACAAAGGCTGTCTCCTGCTGAGCCCCACCTCTCCAGGGGAGCAGTCAGTAGTGGAGACAATCAGGGGATATCCTAAGAGGCGTCAACC
This sequence comes from Pseudochirops corinnae, assembly GCA_028646515.1. NCBI lineage: Eukaryota > Metazoa > Chordata > Mammalia > Diprotodontia > Pseudocheiridae > Pseudochirops > Pseudochirops corinnae. The sequence continues at coordinate 69,082,115 of CM053590.1, forward strand.
CTCCCCAGACTGCAGGAGGGAAGATAAAGGATGCCCAAGGCCCAGCCTCTGAGGCCTCCATGCCCCATAGGGAAAGAATCCAATGTACTAGCCTTTCCAGTTCTACCCCCTGCAAGGCCTGGTCCCCACCCCCCCCTTTTTTTTTTTAAAAAAAAGATCCTCAACAGGGATAATAATAATAATAGACAAAAACACACATTGAGTGAAAAATGTCCTCCCTTCCTCCTCCCCACACCAGGGACCTGGCAGCTTAGCAGTCCTGGCAGGCAATGGCACAGGTGGCTGGGTGACGGGTGACCCCAGGCCATGCTGGGTTCTAGTGGTTGCCACCACTCTTGTTGTTCCCAGAGATCCAGTCAATGATGATAAAACTCAGGCTCATGGTCATCAAGAGAACACCTAACCCTGCAAAGCATGTGGCCTGTAGGTAAAAAAAGGAAGGTATCACTGGGGGAGAAGACTTAGAGGAGGCCCTGTCCCCTCTGAGCTTAGAACCCCAGTCATATCTACATAGGCTGGGGTCTCTGCCTGAGGGCTTGGGGGCCGAGGTACTTCCAGAGGTGCAATCCCTTTCCTCCCTTGCTTGATTCAGGACCACACTATCCTCGGAGGCTCCTGCAGGGGAGCTGGGGGTGACAGTTATGTACCAATATTTTGGGAGTGGACTTCAGTGGCTCTTTGTCCTTGGGCACAATTCGGATATAGAAGATTGCTGGAAAGATGAAGATCAGGCAGGGTGCCGAGGTGGCGCCTAGGAGAAGAGATAATGGGGGAAGGGATTAGAATCTCAGCAGGCCAGCAAAGGGAGCTTTCGACTATCTTATGGCTGACGTTCCCAGGGCTGGAGACAACCATTTAGCAGAAAGTCCTCATTTTTAAAGACAGGGAAACCTAGCTACCAAGAGAGGCCTGAGGTCACAGATAGGGAAGCAGAGGCAGAGACAGTTTTCTAACCTAAGTTCTCAGTCTAAACATAATCCTTTTACCAACACACCTCTGATTTTGATTGTGCTGATACTTTGGTTATCAGCTGAATGTTTTAGCTTTTTAAAAAAATTAATCTGCCCTATTTGGGTCTCTAAGAACCTCAAAGAGGATTAAAAAAAAGCCAACATTTAGTCTTGGGATCAAAAAGAGTCAACACAAAAATAATGAGTTACTTATTGAAAGAGACAATGCTGATATGTGCTAATGGGCCCATTTAGTAAGCAGCTCCTCCGACTGAGAAGAAATGTGTTGATATGGGAGGGTCCCAGGAGCATGCCAAAGGTTGGTGAGGCTCAGGAGGATCTACCCATTCTCTGCTTCCTCTGCTGTCCCAGAGGCCGGGTAGCTGGTCCCAGCTAGGATTCTCACCAATGATTCCAAAGATGCCCAGAATGTTGGGGGCAAAGATGACTAAAAGGTTGATACAGGTCAGCAAGATGACAGCTATGAGCGTGTGCCGAAGCCAGCTGAACTCTTTGTCCTGGAACAACATCTGCTGGATGGCCCTCCGGACCTGGGGGTGGGAGATGGGAGAGAGCAGAAGTGAGTGATTGCTGAGCACACTGGGCTGGCTGGCCCTCCTGAGGGCAGGGGGAGCTGTAACTCTACTCCCTTGGAGCCCCAATTCTGGAGGGAAGCAAGGCTGACAAAGAGTTTCCTTTGTAGATGTCACAATCCCCGAGAAAGGTCTTATAAGCATTGTTCCCATTCTACATATTAGCCGGCCAGTGGGATGGAGTGAAAAGGGAAACACACCTTTTCTCTGGCTTTTACACATTTACAAAGCACTTCCCTCATAGCAATCCTATGAAAACTAAGCAGTTCAAGTGTTTTTATTTTCATTTTACAGATGGGGAAACAGGCTTAGACACTTGTTTGAAGTCACATGGTAGGAGACCAGGATTTGAACGCAGGTTTTTTGACTCCAAGTTCTGTGCTCTTTTTACTCTATCCCACTGGCTCTGGGCTGGAATCCATTGGAGAGAGCTCTGCTTTCCAGGGTTGGTTTTTGTAGCCTTCATATCTGATTCTTCACCTGAGAACCTGGGGTGCTTTTTTTGCTATCCCCATCTCAACCCCAAGAAATCATGGTGGAATACAAAGTGTGCTTGATTTGGAGTCAGAGGACCTTAGCCCAAGAGCCTTTGGCTCTGCCACTTACTAGCTGTGTGTTCTTGGATGTTACAACCTCTCTGAGCCTCAGTTTCCAGCTGTAAAATGAACTGGCTAGACTAGGTGACCTCTAAAGTCCTTCCCAGCTCTGACTCTATGATTCTATGAGCAATGAGCTTGTGATCTATGAACCCTGAGCTCTCCCTGAGGGACTGGGGCCAACTCACCGGGAAAAGGACAATGGGAACAGTGAGGGTGACAGCTGTGAGCACAGCCACTCGGACACACAGGATCAGCACGTCAAAGGGGTCCACTTTGTTGTAAGTGTGCAAGAGCTCTGACTCCACCCGATCTGTGGAATACAGCTCCTGACACACAGTCTCATATACTCAACCCAGTCTGGGACTGGGACACCACCCCTGATTCACAGCTCCCCACCTCCTGCTTCTACCCAAAGCTTCCCAGATCCACCCAGGTCTAGGGGATGCAGCCTCTGACCCCTGCTCTCCCAGACCCAACTGGGTCAGGCATCATCATCACTTTGACTGATCTTTGACCTGGAAGACCCACCTAAATTTTGGAAATATAGCCTCTGACCCCTAGCTTCCCTCAACCCATGGGGACCCACATCTCAATCTGGCTTCTATGGCAGCCCTGTTGCCTACTTTTCTCATACCATAGAAGGTGAGGTAGCCAAAGAGAGCCGCCAAGAAGTACATCACATACATGACAGCAATGGATAAGTTGGATATGTGTTGCATCTTCTGCTTAGAGGGGCTGTAGGGGAGCAAGGGTTAGATTAAGCTGGAGGGGACTGATCTCACACTAGAGATTGCTCTCCCCTCTCCCCAAATAATCAATGTAGAAGAAAGAAGGTCTATTCTTGGAGGCTGTAGTTGGGGGGTGGGGTGGCAAGAAAGGAACATGATTAAGCAAGAGAAAAATGTCATGAAGTTCTAGAACATCAGAACTGGTCAGGTCCAGAGAACAACAATAATTACTGCCATAGATATGTCCTACTTTAAGGTTTATGTTTTACATATATTATCTCATTTAATCTTGTAAGGAAGGTAATATAAGTGATATCCCTACTCTAAGCCCAGTTCTTGGTCCACTATATCTCTTCATAGAAGATCAGAACTGGAAGTATCCTTAGAATAGGGAACATGAAGGATCCAAGCTGGAAGGACCCTTGGATATGGAACATAAAAGGGTCAGAGTTGGAAGGACCCTTACAGTTCTACTGCCCCAACCCCCTCAATTTACATATGGGGAAATTGAGGCCCAGAGATGAAAAATGGGCTTGTTCTACTCACAACTGGTAAGAGACTAGACTCAAATCTAGCTATCCCACTTCTCAGACCAGGGCTTTTCCCATCATATCCTACTGTCTCTCAAGTGGCAACGTGGTATCGGAGATTTTACAAATGAGGAGACTTAGGAGGGAAAGGGATTTGACCAAGTTCTTACAGTTAATATGGAAGAGTGTGGATACAAACTGGGCTTTCTTCATTCTCAGATCAGGGTTATTTCCATTCCTTCCCATTGCCTCTGAGAAGTATCACAGGGCTATAGATTTAGAGCTAGTAATTTAGAAGTCATTCTAGCTCATTCCCCTCATTTTAGAGATGAGGAAATTGGAACCTACCAAGGTTAAATCACTTGCCCAGGGTCACTTAGGAAGTAACAAAGCCAGCCAGGATTTGACTGTAGGTCTTCTGACCTCAAATCCAGCATTCTTCCCGTTTCGCCCTGATCATACTCACTCCCTGAGCTCTGTGTAGATGGGCAGCACCTCTGGGTGGCAGACGAAGGCAAAGGCCATGATTGGGATGGTGTATGCTGTCTGTGAACAACAGGAGACATTGTTGGCCCTTAAAGGCATGGCCACCTGCCTGAGGGACCCCCAGCCAAGCCGTGACCCTGAAGGTGAGGGACATCAGTGTTCCAAGGCCCTCCCTCTCCACCCTTGGGGACTGGGACCCACCCACCTGGCCCCAGTTGGCCCCAGCACACCTGCGTATTGAGGGTAAAGAAGCTGGGGGCACAATTCTCAGTGTTCGAGGCCTGGATGAGGGGGTCTCCACCGGAGGAATCCTTCATGATGATTTGTACATGGCTGGTATTGCCTGTCACATTGGCAGAGAATGTGGACAGTGGACATGGGATCTGGAACTTCTTGTAGATGACCTGGAAGAGTAAGGATGCTACTGAGTGCCCAGCACAGGCACTGTCAGGCCCTCTGTGCTCATGGTCAGTGGTGGGGATGTATGGAAGCCCACACTGTGCCCTGCTGGCAATGCCCCTATTGTCTGGTCCCAGGTGCTCAGAGTTCACCTGTCATGACCTGGCTTCCTGCTCTTCCCCAGAAATAAACTGGCAGAATTATTTCTCCCCTGATATTGGAATCTCCTGCAGGTTAGAACCATGTCTCCCCCCTCATAGCTGGGATCCCTGGAGATAGGGGCCACGTTTCCACCTCAGAGGTGGGTGCAGGGCTGGGGGGTCAGGGGGCCTCACTCACTGCAATCAGGAAGAACACCATGCAGCTGAGAGAGAAGCCGCTGGAATAGCCCAAGTATCCTAAGGGTAGAGGTGGGAGGGTGAGACACACAGATCTGTCCCGGTCCTCACCTCAGCCCCAGCCCATTCCCCAAGGGCACCAGGACCACCCACTTCCCCACCCTCCCCCTGCAGCCAACATCTCCCCCTCTGCCCAGCCCTGGCCCCCCTCTTACCCAGCTGCCTCATCAAAGCCAAGGGTAGGATGATAGTGACTGTGACCAGGATCACCAGGTAGTTCCCATTCATGTACCAATCCCTGGAGGGAAGGGGGAGGAGAGGGCATAGAACAGAAGGTATCAGAACTGCCTCTGAAGATGTGTGGCCTCCAATTTCAGGGATGCCTGGTGTGAAGGGGGAGACATGGTCCTGCCCTCTGGGATCCCCTACTTCCTGCCCCAAGGGCCCTGGCCCCCTTGATCTTCTCTCTGAATTTGGCCTCACCCAGTGGACCCCAGCAGCCCACGATGTGCCCCCTTGCAGGACATGGGTGGGGGAAGGTCCTGAGATGTTGAGGGAACTGGGAAGGGGGGCAAGGGCTAGAGGGGGCCTCAGGTGACCTGGGAATGAGGATTTGGGAAGGAGGATTGCTCCACAGGAATCTCCTGGAATCCTGATTCCACTCCCAATTGAGTTATCTGTTGCCCCATCCCTAACCCCCATCCCAAGGGCATGAACTGGTCACCTCAGCCCTCTTGTGGCCAGGGCTGGGAGGGAACAGACTCTGAAGTCCCCTTCCTGGGTCCAGGGGAAGGCTCCTTGTGTGGGCAGGAGCAGGGCCTTAGACCCAGTGGCTTGCAGAGATGTAGAGCCTACATCATTGGGTGTAATCTGGGCTATGGGGGGTTTAGCCCCAGAGGCCTTGAGTTAAAAATAGCAGGAGCTTAAGAGCTAAACCCTCTCCCTGACCTCACCCTTTCTTGGGCCAGTTCTCCTCCTCCTCCCCCTACTGGCCTCCCCCATGAGGGTGGGGGAGCTGCCTGGGCTTGGCTCCCACAAGCCTCACCGAGCCCCCTTCCCCTCCCCTGCTCGACCCCTGCAGCAAAGGGAACAGAGAGCAGGGACATCTATCCCTGGGCCAAAGGCAAGCCCTTCTGAAAACCCTGGAATTCTCGGATAATAGAATGGTACAGTTGAAGGGGCCTTAGATATCATGCACTCCAGCCTCCCTCATTGTACATATGGGGAAACTGAGGCCAGGGAGAGGAAAGGGGCTTCACAAGACCACCAAATCAGTCAGCGGAGACCTGAGACCCCGATGCAGGTCTAAAAATGCTAAATCAAGTCATTTTGCCTCAATATTGCCTTGAAGTCCTCAGCTTTAACCTGACATCCCCCACTGAAAGTGGGGTGGGAAGGAGAAGAGGAGGTGAGGGTCTAGAGAGGCATTGATAATTTGGTGATTCCTGCTTGAAAGCTGGGCCCAGAGAATACAGATGAGTCGGAGGAGAGGAGCAGGGGGAGAAATCAGCAGCAGAAGAAGGGGAGAGAGAGGAGAAGTGCCAAAGAGAGCAGGTCAGAGGAGGGGAAAGGGCACAGGGAGGCCATCAGGAGTATTAATAACTGACACCAAGACCAAATTGTGCTTCCTTAAAGTGGCAGGCCCCAGGCACGGCACCTGGCTGTGAGAGAAGCCCAGTCCCAGTGAGGGGGAGGGGTGGGGAATTCCTGCCCCGTGGCCCCAGGCCCAGGGGTGTGAGCCTGAGAGCAAATGAGCTGAGCAAACTAAGGGGAGGTCCTGGCCTGGAAATAGTCTGGCCTGGGCTGTCAGGTCCCCACCTCTTCCTCCTTCCTTTAGAGGGAACCAAGAATCTAAGGCCTCCCTCAGCACTACATCCCTCTCCCCTTCTGGGTCTACATAGAATGTCAGCCAGGGTCAGACCCCGCACTCTGAGTTCTCAAAGACAGGCCCTTATTCCTCTCCAACTCAGGACTAGCCCATCCCTCCTATGGGACAGCACAATTCCCAACCCCGCTTCTGCCTCCTCCACTCCCAGAACCCTCGGTTCTCAGGACAGGCACATCCCCTGCCCTACTGTACCTCACTTCCCCTGCCCACCTGGAGGACCATCCCTGCGGTCCCTCCCCCAGTTCCCTGGTTCTCAAGCTAGGAATAGGGATGATTCTTACGAGGTTTTCTCTGGTAGATTGAGGAAGGTTTGGATGACCAGGGGCACTTCAGATTTCACAATGTACAGGTAACTGGACATGGCTAGGGAAGGAGAGAGATGGGGCAGTTGGGGAGATGTGGATCATAGGGATATTAGTGGTGGAAGGATGCTGAAGCTGGGGGGGAAGGGTGGCGATGGAGATGACCCCAGGTTTGGGTACCATCAGGTTGTCACAGAACCCCAGGGGTGGCCCTAACTTGAATGGGATGCAACTCTAGGTGAGTACCCCAATCCTGCTGGGATCACCGGAGACCATGTGAGCCAGGCAAGGGAATCAAAGGGACTCGAGATTATCTCACACAACCCCCCCATATTAAAGATGGTAAAACTGAGACACAAAAGGTCTTGCCCCAATTCCCACAAAGACTTAGTGACAGTCTACTCTCTGTCGCCTGGGCCTGTCTTAGGGAAGTATAACTCAAGGAGATTAAGTCATTTGCCTAAGGGGTGTGAGTGAAGTGGGACAAGGGGTAGCACCTCCGATGTTCTGTAGGGTGATTGCTATCGCTGCCATCAGCTTCCCTGGTGTCCCAAAGGCTCGATAGCCCAGCTGCTCATAGGCCCGGATACCTGGAGGATATGGGAGATGGGTTTAGGCAGGGCATCAGGAACAATGAGGTCTGACCCCTCCAACCTGGTACCAGGGCCTGGCACCTGAAGTCTGGACCTGGGGCTTTCCTAGCCCGGGGCTCTGGTAAATCAAAAAAGGCTTTTTGATAGTGGTAGAGATTTGCTTTCTGAACAGCTTTCTTACCTACAATCCCTGAAGACTTGAGCAGCAAGTGAATGGAATAGCTGGAGAGCAGGGCCACACAGGTGAGGAGGAATCTGGAGGAGAAATGAGCCCAGGTTTGGGCACCATCAAGATGGGAAAGCAGAATTCTCTTGGTAGCTAGCATTTACATAGCAGTTCCAGGTGTGCAAAGTCAATCTCCTTTGATCTTCACACCAACCCTGGGAGGTAGGGGCTAGTATTAACCCCATTCCACAGATGAGGAAACTGAGACAGGCAGAAGTTAAGTGACTTGGCCAGTGTCTGAGGCTGGATTTGAACTCAGGTCTTCCTGACTCAAGATTCGGTACTCTAACCACTGCACCATTTAGCTTTTTCTAACAGAAGAAAAACCCCGAACTGGATGTAAAGAGAACTAAATCTAAGCCTTAGCTTCCCATATGACCTTGGATAATGGGGATGGGGATAATAAATCAGAAAAGAGCCCTGGCATAGCAGATAGAGGGCCAGTGTTGGGTTTAAGTCTTGCCTCTGACATATACCTGCCTTGAGACCCTGGGCAAGTACCTTATAAACTCTCAATGCCCCAGGAAACTCCCCAAGATCATAAATGACAGACCAATTGCTAATCTGCATCAGTGAAGGGAACTTCCATGCTTGGAGTTTCTCACATTGATGATGTCACATAGGGACCAAAAAACACTCATTTATATCTCTGTAGCCCCCTCACAACCACCCTGTGAGGCCAGGACTGTGAGCATGGTTATTCCCCTTTTACAGATGAGAAAACTGAGACTCCAAAAAGGAGAAGTGGTTTGCTCAGCATCACCAAGCTGGTAAATTCGGACTCTACATGCGTTGCTGTTTTCTTTATATTAGATTGCCTTTCCAAGTCTCATGTCCTCTTTGAACCTCAGTTTCCTCATCAGTAAACTAAAGAGATTAGATTGGATAACGTCTGCGGTCTCTCCCAGCTCTAGCATTCTGTGTCTGGTGTCTTCCAGACTCTTCTAGCTCACGTGATCTGTGTTCTGAGGCTCCCTCCAGGTCTAGTGCCTGATCTAGACCTCATTGAGAGGCAGTGTATGAGACAGTATGAGATAGTTTCACTGTTCTGGGCCCTGTCCAGGCCACCTCTGTAGTACTGTGTTCAAATTTGAGCACCACGTTTTATGAAAGGGACAAGCTGGCAGCTAGGTGGTACAGTGGATGGTGTACAGGCCTTGGAGTCAAGAGGACCTGAGTTCAAATTTGGTTTCAGACAGTTACTAGTTGTGTGACCCTGAGCAAGTCACTTAACCTGAGTGTGAAAGAATGAAAGAAAGAAAGAAAGAAAGAAAGAAAGAAAGAAAGAAAGAAAGAAAGAAAGAAAGAAAGATTGGAAAAAGGAAATGAAGAAAGGAAGAAAGAAAGAAAGAAATGAAGAAAGGAAGGAAGGAAGGGAGGGAGGAAGGAAGGAAGGAAGGAAGGGAGAGAGGGAGGGGAGGATGAAAGAAAGGGAAGGAGGAAGGATATGAAAAGAGATGAGCTGGAGCATATCTCCAAAACAGTGTGAGTGGGGGATTGAAAAGATGAGAAGGAAAGAAACAGGGATTTATTAGCACACACTATGAGTCAGGCTTTGTACTAAACACTCTACAAATATTATCACGTGGGATCCCCACAATGTCCCTGGGAACTAGGAGCTATTATCATCTCCATTTGTCCGTTAAGGAGCCTAGGGCACACGGAAGTTAAATGACATGGCCAGGGTCATGCAGCCCCTAAGTGTTGGAGGTCAGATCTGAACTTAGGTCTTCTTGACTCCAAGCCTAGCATGGCATATAAGTACCAGAAACTAGGAATGCTTAGCCAAAGGGGTCATCATACCTGTGGAAGGATTAGATTTGTTCTTCTTGAGGTCAGAGGGCAGAACTAATAGCAAAAGCTGGAGAGGGGGCAGATTCAGGTTTGATGGGAAAGAAAAATTTGCTAATAGAGCTTTTCCAAAGCAGAATGGGCCGCCTTGGGAGGTGGTGGGTGGGCTTCCCTGCTACTGGAGGCCTGTAAGCCAAAGCTGGACAATACCATCAAAGGATCCCTGGTCGGGCACGGGTGGCCTTGGCCTACCTCTATGGCCCCTCTGAGCTGTTCCATTCTGCAATTCTAAGGCCCTTTCAGTGGAAATCCTATCTTTTAATTGCCCTCCCAACTGAAGCCCACCAGAATTCTGGGAAGATAGCAGTGGGGTCCTAGCTTGAGACCGGCTTTGGAGAGGATGGCTCCCCCATACCTTCCCAATCTTTGACAAATAGACTGTACCAGCCCTAAATCCCATCCATTCCTCTTTCCCCCTCGTACCCGAGAGCCTGGAGAGGTATGAAATTCATACCCAGCCTCAGTGCCCAGGAAAGCTCTAGCGATCTTCCTCTTTCCTTTGTTTTGGGGAAGAGACAGATGGAGAAATGTGCTTCTAAAGGGTCTGCTTAGCAATCACCTTTTTTTTTTTTTTAATTATACTGTGTTATGGAAATGCTTGTTTTATTCCATAAATTAAAAACAAAATAAATTTTAAAAATTTTAGATGGAGGGGAGGAAACTGAAGCAAGTGGCCTAGATAGAACAAAGTCAGGGTCATCTTGTAGTGTGCTAGCAAGGCAACATAGGGATCCAGAAGGAAACAAAGGACCCACTTTTAGCTACATCATGGGGTCACTACTATACTTTCTATTGTCTCTTCTGGCCTAAAAAGAATTGAATGGAGCCCTCACCCATACCATCTGGGTAGGGCCTAGGAGTGAAGAATATCAGACTCCCTCCTGGAGAGATTCTCAGAAGGGGCATCTGCACAGATGCCCAGTCAGCAATCCCGAGCGAGGTACGGCAAAGTCTATCCTTGCTATGGATGGACTAGCATCCATCCCTCCTGGGATGGAAGTTTGTGTGAAAACACGTTCTCTATCCGAGGCATGGGACACATGCACATGCATACACATGTGCACACACACACATTGATATCTGCAAACACACGCACACACAACAGATCTTAAGATTAAGCTAAAAGAGGCCAGAGACAGTCTAGTCCAAAGATCCATAAGCTCCTTGTTCCCTTTTCAGTGTCTGTTGAAGGTTACGGATCCCTTTTCAGAACAGTGCTTCTAAATGCACAAAATAAAATACTGAGAATTATATAGAAAAACTAATTCTATTGAAATAGGTATCAAAACATTTTTTAAAACCAAGTTCATGGCTTAAGGTAAGAACCCCTGATCTGATCTTTCAGACTCAAAAAAATATGACTTGCTCAAATTTCCATAGCAGAGTCAGGATTTGAACCCAGATGAGGGGGGGTTGACATGCACATGTACTATGCACATAGACACACCCAGAGAGTGGTGCAAATAGATCTTTATAGAGAAAGAGACACATAGAGATGCATGGGTACAGGCCTGCCCACATATACTCCTGGTCCAGGGAGGCAGCTCAGGTCACTCTGGGGCCTCAGGAGGTGGCCTGCTTTTCCATCAGCCCATGTTTTTCACTTCTCTGGTCCTATTTTAGTCTGTTTTTATTTGAGGGTAAAGAAAAAAAAAAATCCCAAACCTTTTCTGGGAATAAACAGCCCAGCATGGACACAGAGACAGTGTACTGTCTTCCCCCACCCTGCTGCCTCCCAGCCCAGGATCAGGGCCCAGTTCTGTGTGTGTGTGTCTGTGTGTCTCGTTGGGGGCAGCCGCTGGAGCCGGCATCAGGGGTGGGGCTGAGGCTAGGGCTGTAACTGTTGCTTATGTTAACATTGGATGATTCTCGACTCAGTCAGAAACCCCAATGCTACCCTTAGCTCCCATCCTTTGGCCATGGTCCCCTCCCTTCCTTGCCCTTGGTTTAGGCAGATTGCCCAGGCCCTGCTCCAGTCAGGGGTCTCAGAAACTAGGGTCAGGCCAGGCCAGGCTAGGTTCCAACAGCAGAGATGCCTATGGGCTCTGGGTAGAGGGCTCAGGGAAGAGGCCATTTGGGGGCCAGATTCTACACTAGATCTACAATGTCTAGCGTAGAAGACATTGGGACACTCACAGGAAGAGCAGGATGCCAGTGTTGGCCATGGCATATGCCAGCCCCAGGATGCCACTGCCCATGATGGCATTGCTCAGGTTAAACACAGACATTCCGAATGAAGTCTTCCCTTCAAACTACAGAAACAGGTGGGGAGAGAGAAGGGGATATTAGGAGTTCTGTTCCCACCCCACCACCTAGACAACAACTCCTGAGCCAAGGTCCCATTCTCCATTTCTTGCCCCACCCAATATCCTGAGATCACTCTCTCAAGCCTTTGCTTTCCCCGAAGCCCACCATCCCTCCCAGGTCTCTCATCCATCACCCCACCTCAACTCCCATTCCTCAGCTCCCATCCCTGCCCTGTCTGGGATCCCTATTCCTCTCTAGAACCATATCCACCTATCTGAATACAATCCCTGCCCCTGCCCCTACCAGAACCTATCCTCCATGAATCTGTCATGGGGCCCCACCCACCTTCTATGTCTGACTTCCCTGGTCTCCCAGCCCTGTGGCTATTTCCCATCCCTGTCTTCTGGGACTAAGTCCCCCCCAAACCTCCATCCCTAGCTCCCAAATCCTCTCAGCTCCAATCTGCCCCGTCCTGGGCTCACATCTGTGAAGTGTGTCTCTTTGCTGACATTTTGGGGCAGGAATCCCTCTGCTTCCCCATGGCTGGGTCTTCCACCCTCACACCTGTGGACATAAGGAGGAACAGTGTCCCTATTCATCCCCTTCTGAGTCAAGAAGAAAGCCCCAAGTGCAGCTGGGTGGGGCATGCCTACCTGGCATCTCTTCCTCATTCCCTGTCCCATCTCCCCCACTGCCCCCTTCATGACAGACTTACCTTTCAACTCCTACAGCGGGCAAAGCCACGGGGCACAGTCCCTCCACGTGTTTGCCGTTGGGCACCAGTTCCACCATCTCTGTCGGCGCGGGTACCTCTGGGGGGTTCATGGCTGAACTGGGCACAGACTTGAGCAGCAGGGGAATGAGACCCTTTGGTTCTGATCACGTGCCTTTAAGGCAGGTAAAATCTCTGAGGAGAAGAAGGGGGAGATCGTTAGGGGAAACCAAAGACCATCAATCCAATTCGACCTAATAAACACTAATTAAGCACTGATCACACACCAGACACTGGCTAAGTATTCGGGACACAAAGAATAAAGCGACCCCTAACTGCAAGCTGCAGAGGGACCTTTGAGGCAGTCTGGCCCCACTGCTTTATTCTGCAGAGGGACTGGTGTCCCAGGACAAGAAATGACTTGCCCAAAGTCAAATGGGCAGTCAAAGTGACAAAGCCAGTGTTCCAGCCAAGATGTCTGACACCGAAGACAGTGTTCTCGATGCTAGGTCACAGCTAGCCTCTTTAGGCTTCTTTTTGTAACCACAGTTCAAGCTAACCACCTTGCCCCCTCTAAGGCTGGAAGGGAAGCAGAAACGCCCATCTGGCTGTCCTAAGGATGCCCGCAGGGTGAGGTCTAGCTCTAGTGAATAGCCTATTCTCCCCAACACTAGTCCCCTCAATTAGTCCCCCAAACTCCACAGCAGCATCCAACCTGATGCTATCTGAAAAAGTGGTCCAGGCTGCAGAAGAGATCTCCATTCCCAGAGGTCCTGGCCCGAGGATCCCCTTCCCTTCTGCCAAAGCCTTGACTGTGACTATACTCCCTTCCCTCACAAATCAATCATTTACCAAGCATTTATCAAGCGCCTAGTATATGCCAGATACTGTGACTATCCCTCATGCCCCTGGGGCTAGGCTGAGACTTGTTTCTCTTGGATAGAACCAGGAACAATGGATGGAAGGTTCCAGAGTGGAGATCTCTAGCAGATGGCAGGAAAAACTTCCTTCAGTCAGAGGTGTCTTGTAGTGGGATGGACTGTTTTGGGAGGCAGAGGGCTCCCCCACACTCGAGGTCTTGGACACCTTGGACAAGATGCCCTTGGAGGGCCCTTTCAGTTCTGAGATTCTGTGATGCTGTGGCTTGGAGAGGGGAATTCCTGTGTCTCATCAGGGTCTGGATGGTCAAATACCTGGATAGTAGGCATAAAATTCTAGGGATCCCTGAGGGGCATGGGGCACAAATTAAGGAGACCTGGGGGGGAAAAAGCTTCCTGGATTAACTACACCCTCAGTAGGGGCTCTTCCTAGATGGGCAAAGGGTTCCAGGAAAACTCCTGGTACACAGCAGATGCTTGCTTGATCAGGCTAGGAGGAATTCACCCAGGCTGCTGATGCTTCTGCCTAGGGGTTGGCACAGGGCAGCTTGGGTACCTGTTGTAGACTGGACATGGCACTGAGTCTAGGGGGGGACTTGGGAAGTGAGGGTGACCAGGAGAGAATGAGGTCCCGCCAAGAAAGGCCCGGCAGGCAGTTGGGGAGGGCACCCGGAGCCGGGCTGTACTGGCATCAAGAACAATAGGCCCTCTGTGCACCAGGAGCTGGGCTCTGGGAAACTGTCCCTGGGCTGGCAGCTTGGTCAGGTCTAGCCTCCAGCCCCATCCCCCTCTCTGGGCTCCTCTGCTCCCTCTGGGAAGGGGGTGTCCCTACCTTGGGGGGAGAGGGTGGCAGAGAGCATGGATGTCTGGTTCCTTTCCTGATCTCATAGTGGATGAATGACTGTTTCAAATAAGGGGGTCCCAGACAAATATGATTTCTGATGAGGTTCATTCTTTAGTCCTGGAGGTCACCATAGGCTCAGTTCCCCATCGCACCTCCATCCATTTCCCTATCAGCTTTTTCTTACTTAGTAATTGTGTGACTTTGAGCAAATCACTTAACCTCCCTGGGTCTGGGTTCCCTTATGTGCCAAATGAGGACATTAGACTTGGTGGTATCTAAGGTCCTTCCATTTATAAATCCTATGATCCTAATATTTTCATATTCTTTCTGAGAGGGTAAGCAGAGAGACACATTTGTCTTCATCTTACCCAGCACTGCAATGAGACACCTCTACCCAGTATCCAAGGCCGTCTCTGCTCCTCCTTCTGCTCTTCAGACCCCCAAACAGAAGCCCTGAGAGTCTCTCCCCCAGATCCTCACAGTCCCTGCTTCCTAACATTCTTTCCTCTCCTAAGGGTCCCATGGGGCAATATGCCCATCTTCCCTGACCATTAGTGCCAGTCTTTGCCTGGCAGTCTGGAACAGAGGAAGGACAGCTGCCTCCTGTTGGCCCCCATTGCCTGGACAACTCTCTGTACCTTGTCCATTGCCAGCCTGGGGCCCCTCAGGGGGCTCCACCCAGACCATGCCCAGAAGGTGCCTGGGCAAAGTGCCCACCCCCTCCCCACTCCTCCAGGCAATGTCAAGCCAGGAGGGCCACTCTAGCAGGACATCCTGGACTGGCTCAGCCCCTAGAGGAAGGGAGCCCTGTCCAAAGGGAGGCCACGGCCATGGGCTGTCACCCAGAGGGCAGGCAATGCCAGGTGCTGTGGGCTCTGCCAATGTCCCCAGTCTAGGATGCAGCCTCTGTGGCCCTCTGAGCTTCCCTTGGCATTAGAAGGCAAGGATCCTGGTTCTAGTGACCCTTATTCCTCATTAAATACTCCCATTATTCACTTTGAGAATCTCCCTGAGTATAACACTCTCGAATATAGGGGTTCTAGAACACATGAGCCCCAGCTCTAAGTCCAAATAATAATAGCTTCTACTTTTACAGTGCTCTAAGGTTTATAATGTACTCTCCTCATGCTACAAAAGGGGAAACTGAGGCCCAGAGAGGTCAGAGTTACACACCTCAAAAATATCAGAGCTGAGATTGGGAATCAAATCTTCCCAATGTCAAGTCCATGCTGCTTGCTGCCTCTAAGGGTAGGCAATCTGGCGTAGGGGAATGAGTGCTTTGTTTTCCAGTCAGCCGGATAAGACTCAGGTTTGACTCTGAGACCCTTTGCTTTGCCCAGGCCCAAGCTGAGCGTTAAACAACACGTAGGTGCCATCCTTCCCTGCCCCGAGTATGTTCTCCTACTCCCTAGGTCCCTGACTTTCCTCCCTGTCCAGCCTCCTGGGGTGGGGATAGCAGAAGCGGCTTTAAGGTTCCCTGTCTCCTCGGCCACCCTTCCTGGACCACTGCAGAACCCCTGGGCCAGTGAGGGAAGAAAGGAAGCAGGCTTGGACTCCCAGTCTTCAGACCAGGGCAGTCTTGCTGGTAGGCACCAGTGATTCTGCCACAGAAGGCTCAGCTCAGAAGCTGGGGAGGGCTCTTAGGGCCTCAGCTGGAGAACACTGGGGGACACATCTTCCATCAGGGAAATGACAAATGACTGGCCTTACTTCTTTGCTTTTCTATAGATTACACCCCTAGTTGGAAGGGCCCCTAGAATCCATATCCTTAGGTCCCCTCAAAATCTGTCCATGAATTTGCCTCCTTCCTAAGAAGCCTTTCTTAAATAAACTCACTTAGCTTTATCTCCTAAACACTTGTAAACTTAGTCCTTTGTTGGTTCCGAGTTTATCTGAATTGCTATGTAACGGTTCTCAGAATCACCTGCAAGGTGAGTCCTACTGATCTGGTCCCTCCCCAAACCAGACGTGGGAGGGCAGGAAGCTTGATTCACCCCAAGTCTAGAAGCCTGATGGAAGACCTGT
Source organism: Pseudochirops corinnae (assembly GCA_028646515.1). Lineage (NCBI taxonomy): Eukaryota > Metazoa > Chordata > Mammalia > Diprotodontia > Pseudocheiridae > Pseudochirops > Pseudochirops corinnae. The sequence continues at coordinate 69,098,304 of CM053590.1, forward strand.
TTTCTCCCCTGAGAGTGGGGGACTACCTGAAGGTAGGGGTTAGGCCTCTCCCTCAGACCAGAGACTCCCTGACAGCTGGACTGTCTCCCCTCAGATTGGGAGCTCTTAAAAGGCAAAAGGCACATTTCCCTTTCAAACCTCTCCTCTTCCCATCTCTTGCACCCATTTCATGCCAGGCCAGGTCTGGGTTCTGTCCACAGTCTAGATTCCCTGAAGAGCTCCCTTGGCTGAGGAGTTCCCAAGCCCCTGGCCTTCCCTGGGTTTCTGAGAGAGAGGAATCCAGGCCCCACCAGGACTCCTGAGTCCTTGGCCCCCCAAGCCTGGGCAGGCTGTGACAGGTCCCCAGGCAGCGTTGATCTGGACTCCAAACAAAGCTACTTCTTTGTCCTAATACCTAGTTTAACCCACACATTGTGGGCTTCTGACAGTGTTGTGGGGTCAGCAGGTCACTGGCTCCAGAGAGGCCATAACCCAGAGAAGGGGGAAGATTCCTTCAGTACTCGTCTCCCAAACTCACATCCCCTGCCTACTAGGGCTGGAAACTATATGGGGCTCTAACCCACCTCACCAAGCCCAAGACCCCCACTACTCACTTCCATCAAATGAACCCCTACCAAGGCCCCCTACTACTCACTCCCATCAAACCCCACGAATCCCCCCATTACCCTTGACCTTCAGCTTTCCCTTCCAATTCTGGCCTCCTCTTCTCCCCCCCCCCCCCATCTCTCTCTCTGTGTCTCTGTCTCTGTCTCTCAGTCCCCAGGCCCAAGCACACCCCCTTATGAAAACCAGGAGGTCTGGCATCTTTCACACACTTCTCAAAGCACCATATATCTTGTTCTACCCAACCTCAGACTGACAGGTCTATACTCAAGCATACTCCTGGGTTTTGAGTCAGAAGACCGGGTTTTGTGTACCATTAGACAAGCCTCTTTAGGCTTCTCCAGGCCTCTCTTTACCCATGTGCAAAGGGAAGTGGGATTAAAGGAATGTTTATTCCAGCTCTAAATGCTATGATTTTATGATCTCAAAGCACCTAACTTGTCCATATTTTATCAACATCATTCCTGCCCCCCAGGGCCAGACTGACTCTGGAGACAAATGGAGACTTTCACCCCTCACTCCATCCCCAACTTCTAGAGCAGCAGTTCTCACCCTGTGGGTCACGACCCCTTTGGGGGTTGAATGACCCTTTCAAAGGGGTCACAGGGGTCGCCTAAGACCATCGGAAAACACATATTTCTGATGGTCTTAGGAAGTGAGACACATCTACCCGTCTCCAGGCAGGTCCATCCACATGCAGATATGCCCACATATGAGTATTAAAGGGGTTGTGGCATTAGGAAGGTTGAGAACCACTGCTCTAGAGTTTCTTTCATTTTCAGCTAATAGGCATATTAGCAGGGATTTGGATTAGACTCAAAGAAAAGGTTGTCATAGGTCAAAGATGGGGAGGGGGAAGGATTCTCTTCTTTCTCCTTCTCTGACGATGGCTTAGATGGCATCATGTCTAAAGGCAGACAGAACATGACTGCATGAGCTCCCAGGTAGTGCGCACATTTCTGAGGAGCCCTTGACGAAATGGAATAAATCCCGGGATTATAGATTTAAAGCCGAAAGGGACCTCAGAAGCCATGCAGTCCAGCTCCCTTGCTTTACAGATGAAAAAATTGAGTCTTGGAGAAATCAGATGACTTTCTTATGGTCACACAGCTAATGTCGGGATTTGAATCTGGGTCTTTTTGACAATGTGTACCATTACCACAGGCTGCCTCAAATTATGATGTAAATAGAACACTGTGCAGGGACCAAAAAAAGGAAATCGTCCCCCCTCCCCCAGCGGAAGTGGGGCAGGCAGAGCTTAGGAAAAGAAGTCATCACAGAATCACAGAATTTGGCAGTAGGAAGGGTCTTCTCTATCCCAACCCACATTAGCATCAGGAGGCAGCTCAAAACATTATTCTAAATCAGGGAACCTTCCATTTGTTGTACCTCAGAAGAATGTTTTTCACTGCATAAAATAAAACAAGTAGATTACGAAGGAAACCAATTCTATTAAAATTGAGCTGTCAACATATTTTTAGAAACAAGTTCTCAAGGACCCCAGGTTAAGAACCCCTGTTCTAGAGGCACTGGAGGTTCAGAGAGGAAGGAGGAGCTACCAAAAGGGAGATTTCAGCTCAATATTGGAGAAAACCTCCTAATAATGAGAGCTGTTCAGAAGGGCTGTCCCAGGAAGTTGTCACTCAGTCTTTTTCAATCGTGTTGGTCTCTTCATGATCCCATTTGAGGTTTTCTGGGCAAAGATACTGGAGTGATTTGCCATTTCCTTCTCCAACTCATTTTACAGATGAGGAAACTGAGGCAAACAGTGTTAAGTGACTTGCCCAAGGTGACACAGCTAGTAAGTGTCTGAGGCCAGATTTGAACTGAGGGAGATGAGTCTTCCTCACTCCAGGTCTGGCACTCTCCATCTGGGAAGTAGGGAACTCTTTTTTGCAGTCAGAACTGAATGACTACTTGCCTGGGACTAGGGCTCCTGTTGAGGTAAGGTTGGACCAGTTAGCTTCTGATGGCCTTCCCAGTGTGGCAGAGAGGAAAAAGCAATGGCTCTGAAGTCAGAGAACTTGGGTGCAACTCTTACCTCTGCTACTTACTATCTGTGACATTTTGGGCAAATTACTTAATATCTCTGGGATCAGTTTCCCCTTTTGTAAAAAATAAGGGGGTTGGACTGGATAGTCTCTGAAGTTCCTTCCAACTCTGAACCTTCTATTGAAACAACTTGCTTTTTAACCTTGATAAACCTCAGTTTCAAAAACTATAAAATGGGGATGATATGGCTATCACAGATCTTGGATGGAAGGGACTTCAGAGGCCAACTAGTCCATTTTACAGATGAGGAGACTGAGGGCGTAGTTAAGGGCATACAGATAATCAACAGGGGCAGGATTTGAACCCAGGTCTTTGGACTCCAGCGTCAATGCTCTTCCAATGCTTGGAAAAGAGGAAAGTGCTAAAGAAATGTGAGCTTTTATTATTGAGAAGGGGGTTGGACCAGGTGATCTGAGATGTCCCTTTTTACCCTACAATTTGATGAATCAGGTTGGTGAGCAAGGCCTATGGGAAAATGTTAGCAGTGAAACATGGTGGATGGGAAAATCAATGGGCAGGGGAAATGGAACAGACCTACTCGCATACATATACACATTACACACCCCTGTTTACTTTGCTGGGTAAGAGATAAAGTCAGAAGCAAATAGGCAGTATGGCAGACAGGTGAGGGGGCTGAGAGAGAGAGAAAGAAGGAGGGAGGGAGGGAAGGAGGGAGAGAGAGGAAGAGAGAGAGAGAAGGAGGGAGGGAGGGAGAAAGGGAGAAGGCAGATCAAGGACAGGTGTAGTGGGGAGGGCCCCAGGCTGGAGGTATATAGTAAAACAGGGAGTGGAGAGGACAAAACCAGGCAAAAATGGACTTTCGTGGACAGAGTCCCTCCCTTTTCCCCTCCTCCTCTCCTCCCCTCCTCCCTTCCTCCCCTCTGCCAGCTTGCCTGCGTGGGAGCAGGTGGGAATGCGTCAGACCCACCTCAGAAGGGGTGGGGGCTGGGGGCCGGGGGCCTGGGGGACTGGGGAGGGCATGGATTAGCTAATTAAAGATTGCTAAGCACACTGAAAATCCTCACACCCAAGCTCTGGTTGCATCATCCAGGGTGGGAGGGGCTGTGGGTCTCTAGCTGCCACACAGGCCAGTGAGTGTTCTGGGTATGCATAGCTTGGTGTTTGGTTTTGTGTGTCCATCTCTGTATGCTTCTGTGTCTCCAGGGCATCCCCTGGAGGGGCCATATCCATTCACATGGCTGAAAGCCCAGGCAGGGAACACAGAGGCACAGCCTTCAGCAAGTAAGCCCCAACGTTCTCTGAGCCCCAGGACCTTCTCCTGTTGATCTGGTCCCACCAGGAAAGGGCCAGCAGGGAGAGCTGAGCCCCTGGGCCTTCTCCTAGAAAGGGGGTTCTTAACCCAGGTCTTCGAACTTGTTTTTAATTTTCAATAAAAATATTTCAGAATAGTTGTTTTTTCCTTTGCAGTCCTACATATTTTAATTTTATGCATTCAACATTCAAGAAATTATTCTGAACAGGGGACCATAGATTTCACTAAACTGCCTAGAGTCCCTGACCCACAAAAAAGGTAAGAACCCTGTTCTAAAGGGACCCAGAACCATCCTGGTAATACCTGCCACCATCTTTCCCTGGCCAGCCCCATTTCATGGCTAGGGTCACTGTTTCCTTCTTCCAGCAGTGGGGATAGGGTGCCCTGGGCTATTCACACGTTCTTGGTTGGTCCATTTTTAAACAATGATATTTGTACGATAGAGTCAGGGGTCAGTTTGCTGCCTGGCTGCTACCATTCCACATCCCTTGGGTGTCAGTGGTTAAGGTCAGTTTCTTGCCATAATTAGGCCTCAGTTTGTGGCTAGAATCAATGGATAATGTAGCAAGGGTCCCTGGATGGGGTAGGATGACCTCTGAAGCACCTTCTAGCTCTGAGATCTAGAGTCCTAAAATTCTATTTTCCAGTCTTCTCTCCCTTTCTTGTCCAGGCATGTCTCCTCAGCATACCCCAAAGATGCCAGGTTCATTCCTACCTCCTCACTTTTAATTGAGATATCTCTCTCTACTACCTGTCTCCCCTCCGTTTCTCTGCCCATCCAAATCTTACCCATTTTTCAAGGCCTACCTCAAAGCCTGTCTTCTCAATTCAAAGCTTCCTTATTTCTGTCTTAGGAGTTTCCCCATGCCAGGAACTTATAGCATTTAGACCTAGAATGAACCTTAAAGATATTCTTGTCTGAGTCCATTACTAGCATTTATAAATGCCTACTATGCACCAGGCTCCTGACAAAAGGTGATCCACTGGTGAAGAGAATGACAAACCACTCCAATATCTTTGCCAAGAAAACCCCAGGGGTAATACAAAGATGCTAAAAGATACACATCGAGACGATGTCAGTGATTCCTTCAGGTCAGAAGGGCCTGGCATGCTCTGGTACCTGAGGTCACAAAGAGTCAGATATAAAATGAATCACAATAAGAACAACGTGCCAACCACTGTGCTAAGGACTGGGGATGCAGAGAAAGGCAGAAAGCAAACAGTTCCTGTTCTCAAGGGGCTCACAATCTAATCAGGAAACTGAATCCCAGATTAGGAGAAGAGACTTTTCCCAAGGTCACGCAGGTGTGAATAAGTGGCAGTGTTGGAATTTACACCAGGCCCATCATCTCCAGATCTCACATGCATCAGAAAGCCTTGTGGAAACACATGATGGTCCCTGAACTGTCTGTCCTTATTTAGAAGAAACATGGTAGACTTAGCATCAGCTACAATGACATCGGGCCTTTTCCCTTAAAAAGAAGTTTAACCCTGAGGAGGGTGTATCTAAGGGAAACAGATGACTATTTTATTGATAGACAAACATACCAATTGACAGTTTGAAGGGTATGATAATATATTCATATAAGTAGACATCCTCAAAGTCAGTCATTAATCATTTATTAAGTGTTGACTCTCTGGGCTAAGGGATGCTCTACAGGTGAAATATCTTGAAGGTGACATGATGCACTAGGTCTTTTTAAGATCTATGATAGCTACACACACACACACACACACACACACACACACACACACACCCCACACGAATGACCATCCAGACAGACAAGCCCAGATACCTTCCCAAGTCTACCTTCTATAAGCTTACATTGACTCACAGCAGCCCATGCTGGGGTCCAGGAGGAAGCCAGCCTAGATCAGTCATAGATAATTCACAAGGTAAATACATAAGAACAGACCATGTTTGCTAAAGCTTCAAACTGCTGTTTGTTCATGCATACGTGCTCTTCAGATACTTTCTTCTTAGCACTCTAGATGGATTCTCAAACACAGGAACCCTTTGCAGTTCAGGCATTTAATACATGTCCTGTTCTGGGACCAGCCCTCAGGTCAAGCACCTAGACTGGAGGCTGCTCTTTAGGTCTAAACTAAAAGATGCACCAATGGGGACCGGTTTTCCTTGAGGGCAACAGGCCCCTTGCCTGGTGGGGTGAAGGTATGGGGAGACCCTGCCTTGTCAGGGAAGAAGCAAATCTACTACCAGAGATAAAGACCCCACATCTTTGAGAAAGGCTTCTCAGGGAATGGAGATAGAGGCCTTAATTTACCAAAGGTCTTTTTGTACAGAGCCTTTTTTCCCCTTAGGGACGTGTGAGGTCCAGTGGGAACAGGTGAAGACACAGAAGAAGGAGTGAGGCTCAAGCCAGGGTTGGAGGTGGGAAGAGATGTCTGCTTCTAGGTACCTCCTGTATTCTGCCCACCTCTCTCCTCCACACCCAGGATAACTAGCCTCTCTCCCAGACTCTGCTCTTCACTCAATAAATGTTTGAAGCATCTGCTGTGGGCAGAGACCTGAGCTCTGTGCTTGGGGAGGTAAACAGTTCAGATAAGACATAGCTCCTACCCTCACAGAGCTTACTTCAAATAGGGGAGAGAAACAGCTGGGTGAAAAGACCTCTGCCTTTGGAGTCAGAGAGCCTGGGTTTGAGCTCTTACCCTAATTCTTTCTAGTATTATGGTTGCAGAAATATAAAATCACCCCTTCAAGCCTGCTTGCTCATTCAGTTCTTGCTGTTCAACTATGTCTGACTCTTTGTCACCCCACTGGGGGGTTTTCTTGCCAAAGATACTAGAATGGTTTGGCACTTGCTTCCACGGCTCATTTGACAGATGAAGAAACTGAGACAAATGGGGTTAAGTGACCTGCCTAGGGTCACACAGCTGTTAAGTATCTGAGGGCATATTTGACACAGGAAGATGAGACTTCCCAACTCCAGGCCCAGCACTCCCTCCACTGTACCATCCCGTTGCCCTTTTTCATCTATAAAATGGGTATGATGACAGCTGCACTCTGGGTTGTTGTGAAGAAGGCACCTTGCAAACTTTGCCATAGAAGGTGAGATGTTGTTGTTAGGGCGATAACACAAATAAACCCATAACCATGATTTACAACAGCACACATGCTTCAGTTTCCTCATGAGGAAAACAAGGCAATTGGAGTGGGTGGCTTGCAAGTCCCCTTCCAGCCCCAAGGTCTATGACCCTGTGATTATCCTTTGAGAGCATTCAAGAGGCTTGCAAAAGTGTGGCTTACTTTTGTCCAGGCTTCCTGGAGCAGCTGCCATCTGAACTTTGTTTTACAGGACAGGTAGGAATTCAGCAGTGTAAAAAGGGGGAAAATGGACAGAGAAAAGGTCCCAGATGTTTTCAGGAGGAAGAAGACAAACTTAGTAGCATCACTGGCTCATAGATTTGCAGTCAGAAGGGACCTGAGAAGTCATGGTATCCAATCTTCTCATTTTGCAGATGAAGAAATTGAGGCAGGATCCTCAACCACAAACATTCCTTGCACACCTACTCTATGTAGAGCCATGTACAAGGGGAACATGAAAAGAGAGGCTGTAATACAAGGCCCTTTGTGCTAAGAGCCCTAGGAGGGACACAGAGAGTTCTGAGAGAGGTCAGCGTAGGAACAATTGCCATGGAGTGGGGTTTAATGAGAAGGAACCTTAGAGGCCAGACAGTCCAAGCCCCTCATGTTATAGATGAGGAAACAAGTCCATATGGGGGAAGCGACTTATTCAATGTCATGCAATGTGTGCATCTACATGGGATTTGAACTCAGGTCTTCCAAATCCAACTTTCTTTCTACTCTGTTATGCTAGTTGTGGGAAAGGTTTCCCATAGGAGGTGGGTTTTGAGTAAGACCTTGGAGAAGCAGAGGGAAGGTGTTCCTAAGAGGACCAGCCTGACCAATGGGATATTGGAAAAGCTGGTCAGGACTTCCTTACGGAGGGCCTCCAATGCCAGGATGAGAAGTCTGGACTTGATCTGATGGGTAGTAGGGAGTTATTGAAGCTTCTGGAGCACAGGGTGACATGATCACTCCCACCCCTATCTCTGCTTTAAGCACCGTGGCCTTCATTGTTAGCAACAAGGCTGCTCACTCCTTTGCTGTCTTCCCCTATTTGGCTTGGCCAGAGAGGCAATGAGGTGGCCCACGCTAAGGGCCTGGACTCTTAGATGCCTGGGTTTTCAGTCTGAACCACAAAATTAACCCTCTCCCTTCTACTCTAGGCCTGAGCCTCAGTCACTGTGGAGGGAGGGGAAGTTCTTCTTAGGGGAGCAATACCAACATTCCTTCCCTCAGAACTGAGTCCGTATGGGGTGGCAGAAAGAGCACAAGATTTGGAGCCTGTAGAATTTGGAGCTGGCTTGAATTCCAGCTCTGCCATTTGCTAACTGGGTGACCCTGGGTGAGCCCCTTCCCCCCATCTGGGCCTCAATTACCTCATCTATAAGAGCAGGGGATTAGACTAGATGGTCTCAAAGGTCTCTTCCACTCGAAATCCTTTGATCTTGTAGGGAGAACATGGCTAGGTGAGGGGGTGGACACAGGGATGCTGGGAGGCTGGCCCCTGGGTGCCTTGGGGGCTCTAATCCCCTTCTCTGCTTTGAGGATAAGCTCTCCTGATCTCCTGATGCATCTCCCTCCCTGGGCAGATGTTCTCCCTGAAATCTGCTCAGGATTGGAGGGAGTAGGAGGTTTAGAGGAAACTTCATAAAACTGCAGTTGTAGCCCATCAGGGCCTGTTCCCAGAGGTAGACCAGAAAGCCCTTTTTTTTCCTCTACCTGATACATCTTAAAGGCAGAGAGGTTCAGAAGACCTCTCCCCGCCCAGGAAGTCAAGAACCCTGGCTTCTGGTCTAGGCTCTCTCACTATTTCCCTGTGGACCCTCTGAGCCTCCCACGTAACCAGAGGAAGGTAATCCCTGCCCTGCTTTCCAGGCTGTGCTAAGGATCAAGTCGGATAATGAACGGGATGGCCCTTTAGAAATGGTCGATTGCTGTACAGATGGGAATGGACTGTCTGAAATACTTCACTCCACAAAAGCTCACAGCCCTGGCTGGAGAAATAGTTCCAGACCTGAGGGAAACCTTCAAGAGACTTGGATAAGGGGATTAAAATGTCCAAACTCACAGCCCAGCAAAGGCCTCCCCCTCAGAAATGAAAGAATCTAAGCTCACAGCATGGGCTCCAGAGAACCCCCACAGGGACAGGGGAAGTTATTTTGCCCAGGCCCCATGGGGAAATGAGGTATCACATGCCTGCAGCTCCCCCCTCCCCACTTCTGCAGGGAGGGGATGCCTGGCCAGGGACCCAGGCGCCCAGACCTCGGGAGAGCCCGGTTCTCAGGCAATCACCCCCTTGACCCTGGGATCCCCCGGAGGTGGGCCAAATATTTGGACAGCCGGACGCCTGGCGGAGAAGAAAGCCGGGATTTGGGCTAGGGGTGCCCCGGAGGGTTTGTCCCCTTCATAGACCCGGATGGGGTGGGGAACAAAAGCAAGAGGTCAGGGGGGCCTGTGAGGGAAGGAGGCAGGCCTCAAGTTGTGTGTGGGGGGGGGGGCGGAGAAGGAGGCCTTCCAGGATGATCGTGAGCCAGAGAGGGAACAAGTAAGCCAGGCTCAAAGAGAAAAAAACAAACAGCCGCCACTGGATAGACCCACATAGGTTCCTCTTAGAGGCTAAGCAGTATTCCTACCACCCAATATTAATTAACCACCTAATTACAGCCTGAGCTAGTATGGGCTCCAAGACGCAGCATGGCCACAGGGGAAACAGCACCCAGGAGTTGAGTCAGACGCTCAGGGGATCACAGATTTAGGCTGGAAAGGTCATCCAGTTCAACCCCCTCATTTCCTAGATGAAGACCAAGGCTGGAGTCCCAGCTGGCCTACTTCCCATCTATATGACCTTGACCTTGGTGAAGTGAATTGGCCTCTTTGGGTGTCAGACCCCTTGTCCAGAAAATAAAGGGGCAGCCCCAGATGACCTCTTAGGCCTTTTCCAGTTCTAAATCACATGAACACAGCTCCCACTCTGGTCCCAGCCCCTTTTCTGACTCTTGGTTTCTCTAACTTTAAAATGGGGATAATAACCCCTGTTCTGCCTGCTCTGTAGGCTATAACAAATGAGTCATGCTGCGCAGATTAGGGGGAGGGGGTTTGATGGAGATCGTCATCACCATAACATCTGACATTAATACGCAAACAGCAGGACAGAAACGTGAAACTCAAGTTCCCAGAGATTCCTGGGGCTTGGGGGAGCCAGGCTAGAGAGAAAAAAGAGCTGGTCCTGGTCCTTACCTAAGCTGGTGCTGGCAGCTGGTCGACCATTTGTCAAGGATGTTGAAGAGGGAATTCCTCCTCAAGAATGGGTTATACTAATGCCAAAGATGCCTACCAGCTTCTGTGAGTTTGGGGTGCCTTAGCCCTTGCCTCCTCTTGTCTCCTATCCCATAGAACACAGGGACGTTAGAAGCAGATGAGACCTTAGAATATAAACCAGAGAATGTCAGAACTAGAAGGGCATTAAGTGACCCTATAACCCAATCTTTTTATTTCAGACAGGAAAGAGACTTGGTCAAGGTCACACAGTGAGTCAGCAGCTAAGCCAAGAGGAAAACTTAATCTTCTGCCTCACAGGCCTGGGTTTTCTCTGTTTCACCTTTATGGACTCTATGGTCTGGCTTTCAAAGTCTCTGCCCTCAGAAAGGAAGGGATTGCAACTAGTAAGAAGGAGATTCAGGATCTGAACCCAGATCTCCATGGTGTGCAGAAGTAACATTGCTTGATGGGAAAAACCCTGGATTGGTAGTCTAAACACCTGGGTTTGAAGCCTGGTTCTGCCAAGGATGTTGTGTGACCGTAAGCTAGTAAATTCCCCTCTGGGCCTCAGTTTCCCCATCTGTAAAATGAGGAGGTTGAACTAGATGACCCCAAAGGTGCTTTCACCTTTATATTTGGGATCCTCTGACATCATGCCAATGCTATTTCTACCTGAGCAAACTCTCCCTTCAGGTAGGAGCCATTTGGGAGGCTCCTGTCCCCTCTGCTTGGCCTCCTTTCCTCCTCTGCCCTGGATGCTTGTCTCTTCTACCCCCAAAGTATGCATCATTCAAAATAGCAGAGAAGCCTTGAGCTCCCCAAATGATTCACACCTGCTGACACTGACGTAATTTCCAGTTTTATCCCAGCTTCCCTGAGGTTGTCACCTCTGCCTTCTGTCTCCTGTGCTTTTCCTCACCTTCCCATTGTCCCTGACCCGGATTCTTGGGAGACTCTGTCCAACCTTCAATCTCTCACTCAAAAGTCACCTCCTCTGGGAAGCCTTCCCCTACTGTTTCACCCCCAACCCAATACGGCTCACCTTCATACTGAGTCCTCTTCCTGAGCTAAAACTGCAAAACACATTTTTCCTCAATCAGACACAGTTTTGTCTTGTTTTCTCACCATTCAGTATGTGGGGCTGACCTCCTTAGCCAAATTAAGAACTCCTCGTGGATAGGACCTGCATCTGTCTCCTCTTTCTTCCCCAGCCTGGGAATGAGCTGAGACCAGGACCTCAGTCTGGGCCTCTGTCTCTCCCAGACTGGGAGGAGGCCTGGATCTCTTCCTCCTCTGTTACCTCTACTTCTTAGGCAAAGACAGGTTTGAGCAAATGGAGGAGGGATGGAAGGGTACCAGGATCAATGGTTAATTCATCTGATCAAATTCAATAAACATTTACTATGTATTTGCTATGTGCAAAGCATTGATCTTCTCAACTTTCAGTCTTCAAAGTTACTCTCACCCTAACTAGGAAAGCAATGAGGACAATTCCTCTGGGGAAAGAGGATAGAAGTGTTCATAGTAATTCCAAAGCAGGGAGGCGGGGAGAGACATCACTGATTCGTTCACCATTTATTTACCACCTACTGTATATAGAATACTATGCTGGCTACTAAGAGATAGAAAATTGGGATGAGATCTATTATCCATGAATTTCACTATTTTTCACTCTATCTAGGTGGTATCTTTTTCCCTTGCTAGCTAGTGAAATTCATGGGTAATAGATCTCATCTAAACTTTATATCCAAACTATATCTATATATAGATACACACACATCACCATTATATACTATGCACTATGTGAAGTTTGGGGGTGAGGGAGGACTTTTGGAGCCCTGGGTGGGGATCAAGAAAGACTTTCTCTATGGAGGCTAGAAGTACAGATACCTGGGTTCTGGGCTCTGTTAGACTGTTGACACAGCCCCTCTTCTCTATGCCTGTAACAGAGCAGAAAGTTCTTAAGGGAGAGAGGCAAATGACTGATCTCTGGAGTAAACTCAGAGCTTGGCTCTTGCAGATCCTGGAGTAGATTCCTGCAGTGTTTGGGAGGCTTGGGGGAATGGACAGGGAGTTGGATCTAGTTGTCTTTTCCTAGGCCCAGAACCAGGAGGGTGGTATTGGGGTTTCAGGGGACTGGGTTGGGGGTCAGCGTGCCGGAGTACGTTTTGCAGAAGCAGGTTTGCACCTTTAGGACCAAAGGCTAGGCTAGGTTTGGGATACTTGACCCTTGCCCTGCTTGGATCCTGTTCCAACCCTTCACGTAAAAACTCAACAACAACTACCATTACTACAAACCTCTCCCCCAACCCCAAATCCCCTTCCTGATGGATCTCCTTTGGCACACCCCCTGCCCTTAATGGGAGCCTCCTTCCCTTGCCCCAGAGCTAGGATCAGGCTAAGGGCTTGTGGGGTACAGGGGGCAAGAGGGCAGGACTCAGAGGAGGCCGTACTCTCCTGAATCCCAGGTGTAAACAAACGCACGCAGTACTCTCCACCAATACAAGGGGAGGTGGGTCGGACTCATGCAAATCTATCGCCCCGCCTACAAACCCCCTCCCCCTCCCCCTCCCCCACATGCTCCTTGACAGTCAGTTACATTGATAAAGTGGGAGACAGCGTTTGAGGAATGCGCGCTGCTCTCATGCAGGACCGCGTGCGCTAAGTGCCCAGGCCACCAGACCCTCTGCAAATAACGTAGCGTGAAGCACACTGTGTGCCCAAAAAGCCCCGGGGGTCAGACGCTGTATAAATATATCCCTCCGCCTCTCGCCCTCACCGGTTGGGCAGGCCTCTGGGCGCAGGCCCCAGCCCGATGGAGCACCCCCAAAACCCGGCTTCTGTCCAATCTCGTCGGGCAGTCAACTCCTCTCTCTGCCCAGGCATGGGGACACGTCTCCCCGCACGTCCAGCTAGAGCCCCCTGGACAACGCTCCCTTGTCTGGTCAGGGGGGCGTGCTCACAAGGAGGTACTTGAAACATGCCGCACACTCTCATAGACTTACACGGAAACATACACACACTCCCACACAGACGAACTGCCACACATTCATCCACACAGGCACACGCACTCAGACACGCGGAGACACAGACACACTCACACAGACGCAGATTCCCACACCGTCGCCTCCAGTACTGGCCAGCCCTTTTCTCCTGTCCATTTCTTTCGAGCCACCCCAGACCTGGAGCTCCAACAGGGGGTCAGGACTGTCGCTTAGGCTGGGGAGGAGGAGCCGGGGCTGGCCCTCCTTGGAGTCCCCAGGGACTGGCAGTGGGGGAGGCGAGGACACATCGAAAGTTGAAGGAATGAGGGGCGGGGGCGGGCGGTCGAGAAGCTACCCCTCCTCCGCCACCTCCCACCCCCACTCCAGGATCTCCAGACTTGGCCTGATCCTCCCCCCCAAGCTTCTCCAAGTGCCCACCCCATTTGGAAGTCACTGTGCTTGGGGGGAGGGGGCAGAGGGGAATGGAGTGGGGGAGACCCTGCTTTGTACCTGCGGCTCCCGGGATCACGCGGGCCGGACAGGCGAAAAGCTGTAGGTTGCTGGGGACCAGAGACTCCGGGGTTCGCTTCAAGGTCCGCTCCGCGATCTGGCGCTGTCCGCTCTGATCCCAGACTACTCAGTGCTGTCAGGCAGCTGAGACGAAGGCGGGCGGCCCCGCCCCCGGTCCCGCTTGTCTCCGCCTCAGGGGGTGGGCCCAAAGAGGGGGCCAGGGTCCAGAGCGGGAGGTGCAGGGGCCCGAACTGGGCAATGGAGAAATCGAGAGGCCCTCGTTAACTTGCTGGAACAGGAGCTGTCCCAAGTAACAGCGGCCTCCCCAGAAAGAACTCACAGTCTGATGTGACAGGGCCAGGGAGAGACATGACCCAGAATACCAAGGGATCTCGGAGCCCTGCCTTACCTAGGGAGAATAGGAACCCCTGCAATGGGCCTTGGGAGACCTGGCTTACAGTTCTGGTTCAGTCTAACTCCAAGTGTGACCTTGGGAAAACCCCTTGTCCCTCTGTGAGACTCAATTTCCAACTCCATAAAAATACGGAAATTGGAATAGATGGGGTCCCTACCAATTCTATTGCTGGAAAACCTTCCCAAAGGGGTCTAATTTTATTCCTCCTCTCTGCTACAGTCTGTCTTTGTCTTTCAGGGTTTCTTCTCCTTTTTCCTATATGGACATCAGAGGCTCTCTCCTCTCCTCTCCTCTTCTCTTCTCTCCTGTTTCTCTCCTCTCCTGTTTCTCTCTGTCTCTGTCTCTCTGTCTCAAGAGATGTTAAACTCAGTTCTACTAAAGAAATAAGAAATTTGGAAGAGGAGCAAGAGACGACCATGCTTCCATCAAGCAAAATGGCTAACATTGCAATTAGAACAAGAAAGGGAGGAACTTAGAAATCATCCAATCCAACTCTCTCACTTTGCAGAGAAGCAAACTGAGGCTCAGAGAAAAGGAGCATGATCTAGGCTACCCAGGTGACAGCACACAATAGAAGAATCAGACTAGAATCTAGGACTCTTTCCAATGTACCACACTGCCTTTTCAGTGGCCCTCACATGATGGCATAGGTCACCTCACTTTGCCCTTGCCTGGGCACACGATGTTCCTCTCAGAACCTGCATTCCACCTTCAGCCCTGCTGTCCTAAGATATTTAGGACCCACTCAGAGATTTGTGATGGGGAATTATAGGGAAGGGTGGGACAGTGAGAAGAAGGGTAGAATGCTTACTGAAAGTAAGCATTCTACCACTGGCTAGATAAATGAATAAATGAATGAATGTAAAAGGACTAGTAAGCACTTACTATGTATCAAGCACTGAGGATACAAACAGAAAAGTCTTTGATCTCAAAGAGTTCACATTCCAACTGAGAGAGATAACATAAAAATAAGGGTTTGTTTGTAGGGCAAATGGAAAAATCTGGTGGTCTTTGGGGTGTAACGGCAGGGTGACTTTGGCCAGGTCATTTGGCTTCTCCAGATTTTCTCAGTTTTCCTCATCTGTAAAATGGGAATAATTCCTGTCCTGCCTCCTTTACAGAGCTGATGTGAAGATCCAGTGAGAGAATGGATGGGGCAGCTCTTTGAAGAATGTAAAATGCTGTAATATGTAAGGTATCATTATTGTTGCTGTTATGATGCTAATGTCATAGGCCAAAGGATGATGGTACATTTTGTCTTGGTTCAGTTGTTTACAATTGTGTTTGACTCTCTGTAACCCCATTTGGGGTTTTCTTGTCAAAAATACTGGAATGGTTTGCTGTTTCCTTCTTCTGTTCATTTTACAGATGAGGAAACTAAGGCAAACAGGGATAAGTGATTTGTCCAGGGTCACACAAGCTAATAAGTGTCCAAGGTCACATTTGAACTCAGGAAGATGAGTCTTGCTGACTCTGGGTCAGCGCTTTATGCATTATGGCGCCATCTAGGTGCCCTGGGTGCATTTTAGGGACTTTTAGACTACTCCTTTTAGACTAGGGGCATCCTGAAAATGGGCATGTTCTGTTCGTTCCCCTCTCTTCTCCAGTTTGATGACTGTGGCTCCCTCTTTTCCTGAGGTGTCTTAGCCTCAGTCTATCTATCCCCAAGGCCAGGAGATGGACCTTGATTGAATTAACCTTCTCCTACTCTGTTTCCATCCCCCGGGGCTCTCTTCTGTCTCCATCACCATTCATTCTAGCCTGAGGCTCACCATCTGCTCCTTGTCAGCTGTAGAAGATTTAGGAGGCCAATGGTCAGGAAGGACTCTTGGTTTCTCTTGCCAAATTCCTTCTTCCACAGGCTCCTTGCATGACCTTAGCGAAGAAAGGCATTTCATGCCATCTTAGCTTCTAGAACTAGGAGGTGCCTTAGAGAAAGTGAAGTGTAGCCCTTCCCCCTTTTCACAGATGGGGAAACTGAGGCTCATGAGGTTAAGTGATTTGCCCAAGGTTACAAAACTAGTCATCAGCAAGTCCAGACTTTGGTCTCAGGACTTCCGACTCCAAATACAATGTTCTTACCACTATATCACACTGCCTCTCACTATTTCTGGGCCTCAGATAGGGAAATGTCTGTCAATTCCCATCCTCTTTTCAAAATAGATATATTTTATTTTTTCCAATTACATATAAAAACAATTTTTAATTTTTAACATTAGTTTTCTTCTTTTGAATTTTGAGTTCTACATTTTCTCCTGTCTCTCCTTAATTTCCATGCTCTCAAGGTCTGATAGGCCATAATATATAAAATGTTTAGAGATAGCTAGAAACCTGAGTCAAGACTTAAAGAAGAAAAGAGTGATATAAAGAGGGGATAGTGAGGGGAAGAGCCTAGATAATCCTAATCTGAAAGGTGGTTTTAATTTTTTTTCAATAAAGTCTCATTTTAGGCATCTGGTTTTTTCCTCAACCTCCCCCCTCCACTGGAAAAAGCCCATTGGAAACTGGGTACTTTCTTCCCTTCTATTTCCCAGAAAACAAAAACTCTCAATTCAGTCCTGAACAAAGGACAAGATAACAAATATTTGAAGAAGCAGTTGGCACGTTGATTTACAATCAGGAGACTTGGGTTCCAGGTTAGACACGTTCTGGTTGGTAAATCAGTTTCCTTCTTGATGTTTCAGTTTCCACATCTGTCAAATGGAAATAATCATACTTACACTACGTACCTCATAAGGAGGCAATGAGGAAAGTGCCTTGGAAACATTAAAAGACCATAGAAATGGGAGTTATTATTACACAAAAGAGGACTTGTTCTACTTAACTGGAAGGGGGGAGCCATGAGCCAGTTAATCAATCTATCAAGTAAGCATCAATTAAATCCTCTAATTTCATACCTACAGGGTGCTAAACACTGGCGATGAAAAGCAGAGGAAACTGCAGTTCCCCTCAAGGATCTTGCATTCTAAGGGCAAAAAACATAGACAAAGAAATATGAAATACATATAAAAGTAATTTTTAGGGGGCCCCTTTTTAGAGGCAGGTGGTCCTTGGGCTGAGCTAAGAGCAATGAGCAGGAAGTTCCAAAGAGGTTGATTTCCCCTCAACATAAGGGGGACAGAATTCTAACAATAAGAACTGTCCCAAAGTGAAATAGGTTGCCTGGGAAGGAAGTGAGTTTCACATCCCCAAAGGTCTGCAAGTGGAAGGTAGATGACCACTTGTGGAGGGTGTAATGGAGAATCCCATTTATGTCCAAGTTGGACCAGATACCCCTGAGGCTGATTCCAGATCTGAGCTTCTGAAAGGTTTTAAGGGTCTGTGTGGGTGTTGGCTCTGGCTTAGAATCCTATACTTCCTCTAGCTCCTGTAGCCAAGGTACCTGGAGGATGGTTTGCCCCTCCTCCCTGCCCTCATCCTTCCCCACCAGACAGAATTTGATCCCAAATCAAAAACAGGAAATCCAAAACTGCTTTCTATTGGTTTAGGGAGGTATTATTTGGTTAGCACCTGTTGCCTTGGGGGAAAATGAAGGTTGAGACAGGGGAGAGATTTTCAATCTGATTTTGGTCTGCCTCTGACTGATGCTACCATATGTTTCATTTCCCTGAGCTGACTGGAAACTGTGTGACTTAGGAAAATCCCATTCCCTTTTTGGGCCCTGGTCTATAAAAGGAAAAGACAGGACATGATGGTCTTTAAGACACTGAACTTATGGGAGCGTTGGGGGTGGAGTGGAGGAGAGTCACAGGAAGAACAGGGAAGCCCATGATGAAACCCTTCCTGCAGATGGAATAATTTCTGGCCCAATATTGCTATAGTAGAGAGCAGTAATGGGTGGGGGAGTCAGAGCAGAGGCCGAGCTGAGGCCCGAGGCCCCGTGTGGAGGCAGCTGTTGTTGGTCTCTGCTGTGATGTTGTTGAACCCTTGGGATGAGGGCCAAATCAAACCTCCCACATCACACGCCACAAAGTGCCCTGGCCACCACCTGCAGAGCCTCCCAGTTCTAAATGCCAAAGGTCAGGTACCACAGTTGGGCTCCAGCTGACTGGCTGGGAGTTGGTAAAAACACCCTGTACCCTCCCCCAGCCTGAGGGGAGGGTTTCTGGGATAATAATGAGGGTGTGGCTACTATGGCCTTGACTGTATTGGGGTTGGGGGAGGAGTAAAGGGAGCCTCTATCTACTGTTCTTCCCTCTGAGAATTGATTAAAAGCCTCAAGTCACTACCCTGAACTTGACATTAGAAAAACTTGGGTCAAATCTTGCCTTAGACACTTACTAGCTGTGAGACCAAGAGTAAGTCACTTAACCTATGCCTCAGTTTCCTTAACAGCAAAATGGAGTAGAGGATTAGACTCAATGACATTTAAGGTGTTTTCCAGCTCCAAATCTATGATCCTACTTGGTACCTTGTGACCTTTGACCTGTGTGATCCTCTCTTGGTCTCATTTTGTCATTCATAAAATGAAGGGGTTGTCTATGATAGCCTCAGTGGTCCCTTACAGCTCTACATTTATGGTCCTATGATTTGTGAACCACCTGGGAAACAGGCATCAGGAAAGAGCCAGGAATGAAAACAACAATGTATTCCAAGGATTTGGGTCTTAATCATTGTTGGTCCCCACAACAGTTGATGGAACTCTGTAGGTCTTAGTAAGTAGCTTTCCTGAGTTACCACAGCCAACTTAGTGATGCGTCTCTCAGCAATCAGTTAGGCCAGCCCTCAGATGACATATATATATATATATATATATATATATGTATATGTGTATATATATATATATATGTATGTATGTGTGTGTGTGTGTGTGTGTGTGTGTGTGTGTGTGTGTGTGTGAGATTTCTGATGGCCTGCCCAAGATGAAAAATCTGCCTGGGGAGGGTCCATCAAAGCTTATCTTTAAAAAAAATTGCTTTCTACTTATTGTGGAGAAAAGACATGATTGTGATGTGATTTTTAACTGAGGCATATGGCTGGAGGCAGCAGAGCCCAAAAGGTGACCCAAAGACCCCAGACATCAGAAATGCTTCTGTCTGGGCTACCAGGCTAGAATAAATGGGTTATCACCATGGGTCTCTCTTTCCTTGCACTGACCCAACTATGGTGAATGATATGTTGATACTGAGGAAGGTGATCAGCTCAGAGAACATAGGAGAATTTCCTGGTCTGAAGGGAATGCATTCTGAGAAGTTCTCTCCCCACAAATAAAGAAATGGAATAAATCATCCCAAACCTGTGGTAGATGGAAATGAGCCCTCAATTAGGAACCAAGCTAAGAGTATTGACAAGAGCCTGGCTCACACAAGAGGATCTCTTCCTGATGGTGTCAGAAGAAAGGTCTTGGGAGAAGGAAAATTGTGAGCAGAGGTGAAGGCTTATGGTATTGGCTAGGAGGGGCCATTTCCTACAGCTTCAAAGGGGACTTCTTCTCCTGGAGTGCCTTCAGGGATTAAGGGGAGTAATCTTCTGTGAAGGTATAACCTTCAAAATTCAGGGGACAAAAAATTTCTGCACAAACAAAATTAATGCACCTACAATAAAAAGAGAAGAGGTCAAATGGGAGAAAAATCATTGTATCATCTGATATTCAAGATAAATAGACAATGAACAGAAAGATATTAGATGAAAGGCCATTCCCTAATAGTTAGATGATAAAGGAGTATCTACAAGCAGTTCCCAAAAGAAGAATTATATTACAACTGTGTGAAGGAATATTCCAAATCAATTAATATTAATAAGAGAAATGCACATTAAAACAACTCTGAGGTTTTACCTTGTGCCCAGAAAACTGGCAAAGTTAATAAATGATAAGACCAGTCCACAACAACTCAAATGGGAAAATAGAGAGTTAAAGTGATTGCCTTGGTCCCAGAACTTACAAGTAGCAGAGTCTACTCTGCTACATCTCTACTCATTCCCATCACTGTGCTCTTGCTATTAGAAGGAAGGAGTTAATATTCATCCAATGTATTCTCCATCCCAGAATTCTTCCCAGACCAAGATGAAGTGAGAGAAATCCCAGCTTTAGCTCACTTAGCAAAGGAAGGGTTTTTTTCAGTACTTGGATGCACATATTGCCACACCCCACCCCTCCATCCCTAGACTTAGTGGCAAAGCTGTTCTCCCTTTGGGGAAGGGATTTGTCCTATGAGTTACCCTCATGTTGAACTCTATTAGATATAGAGCCCTGATGGGGTCTTGGACTGACCCCTGCAGCTAGGGTAAACTGGATGAAGGCAGACAGAGGGACTCTGTCCTAAGTCCTCTTCTTATTATAACCTTTAAAAGTCTTCCTAACAACTAGATGAATTGAGCTGCCTTAGGAGGTAGTGAACTTCCCATCACTGGTGGTTTTGAACTGAAGGCTAGGTGACCATATATTGGGAACTGCTAGGATACAAGTTGGATTAGATGCCTTCTCAGGTCCCTTCAAGTTCTAATAGCCTGTAATTCAGTTTCCTCTTTTCCACTTAAAATGCTCAAACTCGAGTCATTTCTGCCATCTTCTTCCTCTGCTCCTACTCCTAAGCCATTGAAGACATAAAGAAAGGCATAAAAATTTTGCAAATTGGCCTCACTACAAAATTATGTTAGGTGTTAGTAAAACCATGAACTGAACCAAGTGAGAGGAGAGCAACTCATCTTTCCTCTGCTTACCTGCCAACTCGAAGAAGAGTCTGGAGGTATTTATTCATGTCTTGTGTTGTTGGTCCTTATCAGTTTTAAGTGCTGGAGGTGATCTATAGGGAACCAGAGTCTGACTTATGGTGACCTTGGAGCCAGGATTTCAGGTGGGATGGTGCAGTAGCTAGACTGGCATGGGAGCCTTGGAAAGTCGGGGAATCTGGGATTTGAACCTTGGGAGGGGGGGTATTTTTGGATTTGGTACTGGGACTGTCTGTATAGGACTTGAGCTAAACTATCTCTTCCCCTCCCCAGAGACTGAGGTGGTATTGAAGGAGAAGGGTATTATGCCTTCCATGTTTTGGGGGGTATATTTGTATGTTTGTGATTATACTGTTTGGAAGTAAATATGTTCCTTCATTAAAGAATCACCGTGTTACACTCCTGCATGTCTTCTGCTCAACTTTAAGGAAGACTCATATGACCATACTGCCCCTACTTCACCACCAGTTGGTCCCACTCTGCTCAATCAGCTTTTTCAAAGGTTAATTTCTTAATTGCTAAGTCTCAGTTGCTATCCTTCTTGACCTTTTTTTGCAGTATTTGAACACTAGTTCCCATTTCTTGTGGATATTCCTTCCCATTATGGCACTACTCTCTCCTGGTTTTCCCACTTGTCTGGTCTTTCTTGGCCTTGATCAAGCAGTCAATAAGCTTTTCTTAAGTTCTGCTCAGATGTCAAGCCCTGTGGGATACACAGGCAAATACATGGTCCCTGAGCTCAAGGAGCTCACATTCTAACAGAGAAGACAATGTGCAAAAAAATTGTATAACCCTCATTCATCAACCCCCTAAAGAAGGATGTCCCCAAGCCTTGGGTTGGCCTCCTTTTCTTCTTTGTGCTATTTCTTAGTCATTTCATCCCCTTTACTTGTTTTGACTCATCACAGGGCAGATTTCTCCTAAAGCTATATATCTAGTGCCAATTTGTGTCTTGAACTCTAATGTAATCTCAACAACTGCCTGCTGGACATCTCCGACTGAATAGCTTGCCAACACCTCAAGTTCGACATACCAAAAACTGTACTAGTCATCGGCCCTCCCCAAGTCGTCTCAACTTCCCTGCCTGTTAATGGCACTGCTATCTTCCCAGTCATTCAGTCTCAAATCCTTGGGATCTTCCTTATCTCTTAACATCTTGCTTGACATCCACATCCCCATATCCAATCAATTGCCGTATCTTTTCAATTCTTCCTCTACAACATCTCTCATATCTATCTTCTTCCCTCCATTCACATTTCAACCATTCCCATCCAGGTCCTTTCCACCTCTCCCTTGGACTATTGTAACAGCTTCCTAACTGGTCTCCCTGCCTTTAGTATCTCACAAGTCAGCACTGAAATAGCTATTAAAGTAATACTGTTAAGGCATAGGTCTGACTGTGTGATTCTCTTGTTTTAAAACCTACAGTGGCTCCCAAAGCCTCTGGGATAAGCTATAAACTCTTTAGCCTGATAGCAATCTCTCTTTCTAGTTTTATTTCACCAAATCCACATACCACAGGAGATGGCCCCTGAGCTGAGAGACTTGAAGGAAGCTGAGGATTCTAAGAGACTGAGGACAGATAAATCACATTGATTTTGGACATACCAATAATAATAATATCATCTGAATTTAACTCACTGAAGGTAGTGATATGATCAGATATGTGCTTAAGGATAAATTATTTTGTCAGTTGTGTAGACAATGGATCACAGAGGCGAGAGACTGGAGGCAGGGGGACCAATTAGGAGATTATTGCAATAAGTCAGCAAGAAGTGGTGAAGATTTGGACCTAGAGAAATGGTTGTATGAGAGGAGAAGGGGAAAGATTTGGGAGATGCTGTGGAGGTGGAAATGACAAGACTTGTCAGCTGATTTGGGTATGGGAGGTAAGAGAAAGGAATAGTCAGAGATGACTCTGAAGTTTCATACCTAAGAAATTAGAAGAACAGTGGCTCTTCCTTGCCCTTACCAAAAATGAAGAATTCTGGAGGAAGAATAGATTTGAGGAGCAAGACAGTGAACTCCATTTTGGAAACATGCAGTTTGAGGGGTTGGCAGGAGATCCAAGTAGTTTGTAATGTAGGATGAGAGTTTCCAGAGAGCTATTAGGGCTGGATACATTTTTTGGGAGACATTCAGAGAGATGACAATTGAACCAAGTGAAACAGATGAGATTTAAAAAAAAAAGAGAGCAGATAGAGAAGAGAAGAGACATGAAGAGAGAGAAGAGGAGAGATAAAGGGAGAGGAAAGGAGAGGAGAGAAAAGGACATGGAGAGAGTGAGGAGAGGAGATAGAGGGAAGGGGAAAGAAGAGGAGAGAAGAGATGAAATGAGGACAGAGAAGAGGAAAGGAGAAATGAGAGCGAGGAGAAAAGAGAAGAGAGGAGGGAAGAGAAGGGGAGATGAGAGATATGGGGAGAGGAGATAAGGCCTTGGTAACACTGTAGTTAGGGGATAGGAAATGAATGATGATCTAGCCAAGAAGACTGAAAAACAACTCTCAGACAGATGGAGATGACCAGGAGAGAGCAGTGTCGCAAATGCCAAGGGAGGAAAGAGCATCCTGTAAAAGTAAATGCTTGATAATGTCAAAAGCCACACAGAAGTCAAATAGGATATGGATGACCATAAAAAGGCCACAAATTAGATTGAGCAATTAGAGAGTTTTGGTCACCTTGGAGAGAGCAGTTAAGAGTTTGAGAAGTGAGTAGGAACTTGAGGAAATGGAGGCAATGATTTTGACTGTGAAAGAAGGAGATATAACATGATAGCTCAAGAGGATGGCAAGGTAGAGTGGAGATTTTTGATGACAGAGAAGATGTAGGCATTATTCTACATATAAGAGAAAATAACTCTTCTTGGACCCCATGTTCCTATAAGGTACTTCCCTTTGACTTGTACCTCTCAGAAGTTGATGCCAGGCTCCATAGTATGCCAAGACTACCAGTGTGAACTCTAATTGGGCACGTACACTTTCAGCAAACCCAATTTAAACTCATCGGCTATCTATTTTTTTTTCCTTAGAAGAGAGGGAACATGGTATAATAGTTAGGAAACTGGACCTGGTAGTCAGGAAGACCTGTATTCAAATCCTGCTTAGACTTACTGGCTGTGTAATCCTGAGCAAGGCACATATCCACTTTGTGCCTCCATTGCCTGGTCTATAAAAATGAAGGGGTTGTATTCATTGGTCTTAAAGGTCCTTAAACTCTGAGATTCTAGGATTTTATGAAGTGATTTGCCTACAGTCATAGGGCTAGTATCAGAGTTAGGATTTGAACTCAGATCCCCTGACTCCAAGTAGCCTTCCCTGATTCTCCTAGATAGAAGATCCTTTTCCCTCTTCTGAACTGCTCTAGTGAATAGCACTACTCTTGAGGCAGGATGGTATAGTGGATAGGGTACTGGACATGAAGTCCAGAAAACCTAGGTTCAAATCCTTCCTCTAATGTTTAGTATGGCCCTTGACAAATCACTGAAGCTCTCTGTGACTCAGTTTTCTCACTTATAAAATGAAGAGGTCAATCTTGAAGGTCTCTAAGGTACCTTCCAGTTCTGAATCTATGATCCAATGATGACAAAATGCTGAAGAACTTTGTGAGGCAGACTCCATAAAGAGAGATGGAAAAGGTAAATTCTCATGGATTGGAATTCTGTAGGAAAAGTCAGGGATGTGGAATTCTCAATAATGAAATTCTGGAAACAATTTGAATGAGGAAGAAGCACAGGAAATATCAGAAGAGATCATCTGACGCACAGAAAATTCATCAACAGCAATGATTTTTTAAAAAGATATGTATAGAC
>CM053590.1:69123066-69210273 GCA_028646515.1 Pseudochirops corinnae
ACACATCGTACATATGATGACCAACCTTGATAAACTGGACTATCCTCAACAATGCACAGCTAAAGACAACTCTACAAGCCTCAAGAAGGAAGGAGATACCTAAACTCAGAGAAAGATATAGAAAGACTATAGTTTAAATGGAGACTGAAGCAAAACTCGTTATCGTTCTCTTTTATCTCTGGTTTTGTTTTTTTGTTTTTTTTTTTTTCTTTTCCCAGTGATCACTCATTGGTTACAGCCCTTCTATATGACCAAACTATTGTACAATGTGAAAGTATTTGCAGATCCTATACACGATTGCACGCCACCATGGGGGGGAGGGGAAGGGAGGGGAGAAAATCTGAAACTCAGGTGATTGTGGAACTGAATCTTGTAAATTAAAAGTAAATGAGCAAATAAAAAAAAAAGATATGTATAGAGCAGTAATTCTTAAATTTTTGGGTCTCAAGACTCCTTTACCCTCTTCAAAATCATGTGAGTTCTACCTATTGACATTTATCTATTATTATTTTGTTAAAATGTATTTATTAGCCCATTTAAAATAACAAAAATAAATTCACTACATGCTAACATTGTTATGAAAATAAGCATATTTTAAAAATAGTTGTGAGAAGGATGGCATTGTTTTACAAATTTTTTCCAATCTCTTTAAAGTCTGGCGTAACAGAAAACAGCTGGGTTCTTATATCTGCTTCTGCATTCAATCTGTTGGGATTGGTTATTTTGAAGAAAAAAATTCCCTGACCTTTCCTATAGAATTTTAACCCGTGATTATTTTGAAGTCTATGAAGAAAATCCACCCTCACACAAATAAGTAGTTGGAAAAGGAAGTATCTTAATAAGCAAATTAGTATTACTATGAAAATAGTTCTTGGACTATTTTCATAATAGATACAATAACAAATAAATAAATGAATAAATGAATGAATAATAAGGGTCCTTGGGCCATGTTCTGGAAACCACTGGTAGAGCAGATGGAAGCACAGCCAGGGGCCAGAGGATGAATATAAAGGCATGCAAAAAAACTGTCAGTAGTGGTAAAGCTCAGAAGGAGCTGAGGATGATTAGCAAGAAAAGCTAAGGAGGAGCTAAGCATTGGAGAAAAAGATGAGGACCAAAGAAAGGAGAGGACCTCAGCTCAAGGCAGATGGGATGGTGATAACTGGTGACCAAAAGAAGGTAGAAGGGATCGATTTTTATTGACTTCTCTTTTGCTCAAGGAGAACGACCTTTGGACTAGAAAGGATGGAATAGAAATGACTCGGAGGGATTTAAAACCTGATGTATAGGAGAGGGTAGTAAGAGAAACGTTAGCTACCCTGGATAAATTCAAGTCACCTGACTCACATGAACTACCCTCTTTCATGTGTTATTACTGAGCCACTGTTCGAGAGTTTTAAAAATTACCTTTAAAAAAATTATCAGGCATTTATTATTTCCTCCCAGTCTCTCTCTCAATGAAAAAAAGGGAAAAGCACACCATCATAAAAAACAAACAAAAACCAAACCAAACCAAACCAAGTAGTCAAGAAAAACAAATTCCCATGTTGGCCGCATCCAAAAGTGTGTCTCCTGTGTGCATATTGATCCATCACCTCTCTGTCAGATGGGTTGTGGCATTCTTCATTCCTTTCCCTTGGAATCATTATCCATTGGAATCATTATCTAGAATCATTATTGTTGATCAGAGTTCTTAAGTCTTTCAAAAATAACCATTTTAGCAATATTTGTTTCTTTGTTTTAAAAACATCTATATTGTAATACACAGGAATCATAATTGCAAAAAAATTACAGCAAGTTTCTCTGATGAAGGCCTTATTTCTCAAGGATATAGAGAATTTGAGTCAAATTTATAAAAATAGGAGTCATTCTCCAATTGATAAATAGTCAAAGCATATGAACAGGCAGTTTTCAGATGAAATAATCAAAGCTATAGGCATATGAAAAAATCCTCTAAATCATTATCGATTAGAGAAATGCAAATTAAAACAACTCAGGCACTACCTCACACCTATCAGGTTGGCTAACATGACAGAAAAGGAAACTGCTAAATGTTGGAGGGGATGTGGGAAAATTGAGGCATTAATGCATTTTCAGTGGAGTTGTGAACTAATTTAACTATTCTATAGAGCAATTTGGAGCTATGCCCAAAGGACTATAAAATCCATGCATACTCTTTGACCCAGCAATATCACTACTAGGTCTGCATTAGGACCTATATGTACACAAATATTTACAGCAGTGGTGGCAAAGATTTGGAAATTGAGGGGATTCCCATTAATTAGGGGAATGACTGAACAAGTTTTGGTATATGAATGTGATGGAATACTATTGTACTATAAGAAATGATGACTAGGATGCTCTCAGAAAAACCTGGAAAGACTTATATGAACTGATGCAAAGTGAAATGAGCAGAACCAGGAGAACATTGTTCACAGTAAAAGCAGTAGTGTACAATGATCAACTGTGAATGACTTAGTTATTCTCAGTGACACAATGATCCAATACAATTCCAAAGGACTTATGATAGAAAATGTTATCTATTTCTAGAGAAAGAACTGATGGAGTCTGAATGTGAATTAAAGTATACTCTTTTAAAATTTCTTTATTTTTCTTGTTTGTTTGGGGTTTTTTTGTTAGTATTTTATTTCACAATATAATTAATTTGGAAGAGACATGGAAGGGAGGAAGAGAATCTGGAACTCAGAATTTAAAAAAATTAATATTAAAAATTTTGTACAGGTAATCAGGAAAAATTTTTTTCGCTTTTTGGAGGGGGGAAGGTAGGACAATTGGGGTTAAGTGATTTGCCCAAGATCACAAGCTAGTTTTTGTGTTAAAAAATATTAAATACATTTTAAAAATAAATAAAAATATCCATTTTTTTTTTCAGTCTGGAAGTGTAGGCAGGGGCCTCTCCCCCACCCAATCCTATTCTGATTAGCTTTGACCTGCTCTGTTTCTGACCTGGGCCAATTTGCCCCAAGTCAATACTTCCTAGGGACTCACAATATCAATGACAAACTTAGTCATACTGTAGCTTGTAACTCCCAAGCTCCAGAAATCCACCAGCCTCAGCTTCCCTGGCAACATGAATTAGGGTATACATGGATCTCCTGGTTCTGCTCATTTCACTCTGAGTCAGTTCATACAAGTCTTCTTAGGTTTTTCTGAACCCATACCTTTCAAAATTTATTTTGGCATAACAATATTCCATTATATTCATATACCGTAATTTGTGGGTACCCTCTTAGGTTTTAGTACTTTGCCATGACAAAAAAAAGCAGCTACAAATATTTTAATATATAGGATCTTTTCCTCTTTCTTTGATCTCTTTGGGGTATAACTCTAGTAGTGGTTTTGTGGGTTAAAAGTTATGCACAGCAACTTTGGGGGCATAGTTCCAAGTTGTTTTTCAGAATGGCTAGAACAGTTCACAGCTCCATCAACAATTCATCAAGAAACTCATTTTCCTTATACTCCTTCAACATACATCATGTTCCTTTTTGGTCAACTTTGCCAATCTGAAGGATATGAAGTGAAACTTCTGTGTTGTTTTAATAGTGATTTTGAGCATTTTTTCATAGGGTTATAGATAGCTTAGATTTTTTTCACCTTAAAAACTGCCCATTAATATCCTTTGACCATTTTATGAATTGGGAAATGGTTCTTATTCTTCAAAGTCAAACCAGTTTCTTATACATCTTGGAGATAAGACATTTATCAAAAAAACTTGTAGCAAAGATTTTTTTCCTAGTTAAATATTTCCCTTCTAATCTTAACTGCCCTTGTTTTGATTTTTATGTAATCAAAATTTTGTCTTCTGTGATCCTCTCTATCCCTTGTTTGGTCATGAACTCTTTCTCTCTCCTTAGATCTGAAAGGTAAATTCTTCTTTGCTCCTTTTATTTGGTTATGATGTGACCTTTTATATCTCAGTTATGTATCTATTTGGAGCTTTTCTTGCTATCAGGTGTATTTTGATGAGATTGGAAGGCTGTGAAGCACAAGGAGCAGTTCTACAAGACTAGAGAAAAGTGAATGCCCTAATTCTTCAAAAACAGGAAGATAGAATCTTCAATGACCTTGACTCTGATCCCTGGGAGAATTCTAGAAAGGATTATTGAAAAGATGGATAGTAAATACCTAGAAAAGGAAGCTGGAAGCACAACAAACCAGGATGGCCTCAGCAGAAAAGGTCATATCAGATGAACCCTACTTTCTCTGTTGTCAAGGTTACTAAATCAATAGATCAGAGGAATGTTATCGATAAAGTTTACCAAGATTTTAGCCAAGTGTTTGCTAAGTATCTCAAGCTGGAAAGATGGGGACCAGATGATAGTATAACTAGGTGAACTTTAAACTAGTTGAATAGCTGTTATTCCATATCAACTTGGAAGAAGATCTTCAGTGGAGTGCATGAGGAATTGATCTTTGTCTAAGGCTATTTACATTTCTTTTCAATGACTTGTATGAAGATATAAATGTTATTGTTTTAAAATTTTCATATGACTAGGAGTCTAATGAGACTCAAACAACATAGTGGATATGAAGTACTTCATAAATCTTAAAGAGTTAAATTATTATTATACCTCTTCTTTTTCTTCTTGTCCTTCTTTTCTTCCTCTTCTTCTTTTCCTTCTTTTTCTCCTCCTCCAATATGGATATTTGTATTTATTTTTAAAATGTACTTGGGGGGAGAAGGGGGAATAGCACCTTCTTGCCTTTCTTCTTATCCTTCTTCTTTTCTTCCTCTTCTTCTTTTCCTTCTTTTTCTCCTCCTCTTCTTCCTTCTTCTTCTTGTTCTTGTTCTTGTTCTTGTTCTTCTTGTTCTTCTTCTTCTTCTTCTTTTTCTTCTTCTTCTGTCACTGGGCAGTGACACTGGGCACTCTAGTCTATTAAGGACTTCATTCCCTGAGCCTTCTACTACATTCCTCCTGCACTCAAGTAATGTTTATAGAGCTTATGGAGTGAGGAACCAATGAGTTGAGAACTTAGGTGACTGGAAAGATGGTGGTATCCTTTATGGTAATAGGCAAGTTAAGAAAAGGGGAGGTTTGGGGCACAGGGAGATAATGAGTTCAGTTTTGGATATGCTGAGTTTAAGAGACAAATGGGGACATTCAGTTCAAGATGTCCAATAGTGAGTTGGAGATATGAGACTGGACATTATGACTGGCCAAGTAGATCAGAGAATCATCAGCATAAAGATGATCATTAGTCCATGGGTGCTAATGAGATATACAAAGCAAAATAGTAGAGAAGGAGAAGAAAAGAAGGCCTAGGAGAGAGAACCCTGAGGGACCCCCACAGTCCTGAAGGACCCCCACAGTTAGTGGTTACAATCTAGATGAAGATCCATTGAAGGAGACTGAGAAAGAGCAGTTAGACAGGTAGAAGGAGAATGAGGAAAGAGCAGTGACATGAAAAAAGGACTAGAGGAATATATCAAAAAAGTATTCACCATGTCGAAGTTGGATTTATACTAAGAATACAAAGATGATTCAACATAAGGAAAACTAGTGATATAATTAATCATATTAAAAACACTATGATTTGGCGTGGCTAGGTGGCACAGTGAATAGAGCACTGGCCCTGGATTCAGGAGGATCTGAGTTCTAATCTGCCCTGAGACACGTAACACAAAACTAGCCATGTGACCTTGGGCAAGTCACTTAACCCCAACTGCTCTGCCTTCCCCCCTCCAAAAGAAAAAAAAAGCAAAACCCAAAAACCCCCCACTATGATTGTAGGCAGAAAAAGACTTTGGAATGAACAATGCTTATTTATGCTTAAAAAAAAATCCACAACTCCATAGAAAAGCTTAATATGAAAAATATATATAGAAAACCAAAAGATAACACTATATACAAGGGAGAAACACTAACAACTCCCAATAATTACAGGAGCAAAGCAAGGGTTCCCTTTTCCCTCTTATTTGGCTTAGTTCTAGAAGCACAAGAAATTAAAGGTATACAACTAGACACAGAGTTCGGGTGAATTGGCCAAGATCACACAGCTAATAAGTATCTAAGTCAGGATTCAAACTCAGGTCTTCCTGACTTCCAGTCCAGTAGTCCATCCACTATGCCTCCTAGCTGCTCAATGCTTATCTATCTATCCTCTATCTATCTATCTATCTGTCTGTCTGTCTATCCATCCATCCATCCATCTTTCTTTCTTTCTTTCTTTGTTTCTTTTTTTCTTTCCTTCTTTCTTTCTCTTTTCTTTCTTCCTTTCATCTATCTATCTATCTATCTATCTATCTATCTATCTATTTGTTTTTCAGCATTCACTTTTATAAGATTTTGAGTTCCAAATTTTTTTTCTCCCTCTCTCCTTCCCTTCCACTCTTCTCAAGATGCCAACCAATCTGATATAGGCTATGCATACACAATCATATTAAATGTATTTCCACATTAGTCATGTTGTGAAAGAAGAATCAGAACAAAAGGAAAAAACCACGAGAAAGAAAAACATAACAACAACAACAACAAAAGAGAAACCAGTGCTTCAATCTGCATCTGGACTCTATAGTTCTTTCTCTGGGTATGGATAGCATTTTCCATCATGAGTTCTTTGGAATTGTCTTAGATCCTTGTATTGCTGAGAAGCTACTCAACATTTATCTTGGAGAAAAAGAGGCTCGCTCTGATAGCTGTCTTCAAATATTCCTTTGCTATCATAGGCTATCCTGTGAAGGAGGGGTCAGATACTCAGCCCATGGGTATTGGGTCTGGTCTTCTAGAGACTTGTAATAGGCTGGACCTCTGGGGTTATCTCTGCCTGACAAGGCTTTTAGAAGGAATTTACAGAGGAGGAAACTGAGGCTGAGTGAGAGGGATATGTCTAAGTCACACACGTAGAACCCAGAACTCCTGACTGACAGTCCAGGGATCTTTCTATACCATGCTACCTGAACAAGTTTTTTGGGGGGAAGGAGGGAGAATAGCACCTTCTTGCCTCAAAAAAGGCTTTCCTCAATGCCCCTGACTTGCAGTTATTCAGATTCATGACAGCCTTGAGGTAGGGAACAGAAAAGCTATTTCTATGTGGACCCAGCAGGAGATCTCAAAACCCTTTTGCCGCTCCCTCCCCACCTCTCTCTCTACCACCCCCAGCATTAATTCCAGCACTAATGATGATAAATACTCTTAATGGTAATGACTTTTGACTAAAGTAGGTCATAAAACCCAACCTGTGTCTAGGGTCAGATTGAATCAGAGAGGGTGGTAACTGCTTGCTTCTTTGACTTCACAGTATGGTGAAAGGGGAGGGAGAGGCCTAACATTGACCTTAACCCTACCTTCCCCACCTCCTCTGTCTCTTCTGACCACTTTTCACCTGCCTTCTTAATTCGGTTCCCAGAAGGCCCTGCCCCTCACCTCCCTGAACCCAATCAAGAACTGCTCCCAGCTTGGTCCCCACTGAGCTCTTTCCTTCTTAGAGCATTAGAATTCCTGACATTCTCCCACTCCACCTCCCCTAAAAAAATTGTAAAAGAACTTTTTCTCTCTCTCTCTCACTGTCTCTCTCTCTCTCTCTCTTTCTCCCAATGAGCTCACAAGGGGCAAAGGGGCAAAGCTGATCTGTCACATGGGGAAGGAACCAATGGTGCCCTTTCTTCTCTTCCCTCTCTTCCCTCCCTCCATCAGAGGCCATAGCTGGGAGGGAGGGCCCTTCATTGGGAGTTAGCAAGGTCAGGGCCTTGCCAAGGTTCTGCTTAATCTCTCATCAGCCTAGAGGCTCCTGGGCCTCTGGGGCTTCCGCTGGCAGGCTCCGGAGCCACCTGGAGTGTGTGAGAGTGTGTACGTGTGTAAGGGTGACCTTGAAGTCTGGCCTGGGAGAACAGAGGGGCCCCTGCCCCAAGGGGCCAAGTAAGGGTAGAAAGTGATTGATAGACTCCAGTCCCTAAGGAGGTCAGAGTCTTCTCAATGTCTAGGGGCTCAGATTCTAGATTCTCCTTGTCCTCCTCTTCCCCTCCAGCACCCACCAAGGTTTCTCACTTGACCCTGTGTCAATCTGTCCTCTGATGTTCCCTCTTCCCAACAAAGAGGACCTCTTTGATCCCACAGACCAGAGCACACAGCCTTCCCTGGTTGTGAGTCCGAAGTTAACTTTTATTGATCTTCCTCATTAGTGCCTAATTACATTGTGGGGACGCAGGGAGGAATGAGTTGGAAGCTGCTGTGAGTTTGCCCACAGACTCTCTGGAGGATCAGTGACTCAGGCTGGTCTTGGAGATGTGGGTTCCAGACCCTGACCCCAACACCAGGGAGGTTGCTCAACATGTCCATAGCAGCATACAACCTGTAGGATCAAATAGAACTCCTCTGTTTCAAGCTCTTCCTAATCTGGTCCCTCCCTCTCTTTCCAACACATTGCTTCCCTCACCCCTGGACCAGCCACCTTGGCCTAAGATGTGCTGGCTTCCTGGGATTCCATCTCCAGACTCCCCACCTCTGCACTGGTGGTCCCACCTGCTTGGCATGTTCTCCTTCTCTCCTCTGAGACTTCCTCCCATCTGCTCCTTAAATATTTTGTATGAACCCAGTTATTGACATGTTGTCTCTTTCACTAGAATGTAAGCTTCTTGAGGGCAAGGATTGGTTTTGCCTTTGTCTCCCCAGTGCTTAGCTCAGATCCAGGAATGCGGTAAGTACTTAATATTTTTGGACTATCCTATATGTCCTGGTTTATTTATGTTGACTCCTCCTTTAGAATGTACACTCCTTGAAAGCAGGAATTATTTTTGTTTTTTCTTTATAGTCCCGAACTCAAAGCAATTCCTGGCACTGTAATAAGTGCTTAATAAGCATCTATTAATTGTTTGCTTTTATCATTAGTGATATGGAACAATCTCACGTAGTCTTAATAGTGTGTAATTTTTCTTCTGAGAATTGTTTATTCAAGGGACTGCCCTGGAGTCAGGAGGACCTGAGTTCAAATCCAGCCTCAGACACTTGACACTAGCTATGTGTCAAGTCGCTTAATCCTGATTGCCTAAAGAAAAAAAAAATCAATTTTAAAAAAAGATGGAAGAGAATTGTTTGCTCATACCCTTTGGTCATGAAGGTATGACTTTTGATTTAGTAAGTTTGTGTTTTAGTGGGACTTTTGAGGGGCTATGATTTTATCTGGTAACGAAATTCCCTCCACCAATGCAGTTCCCAGACACTGCCCTGAAACTAAGACAGTCTTCATCATCCTGGGCCCTGAGAAATTAAATGCCCTTTTCAGAGTCACCATGATGTGAGATGGGTGGGAGCTGATCTCAGGTCTTTCAGACTGGGAGGTCAGCTTCCCAGTCCTTATTCCAGAACTGCTTCTTTGTGGCTCAATATGAGACCCTTAGACAGGTCTGATATTTTATGTAAAGAATCTGCCCCACTTTTATTCTAGTTGCATTGATTTTGTTCTTACAAAATTGTTTCAATTTCATGATCTATTTGTCTTTTATGGTTATTTCTATCTTTTTTGGTTACGAGTTCTCCCCCTCCCCCACATCACATCTGTCAGATTGGCTAACATGACAAAACAGGAAAATGATAAATGTTGGAGAAGATGTGGGAAAGTTGGAACACTAATTCATCGTTGGTGGAGTTGTGAGCTGATTCAACCCTTCTGGAGAGCAATTTGGAACAATGTTCAAAGGATTATAAAAATGTGCATAGCCTTTGACCCAGCAATATCACATCTAGAGCTGTATCCCAAAGAGATCATAAAAATGGGAAAAGGACCCACATGTACAAAAATATTTATAGAAGTTCTTTTTGTGGTGGCCAAGAACTGGAAATGGAGGGAGTGCTCATCAATTGGGGAATTACTGAACAAGTTGTGGTATATGAATGTAACAGAATACTATTGTGCTATGAAAAATGATGAACAGGCGGACTTCTGAAAAACCTGGAAAGACTTATATGAACTGATGCTGAGTGAAGTGAGCACAACCAGGAGAGCATTGTACACAGTAACAGCCACAGTGTTTGGTGACTGATTTTGATAGACTTAGCCCTTCTCAGCAATGCAAGGACCTAAAACAATTCCAAGGACTCATGATGGAAAATGTCTTTCACATCCAGAGAAAGAGCTATGGAGTCAGAATGCAGAGTGAAGCAGACTATTTTCTTTTTTGTTTTTGTTTTTGTTTTGTTTTTCTTTTTCATGGTTTCTCCCATTCATTATAATTTTTCTATGCAACATGACTAATGAGGAAATTGTGTTTAATAGGAATGTATGTGTAGAACCTATATCAGATTGCATGCCTTCTTGGGGAGGGAGGGGGAGAAAATTTAAACCTTATGGAAGTGAATATCGTAAATTAAAAATAAATAAATTAATAAATTGGAAAAGAGAGAGCTCTCCCCCTCCCCACAGCCAAGAAAGCTGGTTTTCCCCTTCCTTTTTTGGACCACATCTGTAGAATAGGGATGGCTGTCGGGACAGGAGGTTGGTCACTCAGGCTCTACTGGAGTAAGGAACTCACTCCTTGTATGACCTACTTTACGGTTTGTGAGCAAAGCATTTTGTAAGTCTTAAAGTGTTATGGAACTGCTATTATTTAATATAGTTATTGATGCTAATTAATAGGAAAGGAGAGACCTTGAATGACCTGGATCATCTGGCCCATTGATACGCTTTCCAAGAGATGGGCGCAGTTGGTCACCCAACCTGGTGCTCAAAGAACCTCAGCATCGCAGACTCTTTTTTCTAAGGTGACCAAGGATCTCTTAAAGGACAAATCTGATGGCCTTGTCTCAGTCTTCATCCTTTATCCCCATCCTCTTTTATCCTGTATACTCTGTCTTCCTCATCCTCCGTTCTGTAGCACTTGACACTGTTGACCATTCCCTCTTCCTGGATACTCTCTCCACCTTTGGTTTCTGTGACACCAGTCTCTCTTGTTTTTCCCATGCCTGTCCAGCTTCCCCTTCTCAATTTCCTTTCCAGGATTATCTATCATCCATGTCCTGCCCCTTAACTGTGGTCCCAAGGTTCTATCTTGGTCCTTGTTTTCTTCTCTACTTTCTCTCGGTGATCTCATTAACTTGTGTGTTCAAGTATCATCTCTAAGCAAATGACACCAAGATATACATGTATGTATATACACACACACCATACATGTAAGTATGTATGTGTATGTATATATGTATAATGTCTTCTGATCTCCAATCACACATCACAACCTGTTGAAGCTCTTCAACTGGATATCTCACTGGCACCTCAAACTTGACTCGTCCAAAGCAACTCATCATTTCCCCATCAGTCCTACATCAAACCACCCTTTCTCCAAACTTCCTTTGAGGGCACCATTGTCCTTGCAGTCACTCAGGTTTGAAACCTTGGAAGCTTCTTCCCCTCTTCCCTCTCCCTTTCTCACCCCACCCCTATATCTCATCAGCTGCCAAGTCCTGTCCATTATACCTCCTGAATCACCTCTTACCTCCTTCCTCTTCTCTCCATTTACATGGAGTTCAGGCTCTCAATGCCTCTCACCTGCATTTTTTTCAATGCCCTCCTAGGTGGACTCATGGCTTCCAGTCTCCCCCCATCTCCTATTTGTCCTCTATACCACTGCCCTCAAGCTCAATAGCAACAGAGACCACTTCATCCACACCTAAGGATCCTTGTGGGTTGCATTGACTTAGTTTTCAAATGTAATATTATCTCTATTTTATTTATTTTGTTAAATGTTTGTTGTTGCTCAGTGGCTTTGGTTGTGTCTGACTCTCCATGACCCTATTTGGGGTTTTCCTGACAAAGATACTGGAGCCATTTCCTTCTCCAACTCATTTCATAGACAAGGAAACTGAGGCAAACAGTAAATTGCCCAGGGTCACACAGCTGGTAAGTGTATTTCCTAATTAAATTTTAATTCAATTCCTTGCCCTCTGGAGTGTTGCAGGAGACATGCTTGTTTACCTGCAAGGCTGCCAGAATCACCTTCCTACAGCACAGGTCTTACCACGTCATCCTTACCTCCATCCACCCCTACTTACTCCAGATTACTCCGTAACTTCCCATTGCCGCCAAGATAAAATATAGACTCCTGGCATGTCTCCTGCCTACCTCTCCAGGCTTATTGCTGTTCCTTTCCTTCCCAATCCTCAACGCCCCCCTCTACATTCTAGCCAAACTGGCCTGTTGGTCACACTCCAGCCTCAGCACTTCAGGCTGCCTCCTTGCCTTTGCAAGCCCAGTGGGCCATCCTTCCTCACCTCCACTCTTGGGATCCCTAAATTGCCTTCGTGTTTAGCTCCTAGTTCAGTGGCCACAGGAGTCTTTCCTGATTCACTGAATCATCAGGATTCCCCTTCCCCTTCTCTGTCTCTCCTGAGCCCCCTCGTTATTGGTACTTTGTTATGCCTCTTAAAATTATTTGATATGTACTTATGTTTTTTTACAGTGTTGTATTGGCCCTGTAGGATGCGAGCTCACTGGGGACTGAGCATTTTTTCTTTCCTTTTTGAACCTCGGTGCTAAGCACAGTGCTTTCATATAGTAGGCATTTCATAAAATGACTTTTGGATTGGGCTGGAATCTCTGAGTTGGGAGGGATTTGAGGGGGCCACTTTATCCAACCTTTATATATCGCCAGGCATCATGATAACCTCTGCCAGTGATAGCTCATTACTTCTAGTGGGCACCCATTCTGTTAGTGGGCAACTAGCCCTGTTCAAAAACCTCCTCTTGCTGCAACCCCTTCCCTACCCAGTCAGGAACCTACCCCCTTCCAAAGAGCGAGCCAGGTGCAAGATACACTATTTATTGCAGATTGCTGAGAACAAATGGTTTAGTCTCTGCTTCCATCTGTATTCGGGTTTCTAGCTGGGATTCATTCTAGATTTCTATACCTGTTTTCCCACCCAACAAGAGGTGCCCTGTAAAGGGAGCTCACCTCTGTATCTGCTCTGTTTCTTCTGTTTGTAGGGCTGGGCCATCAGTGGGCTCAGTAAAAACCTGGTGATGGCTTGCTGGGGAGCTGAAGGGACAGTAGAAGGGCAGTGCTTCCAGTCTTGCATAACTTGTTTGATCTTTGGTATTTCCAGAATAAAAATTGGTCTAGAAGGGGAGGGGATGGCTGTCGGGACAGGAGGTTGGTCACTCAGGCTCTTCTGGAGTAAGGAACTCACTCCTTAGGAAAGTCCTTTCTTATCCCACCTTCCCTCTTCTTCCCCCTCCAGTAGCAGAATCCCCTAACCCTTGATGTGTGTGGGGCTTGAGGCTCCTGTTCCCAGACCTGGCTGGATCAATGAAAGCCAGTACTCTGCCCTAGCCCGCCCCTCGAGACGCAGTGGCTATTGGCCAGACCTTCTGTAAGGGCCTTTGGTCCCAGGGATTGTCAACACTAACTCATCCTCCTACTCCTTTCCTGGTCCTTCACCCCTGCTCTGGTGCTGGTGGAATGTTCCCATGATAGTTCTAGTGAAACAAGCCGAGGCCCTGAGGGGACCTTGAAGTGAGGGCAGGAGGTGGAGGGCAGTCAGGGAGAAGAGAGAAGCCCTAAAAGGGAAAGTAGCTTGCTGAGACTCAGTAGCTCTCCACCCATCCCTCTTGGGTAGCTCCCTTGGGCCCCCAAGCTGAAGCCTGAAGAGTGGTTCAGAAGGAAGGGATCTCCTCTAAACCCAGCCATTCAGACTCCCATGGCCCTGGAGTAGGGACAGCAGGGTTTAGGTTGAACTAGGGAGTGCCAAAGATCTCCTGCCTCTATGGTATGTCCGCTCAGGAGCTGGGGGAGGAGGCCTTTCTAGGTTAGTTTGGTTTTTGGTTTCCAGAAATTCCTTAGTAAGTGAAGGCCTTGGAGCTGGTCAATGCTCTCTACCAGACCTGGGCACACCAGGTGCTAGTTCTCTCACATGGAGGTGACAGAGTGGGGTGGGAAAGGGGTGGGGCACATTGTGTTCCTTTGGGAGACTAGGGGGAGGAACCTGAGTGCCCTCTCCCGAAGACAGCCCTAGGTCGAGGCCAGACTTGAAGGGCTATTGGTCCTAAGGAGAGGGTGGCATAGGCCTAGCCTTGGGGATCCTGGAGAGAAGGAACCAGTTTTCCCTACCCAACCCTTCCCCCTACAGAAGGGTCTTTCTTTCAACCTGTAGGGTAGAGGCTGTGAGCAAAGCTGAGTCATTCTGCTTCATTCCAATCAGTGACCTGACAAGGGCCAGCCAGTGTGGAGCTCAGGGGACCATGAGAGCAGAGCCGTGAAGGGCAGGACTGGGGGAACCAGGATATCCTCCCCCCAATCTTGTTCCTGGCCTGACTGGCTTGAGGGAGACTCAGCCAGGAGCCTGGGCTATGGTGTCTGACTGGGAGAAAGGGAAGGTGAGGTTTGGGTCTGAGGAAGCAAATAGAAGTAGCTCCCTGGTATGTGTGGGGGTGGGGAGGGGAGTGTTCTGCTTGATGGGCCTTTTCTGAGGCCTAAACCCCTTGGACAGTGGCTACAGGAACCCATCTGCTCAGATGGGCCCGAGGACTCTGGAGGGGGGGGTCCCTCCTCACTTCCTCAGTCCCACTGCAGCCCTTATCTCCCACTGTTATTGGAATACCACCATCCACCTCACAAGAGGTTGTCCTTAGGCCCAGAATAATTTAGGAGCCTGGTACCTGGTCCTTACTCAAGAGCTTTTGGCTGAACTGGAGTCGGGTTGGGGGCTAAAAGAGATAGAGTCCCTGGAGTCAGTCGGGGTTCCCATTCCCAGGGGGAAGAAATGAGAGTTCTAGAGAAGAAAATGGTTGGGAACTCAAGGAAATCAAATCAGAGAGTTATCCAAGGGACAGCATGCCCTAGACCTAGCAGAGAGAGCAGACTTGGGGTCAGGAGACCTGGAATCGAATTCTGACTCCCACACTTACTAGCTGTGTGACCTCTGCAAGTCACTTCATCTCCCTGAGCTGTTTCTTCATCTGTAAAATGCAGATAATCATAAGCGTGCTACCTACCCCACAGTGCTGGTGTGAGCAATGCTTTATGCAACTCAGACTGCAATCTTAAAGAGCTATGGACATGGGAAGTGCGTATTCCTAGACAGCTTAGCTTCTGAGGCCAAGATTCTGACTTATCTAAATTTCATAGCTCCCCCAGCACGGTGCTCTGCGCACAGTCGGTTCTCTGTGCACAGTCCTGACGTAATGAATGAATGAGTGCTGCAGGATGGTTCCATAGTCTGGGCAGTCTGGGGAGAGAAAAAGAGAGAGTCAGTGTGTGTGTGTGTGTGTGTGTGTGTGTGTGTGTGTGTGTGTGTGTGTGTGTGTGTGTGTGTGTGTGTGTCCCGCAGTACGGGACGCCAGGGGACGCAGAAAGCTAGGGTCATCGGAGAGGGAGGATGAGGTCGAAGTCTGGAACCTACACCAAGTCCGTGGCCAGGGCAAGACGTGGAGAATTTGATGACTAACGTGCCCAGACCGAGCTAGGGGCAGGATGGAGCTGGAGTGGCCAGGGGCGCGGCTTGTTGGGGAGGAGGACGGGCTGCTTGGGTCCGAGGCGGCGCCCGCGGTCTCAGGGGAGGGGAGGGTCCAGAGCCCGTGCCTGGAGCAGGCAGCAGGCAGGAGGACCCGGGCGGGGCCTGCTCTGCACAGGCCGGTCCTCACCGGCTCAGAAGAGGCCGCAGTCCTTCAAATTCTCCTTGATGATGATGTCGGTGACTGCATCGAATACAAACTTGACGTTCTGGGTATCTGTGGCGCAAGTCATGTGCGAGTAAATCTCCTTCACGTCCCGCCTCATATTCAGCTCCAAGAACTGGACCTTAATGTAGTTCCCGGCATCCTCGTATGTGTTGGGGCCTGAGAGGATCCAGACAGGGAAGGGGCTGGTCACGTGGACTCTGAGGGGGCTCAACTTCCCGGCCCTCCCTCCAGCCCCAGTACCGTGCCCCTGCCTAGCCCAGACAGCTGGGCATAGGTCCCAAAGAGCCAGCGCCGGGAGGGTGTGTGGGATGAAGAGTCAGAATTAGGGATGGTGGATGCATTGTGGGGGTCAGAGGCAGGTGTGAAGGAGTCAGGATGGAACAGGGATAAAGGGTCAAT
The DNA here is from genome assembly GCA_028646515.1 of Pseudochirops corinnae. Lineage (NCBI taxonomy): Eukaryota > Metazoa > Chordata > Mammalia > Diprotodontia > Pseudocheiridae > Pseudochirops > Pseudochirops corinnae. The sequence continues at coordinate 69,139,090 of CM053590.1, forward strand.
AATGGAGGAACTGTGACGGGCTGTGTGTGTGTTGGGGTGGGGTATTGGGAGTGGAGATTGAGGGCTGGGGATGAAGGGTTGGAGGGTCAGGTGTAGGATGCATGGTCAGGGCTGGACTTGGAGATGGGTAGGACTTGAGATAAAACATAAACACGGGAGTCTGAGGAGAGAGGTCAGGGATAGAGGGTTAGGTTTAAGAATAATCCTGTTCTTACAGGATTCTTATAGGTTTATTATAGGATGTCTGGGAGAGGGATGAGAGTTTGGGAGAAGTATAGTGCAGTCACGGCTGGGAGATGGATGGATTCAAGAATGGAGATTAAGAACTGGGACTGAGGATCTCCATTCAGAAATGGAGATGGAAAGCCATAGTGCAATTTCAGGAATCTATAGGAGGCACTTCCAGGAGAGCCCTATTCCCCCTACAAAGGACTCCTAGAGATGATGGCCACATCATCCCTGGTGGGGATTTTGGTGGAGATGGGATGCCATCTAGTGGTCATACTTGGAACACATCGGCTCCTGGAAGTGAGGAGGGCAGAGAGAGGTAGGGAGTCCCCTTAACTGCAGATTCTGAAGTTAGGATTCTGCAACACTCCCAGCAGCCCAGACACAGATAGTGGGGCTAAGAATTTGACAGCTGCACGGAGGCTAATGCAGGGCTAGCCCTCGTCTCACCATCATAGTCAGGGAAGCAGATGCTGAGATGGGCCTTCTTAATCTTCTCGGTGAAAACGTCTTTTTTGTTAAGGAACAAGACAATGGATGTTGTGGCAAAGTAACGATGGTTACAGATGCTGTTGAACAGGTGGAGACTCTCGTGCATCCGGTTCTGGGGGCAGGAGTGGAGAAAGGGCAGGTTGGATGCTGGCAGAACCATAACTAGGAGTTCTGGAGCCCAGGGAAAATTCATTTGAGGGGACAGGGGCAAGAATTTAGGATACAAGTTCTTGTGAGGGAAAAGACCTGGGCACACTGTCACTGGGGGAGGAGTGGGGGTGGGGACAAGCTTCATGTTTCCTTTCTCTAAGCAGGAGAAATGTCAAGGTATGCCCCATGGGTTCCCAGGACAATCTGTCCTGGATAGGTTTGATCCTGCTGAGAGATAGGGTGGCCCATGCCCCAGATTCTGACCTAGTCTCCTGCTGTATGCCTGATACCCAACCACTGACCCCTGACTATGAGAGAGAGGGCAGTCAATGAGGTGTCAATTGGGAGCATAGTGGTAGGCCCTGAAAGACAGGCTTTGTGTGGAGGGGGCCCCTGAGTATTAGCCAATCTAGGGCTGGGTGAGGAACAATGGACAGAGGACCATGAAAAGCAGGGAGAGACTGATATTAACCATTGACTGAACCCCCAAACCTTCTCCAAGGGTTTTCCCTCAGACTAGGGGCTTCTTTAAGATAAGGGCCTATACCCACCACTTCATCATCTTCCACCAGCACCATGTCGTAGGCGCTGAGAGCCGCAATGAAGATGATGCAGGTAACACCTTCAAAGCAATGTATCCATTTTTTCCTCTCTGAGCGCTGGCCCCCCACGTCAAACATTCTGCCAGAGAAAAGGGTACCTCCTGGGACACCACCCCCAAATCTCCTGACCCCAGGCTCCCTCTATCCTTCACCAGAAGAGGAAGGGGCCTGTCCCATCCCTCTTGGAGAAAAAAACAAAAACAAAAAAACCAGGAAACATTTAGTGAGCTCCTATTTTGTTTGAGGAATCTCAGCCACAGGGCCTGAGGTTTGAGAGGCAGGGGGAGCTCACAAAGGGAGGCCTATGGAACAGAAATAGAGAGGGGAATTGTAATGATTGGTGCTGGAGGACTCAGTGAGAGGGGTGCAGGCCTCAGGTACAGGGGATGGAAGCTGAATGAAGAGACAGAGGGCTCAGGAAAGGAACAGGGCCCCAGGAAAGAGGAGAGAGGCTCAGTAAGTTTGGCCTCCTTACCTGAAGTTGAGGTCCTTGAAGGAGAATTGGGTCTCAATGATGCCTGTTGTCTTGACTCGGGACCTCAGCACGTCCTGCTCAGTGGGCACATAGCCAGGGGTCACCAGACGCTCCAGGTCTGAGAGGTAGCTGACCAAAGAGTACAACCAGCTGGCGTTGGGAGAGACTCCCTAGACAAAGTCTGGGGGATACTTTTGGCTCTCTGCTTGGGGAGACCTCTGGGGAACTCTGAGCTGGGTATGAAGGATGGGAAGTGGGAGCTGGACCTCTGATTTTACTGGTGTTCTGACATCCCTGTCACTTTCTCTGCAATGTATGTATGTAGTAGAGAGAAAATTGGCCTCTGAAACAGGAAGACAGGAGTCAGCCTCTGAGGAAAGCCCTCCATACTGGGGGCAGGGTCAGTCAGGATAACTGCCAGGGTAGTGGAACATGTGCCCAAGGGCTCTTGCCTGGGGCCCCTTTCCCAGAGTTATTGAAATGGCCCTCTCTTGGCCCACCAACCTAGCCCTCTACTCTACCCTCCACACAGATCTAATGCAGTCTCCTGCAGAAGCTCTGCATTGCCAATGGCTAGTGTGCCCCAGATTCATCCTGCATCTTTCCTTTACTCCTGCCCTCCCCCTCCCTTCAGTTGAAGCCCCTCCCTTCTTTCTTGCCTTTTTTTTTTGGAGGGGCAATTGGGGTTAAGTGACTTGCCCAAGGTCCCACGGCTACTAAGCGTTAAGTGTCTGGGGCTGGATTTGAACTCAGGTCCTCCTGACTCCAGGGCTGGTGCTCTATTCATGGTGCCCTTCAGCCGGCCTGCCCCTCTCCCTTTTTTCAAAGCCCATCTTAGGTGTCATTTCTTCCTTGAAGTCTTTTCTACCCACACCCCCCAAAGTGAAAGTGATTCCCACCCCCACCCCCCAACCCCAGCTTGCTCCGCGTAGCCCTTTTCTTTTCCGCTCTCCCATTCTCTCTTAGCTCTTTGCAGGCCTCTTATATTCCCTTGTTGGACTAGGTCTTTGAGGAGGAGAATTGTCTCCTTTTCACCCTTGCATTCCTGATGCCCAGCCCAGGCCGTCACTAATTGTCATTTTATAAATGTTCAGTCAGTCTACAAGCATGTATTAGGCACTTAGTGCCAGGCACAGTGCTGAGCAGTGGGGATACAAAGATGGGAAAAAACCTGGCCCCTGCCTTCAGGGAGCTCCCCCTCTAACAGGGCAGATTATATAAAATAGAGCTGTGTAAGTAAAAGGTAATCTGAGAGGGAAGGCATGGGTGGTGAGGCTGCCGTTTGAATTGAATTGGTTTGAGGCAGCAGCCAGACCCTGAGGCCTTGGATTCCTGACCTCCAGGCTAGGGGGAGCCCTAGCCTCTCTGCCCCCCACAGCTGGCCCCTGGGGTGCCTGGGAACTCACTATCCTGCAGAGTCATTGAGCTGGTATTCAGAGGCTCGGTCAAAGCAGGCCTGGATGCCTGAGTCCTTCCACAGCCGCTGAATGATGTCAGACATCTCCTTGGGCATTGTGCCCTCCTCAATAGTGTCCGCCATATGCATTAGCTTCCTTGCATCGTCCTGGGGGTAGTTAAGGTCTTGGTCAGAACTCTCTGGGGTGCAGGTTGGGGGGAATGAAAATCAAAGCATGGGGGTGGAGGGTGGGTGGTAGAGGCTGAGGCAGAGATTAGAGGTGGGGAAAGAAGTTAATAACAGACGTCTTCTCCCTGACCTGATCGGCTGTAGATCCCTCCTAGACCTTACTTGTCCAACCCAGTGATCCTTGTCCTACCTTTCTCTTTTCTGAATGACCAAGACCCAGGACTCTAGGTCCTGAGGCTCCCAGACACATCTCTGCCTTGGATGACCTCTCCCAGGTATCCCTACCTCCCTTCACCTTCCAGGTGTCCCGCCTTCCATACTCTCTGAGTAAACCAACCTTACCCCTTCTGGGGCTCTTTTCTGACTTATGGTCAGTTCATTTGCCCCCCCACCACGCCCCTCCCTAGTCATCCAGATCCTACCTATATGTCCAAAAGTCCTTGCTGGACACCTTTTTGAGAACTCAGGGCTCAGGGCTCCCCCCATATTTGGCAAAGTAAAAAGAGTACTAGACTTGAAGAACTGGGTTTGAGTCCCCTCTTTGAGCCTCAGTTTACCCTCTGAAAAATGAGAGGCTGGACTCAATGAACCCTATAGTCCCTTCTAAACCTGAAACTCTATGATCCTACCAGCTACATCCAAGGCTCCCAGTCTGTATTCCTCCCTATCCTATGCCTGCTAAACCTGAGTCTTACTTGTCTGGCTGAGTCTCCGTACTGGATGTTGAGGGTTGTCATGGCCCGGACAATGGCCAGAATGGACTGCAGGGTGTTGCCGTAAATAATCGCAATGAACTCCAGGCACTCCTCCAGGGAGTAACCGTCTTGATGGATAATTCTGGGGACAGCCAAGAAAGAGTAGGAATAGCAACAGGTTGGAGTCATGGCCAGTATGGAGGTGTCTGGGGGCAGGACAATGGGACTGATGCTCTGGTTGGTGGTGGTGGCTGTGTGTGTGTGTGGGGGGGGGGGGGGCGTGTCTTTCACTTGACAATCCAGGCCTTTCCTAGAAGATGGTGCTCAGGAGGGGAGGATGTGGAAGAAATGTATAAAGAGAAACACTCACTTCATCTGCTTAACGATGGTGCTTTTTCCAGATTCACCGGCCCCTAGAGACAGAAATATAAATCTACCGTTAACTACCTGAGGGCATGCCCTCTATGAGGACTGTGTTACCTGTGTTTGATAATACCCTCCCGTACCCAGCACCCAGGAAGTGAACAAAGGACTATGAGTAAGTTGATGGGTTGAGTAGAATCAAAAACACAGTGGGAAGAGGATGGAGAATGCTGGACCTTGGGACAAAGGCTGTACCCCAGGCCAGCTGAGCTGTCTCCAAGAGGTCCAGGGCAGGGTCAAAGAACCCAAGGACTATTCTTTCCCAAAGGAAAGGGTATCCAGGGGGTAATCCCTCCCCTGGCCCTCCTCCCAGGGAAAGCATGGAGGACCTGGTGCTCCCCCTACTCCCCTCACTGGGTCAGGGCAAGGGTGAGGTGGGATGTCCGGCCAAGGATCACCCTGAGAGGCTCAGAGAGAATTAACTTCTTTCTGGGCTGGGCCTTGGGATCCGGGTAGATTGGGGACATGGGGGCAGGGGGAGGAGGAGAGCAGGGATTAGAGGAAAAGAAAGAAAGGAAAGAAAGAAAGAGAAAGGAAGGAATGAAGGAAGGAAGAAAGAAAGAAAGAAAGAGAAAGGAAGGAAGGAAGAAATAAGAAAGAAAAGAATGCAAGATAGCTAGAACATTTATTAAGCTTTTAGCATGTGTCAGATAGAATACTAACTCCATGGGACTAGTATGTATCTGAGGCTGGATTTGAACTCGGGTCCTCCTGACTCCAGGGCTGGCACTGACTCCACTGTACCACTTAGCTGCCATATTATTCACCTTGAGAGAGAGGCAGCTAAGTGATTCAGTAGCTAGAGTGTTGGGCTTGGAGTCAGGAAGAACTGAGTTTGAATCTTGACTCAGACACATACTAGCTGTGTGATGCTGAGCAAGTCACTTAACCTCTGTTTGCCTCAGTTTCCTCATCTGTAAAGTGGAGATAAAGAAAGCACCCACCTCACAGTATTGATGTGGAGGTCAAATAAAATAATAATTGCAAAGCACTTACCACAGTTCCTGGCACATATTAAGAATGACATCAATGTTAGCTATTATTCTTATTATTAAAATCACTTTGCAAATCTTAAAGATGTTATGGTTGTTATTAATCCAAAATTCCGTTGTACTAAACAGGGAAATTTTCACCACCCTCCCTTGCTTCCCATCTGTGGGTCTTCTGCCCAGCAGAGCAGTGTCCTTGTGGCATTGAGACGACCTTGGGTTCTCAGAGGCTATGCCAGAGGAAAGAAGGCTCTTGCAATCTCTACCAGGGTGAAAGGGACCACCAGGTGACAGACAGAGCTTGCTGTCCCAAGACCAAGCCTGCTAAGAAGGGAGAGGCTGATATGAGCAGGCTGGCCACTAAGGGACGAATTCTCTGGCCCTGGTGACCCATGAAACAATACAACAAACATGCTCTGAGAATGTGTGTGAGAGAGAGCCAAACCTTTGTAACTTAATACCCAACATATTTTAAATGTCCTTGGGGAGTTGGGCTAGCTGAAGAGTCCTGTAGGGACTACAGTGAAATGAAGATCTGAGGCTCATAGGATCTTGGAGCTGGAAGAGACCCTGGGGATCATCTAGTCCAGCCTCCTTATGTTACTAAGCTTGAGGGAAGAGAAATGACTGGCCCAAGGTCACATGAAGATCAGGGACAGGAACACAGAAGCTCTGACCCCAAATACAATGCTCTTCCCACTCCATTAGATCAAATCCTTCTCTAAGGTCATGGTTGCCTCTGATTTATCTGTATAATAACTGGACTTGGTGTTCATTGTTCGGGTTTTCTTGGCAAAGATACTGTAATGGTTTGTCATTTCTTCCTCCAGCTCATTTTCAAGATGAGGAAACTAAGGCAAATGGAGTTAAGTGACTTGCCTAGGGTCACACAACTAATAAGCGTCTGAAGTCGGATTTGAACTCAGGAAGATGAAAGAGAACTGGGATAGAGCCCAGTACTCTATCCACTGCACCACCTAGCTGCCCTGGGAGCATGTAGATGGAATTTGCTTAGAGTAAGCTGACTTTTATTCTTATTACGAAAGAATTCCTCACTTTACAAAAGAACTCCCCTTTACAGAGCCCCCTCTTTACTGTGTGGTACCCCAGTGGTGCACTGAATTGTTTACAGATACAGAAGATAAGGCATACCAGAGAACTGTCGGGTTTTAAGACTTGGCTTTGTTACTTGTTGTGTGATCCCCAGCATTTCAGTTAATTTTTCTGTTCCTCACTCGCTAGCCTCTTCTGTAAAATTAAGAGTTGGACTGGAAAGTCTCTAAAATGTCCTTTGGCTCTGACATGCAATGATTCTCAAGATTTCGTCACCTATAAAATGGGAATGATAGTCCCTGCCCTAAGTCCTACCTTGGGCAGAAATGAGCCCCAAAGTAGTGAGCAACCAATCCGAACATGCTTCTTAAACTGAAACGTCCATACATGCATGGTGGCTTGGTATTAATTACTGAGTTAGAAACTTGATTTACATTGAGATTCAAAGCTAGAAGGAACCTTAGAATGTTAGTATGTTAGCTATACATTGTCCCTAGAACCTGGGCTTTTTCTGCTGTGGGAACCGAGGTAAATTTGAGAGGTTAACTGATTTTCCCATGGTCACAAAGCTGGGAAATATGAGAGCTGAGATTTGAACCCCATTATTCCCGATGCCAACCAAGTCTAGCAATTCACCCCAAACTACTGTCCCCTTCCTTTTCCATATACTAAGGACTTAATCCATGTTTGTTGATTTGAATTAAGTTGAATAGAAATAGGAAGCATCTTAGAACACCAAAGGGGTCTTAGAAATGGTCTGGTCAGTCCCTTCTCCTGGTACTGAGGAAGAAAACAAAGTCATGGAGGAAAAGGGGATTGCCCAGCATCCCACAGCTTAATAGTGATTGAGTTGGTAGTTGAACGCAGGTCTCCTTGAGTTATATACCTTTTTAGGAGTCTGGTGATGACCTCAAGTAGAGCCCCTGGACCTCCCAGCACCCCTAGAGAAAATATCCAACCTTTGGCAGAAGAACCAGGGATGATGGGGGACATGATTAGATTAAAGGGTCTCCTGTACTTTCTCCATCTATTCATTCATTGATTTTTTTCAGTGAACATTTTGGGGGTGGTTGTTACATCTATAATCCTATGGAAGAGGCAGCTTAAAGGGTAATTATTTTCTTTGCAAAATGTCCTTAGATAGGCTGAAGGTGGAGATAGGGGGTGATTATCTACTTTACAAAAGCTTCTCTGGTTAGGGGCCATTATTCATTTTACAAAAGATTTTCCCTTTCCAGAGAGAATTCTTCAGAATTTCCACGTACAAGATTTAGAATGAGGTTCAGTTGTCACCAAGCTATTTGGGTGTTCACCAATCATAAAAAGGGAAGGGACCTCTAGAATTCCTGCCCAGCCTATCAGGAAAAGGATGGCATCCGCTTTGCCCAGATTTCCTTTCATTGACAATGTATGATTTCCTTGCAATGGAATTCACTCATTTGTTCCTTGTCATCTGGGAGGCCTGGAAGGACTTGCCCATTTTCCCTCCTCCCCAGATCTGTTGAAGACCCCTGCCCCAGGGCCCCTCAATTTACCCAGCAGAAGCAGCTTCACAGTCCTGGCATCTTTCTCAGCATCTTCCTTCAGTTTTTTTTCTAATTCTCTTGAGTGTTTCTCCTCAGCACTGGCTCCAGCCCCCATCTTGCTGGCCGCACTGGGGTAAGAGGATGGGCTGAGAGGCAGAAAATGTGGACCTAAGTCTTCTGAGGAGACGGGACCTGCAAACCTTGGGCTTAGCCCGGGGCCCTTGGCCCTCTTCCCTGGTACCCTCTTGGTCCCAGGAAGTTTGAGGACAGAGTGAGTGGGGCCTTACCATACCTCCCTCCTGCTGGGGACTTCTTAGCAGGATTTAGGGGCAAAGGGGCTGCCGGGGAACCAATCAGGGCCAAGGACAGGTGAATCCGGCTCAGGAGAGCCCCTGTTCCCCTCCTTTCCCAGCCATAATCAGGCGGTGGCCCTGTCCCCAATCCCTTACAAGCTGACTCTGTGCTTTCTCCCTTTACCTCCAATCTGGGGGCCAGGGAGTTAAAGTATCTTCCTTTTCAATCCTGGAGAGAGAAGCTTCCCCCACTGACACGGGGATTGTATCTAGGTGTATCCTGAGCTCTTATCACAGTGCTTTGTACATAGTAAGTGCATAATTAATGCTTTTTTCATTCATTTGTTAGGAGAAGCCAGAAATGACCTTGAACCTGTATTTTAGCTCCTATCTCTTCCCTGGACCACCCTTAGAGCTCTCCCTTGTAGAGACTGAGGAGACGGGAAAGAAGGGTATTTGAATGGCCCCACCCCTCCCCATCAACCACAAAGCTGGGACTCAGCGGGGTGGCTAGGTGGCCCAGGTGAATAGAGCACTGGCCCTGGAGTCAGGAGGACCTGAGTTCAAATCCAGCCTCAGAAACTTAACACTTACTAGCTGTGTGATCTCGGACAAGTCACTTACCCCCAATTGCCCTGCCTTCCCTCCTCCAAAAAGACCAAAACCAACCAAACAAACAAACAAAACAACTGGGACTTGCCCTACCCAAAGTGATGGCTCTTGGACTCCCTCCTGGGGGGGTGAAGGGAAATGACTGGGGCTTGAGCCCCAGGACACCAGACACGGGGAGTCTTTGGGTGTAGGGGCAGGAGACCCTGTGACAGAATGTCCATGAACAAAAGTTCAAGGAGTGTTTGTTGTGCCCGTGTGTCCACGATTGTGTGTGACAGCATCTGTAACGGCATTGTGCGTCTGCCTGTAACTATGTCTCGGGGTGTATATGTATTTGAATCTACAAGTATGTGTGTCTGTGTGTAGTTATGTGATTCCCTAGCTCTAGAGTCTTAGAGTTGGGTAGCCAGGAAGGTACAGGTATTTTTAAAGCACCTACTATGTTAAGTGCTTTATAAGTATTATCTCATTCGATCCTCAGAACAACTCTGGGAGGCAGGTGCTATGATCTTCTTTTTTTTTAAATTGAGCATCCAGTAATTTGTCCAGGTCACATGGATAGTAAGGATCTGAGGCCTATTTTGAACTCGGAATCTTCTTTTTTATAGGACTTTAAAAGCATTTTTTATTTTGAACATAACAATTAGCAACAAACATACATTTTAGTACAGATGAACAAGAAAGAAGATTATATAAGAAAGTTTGAACTGTTAAATACACTTTTAAAAAGAAAAACATACATATCACATATCTGTAACACATACATAGATGCACAATATGTGTGTGTATGTGTATATGCCTTCTCATTCTGTGCAACTTTTATCCATATTATTTCCAGAACAAGGATATAGACATAGATACAGATACAGATGTAGACATATGCACATACACACACACATACACACACAGTAGTCCAAAAATTTTCATCCAGTTTTGAGCTATAAAACCTTAAAGAAGAAAAAATGTTGAATGGATGCAGAGTGAAATTAGCAGCACCATCAAGAGAATGATTTACGTGATGACTTGTAATAATATTGCAAAAAAGGTCAACTTTGGAAGAATTCAAAATTCCAACAAACTCATATCCTCTTGACTCCAGGGCTGGCATTTGATCCACTGCACTTCCTAGTTGGCCTTAGAAGTCATCTATGCCAGCCCCCTTATTTTACAAAGCAGTAAACTGAGACCCAGAAAGAGGAAGGCCACTTAGCAAATTAGTAGCAGGACTACTAGTGGACTCCCAACCTAGGGCCCTTTTCACTGTACCAGGAATAAATTCAAGACACATTTTCTGAGCACCTCCTATATGGGGCTGCTGGTCTAGGCATTGCAGAGGAAACAGAAATGTATAGGACTCAGGATCTGCCTTTAGGGACCTCCTTATGGGAGGAGGCAGAGCAGGCATAGACCTGAGTCCTGCTCCCAGGGAGCCCACACACAACCTGGAGAAGCCATAGGAAGAATAGACCCAATCCCCATCTCCAGGGAGCTCCCAATATTGAAGAGAGAAAAATATTACATGCAAAAAAATACTTCCAAGATGTCGACATTCAAAGAAAGATCTAGAAAGAACAGAGTTTAAACGGAAACTGAAGCAATCTATATGCTAGCATTCTTATCCATGTTTGGTTTTCTTTCTTTTTTCCCATTGTTCACTCCATTGGTTACAGCCCTTCTATACAACCAGACTAATGTCCAGTATGAAAGTATTTGCAGATCCTATACTTGATTGTATGCCGCCATGGGGTGGGGGGGGAGAGGGAGGGGAGAAAATTTGAAATTCAAGGGATTGTGGAACTGAATCTTGTAAACTAAAAGTAAATAAACAAATAATCTTTTTAAAAAAAGAAAAAAAATATTTCCTTTGCTAGCTGCATGACCCTCCAGGATGGGCAGACCCTTAGCTAACCCAGACTGAGGCCCTTCCATGCCTTCTCATTCTGTACAACTTTCATCCATATTGTCCTCAGAATATCAAAGATCCTCCCAATAAGTGGGAGGCTTCCTCTGGTTCTTTTAATATCTTAGGGGCTTAGCATTTGGACAGTCCATCTGGTATCTCTCGATCTTGATACGTGACTTTTCCCCAAAATACAAGTCTTTGGTAATGTCTTTCCTGCTGCTTCTCCAAATCAACTTTTTTCCAACGCAGCAAACATTTGACATATATCTGCTTTGTGCAGAACACCATTGTAGGTGCAGGGGGAGATGAAAAGTTTAGCTCAGGTATGATCCCTATCCTCATTAAGCTTATAGTTTAATGGCAGAATATGACAGGCACACAAGTTCAGTACTTTGATGGATGTGACCTCATCAATGTGAGCATTCCCACCAATGAGGCAAACTGAAACTCATTCATGCCCTCTTATCCTGGGTAACTCTTGTTTGTGTCCTCCCGTTGATTCTCCAAAGGGGTCTAATCCAATGGAATGGGAAGCCTTCTCTAGTTCTTTTGGCATTGCATGAACACCAATGAAGTTGTCCACTGGTTCATGACCAGACCACCTTCTTTCCTGGTCCCCTATCTCTCTAGTGACATTTTCTGGCAAAATTCTTGGCAATAAACAAATCTCTGACATTATAGTATGGTTTTCTTTATGCAGCATGATCTTTCCATTTCCCTTTGGTGCATTTTTCACTTGGATTCTCTCCAGATCAAGGCATTTCAGGATTTTTTGGAGGCCATAAAACATGATAATTTTGGCTGTAGTAAACGTGAGGTCGTTGAAAGGCCCCAGCATTTTTCTAAGTGGAATCTTGCCCCATCTTCTGCAGCTCAAGACAAGACCATAGGCTTGTAGGTTTTGGAACTAGAGTCCAAATCCCTAGTTTTACAAAGGAGAGAAGGGAAGTGACTAGTCCGAGGTCACATTGGAAATAATTTGCAAAGCTGGAACTCTAATGTGAGTCCTCTAACTATATAAATCCGTGTACTCTTGTTATGACACCAGGCTGACTTTCTTCCAGTCCTGATTCGGTCACCAACATTGCCATGAGATGTGACCTTGAGCAAGATTCTTCTGCTCTCCGTGACTCAGTTTTACCATCTGTAAAATGAGAAGTTTATGCTTGAGTCCTAACTCTTCTGTTGGGTTAAATTTCCTATCATGACTTCGTGGACTTGCAATCTTGCCGAGAAGTTTACAGTGGCCACTAGGGGGCACCAAACGCTCAGAGACAGAGCCCTCGGACACTCACTACGATACAGACTGAGAGTCAGGCTAGCCTCAATTTACACAATCATGCCACTTTTACCTTAAAAAAGTTGAACATAAACTGAAATTTCCGAAAATTGAATCTTGCCTACTTTTCTTTTTTTGGCTTTCTGAGGGGAAGACTGCAGGGCAATTGGGGTTTCAGTGACTTGTCCAAGGTCACAGAGCTAGTTTTGTGTTAAGTGTCTGAGGCTGGATTTGAACTCAGGTCCTCCTGACTCCCGGGCTGGTGCTGTATTCATTGCACCACCTAGCCGCACCTTGCCTCCTTCTGATACTCATTGGAGAGACGCTATAGTTTTCTTATTCTTCTCTTTTCCCCTTCATATTTCTTAGAGGACTTTCTCTTCCGTTGTCTCCTTGGCTCATCCCAATGGCCAGGCACTTTATAATTAATTATATAAACAATTATAACTGAAGAAGCTCAGACTCTGGGGGGTTCGTAGGATCATAAATCTACAGCTAGAAAATACATAAGAGGTCATCTAACCCTACTCTCTTATTTTACAAATGAGAACACTAAGTCTCAGTGAAAAGTTATTTTTCCAAGGTCACAGGTACCAAATAGAAGGACTGGGTCTTTTGGCTTTCAATCTTGGGTCCTCTCCATTATTCTCTGCTAACTAGAACTTCTGGGGTGGCATAGAGGGCTTTCTGACTCTGTCCTGATGCTATCATGACTTCCAGTCCCTGCCCCACCTTCTCTCAGGAAAATTGGGAATACGTTCAGTGGGCACCACGCAGGAAAGCGATGTTAGGCTGGCTCTGACCAGAGCTTCATCACGGCCGTTCCTCTTGCTGTGTGAGGACACTGGACATAAACTGACAATGCCAATGAGCTCCCCCATAGACCTGAGACCCACTGTCCCTCAAAAACCCTTTCCCCTTTACCCACTCTCACCAAATGCTGTCTCTCCCTACCATGACCTCCAAATACTTGCTCTGACTCCTCCTTGGCCTAGGTCACTATTCTGTGCTTCAGTTTTCCTACCTATAAAATGAGTAGGTTGGGTTAGATGATTTCTTAAGGGGCAGAGAACCTGGGTTCAAATCCCACCCTTGATGTTTACTGCCTGCGTGACCCCAAGAAAATTGCTTTTCTATAAAATGATGGAGTTAGAGTAGGTGGTTCTTGCGATGCCTTTAAGCTCTAAATCTCAGAGGCTCAGGCTGGGGGCCCTTCCATCTCTACATCTACCATCCAACGATTCTATTCTGACTTGACAAACACACGATAGACACCAAAAAGAAGTTTTAAGTCTTCATCCAAACTTCTTTAGGGAAGAAAGGTACTGTGCACTGAGGAATGGCCTGAGAACATCTTCATCGTTGAAAGCCTACCCGGCCTTTCATGGGCACTTTCAATGCCCTTCCTTTCAGAAGCCTTCCCTGATCTCCCTATGGCTTGCTGCTTTCCCCTTCAGACCTTACAGAGAACTCAATTTGAACACCTTGAATGTTCCTCCCCTATTTACTTTTGGACCAGATGTGATTTCACTTATCAGTGTAGGGAGCTCCTGGTGATAAACATCCTCCACCAAAGCAGATCTCAGCAATTTGGTGTCTTGGAGAGCTGCCTGGGGCCCTAGGTCTGAGGTAACAACAGTCAGTAGGTAGCAAAGGGAAGACCTGAATCCAGGTCTCCTGGACTCCAAAGACAGCTTTCTATCCACCAGTGCAAGAGACTGTCCCTTGCCTACCTTCATCATGTGCTGTTGGGTATTATCAGGATCTAGGCATAGCATTTGTTGTCTGTGTTTTATCTAGCATTGCTTGGGGGAAGGAGCTAGATTTGGGTCTGATCTTGCCTCTACCACCATCATTGGCACATCACTTTCCACATCTGGGTTTCAGTTTCCATTTTGAAATAAGAAGATAGGACTAGACCTCATCTAAGGTCCTTTTTAGCTCTAAATCCCATGACAGTTCCCACCGCTTTTCTAGATTGCAAACTCCACGTGGGCAGGGATTGCTCTAAATTTCTCTGAAAGTTATCACTCTCTGTGGTCAGCACAGGACAACACATAGTAAGTAGTCTGCACATAAAGGTTTGCTGAATTAAAGTCTGGACACACACACACACACACACACACACACACACACACACACACCCCCTAACACTGCCACAGCCACTGCCTTCCTTCCTATGATCTGGTCATCCTAAACAATGCCTTGGAAGTGTCCTCAGCACCTGCTTCTCCTTGCCTCGGTATCCCTCCAACACTATGCATCAGTGATGGCCCTCTGTTTGAGGTGCCCCACTTCCCTACTTTGCTGACACTGTAACATTTAGCTTTTCTGTCTGCCCTGGCCTCTCTTCAGGGGGGCAAATTAATGACCTACTGTAATGCCTCAATGCACCAGGGTGGTGTGTGTGTGTGTGCGTGTGTGTGTGTGTGTGTGTGTGTGTGTGTGTGTGTGTGTGTATGAGAGAGACAGAGAGACAGAGAGTCAGACAGACAAAGACAGAGAGATTGAGAGGAGGGAGTGAAGGAGAGACAGAGAGGGAGAGAGAGAGCATTCTGTCACATGAAGGAGCCCCATGGGGAATTCCTCCACACAGGGGGCTAGGGATAGAAAGCCCAGGCCCTGATGGCAGAAGATCTGCCTTTGCATCTTGGCTCTGAAACTTCCCAGCTGTGTGACATTGGGCAAATTGCTTCTTCTCCCTAAGACTCAGTTTCCTCATTGGATAAATTTGAATGAAAAGACTTGCCCTAACTACCCCCCCACCAGGTTACTGCAAGGAGAAACATTTCATGAACCTGAAAGCACTAAGGAAGAAGCAGCCATATGTAGGGAGGGAGCCCTGGGCTTGGAACCAGAGATCTGAATTCAAATCCTCCTTCTGCCCTTCCTGGCTGCCAACCCTGGGTAAGTCAGGTCACTTAATTTCTCAGTGTTCTATCAGAGGCAAGTACTGACCAGCATCAGCAGGAGTTCCCTACCTCAACAAAACCACAGGTCCTGTCGCTGTCCCTGGTAATTGTTCCCTAGTGCATCTGACATCTGAGGGTGGGCGTTTGTGTGTATAAATAAAGGTTTACTGGCCCAGTGTAAACCGATCAGGGTAGGAGAGGGGCAGAAGATAAGGTGATTTTTTTTCTAGAACTCAGCTCCAGAAGGACCAGGGAAGAATACTGGGAAACAGTGGGTGTAGAGAAAGAGTAATGTTAAGGAAGCAAGTTTCACGATGCAGTGGAAATAGTACTGAATTAGGGGTCAGAGTACTTGGGTTCAAATGCCAGCACTGGCCCTTACCAGTTGTGTGACTTTGAGCACAGTCTGACCACTGCCTTCCAAGCTCAGAGGTCAAATTATGCCTGAACAAAAAGATCCTTTCTGCAACCTTCAGCTTGATTTGATCATTTGATCATTTGACCAACCTGTGTCTGGTGCTGGAGGTACAAACGAAAACAAATCAAACAGCCCCTGTCCTCAGGGAGCTTCCTTTCTTTGGGAGAAATAGTCATCTAGATTTGTCTCAGAAGACCTCTAAGGAGGCAGTCCATTGCCCTATGGGACAGCTCCATCAACAGGAAACTTGTTTGGGGTTTTTTCCCCTTTAAGCTGAATGTAGATACATTTGTAATTTGAATCCAGCTTCTGGTTCTTCTCTCTGGGGCCAACCAGAATAAACCTAATCCAGGTCAGTCTCCCTGGGTTCCAGTGTCCTTATCTATAAAAGGGGGGGGGTGTGCCCCTCCCAGCTTTGAATCCTACCTTCCTAAATTTGATGTTTAGAGTCCTGAGGGAAATGGAGGGGCAGTTACTTAAGTGGGAGGTTGGGGCTCCCTTCTCCAGAGGCCCACAAGATAGGCCCCTTTCAGTGTCCTACTCTCCCTAGGGTCAAGGCCTGACCACTGGAGAAATGCCACCAGGCAGTCTCAGGGGCTGGAAGAGAGAGACTGAAAAAGCCACTTTGGGACTTAGAATCATGGTTGGACAAGTCTTTCCTTAGACAATTTAATCCAACTCCATATAAGGAAAAAAAGTCCTAACAATTCATTTCATCCAAGTGGGATGGGCTTACTTGAGTTCCACACTACTGGAGATCTTTAAGTGGACACTGGCTGACCACTCATCAGGGAGGCTGCAGAGGGAGACAGCAGTCTGAGCACTGAGCTGGAAGGGTCCTCAGTCTCGTGAAATCTAGAAGCATTTATTAATCTTCCACCACGTTCGGGGCCCTGGGCTAAGCATTGGGATACAAAGAAACACCAAAACATGAAGTGAGTCTGCAGACCATTCCCTCATCTTACAGATGAGGAAACTGAGGTCCAGAGGGGTTAGAGATTATTTGCGCAAGATCACATAGATTGTACCAAGAGTTACTCAGGTACAGGTAAAATTGGGGGCAGCTAGGGGGCACCATTAGTGCACAATAGACTGCTGAGTCTGGAGTTAGGAACTCATCTCAGCCATTTACTGGCTGTGTGACCCTGGGCAAGTCACCTAACCCTGTTTGCCTCACTTTCCTCATCTGTAAAATGAAGGAAATAGTAAACCACTCCAGTATTTTTGCCAAGAAAATCCCAAATGGAATCACAAAGAGTTGGATGGGACTAAAAATGACCAATCAACAAAGTCACAGGTTAAGTAAGAGGAACTGAGGTTCCTTCCAGCCCTGAGACAATGAATGAGCATTTTACAGAGGAGGAAATGAAAGTTCAGATGATAAAGGGGCTTTCCCAGGGCCATGCTCCATCACAGGGTGGGGAGCTCACTCACAGGGATGTATTCATGCACGCGTGATGACAGACAGGGTGTAGCCATTGTCCCATTCCCACCAAGGAATACTCTGGAGTCTATAATCAGAACCAGTGTTTATTAGCGCGATCCCATCCACAGGAACTTCCCTTGACCCCGTGGCTCAGGCCCCTTGTCTCCCGTCTCCCCCCTCCCCCGAAGTCTCCCTGTACAACTATTTACAGCCCCAGGGTGGCCCCCATGGGAGGGGAGAAGGGGTTCTGATCTTCCATCCCAGTATGCCTTGGGCTACCCCCATCACCACCCCCTCTGGGGCTGGGCTTCCCGGGAGAGTTTTCTTGTAGGGCAGGGAGATGGGGAAAGGCCATGGTTGACAAATGCTGGCCCAACCAGTAACTGGATTCTCCAAGGCGCCCCCCACCCCCCTGAAGGAAGGAGTCCAGAAAGGTTAAAGGAAGGTTGGGTGACTGGGAGAGGGTCTAGAGTGGACTGCCCTTCCTTCCTCCATCCCCCAATAAATAGACAATAAATATCCTAAAATGCCCCCCTGCACCTTCCCACCAGCCCCTTGGTAAGACCCAGTCGACGGCTCTCTGGGGCCCAGCCCGCTGGCTCACGGGTGTACGGAGTAGCTCTCTTCCCAGCATTGTCCAGGAGGACCTCAGTGTCCTTCGGTTTGGCCAGAGATGGGAGGGAGGAGGGCTAGCGCAGACTCTCTATCTTCATTCCCACCACCTGTTCTCTGCTCACTATTCCCTCACCCCTTCGGTTTGCACACAGCCCAGTCCCTATGTCTTCCTCTTCTACCTCCATCTGGTCCCCCTGCTCTCCTCTCCTGCCTAGAGATACTTGTCTGGTTTCCTCCCAGGCCACAGGTACATCTTCCCTGCTTAGGCCCAGATCCTGGACTCCCCATTCCAGCCCCAGCCCAAAATACCCACTCCATATTGGCCAATGATTGGCAACCAACCCCATTCCCTGACCCGGTCCATCCCTCCCTGTCTTTGTCTAGCTCTCCACTAGCTCCCAAAGTGGTTTGGCCCCTTCCTGCTTGCACATACCTGCCCAGCACATGCTCATTCTGTGTGTGCTCCTATGAGATCTGTGTCCCAACCTGAGTTGGGAAAAGGAGGGGAATGACTCTCCATTCTCAGAATTTTGGTTTCTCCAGACCCAGCCCAGCCCTACTACCTCTTCCCCCAGATGTGCAGTGGGTGGCTATTGGCCAGAGACAGCTCTGGTCTCGGCCATACTGCAACTGCTTAGAGACAAATCCTTCCTCACACTTTGGGTCTTCTCACAGCTGACAAGTCCAGGGGATGTTGGTTGGTTGGTTGGTTGAGGAGCCCGCCATCTTGAGTCCTAGCCTAGCCAGGGCTTTTGTTCCTTCTTTGCAGACCAGGGCACCCAGCCCTTGTCCGAGGTCCTGACTCCCTGCCACAAGTTGGGGCTGGGGAGGGGATGGCCCTGGACTTCCAATCCCAAGGGACTATGTAGGACTTACCAATAAATACTGATAAAAGGGGTGTGTGTGTGTGTGTGTGTGTGTGTGTGTGTGTGTGTGTGTGTGTGTGTGTGTGTGTGTGTGTGTGTGTGTGTGTGTGTGTGTGTGTGTCTTTGTATATATATATAATATATATAGATATTTATATATATATATCTTTTTATATTAAAATGGGAGAGGGGGGTAATGGCCTGGGGGTGGGGAATGGTGGGAAAATAGAGATGTGATGAGATAGTTTATGGTCCCCCAAGGTTGCAGGGGGCAGGGCAGCAGCAATGGTGGTTTCATGTGTCCAGCTGGTGATTCCGACGGTTTCGAGGCTTTTTCTGGTCCGGGAGCTCAGGGGTCTTGAGCCCCCCAGGGGCCTCTTTGTGGTTTGGGGGCGCATGGCGCCAGTATCCCTGACAGTACTGGTTGATAAGTCCCATTTCGGGCTGGGCCAGGAGCTGGGCCAGCTCCTGGTAGGGGGGTGTAGGGGGCCTGAGGCTAGCTGTTGCAGGGTCGGCCCCAGGGGGCTGCAGTGCAGCAACAGCAGCTTCTGGCGGGAAGAGCACAGCGTGGACGGCTTCTCGGCTGAGGACGTGCAGCTGGACACGAGTGACCACGTGCTTGAAGTTGTTCTCAGTGGCTGTACAGGTGTAGAGGCCGGCATCGCTCAGCTGAAGGGCCCGAAGGAGCAGGCCAGGCTCAGTTCGCAGCATGCGGTCCTCTGATCGAAGCTGGAAAGATGCAGAGTGAGGACCTCAGGGCCACCTGCAGGCCACTGCTCGCATTCTTCTTCCCAGGGTCCTTTTGCAGGGCCCCTGCCCTGACCTCCTTTCCTTCCATTTCCCCTTTTCTGAGGACTTTCACCTCCACCCCAAACTTACCAGCCCATCCTAGCTCATGATCAGACTTCCCTAAAAGACCAAGAGCTTTGAGGAGGGGGCAATAAAAACAGCTCAGACTTTTATGATCTCCTTATCCCCATTGTACAGGCTCAGAAAAGGTAAAACAGGCCCAGGGACTCAGGACCAGACAGAAACCGAGCTCTTTGGATTAATCACAGGTTATCAGAGTCAGGCAGAACACCTTGTCTAAACTCTTCACTGTAGAGAAGTAGCCGGGCTGGGATTCAAACTCAGGTCTTCTGACCAGTGCTCTGTCCTTAACACCCTATGGCCTCTACTTCTGGGGATGGTACCTCCCTTGCTCACCTCCTTCCTCCGGTCACTGGCATCTCTTTGGAAAAGCCACTTGATGGTGGCCTGGGGGGATCGGGGTTGACACTCCAGGAAGGCAGCGCTGCCCTCAACCCCATACTGCACCGACTCCACTGTGTTCTTGTTGACTAGGGAAAGAGGCACCCAGATAATTTCAGAAAGTTGATTTACTTAAGACCCTACCCTGTGCATCCTTTCCATGTACCCCTACACCATCTTCTTCCTGCCACTGACAGCTTCCATAGGGTATATCCTCCATGGATCAAAAGCCTGAGGCATTTTTTTTTTCCTGGCATTAGGGCCCTCTATAATCACACACCACTCCACCTTCCTCGTCAGTCTCATCTCATGAACTCCTCTTCTCCAGTATGGTCCAGTCATACTAGCCTGTTCTCTCCCACCCAAAAACATATTCTTCTCCCACAGTGCTTTTACTCAAGCTGGAATGGTCTCTCATCCACCTCCTTACCTGTTGAATTCCTAACCATCCTTTAAAAGCTAATTCAAACACTCCCTCCTCCAGGAAGCCTGCCTTGAATCCTGCTCCTCTACCCCTTCTCCCATCATTTACTATGCAATGTTGTGCATTGATGTGATGTATTCAAAGGGATTTGGAGCAGGAGAAGACCTTGTAAATCATTTTGGTCAGGCATCATGTTTTACAGATGAGGACGCTGAGATTCAAGGTTGAACCCAGGCCTTTCTGACTTTGAAGCTGGCTCTCTCCAAATTAGTTTTCTTTTTTCAAAATCAATAAATCTCACAGGAATTATAGAGAAAGGAATATTAAATAGCATGCCATGACTTCCCAAAGATTTGAAGTCATTGTATGCAATGTTACATAAAACTTGGCTGAGTTGTAGTAAATTTTTTGTATATGCACACACACACACACACACACGTGTGTGTGTGTGTATGTGTGTGTGTGTATGTGGATAGGGGTGTATGTGGATAGTCCCTACTGGACTGTGAGGACCAAGAGGGCAGGGACACACTAGGTCTTAGCTAAACTGTGTCTCTCTCCCTAGGGCTGACTCAGTGCAGGGATCTGCACACAGTAGGCACTTAATAAATGTCTGAGACAGCCTTTGGGGATTTCTTTATAATGAGGCATGCCAGTCATTTTCAAAGTCTGGTAGATGGGGTTTCTGCAGAATGAGAGATATCCAGCTAACTAACAGATTTGTGGGGGAGGATCCCTGGGGAAGGATATGAGGCCATACTCACCATTGGAATTGAAACCCCTGCACTGACGAATGGGGTTGCCATGGCGGATGTCTTGGCGGCGGCTACGTCTAAAGGCAAAGAAAGGAGAGACTGACTCTCAAAGGGACTGTCCCTGCCCCTGTCCCTATCCTTCCTAGGTCCCCTCTGACCCAGGGCCCTCCACGGGCTGAGGCCATGTCTGCCCCCCAAACCAAGGGCTCCCTTCAATCAGGGTCTATGTTTCTTTCATAGACCAGACCAGGGGCTCCCTAAGGGCAAAGGTCCTCTCCCGTTGGGGCTATGTAGGCTCCTGCTCAGACCAGGCTGGTCTCTCCCCTGTCCCATCCCCTTCCCCCTCAGCTTCTTACCTTTTGGAGGAAGCCGAGTAGCGGGAGCAGAATTTGCCATCCCAGGCACAGTAGGGGTCCCTGGCGAGACAGCAGTCAGCACAGGCGGCCCCATAGGTGTGGCAGCGATGCAGGCCCAGATGGGTGACGCCCACAGCAGAGGCCACATACAGTTGTTGCTAGGAAGGCATCAAGGGCTTGGTTAGAGTCCTGATCCTACCCATGCCCTCAGTTCCCATGCCTCAGCAGGCTGGGGACCGCCTCTCTTTGGAGGGCAGCCAGGTGGTGTAACAGATAGACCCTGGCCCTGGAGTCAGGATGACCTGAGTTCAAAGCCGGTCTCACTTTCTAGTCATGTGACTCTGGGCAAGTCACTTAAACCTCTGTCTGCCTCAGTTTCCTCAACTGAAAAACGGGAATAATCACAATCATACCCCCTACCTCCCAGGGTAGAATATTTGTAAAGAGCCTCCTCCTCCTAAATGTCATTATTTTTGTCTTTAGGCTAGGACTGTGAAAGAACCCTTCCCACGTTCTGTTTCCTTTAGCAGTCCCATCTGTATATTCAGAGAAGAATCACAGGACTTAAAGCTCGAAGGGGCCACAGAGAGCCAGGCTTTGTACAGACGGGGAAGTGGAGCCAGAATGCTCCACTCTGACGCTTAGCATCAGCCTGGCACTAGTCGGATCTCAGGCTCCTACTACAGCTGTGTGACCCCAGCACAAGTCACCTAACCTTTTTGTGTTCCAGTTCCCCCATTGGTTAATGAACGTGTTGGGTACCTGGCTCTAAGTCCGTGATCCTATTATTCTCTTCCAGATCCAAATCCTAGAGCTCATGATTGGCCAAGAGTCCCACACATAGTACATTTATATCCCGGCTTGGTCTCTATTCCCCCCACCCCAAACTCCCACCCTCCTATACTCTGGAGTGTTGTCTCTAAAAAACTTTGGAGAAAAGAGCCTGGGGAATTCCAGAGGAATGAGCTTTTGAAATGATGGATGGGATACAGATGCGAAGAGAGGAAGGTCGCCCTCTTTGGGAATACTCTGAGATCTTTGTCCATTACAGAGGGAGGGCTCGGGAGACGGACTCCTGGCCCTGGAATTGTCCCCTGCTCTGCCCTGCCTAGTGCTGGAGTGGGGACCCAGTGAAGTGAGCATTGACGTCCCAGGGACTCACCCGCTTGGAGGAGATGGTCATTGTCTTAATGGGGGCTGGAACCTGGAAAGAGAGGTCAAGGCAGGTGGTTAAGAGGGGAGGGGACTCTGGAAATTAACCCTCATCCCCCAAGACACCCTTTCCCCAACCTCTGCCCTTGCCCACTTCCCCCTCCATCGATGGTCCACACTTCCCATCCACCTGGACAAGAAGCCGGGGATGTCATATAGGGATGTTCAGGAGGGCCACAGTTGAGTGGACACGGGGGGCCAGGTCTGGGGTTCTTTGGGTAGGGATAAATTTTGGGGTCAGGGATTGGGAAAGGCTAGTTAGGGGGCTCTGGACTTGGGATAGGTTGGGACCAGGTTGGGCTCGGGTGGTCACTGGGTTAGGGGGAGGTCCCAGGGCAGGGAGATGCCCACCTTGAAAACCTCAACCTCCTCCAGCATCAGCTCCTCTGTTTCCATGTCATCCTTGGGCAGCACAATGACTTTCTGCACGGTGCCTCGATCTGGAATGAGGCAGAAGTGCCCTTTAGCAGGTGGGGGGATGAGCAGGGAGCGGAGAAGAGGCCAAAGAAGGGAGGGGTCACTGGCCTCTGTTCCACATTCCAGGCTGGGGCCCCGATCCTGCACTAGCGAGAGCAAAGGGCTCAGGAAAGGGAAAGGTTGAGGGACTCTTCTACCCTGTGGTTCCCAGGCCACTAGAGGAGGGTAACTAAGCAGGAGAGAATTCATTCAGGGCCTCCAGTCCAAGGGATCTGTCCCCAGTTTTGGATTAAAGATAGGCCCCAAAAGCAACAAAACCCAGATCCAGAAGGAAGTTGCCCCATTGGCCCTGCTCCTTGGGGCTACCCGAGAACCTACACTGAGACCTAGGTTTTCCTTGGCCCCTCACCCTGTACCATGCATGTATGTGTACACATGTCTGCAGAGAAGCTTAGGCACATGTGCATATGTACATATGGTGGTGGTGGGGCTGTAGGCATTAGATAAAGCATGGGGCCTGGAGTCAAGAAGACCTGAATTCAAATCTAGTCTCAGACACTTTCTAGCCATGTGGCCCTGGACAAGTCATTTAATCTGTCTGCCTCAGTTTCCTTGGGGGATAATAGTAGCTCTTACCTCCCAGGTTTTTAGGAGGATGAAATGAGACAACATTTACCAAGTGTTTAGCACAGTGCACATAGTAGGCATTTACTCAATATTTCCTTCTCTTCCCCTGTTCCTGAGAACGAGAACAGCTGCATTTGCATGTCACGTGTGCTGCGTGCAGGACTGAGCCCGGGCTTGAGAGCACAGCATCGGCTCTGAGGTTGGAGCGGCGGGTTCAGCCTCTGCCCCTGGCGCCAGACCTGCGGCTTTGGGCAGGTGTAGATGACCTTGAGGGTTTCCTCCAGCTCTAAATTTATGACCTCATAGTCTCTGAGCCTCTGTTCCCTCATCTACCTAATGGGGATGATACCTGCAGGGCGGACCTTACAGATAAGCATTAAAGAGCTCTGAGAACTTTAAAGGCCACATAAATGTCGGGAGGCGTTATTATTTATGTCTCAAATGTGGGTGTGTGTGAATGTATATCCATACACAGGTGCATGCGTGGGTTTGTGTGTGTTTGCACATGACAGGCCCCGCCTACTACGATTTGGCGCCGGGGCCCCTTCACCAAGCAGACACAACAGCTGCTCCTCAGGGGAGTCTGCCAGGAATTGGGGATGCCCGCTTCCTTTCCCAACTGCCAGGGGGCAGGGCAGCTCCAGAACCCTGGTTTATGAAATGCTGGGGGGCCCCAGGGGACCTGGGAGGACTTCTTCCTACCTCAAATACTCATGGGAGCTGAGATTGTCCTGGGCCTGAGGCTGGTCCTGAGAGGGAGGGCCCTGGGAATTACCCCTCCCTCACTATAGGCTCTAGCTCTAGGCAAGCCCCCTCCACTCTCTGGACCCCTATTTTCTCCCTCAAAAGTTGAGAAGGAAGAAGAATGCTGGCAACCGTGTTCCCAAGGAGCCCCCACCTCTACGGGGTGGAGGCCCATCCCACCCTGCCCCTTCCCCAAGGCAGCCCAGTGTGACGTGAGGGTGCTGGTGGGTGTGGCAGTGGGTACCTGTGCCTAGGAAAAGCACCTCATAGCGCCCGTCGGCTGCATCCACCTGATCCACAGCAATGGTGGTAAAGCGGTAGCGGGCGTTGGTCCTGACCACCAGAGGCCGGCGCTGCAGGGGGTATACTGCGTTGAACATCAGGGGGTGGGTACGCATGAAGTTAATGACCTCATCTGGGTAATCCTTGGTTGACTTCATGGATGGTGTGAAGGTCCCCCCTGGACACTGGAGTCACCAAACACAGGGCCAGTTAAGAGGGTTAGGGGCCCTGAACTTGGGCATCAGTTACTCTATCTACTAACAAGGTCCTGGGACATGGTGAGGATTTGGGGTGAGCTGGGGTCAGAGTTCCAAGACAGGGGGATCTGGGATTTAGAATAAGCCAGGATAGGAGGCCCAGGAAAAGAGGGCAGGGACAGGATCGAATTGGAGACTCTCTAGGTCAGGATCCAGCACCCCCACCTAATGCACACATCCCAGCCCTTTTATCCTGACAATCCTCAGTCCCCAAGTCACTCCCTATCCCCACCCCATGAATCCACACAAACCCTCTCTTGGAAAGAGACTTGCTTTCAGCCAAGCACCTTTTCCCCAGTTCCATCTCAGACAGTGGGAGTCAGGGAGAGGGTAAGGAGGTGCCTGACTCAGAGCTAGGGAGATGAGAGGGTTGGGGGCCTGAGGGAGCCATGGCAGTTATCTTCAGGAACACTCCAAACACATGTATGGCACATACAACTCACAGTGCCAGGTCGAGGATAGGGCATCTTGCCCGTAAAAGGCATCCATTGGTAGTTGGGCCCCTCCTTGTGGGCAAAGGGACCATTGAAGACCATGCGGATATCGGCCATGGAGTACACACAGACGGCAGATCCCCTGAACACGGAGCTGGAGGAGGAGAGAGTCGGAGGTGGGTATGGGGCTCTGGGTCAAGCCTCCTGCCCTTCCCCCTGGCTCACCTCAGCCCCAGCTCAATGCATGCCTCACCCTGAGGATGTGAACACAGCATAGATGACAGGGTTCTTCACATCCTGCGTTTGTTGTACAAACACGTCCTCTGTCAGAGAAGAACACGGGGTCAGGGGGATGACTCCTAGGGCCCCCAGATCTCTAGCAGCCAGCCAGGTTGTCCCTCTAGCCTCTGCCTGGGCTCCTCTCACCCCCTGCATGGGCACTCACGTAGCTCATCAAAGTGGGTCTCAATGCCATCCGGGCCAGGGACAGAGCAGACAAGCCTTGCCTTCAGGAAGGTGCTCCATTTGTTCACCAGGCAGCAGTGACCCCCATCATCATTCTGTGGGCACAAGCAGTCCTCTTGCTATGAGAATCCCTCAAGCCTTACCCCCAAGAGTCAGTCCTGACTTCTAAACATCCCTTAATCTGGCCTAGATCCATGCCATGACAATGAGTTTCCCAGAGCTGGCCCCTCCACGAACCCCAGTGTGAGAGACAGGGAATAGTCTGGACTCCCAAAGAGCCTACTCACATGTGAGGAGGCCTGGGCCCAGCCCCCTCTCCACCATCCCCATGCCAATGCTATACCAGGCAGATGCGGCCAATTCGGGCATAGACGGCTGGACTCTGGGGAGCCTCTGTGGACTTCTCTCGGAAGAAGAAATAGAGTTTGTCATCATTCCGCTCGGCACTGTCTGGGATAAGCTGGGCATGGACGAATGAAGGATCTGGGACCAGAAGAGGAAGTGGCAGTGTGAAACAATTATGTATCTACACACACACCCTGGCTCTTCTTCCTTTGGTCGAGAAGGGTGCCCTGGTGCCAGACAGCCCACCGGGACCATCTCACCATTGAGCCAGCGAGAGTTATACTGGTCCGTCCTCATGGCAGTCTGTTTGCCCAGGGTCCGGAAGATGGCTGCATCTGTGCCCATGAAATCTATGTATACGCCAGCATATAGTTCTTCATCTGTAGAGAAAGGGGGCTCTGTGGGTAACTCATAACTCTGGCCCCTTGCAGAGACAGTCAGGGGAGCCCTCTCATCCTGATACACTGCGCTCAGCGCTTTATTCCCTCAAGTTTCTTCCTGTCCTGCCTCGAACGAACAAATAGCTCCAACACACAGCACCTCCCCAGGTACTTGTGGGCTGGAGTCTGCCTAAGTGGAAGGTGCATCTCCTGGGAGTTTGCTGAGTCTCCCAGAAAAGCCACAGAATCATGGGATTCCAAGGGGAAGGAACTTTAGAAATCCTCTATTTGAGGCCCAAGGAGGCAGGAAGCGCTCAAGGGCAGGGACCCGGCCTCCTCCTTCCTTGTCCTAGTTACATTATCTGAGTACACATCGTGTGCCCCTTCCCAGGAGAAGGTAAGCCCCTCGAGGGCAGGGACCCCTCATTTCTGCCTTTGTATTCAGTCTGCTTAGCTTGGCTCACAGCATACATTTAATAAATACTTGCTAAATGAACGAATCGGCCTATGAGTTCCTGGTACTGCCTGGCAATGGACACCTCCCAGGCTGCCCGGGGGGAGGAGCAGGGAAGGGGGCGGCCACCCTCACCCTGCTGGCTGTTCTCAGGCTTCTCCTATGGGCACCGGGCCTAACAGCTGTTCCCAAATGAATAAAGCCTGGCAGTACACAGCCTGGGAGCTGATGCCAACCTGAGGGGGGAGGTGGTTATGGGCAGGCTGGTCTGGAAGGGGGTGCTCAGACAGACAGACACTATGAGGGAGGCCACTTAGCAGCCACTCACTGAGTCAGAAAGAGTAGATTAAGCACCTACTATGTGCCAGATGCTTTTGTAAGCGCCAGAGATTCAAAGTCTGTTTTCTGGGAACTCACATTCTAATTGGGGGAGACAACTCGCAAGCAGCCACATACTAAGGAAATACGGACAGGGTAAACTGGAGAGAGTGAACAGAGGGAAGGTGCTAGCATTAAGGGGGATCTAGAAAGGTTCCCTGGGTTCTAGGTTCTAGGGGTTTAGCTGGGACTTGAAGGAAGCCAAGGAAGATGCCCCTCTTCCCATACCTGGAGACACCATTCCCTGTCCCCAAGTGTCTCAAATCATAGGAAACTGGAGCATTTAGAGCTAGGAGGGGTCATAGAGGTCATGTCCTCTAACCCCCTTACTTTACAGACAGAGAAATTCCATTTCAGAGGGGAATTGACTAGCTCAAAATCAGACAGTTGGTATGGAGCAGTCAGGATTTGAACACTGGTCACACGAGCACAGATTTAGAGCTTGAAGGGGTCTTGGGAGTCATAGGGTCAAAGAATTAGGGCTAGAAGGAATCTCAGAGGTCATCTAGTCCAATGCTATCATGTTACAGATTAAAAAACTCCAAAACTGTAAATCTACAGTGAGGTTAGGTCACTTGTCCAAGGTAACACAGGTAATAAGTGACAGGGTCAAGATTTGAACTCAGGCCCTCTGACTCCCAAATTTAGAACTCTTTCCATTGCACTAGAGAGGATGTTGTTCAACACAGTTACCTCCTCTGATGCCTCCCACTATACTATACTGTCTCCCTCCCCCCAAATCAGAATTTCATTCTGAGCTCCTTCCCACCTGGGAGCTTTGCATACAGAGCAGCAGCCAGGTGTACCTTCTCTCTCCCACACCCTCAGCCCTCTCTTGCTCCTGCTCCTCCTCTGGAACCTAGCTCAGAGGCCCTTTGAAACCCTCCCCAGCCTTCTGATCCTGGTGGAAATCAACAGAAGCTAGGGAGGGTGAGGGAAGTCATTTCAGCCCAGGTCTCTTTCTTCCAGGGAGGAGGACACTCACTGATCAGGGCAGAGACGCTGTCCACCTTGGGATCGTATGGACACTTGCCCTTTCCTGACTCCAGTTTCTCTGGCTCCAAGTAGAATATATAATCCTGCCAGGGAGAGATGGGGATTCAAAGAGGTCAAGGGAATGGGAGGAGATGCCACACACACCATCCCCCAGTCCATCAGTTGCCTCAGGAGGTGGAGTCATAAGTAAGAAGGATAATTCACATATTTCTAAGGATTTAAGACCGACAAAGCTTTCCCCTCACAATAATCTTGACAGGTAGGTCTTGCAAATATTGCAAACCCCATTTTACAGATGAGGAAAACAGACCCAGAGAAAAGTGCCATGAGGACGGACCAAAGTGATCTAGTATCACTGCCTGGGCTTGAACCCAAGCCTTGAGGCTACAAGTCCATGGCTCTGTTTAGCGCACCATAGTTCTGGCTGGGGGAGACCCTCTAACCAGAGTTACTAGCCGGTCCTTGGTCCAGAATGGATTTTACCCCACCTACCCACCCCCCACTTCTCCCAGCACTGAAGGGCTAGTGACAAGGGAAGGTCTGTGCTAAAGCTGTGTGACTCTGGGGAAGGAATCCCTGGGTTCCAGCCCCACAGAAGGTGGCTAAGTGCTGTCTTTGGGGGGTGGGGGGCACTGCTAGAGTGGGGAGGTTCAGGAAAACCCTAGTAGTCCCATCACAGGACAAAGGCAGGTGCCTGGGGGACCATATGGGTGGGGAGGGGGTGCAGCTATCTTCCCATTCTCCAATCCCAGACTTTTTCCTCAGCCTCCCTTTTCCATGAACCCTCAGGTGCCCAGCGAAGGCAGACACAGACTCACATTGGTCTGGAGCCAGACAGTGAGGAGGGCAGGTCTTACAACCACAAACTCTCCTAGGAATTCCCAAGCCAGAGAGAAAACTGGCCTTTGGATTGTCCAGTTCTGGTTGGTACAATCCTTCCATCAGAGGATGGATAACTGAGAGCTGGTTAACCTGACGTTTTCCCTGTAACGCCCGGTCTGAGGGCTCCTGAACAGGTAGCCCTGCCTAGCCAAGGTCTCCCAGCCCCAGACACTTCTGTGTCAAGATGGGGTAATCCTACTAGTCGGTTCATGTCTGTCTCCAAGGCAAGGGGGCAGGAGGAGTCTAGGTAGGCTGTCTCTTAGAAACTGCCAGCCCAGCTGATTCCCATCTAATAGGAAGGATTGGGGGGGGGGGGGGGGAGGTGCCCTTATCCCTGTCTTCTCCCAACTCTCAGAACCAAGTTCCAGCCCCTCTACAAAGATCCCATCTGTACTGACTTATGTAAATAACAGACCAGCTGAGCTCGGGCCCAGGGAGAAGAAAGCCAAAGGTCTGGGCACTCAGGTATGGCCCAGCCCTGGTCACTACAGATCCCAGAACCCTGAGATTGCCCCAGGATGGGAGGTTTGTGAGCAGTGCTGGGACCAAGCCCCCGTTAGACAAGGCAGATTGGGAGTGGAGTGTCACAGACCCAGCCTGGGCCCCAGCAGGGGTGGGAGTGGGGTGCACATGGCAGGGCAGGGAAGGAAGGGGAGGGCAAAGGAGGCTGCAGCAACAGAGGAGCGGAATTACAGGAGCGGAGAGCAGGTGCCATGGATGGTGATGGGAAAACACACGAGTGACCCTCCCAGATATTCCATACTCACTTGCACACACATACAGCCCCTTCCACACACACCCTGCCAGGCCCCTGCCCTTCAACACACAACCCTCCATTCACCAGGCCCCTGGCAATCACATCCACAGGCACACAACCAGGACCATCTCATGGGCACTCCCCCACACAGACAGGCACGCTCTCACCTATCCACAGCATACACACAGCTCTCACCACTTCAAGCCAACTCTGGCCTGGAGAGACCCCCAGGGCAGGTGTCCTGCTGACTCCAATGAAGGAGGAATATGCGCTTGCGTGTGTGTGTGTGTGTGTGTGTGTGTGTATGTGTGTGTGGTGTGTATGCATGTATGTGTGTGTGCATGTATGCATGTGTGTGTATGTGTGGTTGTGCATAAGTCTTGGGGAAGTATATGAAGTGGGTGTAGCAAGTCTGAGATGAGTCCTGTGTGGGTTCCTGACACGGACGTGAGCCTGTTCATCTCTCCTCAGGCCTTGGTAGAATGGGGGGGGGGGGGTGTCATCAAGGGTTCTGCCCCTCCCCTGGGAGGGGCTTCCACAGTGCTTACCACTCCAGCACCCTAGTTTGGGGTCGAAGGTGGGGGTATTTGGGGGCCCTGGGGACAGACGCTTGGGCAGTTAGGTCAGGAAGGCTGCTTAGACAGGTGGTGGATGGACATACTAGTGCTCCAGGTAGGATGGCCTGGCTAAGGGGTGAAAGGGCACATTTCTGTGCAGGGGAATGGGGAAGATGGGGAGGAAGGGAGCAGGGTGGAGGAGCTGTCTGGGATCAGCCTGGAGGTGGGTCCTGTCTGGTTCGGAGTCGTCCCAGTTCTGAGGGTAAAGAAGTCAGGATGCTGGGGCCAGGGCCTGTGCTGGAGAGGGGCCTGGGAGACTGAGGCCTGGGTCCCACCTGGTGCTGGGTGGCCACAGTTGGGCTGACAGCGGCGGCATCCGTGGCTCTGCTGCCCCGGCCTCTGGCCTGAAGGGTGTGTGTCAGCTCCACGGCCTGAGAAGAAGGACAGAGTCAGGTTAGCCCTAGGGCTCACCCACTGAGGCAGGGAGGGCCGCTGTCAGTAGACCAGTCGATCAGTTGGAGCACAGACACATGAACACACACGCTCTCCTGCAGACACACTCCTGGCCCTCAGTACACATGCACACACACACAGAGCAGCTCAGGACCCTACTCAGTCAGAGCCACACTCCAGCTCAGCATACGTGTACTCCACATCCACACTGTGGGCATCCTGCAAACTCCCCTCTGCCCCCAAGCCTTGTCCACACTCACTGGCCCAGCAGCAATCAGCCACCATCACACAAGCCCCACTGGAAGACGTCTGGCTACATGGGGTTCCCCTGGGAGAACATGCCTGCTCACACATGTTCCCTGGGAGAGTCCCCATGGAGAACACACACATGTCCCATGACACATGGGAGCCACAGGGCCCCACCGGAGCCCAAATGGAGATGGAAGGAAGCAGAAGCAGAGGGTGAGAGACAAAAATGGCAGGTGTGGGAGAAGGGAGAGGAGGCATCCCAGGGTTCCCTCTCCCAAAGACCCCCCTCATATACTGACATGAATATTGGTGATCTCATCTGCATCCAAAGAGAGGGCTTGTTCTAGGTAAATTTCTTCATCCACCCCACCTCACAACAGCTCACACAGGGAAACTGACGGACAGTGAATCCAGTGTCCTCTCCCTCCAGCCAGTTGGAGGTAGCAGCAAAGGAAAAAGCCCAGAACTCCAGCTTCCCGACCCACCATTCCATTCCCCACATCCTCTGACGTCCTTCCTACTGTTAACCTGTCTGCCTCGGGGGCAAATGAGATACTTCCTCTCCTCCAGGGACTCAGACAGGGCCACCTGGCCCCTGGGGTGACACTGAAGCAGCTCAGAACAGTCCCTACAATCCGGGGCCCCAAAGACCTTCCTGGCAGCCACAGAGGAGGAGGTGGCAGGGGCATGGGAATGCTACCCACCCCTCATTCAGCCCAGGAGCACCCAGAGAAACCTCATGTGGATCAGAAGGGACAGAGCTAGGCTAGGATTCAAGGGGTCCAGGGAATTCTGGGGAGGCCCAGGGCCACACTCAGAGGAATGGGAGGAGAGAAAGGAGGGGTCAAGGAAAAGATGTTCAAGGGGTCTAGGCCTTTTGGGTCAGGACTCAAAAGGGTCAAGTGCCAAGAGTCAGGGGTCAGAGGCTGGGAGTTCAGACCCCGGGCTATACCTGTGCCTTGCGCCCTCGATTGACATAGGTACACACAGGATTGTAGGCACCTGTCCCACACACATACAGATGTGTCCGATTCCAGGGCTGGATGAGTCGAATGAAGTTCCCGCATTCCCCCTGATGGAGGGAATAAGAGCAAGAGGATCCTGTAAAGCCCTCTCCCTGGCTCTTCCCTGCTTTCCTCCAACACCCTGAGTGCTCACAGACTCCTAGAATGTTAGGGCCAGAAGAGATCTCAGAGATCTAATCTAACACTGTCATTTTACAGAAGGGGAAACTGAGTCCAAAGAGGGGAAAGGGATTGCCTAAGGTAACAGAGAAGTGAGGCCAGTGCACACAGCCAGATCTGCTGATTTTGGGACTGTCAGATAAACTGGGGCCAAGAGGAAGTATAGAAGTGACTCCTGGGGAGGGGTGAGGGAGGAAGGGAGCTCCAGGAGAGTCACAGCGGCCTCTTGCCCCTTGGTCTGAGGGGGTTTTCCAAGGGGGAGTGTCACCTCTGATGGCACAGGCTCAGAGGCATTGACAGGTGACAGTCAGCTGGGTGCGGGGCATTCTCGGAGGCTCCCTGGTTTCAAAATTAGCAATCAGTCATGGGATATTCAATGACTGGCTAATTGGGGGATTTGGAAGATGGGGCACTGGGGGATTTAAGTGGCTTGAGTTCAGGGTTTAGGGGCTGTGAAATTGCAATGGTGGGCACTGAAGTCACTAGGCTGGGAGTCTGTGGTCTGACGGTTTAGGGGCTGTGAGATTCAGGGGCCAAGTACTCTGGGCTTCAAGGCTCCAGGGGATGGTCTCAGATCCAGTCTCCTCTCTCCTGGGCTCACCAACCCTTCACACCTGTGACACAGCCCTCAATACTCACATTACTATTCTTCCCTGAGAGCACGCACTCTTCAATCCTCTGAGGGGAAGCTGCCCAATGGATCTGCCGGGGATGGGGGAGAGGGAAGGTCAGAGCAGGATCCTAATACTCTCATTCACCCCATCCCCAACTCGGAGACATGCCCCCCCCCCCCAGTCTGCCCCCATGAGGCAGGAGGCTGGGGACAGGGAATCAGATCAGGGATATAGGCATTCCTCTCTCCCTCCTTCCCCCCACCCATACCCAACACACACTCAGCTTGACAGTGCTGTGTTGGTATCGATATCCCAGCTACATACTGTCTTTACCCAGCTATGTGTTCATCTTGGACATGGTACTTGTAATTCTGCCAGGCTAAGTCCTTAAGGGCAGAGGTGTGTAGGGGTGTGTGTATTCCAGGTATTTGGGGGGTGGAAGGCCAGAACTTCAAGGGTCTGTCCCAGGTAGGCAGCTCTGAGGAAAGTCCCAATGCTATCTCCTCCCCCCCTCACCCATCCGCCCTGCTCTTACGATGAGGGGTTCTCTATTGATGTCATGGAGGTCCAAGGACAGGATGTAATCCTTGCTGCCCACATACATCCGGTCGTGGTCTTCATCCTTTAGCAGGATCCGGTAATCTGTTGTGTTCAGCAGGAAATTGAAGAAATGAGCAGTACCCGTAGCCTTCAGCTCTGCAAGATACAGAACAGGGAGGGGGCTGGTCATTAGGAGTGTGGCAGAAAAAGTGTAGATGGAACCCTAGGGCCATCTAATTCCCACCCCCAACCTCCTAGCCCCAAGCTTGAGGATCCCTGCTCCTAAACCCACCAAGAACCAAATCCTCTCCCTTTCTCTCCATCCCTGTTTCCTGGGAAAATCAGCTAGAGTAGGGGGGTTGGAGGGGGCCTGAGTACACACAAGACATTTCATCAATGTTTAGTTGAATTCAGAGTTATAACTAGGAATCTTGGTTTGTTGTTGTTGAGTCATGTCCAATTCTTCATGACTCCATTTGGGGTTTTCTTGGCAAAGATACTAGAGTGGTTTGCCATTTCCTTCTCCAGCTCATTTTACTGATGAGGAAACTGAGGCAAACACAGCTAAGTGACTTGCCCAGGGTCACACAGCTAGTACATGTCTGAGGCTAGATCTGAACTCAGGAAGATGAGTTTTCCTGACTCCAGCCTGGAGCTCTATCCACTATGGCACCACCTAACTGTCCCAGGAATCCTGGTACTTGGGGCAAATTCATTTGGGTGGTGGTAGGAGGAACAATTTCCCAAAGAGTCTACCTAGCCTATGCCCCCTCAAGAGTTGGGGAAAGTAAGCAGGCCTTGGGAGAGAGGACAACATCACCGTCTTTATGAAGGTGAGGATGAGAGCTGGCATTTATTTATCACTTTAGGGTTTGCAAAGCACTTCATGTGATCTCATTGGATCCTTGCAACGATTATTATTTTTATTATTATTATTAAACAACTATTATTATCCCCATTTTATAGATGAGAAAATCCAGGCTGAGAGTTACGTCCACTTGCCCACATAGTGTCTGAAGCATGATTCCAACTCAGGTCTTTCTGATTCCAAATCTAACACTACCCTATCCAGGTGAACCATGGGTACACTCATGAGGAGGAGAGGGGTGGCTGGTCCCATTGCCCTCCTCCCCTGGCTTCTACTGATCTGGATTCTGCTTTCTTGACCTCCTTGGGCTCAGGGAAGGATGCCTTTCCCTCCCATGGGGGTGTGGGCTGTCAGAAGACCAAGAGGCTCCAGGTGTAGGGCCAGGAGCCTCCAGACCTGCAGGGATGAAGGGCACCCCTTCCCTTTAGACGTCAATACCTGGGACAAAGTCCCATTTTAGTTACTCTTCTGGTTCAGCTGAAACAGCTCCAAGGTACCAGACTCTTAGGGCCTGAGGAAACTCACAACCCTTATAACTGGACCCAGGCACCAGTGTTTTTGGTATTAGGGAGAGAACAACTTGTGTCCCCTCCCCACCTTCCAGGCCCAGCCATCCTCAGGGGCTCCCCCAGATCACTGTCAAGAAGCCCCCTTTCCCTACTCCTTCCTAGGCTCCCGGGGCCCACCCAGCCTCCCTTTCTGCCCCTTTATCCTCAGCTGGGAGTTGCCCAGCCCCAGAAACTGCTGCCTCTCCTGAGGATAGCAAGTGTAAGAAGGCTATGGCGCCGGGGCCAGGGCTGGGGAGAATGAAATTGGGCTGGGCAGAGCCACACCTCCAGGCTGAATCCTTGATTCATCAGCCCTCTCAGCTCCTGGAAATTCAGGATAAAAGGCTGAGGATCCCCACCCCAACCCAGCAGCTGCATCAAAGGTCTTTATGGGCATTCAGGGGTTAAAGAGCAGCCAGCCCCACGCCTACTGCTCCATCACACACACTGCAAGTCAGAGCACCACAAAATTCAGAGCTGAAAAGGATCTTTGACAAAATTTAGTTTAATCTCCTCATTTTACAGATGAGAAGACTGAGGCCCAGGGAGGTGAAATATCTCACACACAGACACACACAAGACACACATAAACACAGACAGACAGACAGACACACACACACACACAGAGGACAGGACAAATTTGGTCATAAGAGAGGAAGGAATCCAGGAATTCTGACCCAGTCTTTCTATTCTTAGATAAGACCTCTCTGGATCCAGAAAAGCCCTCAATGGCCCCAATGGGCACTGGGAATTGGTAAAGGGGGTGATGTGGGGGGGATGCATAAATATTGCATGAGGGTGGGGAGAGGCTACCCTGGGGGGGGGGTCTCTCAGGAGGGAGGGCAGAAGGAATGAGCCCTGGACATCTGCTTGGAGCTCTGGCCTTCAGGGTCTGCCCGCCTCCTCTACCAGTGCCAAGGGCATCAATTTCAGGATTGTGAACACCAAAAGGCTGAGTCCAGTGGACAGTGGACAGGACTGAGACCCCAGGGAGTATCTTCCTGCCCTTTGGGAACTGACAAACCTACTGGCTGCCTGACACTGGTTGAGGAGCCCAGCAAGGTCTAAGGCCTTGGTCTATGCCTTACTTCTAATCAGTCACTCAATAAACATTTATTAACCACCTACTATGTGCTCGGGCACTGTGCTATGCCATGCAAATACAAAAAGAGGCAAAGGATGGTCCCTGCCCTCCAGGATCTTACAATCTAATAGGGGGACAGCAGCAGACCAGTCTGTACAAACATGCTCCTTCTGGGTGCCCTGGATTGCCTGGAGTGCCGATGGGTCTCTCTTCTCTCCTCCTTCCCCTGAGCCCTTCCCACACCTCGCAGGTAGCTGGCACCCCATGAGCTCTCACTGGCTGGCTGGTTCCAGTTCCTCCCCTCCATATCCCCACAACCCCCTCGCCTCCCTCCACGCCCCCCAACATGCTGCCAGACCTGTTTCAACAGCTGGTGAGCTATGACTTCCCCCGCCACCAGCACCCTAAGGACCACCTCCTTCCTGTGCCCCCCCATCCCAGAGTCCAGTTTAACAACCCCAACCTGTTCTTCGCCCAGACTTTTGGGGTAGGGCAGACAGATACCCAATGCTAGGCCCCCAAGGCAGGGGAACTACCTTTTTCTTGGCCCGCCCCCCTGAGCTCGGGCTTGTTCCCAAGCCCTCTTTCATGCCTAGTGCTGAGTTCTGAGGAAGAACTTCTTAGCCCATGCTGGTCAAGACTAAAGGGCGGAGGCCTCAGCCCAGTTTTGGAATCAGCATCATTTCCATACTCAGGAGCAGACAAAGGTTTGAGGCTTTGTGGAGTCCTCTGTGGGCATTACCTCATTTGAGGCTCATGATAGTCCTGCAAGATCGGCACGGAGAGCATTAGTACGGGTCATTACCCTCCTTTTACAGGTAAAGAAACTGAGGTCAGAGCTTAAGTGGCTGGTCCAAGCTCACATAGCTGGTTAAGTATCAGAAGTGGGATTTGAACTCAGGCCCTTCTGATTTCCAAGTTCAGCTTCTACCCACTATACTAAACTGCCTTCTGCTTGCCATACCCATCCCCTCCCAGTGTCCTCCTGATGAAGAAGTGACACAGTGGAAGTCAGAGGTTCTGGGTTTGAATCTCTATGATACTCCTTGTTACCTGGCATTTAAGGCTCTCCACAATCTTTTTAGAGGCAGCTAGAACCCTATATCTGGAGTCAGGAAGCCCTGAGATCAACTCCTGCCTTAGATACTTGGGCAAATGACTCAACCTCCCTCAGTCTCAGTTTTCCCCATCTGTAAAATGGGGACCACAATAGCACCCACTCTACAGGGTAGTTGTAAGGATCAGACAACACAGTTTATGTAAAGCACTTGGCAAACCCAGCTACCTTCCCAGACTGACTTCATTTGCCTCATTGTGATCTGATCACTCTTATGTTTCAGCCAGGCTGGAGGGGCCCCCTATAACGTCATCCTCTCTCTTCCTGCAACAATAACCTCCCTCCATTTCCTTTAAAAGGCTCAGATGTCACTTCTTCTAAGACACCTTCTCTGATGCGCCCAGTCAAAATTGTGTTCTCCTACCTCAGATCATCCCAGAGCATTCTGGGTCTCTCCCAGAGCCTATCACTCCCTGCCTTGTATCATACTCACCCCACCCTCCAAAAGCAGTTGGTTCCATGAGGATGGGGAATATCATTTTTAACTCTTGCGTCCCCACTGTTAGGTAAAGGACTCTGTCAGCCAAAGATTAATTAACTATGTGACCTCCAGCAAGCTACTTCCTTCTGGGTCTCAGTTTCCCTGTCTGTAAAATGGAGTTCTCTGAGGGTCCCTCCAGCTGCAGTTCCTACAATTTTATGACTAGACACCAGGAAAGGGCAATACTTAACCCCAGAGGAGGGTTAACCCTAAGAGCTAGAAAGGCAGCTCCAGGACAATGGAATGCCAACCAACGGGCATTTATTAAAATGCCTACTCTGTGTCAGGCACTGTAGACACACAAAGGAAAAATGAAATAAGCCCCTGCAACCCTTCATTTGACTCTTGTTTGATGTGTGACCCTGGGCAAATCACTTAACTTCAGTGTCCTCGTCTGTAAAATGGGGGTAACAGGAGCACCTGCCCTATAAGATTGTTGTGAAGGTTCTTTGAGGCAACACGTATAAAATATTCCTCAAACTTTAAAGTGATATATAAATGTAAGCTATTATTATTATCAGGTAAGAGTGAGTGAGTGAGTGAGTGTGTGTGTGTATACACGCGTGTGTGTGTGATATCCCAAAAGTCTTAGTGGAATGTTAAAGCTTTTGGTAGCTTAAAATTCCACTCAGATTTTCAGAATATTCCATACATATGTGCATGTATAATATATTATACATATATACATGTGTATATTATATTTATATGTTCATAAATATATATATATATATATATATATATATATATATATATATATATAAATGCTAAATGGATAGGAGAGAATTTAGGGAAAGTAGTTAAAAGTATTAGTAGCTAGGCAGAAACAGGAAAGATTTCTCAGCAGAAAGAGTAAGCATGGAGACCCTCCTGGCATTGGGTAAGTGCCCCAGGAGAAGCCTTGTTTGACCAGGACAACCAGCATAGGTACAGCAGAAACAAAGACAGCCTGAGTCAAGAACATCACATTCCAACTCTGCCCTAGACACATTGTGTGATCCTAGATGAGTCAATCTCCACGACCAGGTCTTGGTTTCCACTTCTGGAAAATACAGACAATAATTTTGCACTAATTCAGAGAGGGGTGGGGTCCTGAAGGAAGTCCTTTGGAAACTACATCTTGTTCCATGGAACCCTATAGCCCGGGAAAGACAGGAAGATGGAGAAGAAAGGAAGGGAAGAAGACAGCCAGGCTCTACATCAGTCTCCAAGGATCCTAGTCTTGTTCCTTGTCCCATGACGACCCCCTCCAAGTAGTTCACTAAGACTCACCCCTTGGTGTTTGATCACTGAAGCCTCAGGGGTTCCATCTTAGAGCAGAGAGACAACATCACTCAATCCCTTCCCATTCCCTCTCAAAGACCTTATTTTTAGCTCCGTGGTTGGAGAGGAAAAAAAGTACAATGAAGGTCATGAATATTCGAGGGCTGAATAAGGTCGGGGCCAGATGGGAGCCAGGAGTCCCACAGAGGTCCAGGCTGGGGCCTGGAGTATGGTACCCATAAAACTGTATTGACATGCACACGCACACTTGTATATATCTTGGCTGAGGGAGGCCCGACCCTGAGGGAGGAGACTCTGGCCTTCCTCACTGGTCCATGTGCTCGGAGAGGGGGTGGGGGTTTCAGAAGGCAAGCTTGGGTGATACTTGCCGAATCAACACATGATGTTTGGCCAGGGTGCTCCAAGCTCTGAGATAGATTGGACCAGAATACGAATCTAGACTCTGTGGGACCTAGCCAAGCCCAGCAGTTTCTCTGCGTTTCCTTAGCTGTTGGGTACCCTGACATTCCCAACTACCCTAAATTCCATGGAACCTATGAGACAACACAGTGTCTGACCTAATCTTCTGGCATCCACCCCACTTTGTAGACAGGGGACCTAGGCCAAGTCTATGGAGGTAACCCTGGACAGCAAGGCCCAGAGGCCTGAAATGGTTTCTTAACCAGTGGCCACCTCAACTGCTTGGGGCAAGATCTTGGAGGGTAAAGGGCCCTGGCTTGTGGTTCCTTTGTTAAACAAAGTAGAGGCCTTCAACACTAGGTGCCAACTCCAGCTTCTGTGGTTGGGCTTTGGAGTGTTTGTTTTAAGAAATGAGAGTGGTGGGGCGGCTAGGTGGTGCAATGAATAGAGCACCAAACCTGGAGTCAGGAGGACCTGAGTTCAAATCTGGCCTCAGACACGTAATACTTACTAGCCGTGTGACCTTGGGCAAGTCACTTATCCCCAACTGCCCTGCCCTTCTCCCTCCAAAAAGCAAAAAAAGAAAAAGAAAAAAGAAATGAGGGTGGTCAGGAGCTTTGTCCCTGGGCTCCCAGAGCAGAGTAGGGCACAGTGGTGTCTCCCTTCTTCCCTCTCTTCATATCCCACTCTATCATTCCCACTGCCCAAGGTCACCCTTCCATGCTGGGCAGCTGTCCCTTGGGCTGGCCAGGATCCTGCCCAGGCCTTCTCCACCCCCATTCCCTCTGCGGCTACCAAGGGAACCCCGAGGGTAAGGATCTAGGGGGTGGAGCAGACCTTTCCTAGGAGCCAGCTCGGAAGAACCAGCTTTCAAGGTCATTCACACCAACTCTTAGGGAACCTGTTCCCCCTGGCATCCAGAACTCTCAGAGATGGGGAGGAGAAGTTGACTCAGTTTCCCCTCTCCTTGATCTTGGAGCCTAAATCCCTCATTAAGAATTCCAGCAGACAAAAGCTATAAGGTCATGGAGGCTAGGCTAAGGCAGGGGAATGGACAAAATGACCTGGCTCTGGGAAAGAGATCAAAGATAATCTCCAACTGAACCCCTCTCCCCTGCCCAGCCAGTCGGTGCCTCTGAAGTCCTAGCCAGTCACCTGTTGGTCAGCTGGACTGGGCTTCTCCAGGGACCAAGCTCCTACCCACTCCCACCCTCCATCACCCCTTCCTAGCCAAGTTTGTGATGACAAGAAACTAAATAGCCAGAAATGGGGAAGCCTCCAGAGGAAGCCAGACTTGCCAGCTGGAGGTCACCCAGGAGGCGGGAAAGCCGGCCCAGGCAAGACTATTTATAGACAGGATGGGAGAAGGTCTCCCTCCCACCCCCACCCCATAATACCCCCCGGCCCAGGCCTGCAGGGATGGGAGTTGTGGCTGGGATTGGAGTTTGTTGGGAGACAGGCAAAGTAAGGGACACATCATGGATGGGAGCTTGCTGCTGGGAATACAGACAGAGAGATAGAGGGATACAGAGACAGACAAACAGACAGATGGATAGACAGAGAGATGGATAGAAGAACAGACGGATGGATGGATAGAAGGACAGACAGATGGAGGGATATAGAGACAGACGGATGGAGAGACAGACAGATAGATGGAGGGATACAGAGACAGAGAGACAAATGGATAGACGTACAGACAGATGGATGGATAGATAGATGTATAGACAAATGGAGAGATATAGAGTCAGACAGACAGATGAAGGGATATAGACACAGATGGACAGAAAGACAGAGAGGGCCACAAGAACAGCCAGAAGGAACTCCAGAGGCCATCTAGTCCAATGCCTTTATTTTGCAAATGAGGAAACTGAGGTCCAGGAGTTTAAGTGACTTGTACAAGGTGACATAATAAATGCCACATGTCAACAGCAAGACTTGAATCCAGGCTCCCTGACTCCACAGCTAGCATTCCTTTCAGGGCTCCACGATATTTCCTCCCTAATTCAAGCCTTCATCCTCTCTCACTTAAACTATTTTAACATCCTCCTAACTGGCCTCCCTGGCTTGTCTCACCCCTCTAATCCATCCTTTTCAGTCTTCAAAGTGATATTAAAGCGCAAATTGACTATGTCACTCCTTGCTCAAGAAGGCTCAGCGGCTCCCTACTGCCTCTATGATAGAATGAAAACCCTTCTCTTTGGCATTTACAGCCCAATCTATTTTTACAAACTGATTTCATATAACTCTATGGTGCACTTTATGTCCTGGCCGAATCAGTTCACTTGCTGTCCCCTAACCAGAACTTAGCTCCTGACTCTGCACCTCGGAACGCAAGCTGTGTCCCCCCTGCCCAGAATCTTCTCCCTCCTCACCTCCATCTCTTGGAATTCTTGGCTTCTTGGAAGGCTTACACGCCACCTCCTATACAAGGCTCTCCCTGCACGGCCCTCCACTTTCTATGTGTTTGTGATGTTCCCCCAACAGGATATAAGTTCCTTGATGACAAGGGTGACTTTGTTTTTATCACTTAAGAAATGTTTGACATGACCAATGTAAAATATGTTTGATGTGAATGTATATGTAGAGCCTATATCAGATTGCATGCTGTCACGGAGAGGAGGGGAAAGAAAATTTGAAACTCAAAAGCTTATGGAAATGAATGTTGAAAACTAAAAATTAATTAATTAATAAAAACAAAAGAAAGTTTTGTTGAATTGAACTAAATTGACAAGAGTTACAGACAAAGAGACCAAGTAAAATCACAGGTAGAACCTCTCACACACATTCTCATTCTCTTTCCCTCTCCTTTCCTGTCTTGTTCTCTTTCCTCTTCTCTCTCTCTCCTCTTCTCTCCCCTCTCCTTCTGTCTTCCCCTTCTCTCTCTCTGTGTCTCTCCTCTCTCCTCTTCTCTCTTTTTCTCTGTCTCTCTCCTCTCCTCTTTTCTGTCTCTCTGTCTCTTTTTCTCTTCCTTTCTCTCTCTCTCTCTCTCTCTCTCTCTCTCTCTCTCTCTCTCTCTCTCCCCTCACCATTTTTCTCCTAAGGCCAACAGCTGGAAGCCAGTAACCCCTCAAGTCTCTGGGAGATGGGACATGAGTCATGAGACCCTCACACCATGACCACATCCAATGAGGGCCGTCCTACCTACTGCACTTGTGGGGGGTCCCACCAGGACCTTAACACCCACCAGTGTCTTCTCTTGCTCCTCTTACTTAGCCAGGAAAACTGAAGCCTAGGAAGAGTAAAGACCTGACCATGGCTCCCCAGGAAGCCCAGATGAATCACAGGGGAGTTACTCTCATGCCTGCCTTCTTTCTTCCACCCCAAGTAGATCCATGTCTGCCCAGCTAAGCCAGTGCCAGTCTCCATCTGCTCTGGCCTGGCTTCTTCTCCCCCTTTTGTACCTGCACCCCTGGACTCAGGGCCCTACCTCATTAGAATTTTCAATGTTTTACTGGACTGGGGTATAGTGGGTCCTAGAATTAACTGCCTGGTTGTTTTCAAAGTTCAGCCACCTGGGAACTTCGAATTTGTGGAATCTTTTTGGAGAAAATCTGTCAGCACATAGTAAAAGTTACAAAAATAATCATGCCCCTTGACCTTAATAATGCCATCGTTGGGACTGTTCTCTGCAAGTGTTTTCAGAAACCAAAAAAAGTCCATCTTTTCAAAGATTTTCTGAACAGCATTACAAACAATCGCAAAAATAAAAATAAAAATAAATAGGAAGCAAGCAGCCATATAGTCTCAAAACAGGGAGATGGTTCCGTAAGTCACGGCCCATGAGCCCATGAGAAGAGGGTAACACGCATCTAGCAAGTACTAAGAATACAGAGGAATCTGGAAAGAGCTTTAGGAAATAATGCAGGGGGTGGGGAGGACAGGAAGAAAGGAGCTCATACCAATTCGGGCCCAGGACAGGAACAGTGACTAGCTACGAATGGGACAAAGAATCCAGAGGGAGACCTAAAGCCTAGGTCCGAAGTAGCGCTATGATAATTGATGTGTTTAAATGAACTGAAATGTAAACAGTTACTGAGCAAGTCTGGTGGTCTGTATTGATGTATAACTGTTAAAGTATCACAGAAAATTTCAAACAACCTATTCAAGAAAAGCTCAGCCAAGCACTTGGGTGTCTGTGGGTGGCAGCTGAAAGGGGCCCCGGCTTCTCAGGAGCATGACCTGCCCACTCCTGGGGCC
Organism: Pseudochirops corinnae; assembly: GCA_028646515.1. Taxonomy (NCBI): domain Eukaryota; kingdom Metazoa; phylum Chordata; class Mammalia; order Diprotodontia; family Pseudocheiridae; genus Pseudochirops; species Pseudochirops corinnae. Next base: position 69,182,620 of record CM053590.1, read on the forward strand.
CAACTGCATCGTCCTCTTGGGAATCAGACTTAGGTTCTTAAAGCAAGAGGAGGAAAGGTCTAGAGTAGGCAAGTGGGACTGGCTAGGGGCTTCCAGGTAAAACCACAGAGAAATGAAGAAATCCAAAGACTTTTGCCAGGAGCAGCTATGAAGTGCTGTGCCAGTGGCCACTCAACCCAGGCTCACAATGGGCTTTCTCATGCCTTCCCTCAATGGCTCCACAACAGCCTGGTGCAAGAGGCAGGATAGGTAGGGCTTATTAGGGTTATTTTTACAAAGGATGGATAGAGGCCCCAGAAGGAGACTGGGACTTGTCCAAAGTAGCTCAGCAAAGCCAGGACTAGACGCAAGGTCTCCAGGGTCAGAGGTTTTGCCATTGCACCACATGGGCCTTCTCTCACTGCTGGCCCCTCCCTCCCCATCCCTTCCACCCTGCCTCTACAAGGCCAGGTGGAGGAAGCTGAGTATAGTGGGGACGTCAGGAGAGGGTGACTCAGTGGGATGAGAGCCCCCCCACCCCCACTCGCTGGGATCTCAGTGGGTATGTCACAGGATATGATGCCATGGACTGCAGCGGAAGTTCTTTCCCCAGGGGGCTGCTTTCCCATGCTTAAGAGCCTCGGGTGTTTGGGGGTGCATTTGATCCGGGTTATACATATCTCCTCCAGGGAGTGCAGCCAAGGCCTGGGGAGGCCAGGCAGTTCTAAGGGCCGAACCTGGGCTATGCTTTGTTTATGGTTCCTGGCTCCAGTTTCAAAAACCTGACAAGATTCTGGTGATATTTCTCAGGCCTCTGAACCCCTCTTTCCTCCCACCCCACCCCTGAAATGTTGCTGACCTGGTATCATGGGGCTAGAGTAGTAGCCAGAGGTCCAAGGTAGGAAGGAGGATGGAGAACTTGGGGCTCCCTCTCTCAGGGATGCCACTGACTTAGAAGGGCTCCCCTTCTCAGGGGGTGGGCAGCACTGATTATCCTTCCTGGTACTGGAACCCAGGAAGGCCACAAACCCTGGTGATAATTCAATCTCTGCTGACCTGGGACCCCTGCAAAGTCAAGCCCAAATCACCACTAATAAGACCAAGTCCTATTTCAATTACAAAGTACTTTCCTCACAACTCCATGGGGCAGGTAGTGCAAAGTCTTTTTATGACCATTTTAGAGGTGAGAAAAGTGAGCCTGAGAGGTCCACGGTCACCTTCATCAAGTCCACAAGTCCAGAGCTCTCTACGCTATCACTGATCTCCCTAGCACAGAAGCTGATGATGCTGCTGCTGCTGGGCAGGAAAGATGAGTCCTCCAAGGAGCCGTCAGGGATCAGGAGGAAGCAGGGAGAGGCTTACTACTGTTGACTCAACCTTGCCTTCCCCCAATTCAACAGATGCTTTGCACGTCCTCCTCTCCTGCAGCCTCAGGGACACAGCACTGGATCTTGGTGGGGATCAGAGGAGACAGCTGCCTCCCGAGCCAACCTTCCCCAAAGTGGGCCAGGCTGGGTGAAGTCTAAGAGCTAAATCTCCAGAATTCAGGTTCTGGCTGCCCCCTCCCTGCGGGCTCCAGGGCCAATCTCACTGGAATACAGAGGTATAGAGTCCATGGCTGGAAGCAGCCCTTTAATCGCCTGAAATGGGGGCCATGAATCGAGGAAGAGAGTCAAGAATCCAAGGAGATTCAGAACCATAGAACACTACAAGGCCATAATGTCTAACGCATCCACACAGAAACAGGAATTCACCCCCTGTCTAACATTGTTTCTTGGCCACTTCCAGTGATGGGGAGCTCGCTACTTTGTGAGGCAGCCCTAGACCCTTATTAGACAGCTCTGGGCTGTCAAGGCTAGGAAGCATGTCATTCAACTCTTCCTTTTACAGAAAGGGAAACTGAGGCCCAGAAAAGTAGGGGAAGCATAGAATGGTGGAAAGCACTTGAACTCAAATGCCAGCTTTGCCACTCACTAACTGTGTGACCAGGGCCAACCCCCAGTTATATCACGAGGGATTTCCATCGGACGTTGATATTCTTGTCACTGTTCAGCCGTTCGTTCGTCTCTGACTCTTCCTGACCCCACGTGGGGTCTTCTTGGCAGAGATATGAGAGTAGTTTGCCATCTCCTTCTCTGGCTTATTTAACAGATGAGGAAACTGAGGCAAATGCGGTTAAATGACTTTCCCAGAGTCATACAGCCAGTATGTGTCTGAGGCCAGATTTGAACCGAGGTAAATGAGTCTTCCGCTATCCACTGCTCCACTGAGCTGCCCCCATTAGACAAGGGATTCTTCATTTTTGTGTGTCATCAAGCCCTCCCATACACACCCTGGCACTGTGCTGAAGCTTATGGACCCCTTAGAGGCACCTAGAAAAGGCTCAATGGATAAAGCAGGCCTGGGGTCAGGAAGACCTGAGTTAAAATCTGGCCTCAGACACATACTAGCCATATGACCCTGGCCAAGTCTCTTGACTTCAGTTTCCTTATTTGTAAAATATGGATAATAATAGGTCCTCTCTCTTCCTTCCCTGCTGTAAGACAACATGAGATCACTGCAAAACACTTAGCACAGTGCCTGGCACGGTATAAATGTTAGCTGTTATTATTCTCTTAGAAAATTGCTTTTAAATGCTCAGAATAAAATACACAGGATTAGAAAGAAAACAAGGATTGAAATGTTTTCAGACCTCCGGTTAATCAGATGACAGCCACTGTCCCTTCTAAGCTCCAAACCCTATAACTCTTTGAACCTTCCCCTAGGACTCAGTTTCTCTATCCAGCTCTAAATCCTATCACACCATGACTGGTCCAAGGTCATGGGGCGACCCAGGCCTCTGTCCACAGCCGAATGATGAAAGCAAATTTTAAACAAAATTGAAAGTGAAAACTTGTATGACTTTCAAAGGCAACAAACACAAAAGGGACGGGCAGTGAGGCCAGTGCCGGTATCTGGGCCTGGGCCTGAGCTGTGGAATGCCATAGAAGGGCAGAGCAATCTTTGTCATCAGTGGAAGGAAAGGTTCATTTCCACTCATCTGTGCAACAGGAGAAAACACCTTTTCCGGTTCGGAAACTTTTTTTCTTCTTTATAAATGGTACCTGCCAAACAACCCTCTCCACCCATCCTCAGCCAACTCAGCTGGGTAGAAGCACCCACTTGGGTGAGCTTCTCCCTCCCAGACAATGCCTTTGTCCTCTCACCTACGATCCAAGAGGGCTCCAGGCTTCTCCTGGCAGCATAAGAGATCAGGAAGAGCCCTGAAGAGGGACCTGAGAGATGGGGGGGGGACCTTCTTTTTCCTTTTCTGAACTTTAGGCTCCTTGTGAAAAATTGGGATAATAATACGTATATGAAAATGACTCAGTAACAATAACTCCCCCATTGTCTTTCAGGACTTTAACATTTACAAAGTGTTTTTTCCTCTTCCCTCGGAATCAAGTAGTACAAAGGTGTTCCCTATTTTAGCATGGAGGAAACTTGGGGATGATGAGGGGAAATAACTCCCCCAGGATCACACAGCCAGTTCTGAAGCCAGATCTCCTTACTGGAGAGCAGTGCACAGCCCCAATGTCCCCTCGGCTCTCCCTGCCCCCAAACCCTTACCCCACAGGGTTTGTCATGAGGAAAGGGCTTTATAAATCCAGTGAAAACAAGAACTCTCATTTCCGCAGTACTTTAACATTTTGCAAAGAGTTTTCCTCACAATAGCTCTTGGTAATTATCCTTCTTTCACAGATGAGGAAACAGGCCTAGAGACAAAGTGACTTGCCTGGTCATCTAGCTAAATATTAGAGCAGAAGCTTAATTTCAGTGTCCAGACCCCAAACCTACCAAGATTCTTTCACTGCCCCATGAAAAGTCGTCGTTGTTGTTGTCTGGGACCATCATGGGAGAGATGTGACTCACACAGGAGCGCGGAGATGTGAAGATGAGGGGGGGAGAAGTGGGGATAGGTGTGTGAGGTGCTGAGAGGGGAGACAGGGACCAGTGGGCTGGGACAGTATGGGAAGGCTTCCCAGAAGAGGTGGCACCAAGTAGAGCGCTGAATGAGAGGTAGGATTGTGGAGAGGCAGACAGCTCAAGGGCATTCCAGGTGGCTGTAACCATGACAAATAAACCAAGGTGGAAAGGCCAGAATGAACCTGGCCTGTGTAGGGGAAAAAGGGAGGAGACAGACCGGCACATGGCATAGAACACTGGACCTTGTCAGAAAACCTAGATTCAAATTCCCATTCTGCCACCTGGGTACTTCCTCTGGGCCTCACTCAGTCCAGCTCTCAATTATGATCCTTCGGGACTGGCCTGGCTGGGCAGACCTGTGTGGCAGGGAAGGGCGGGTAGACGGAGGCCTGGCCCTTGTCAGACAATCTTGGAGCTTGGGTTTGGGTCTGGCCACTGTATGTTCAGGAGGCCAACCTGGCTGTCAAGGGGATGGGAGGGCATGTCACATGAGGATGGGATGAAGGATTTGGGAAGTCGAGCCTCCCAGGAGGAGAGCTTGACAACCCTAAAATCTAGATGGGGCATGGTAGCTGTCTTCAGACATATGAAGGGTGCTATCATGTGGAAATTTTAGGGATTAGACTCACTGATTTTGCTTGGCCTCAGAGGGCAGAGCCAGGGGTCAATGGATGGAAGTTGCAGAGGAGAAAGATTTCAGCTCAACCTAAGGGAAAGCTTCCTAATTATCCGAACTATCCTAAAATGGAATTGGCAGCTTCCAAGCACAGGCAGGAGGACTGTTGTGAAGAATATTGCAGGGGGGGAGTTCTGAGGCTCTGCAGTTCTAATGAGGGATTGGAGTAGTAAGTTAGGTTGAAATTGGGTATTCTGGGTGGGAAGGACGAGGGGTGGGAACAATGGAGGTGGAAAGTCCATTATGAATCTAGAAGGTGATTTTTGTCCGTGTCTTGGTTTTCCTCATTGGCAGAATTGGGAACCAAAGTTTCCAAAGCCAAGGCTTGTGAGAAGAGACAATGGGATGGATGGCAGATGTCAGAGAGAAAGGATGTGCCCCCACCTACGCAACCATCCTATAACAAAGGTTGCCCTCAAGGCCAGGCAGGGGCTGAGTGATACAGCCCCTGGTCCCTCCCTCGGCTGCCCCTTTCCAGGATGGAAGGGTGGAAGCCTCCTGGGGAGAGGACAGAGAAGGAGCTCTGGAACAGCAGGGAGCCAGGAGCAGAGGTGGGCGGCCCCACCCCCTCGCTTAGAGGGCCACAAAAGCCCTGGAGAGGCTAGCTGGCCGTGATGGACAGCAGTCACTCCCCCTCAGCCTTGAGGCTGACAGGCTTTAAGCATGATAGACAGGCCCTTGAAGCCCACACACTGACCCCTGACCCTCTCCCCAAAGTCTCACCCTCCCTAATCTCCAAACCAGAGACAAGGGATTTGGGGATGGAGGGGGAAGGACCAGGATATGTATGACCTCTGCCCTCAGTTGCTGGGTGGGGGGGGGGCAGTGTATGTGCCAGATATGGGAGCAGGTGTAGAGATGAAGGGGGAGGAAGAAACAAGTTCCTATCATAGAGGCAGAAACTAGGATTGAATAACATCAGCAACAGAGCTGAGAAGAGAACCCCAAAACCTAACATCCTAGGCCTGTGGCTGGGTAAGTCTGTTACAGGAAAGAACCAGAGGGATGATAGCCACTGTGCTCCTCCCATTTGATAGATGGGAAAACAGTGGTCCAGAGAGGAGGAGGGAACAGTCTCATGTCACACAGCAAGTTAAGTGTGTCAGAGCTGGGACAAGAAACCAGGTGTACTGGGGCCTGGCCAGCCCCATGCCACATCTGTCTGCTTGGAGGCTCTAAGCTATATCTGAGGAACTGTAGGGCACTCCTCGGCTGGGGCTGACCTGGTCCAGTTCCGCTCCGAGAGCCTGGGAACTAACTGTCTCTGCAGGCTCCCTGATCCTCCTACCTTTGTCAGGGTCCTTGGGGGGAGAATCTTGGCACTGCTGAGCCCCTACCCCCAACTGCCCTAGGGAGTCAACAGCTCATTAGGGTCTGAGGCCCCTAACAAGGCACCACCCTCAGCAGGAAGGAGCCTGGGATGAACCCCCATTGCCCCCATTGGCCTCCTGCCTAATCCCTTTTTAATGAGCTCCACAGCCCGGAAAGACCCTGCCCCCCTGGTCAAAGCCTGGCAGCACTGAACCCCTTCCCTACTCTAGGCCAGCACCTTTCTGAATGGGGAGGGGGAAAAAAGAGATGCTACTGTCCCCTGTGCCTTTCTCCTGACTACTAAGGCAAGGTGAGAGCAAGGCTGAGGTCAAGAGGTGGAAGCAGATTCTATCTATCACCCCACTCTACAAAGGAGATACACTGGTCAACATGTTTCCTCCTTTAGCCCTGGCCATGGGAATTCAGGTACTCTCTACCCCTGAGGGCTGGAAGAAGAGGAGAGTTTAGAGGCAAATCAGATCATCACCCCACAGGGAGACTCTGGGAAATTCTTCCCCTAGAGATTAAACTGGGGCTCAGAACAGTGACAGACTCAGGGAGGCCTCTGAAAAGTTCCTACAGGGTGGATCCCCAGAGGGGGACCATGAAGAGCAGTCTAGGCTCTATGCACTCTGGGAATCCAGTATCTTAGAAGGCAACCTTTCCTTCCCTCCCCCCCCCCCACGCCTCCCCAGCTATAGCCAATAGCCCTAGATTGGATGGACAGAATACAAAGGGCCAGTAGAATAGGCAGGATCTCAATAAAGGGTGAACAGGGACAATCTAAGATGGTGATGAGATGATATTATACAGTGCATGGCTTAATAAAGGCTAGTTCACTCCCTCTTCCCCCTGAATACACACCACCCTATACTATTTTCAATGCAGGGCCCTTCTCCCTGCCTCCCCACCTTGCTCCTTCCTACCCTGCCCTCCCCATCCAGACTAAGAAGCCTGGGGTCCTCCTTTCCTTTTCACCTTACCCATGCACTCTCTGAATGCAGTGTCCAGCTCCTTCTTCATGGAACAGAGCTCCGGACCACCACATACCTACGGGGGGAAGGGCTCTGGTAGGGGGGGACGGAGAGAAGAGGCCCAGGCTCCTATGTCACGTCCAAATACACATTTGCTAAATGGGAATGAACATTTGCCCAAAGAAAGTGCTTTGGAGTCTGGGATAGATATCAAGAGCTGGGTTCTAGTCCCAAGCTTGGTACCAGCTTACTGTATGACCTGGTCCCTTCAATCCTCTGGGTTCAAATTCAGTTGGACAAATATTCATAACATGCATACTATGTGCAAGGCACAATCTTAGGGCCTAGAGATACAAAGAAAAAAAACAGTTCCTGCCTTCACGAGACTTATATTCTATTGCGGGGGTGTCAAGGAGACAGTTAATATATATACATACACACATGGACAAAGTATAACCAAAATAACTTTAAAGAGAGGTTGTTTCTTTTTGTGGTGGCAAAGAGCTGGCAATTGAAGTGATGCCCATCAACTGGAGAATGACTGAACAAGTCATGGTATGATGGTGATAAAATACTATACTATTGTGCTGTAAGAAATGATGAGCAGGATGGTTTCAGAAAAAGTTGGGAAGACTTATATGAACTGATGCAAAGTGAAGTGAGCAGAACCAGAAGAATACTGTACACAGTAATAGAAACATTGTATGATAAACAACTATGAATGACTTAGTTCTTCTCAGCGATACAATGATACGAGACAATTCCAAAGGATTCATTATGAAAAATGCTATCCACTTCCAGAGAAAGAAAGAATGGGAGTCTGAATGCAGATCAAAAGATACCATTTTTACTTTATTTTTCTTACTTTTTTGGGGGGAGCACTACATTCTCTTTTGCAACATGGATATCATGAAAATATGTTTTACATGATTGCAGTGCATATCTATATCAAAGTGTTTGCCTTTTCAAGGAGGGGGAAAGGAAGGAATTTGGAACTCAAAATTTTAAAAAACACCCAAATGTTAAAAAGTGTTTTAACACGTAATTGAGAAAAAAACAAAATTAAATATTCAGAGAGAGAGGAGAAAGAGACAGGCTGTTCTAACAAGTAGGGGGATGTGTAAAAGCTAGCCCCTCAACTGTGCCTTGAAGGAAGCTAGGAATTCCAAGGATTGAAGAAGTGCATTCCAGATGTGGAGGACCACCTGTACATATTAATGTGTACATTAGTGGGAGATGCTGGAACATCCTGTATGGGGAATAGCTAGCAGGCCAGGCTGACTGGAAGGGGGAATACCAGAATCGATATAATATGAAATACTACCAGAAAGGTGGGTGGGAACCCAATTGTGAAGGGCCTTAAGTGCTGAACTGAGAGTTTTTATTTCATTTTAAGGATAATAGGGAGCCACTGCAGTTCAGGTAGGGGAGGTAGGGGACCTGACTTAGCAGCTGTATAGAGGATGGATTGGAGAGGGGAGGGATTAGAAGCTAAAGGCCTTATTAGGAGGTATTTGCAATAGTCCAGGCAAGGGGCGATAGAAGCCCAAACTAGGGTACAGGTCATGTGTGAGGAGTAAAGGGGATGGATACAGGAGAGGCTGTGAAAGCCTGGGCTTCCTCCTCAGTGAAATGAGGGACTAGGTGACTTGGAAGGGCTCTCTCGGTTGACTTTCTGTAGAAGGGGAGGGGGAAGGAGAGGGGCCAGAGCAGAGCTTCCCAGAAAGCACCCAAGCTCTCCCCAGAGCCCACCCTCCTCTGCCTGACCCTGGATGGCTCCAGACAGCCCTGGACCTCAGGAAAACTGCCTTCCTGCAGTGCTTTGGAAGCTCCCTCTGCCCTTCTCCATCCCTTCCTTCCTGTTCCCCCCTCCCCCAATCTCCCAGTTCCATGGGTGTTTCTAGTGCCAGAAATGTTGATTGTTGTGTTTCCTGATTGCCTATATAACCTCTCTGGGCTGTGTCAGGAGGGCAGAGGGAGGTGGGAGTGAGGATGAAGATGGAGGATGCAGGAAGGTCTCCCCTGTGTTTGCTCTTCCTCCTCCATCCTTCAGAATTTCAGCCTCTTAGAACTTACACAAGAGCTGTACAACTGGGCAAATCACTTCAACTCTGTGCCTCAGTCTCCCCCTTTGGAAAATGAAGGGAGGGAGTGGACTGGATAACCCCTAAAGTCTTTTTCCAACTCTAGGCTCCTGTGACTCTCCTTAGCTATGGTCCCACAGCTCGTGCTTCTGCTCTTCCCCCTCAAGTCCTGCCTACCTCCACCCCCCCATCCCCCAATCTTCAAGTCTAGACTAGTCTCTCTTTGGGGCTAGGGAGGGAAATTGTGGGATGTTGTTGACCTGGGAGCCAGGCTCCGTGGGTCCTATTTCTTCTGCCAGCCAGCAGACCCTTTGAGCTTTCCAGGCCAGAGGGGAGAACATCCAGGTTAGAGACAGGGCATTAGTCATGCTCTCCTGAGGAACTGTGCCATCTGTCTCTCCATACCCCAGAATGGCATGTTAGACCTTGATAAGGGGAGACCCATTAAGCAAGAAGAATCAATTGGACAGGGGGAGGTTGTGGGGGTTCAGGCAGGTACCTTCAGTCTTCCTGGGGCCATCAAAGTCAATTACAAGGGATCCCACCCAATTATCACCACTAGAGGCCCCAAGCACAGGCAGCTTAATTAACATGTAAATGAGCCCGTGTGCTGTTTATATTCAATAGCCCAGTTAGGCTGTCTCTCCTTCGCCCAGTAGGCCAAGTTTGGCTGGAAGAGAGCCTTCAGAGGTGACCAAGGTCAGTTTGGATGCCCATTCATTCAGCTGTGTTAGAGACAAACCATCACCACCTGGATGAGGCTCCGTGAAAACCAAGGGAGTAGGGGTGGTGTGTAGAGGCAGGCAGGGAACAGAGAAAGGAAGAGAGCAGAAAGACCAGGCCTATGATCTAACCAGCTCCAGACTGAGCCCTGACCTTGGTCCCGGGCTGAGTTCTAATCTCCCAGTGGTGCCACATGCCCAAAGAGACCATGGCCATCTTGGCCAAGGCAAGCCCTCTCCAAGGCTGGGGATTATCTTACAGTCAGTCCCACTGATTTGGAGGGGTCAGGAGATGGGGCAGGGATTACCGAGGGCACTGATTCTATAGGCACAAAACAGCAAGTTGTTCATGGAAGATAAGGCCAGGTTAGCAGTGAAAGGACGCCCGGTCAGTGGAAGCCAGAGGTAAGAAGGCCATTGGGATAATCCCAGCTCCTGGCCCTGGTAGGAGTTGGCTATAGTTGGAGATGACTGAAAGGCCAATGAGAGGGAAGGAGGAGTGGAAGGGTGTAGACTGGGACTAGACTGGGTTAGACAGATGGGGGAAATTGGCTATGAAGAATCATCTCTTGGCAAGGGGGATGTGACTGCCCCAGCCCCCTCAGCCCCTGTAAACATCCAGGATGTTCCATAAACACTCTGCAGGAACACAGCTGGAGAGGATAAACCTACCACCCAGGAGATGCTGCCTGCCTCCTGGAGGAGGGGGGCACAGGTGATGGGGGGGGGGGGGGTGTAGCCAAGGCAAGCCCACTAGGCCCCGGTGCCCAGTCCCAGAAGAAGGAATTAGACATTTCTAAGCGTGCTTAGCTATCCCTTCCCTTTCCCTGATATGGGTACCAGCTTTGCTGCCTGTTGAGTGGGGGTTTGGCCCTAACAGTGTTGGGACTCCTCCCTATACACAATTAAATGTTCAAATGTTGGCTGGAGTGCCTCAGAGAGGCCAAATGGCTTTAGTTCTTGGAGGCCTCAGTTTTCCCAGCTGTGAAATGAGGGGATTAAACCAAACGAATCAAAGTTTCTTCTAGCTCTGACAAGCTGTGACTCTATGAAATGCTGGCCTCACTCTAAGGGATGCTCATGGAGGACCCTTACCCTGTGGGTCTTTTCCCTAGGCAATGGGAGGGAGCAGGCCAGCATCATGGCCCCCCAGATACTCAGCCTGAAGACCCAAGCCTCCTTGGTAAGGATTCAACAAACACTTCTTAGGCACTTACTTTGTCTAGGTCCCTGTGCCCAGATGGTGGGAGGGTAGGGCAGGCACCAAAGTAATTCTCATACCAGTTCCAGTAAGATGGGCAGGAGTAAAAGAGAAATCTAAATGAAGACACGTAGGAATATCTGAGATCTAGTGAAGTGACAGGGCCGAAAGAGCTATGAGAGCAGGCTTCCTGGAGGAGGTAGCCTGGACTGGGCCTTGGAAGGCAAAAATCTGAGCAGATGGAAGTGAGAGGGGGGAGAAAAGACAGAGCAGAATGAGACCTCGTTTGTTGTTGTTCAGTCTGTCCTACTCTTCATGACCCAATTTGGGGTTTTCTTGGCAAAGATACTGGAGTGGTTTGCCATTCCCTTCTCCAGCTCATTTTATAGATGAGAAACTGAGGCAAACAGAGTTCAGCTTGGACAAAACATAATACATTTAGGGCAGATAGGGCTGGACAGGGATGCTGGAGTCAGATTGCAGAGGGCACCGAATGGCAAGATTAGAAGACTGAATGGGGTTGACATTGGAATGCAAGGGACAGCTTTCAACCCAGGAATAAAAACATCTACCGGGTCTATGGAGTTTTAGGCCTGGTAAAGTGCTTTATATTCTGTATCTCATAACCTTCACATCTCAGACAATAACACTGGGAAAGAAGTGCTATTATGACCTCCACTTTACAGATGAGGAAACGGGGTTCAGAGGTATCCAGTGATTTGCTTCAGTCCCGAAGCTAATTACCAGCAGAGCTGGGATTAGAACCCAGGCCTTTCTGATTCCTGATCCAGCAGTGTTTCCACTAAACCACAAGCCCTGGGGAGTAGGTGTATATTAGGATCAGGGCCTGGGTGCAGAAAAGACCAGAAGCAGGGAAATGCTAGAGGTAGAAAAAGATCAGCTAGCTGTGGTGGGATAGGGGGAGTGGGGGGTGGAAATCTCCCACCCGCCCCTCCCCAAAGCTGTCTAGATCATACACTGACTCAAGCTTTACTGTGAGCTCCATCCCAAAAGAGACAAAACTGGCACTCACAGGAATTCACCCTCTCTAGGCTGACCAAATCACTCCCACAGGCCTCCCGCTGCTCCCTGTAACCCAGGACAACGGGGCTAGGCTGGGTCAGGGTGCCCAAAGCCAACAACCTTTGGCCTTTCCAGTAGAGCAGGTGAGGGGGAGGGGAAGGACCCCCTTCTGGCCTCCTTGCTGACCCATTGCCTCTGTCTCCCACGGTCTTCCCTGACCTTTCCAGATCATTGGAGATGGCATCAAACCTGTCGCCACCAGCCTAGGCCAGTCCAGACAGGGCTCGCTGGCCAAAGGCTTCAAGCGCAGCACATATATGGGTGTGTGTGCATGTGGATTCATTTTTTTTAAACATGTCTCCCCAAAAAAGGATTATAAGTGTGCACACAGGCGACTCAGGGTGGGGGGTGGGGGCGGGACACAAGTAGGAGCAGGGTGGGAAACCTAGGACCCAGTTTCGATTCAGTATTTGGGAGTTTCTCTGCTACCTAGTGTCCCAGTTTACCACAAAATAAACAAGGGAGGAGGCCCTTGCTCAGACCCCAAAATGATGACAGGGGACAGGGGGAGGAAGAGACAAAGACACTGAAACAGGGAGTAAGAGATGTAGAAAAAAACAGGAAAAAATGATGATGGAAAGAGAGGGAAGGGGCTGGAGAAGGAAAACAGGCACAGGGGTCAGAGTGCAAAAGTCCCCAAGGGAAAACAGCAAGTTGGGGGAAAAGACCCTCCAGGGGCCAACGGTTCAGACATAGGGTTATCCGCTGGGGCTGGGCTGAGCTGAGGCCAGGGTACCCTTTGGGTTTGTCTGTGCCTACTTGTCTTCATGACCACTAAGCCCTGGGCTGAGCTGGTGGGCCCAGCCACGGCCACCCAGGCAGGGGATGGCCCTTGAATCCAAAGTCTGAAGGGTCTCCCAGCCCCATGGGCATGAGGGCCTATGAGCAGGTATGGTCCAGTAAGTATAGATGGATGTGTGGAAGTATGTGGGTGCAAACGCACACACCTGCATTCACTGGTGTGAGTTTGTGTGTTTGCAGAGTCCTTGAATGCATACAGGGTAGCAGGTAAGCCTTCATGGAGGACGAGGCCTCCCAGCTCCCCTGGGGCCCATCTGACCCCCCCCAGAGACACTCTCTGCCTCACTTCCCCCAGTTCTAAGCACACACACCCTGCATCTAGAATCTTTATCAAAGGATTTGGAAAAATTATTAGAAGGGGGGGGGGGGGGGTGGAGGAGGAAAGAATTCCTGAGCTGTTTCTGAGGCTGAATTTAGAGATTTTTTTTCTTTCTTCCTCCACCCCCTGCCTGTCCCTAGGGAAGGAGAAGGAAAAAAAAAATCACTGCCTGGAACTTGGCAGGCTGGAGGGGGAAGAGTCCTGGCCTGGAGTCAGGAGACTTGAGTCTGGGTCTGTGCTCTGCCTCTTCTACCACCAACTATGTGGCCTTGAGCAAGTCCTTTCCCCCTCTCTGGGTCTAAGTTTCCACCTCCACAAACTGGGTGTAAGAGCCCCCATCCTTCCCGACTCATGGGATTATCATGAGATTCCAGTGGAAACACGGTCATCGAATCAGCATGGATAGGGTGGTTGGTTATTAAAGAGGATCTCATAGATTAGAAAACCAAGGCCCACACCAAGCAGGAGGACCCAGGCATCTGGGACCCGGTAAGAGTCAGGACAGAGCTTGCCTCCCAGAGGAAGTAGGGACCCCCATCCTCTGTCCTGACTTGGATTTTTCTCCCCCATGTCCCCTCCCAAACAAACATTCCAGGTCTGGCCCGGAAACCCCTCACCCCTTCCTCCCTGGCTCCTGGTGGGTCCCTGAACAAACCACAACAAACTTTCCATGGCTCATTTACACCCATAAATCACCCTCACTCATCAGTGGGGGTGGGGGGGTAAAGAGGCAGATAGATGGGGAGGAATCTCTTCTCCCTCCCCAACTCCCACCCCCCAGCGCTGTTCAGGGTTTTCTTCTCTCTGAGTGGGAAGGTGGCTTCTGGCTGCGGTGGGTGCTAGGGCCCAGCCCCCTGCCTTGTGGTCACTCATTAACCCCTTCTTGGGTATTATGTCCAAAGGGCCTGGTAGGACCCAGAGGGGCCCTGTTCTGTCGGCTCCTTCCAGGGGTAGGAAAACAGCCAGGACCGAAGCCTTTGGCTACTCTGCTTAGGCCTAGGCTTTTGGAGACTGGACTGCCAGATTTTCCACTTAGGGCCCCTCCCAGAACATAGCTCCCCCAGCCCCAGCTAGATTCAATTCAAATACTGATTAAATATGCTTACTCTGTGCACTGGGCTGGGGGTGGGGGGAACCTCAGAGAGCACCTCTCACAATCCCTTCATTTTATCAGATGCAGAAAGTTAGTTGGTCCTGAGAAGGAGTGGGGGGTGGGCAAGGGGGTCAAGAATGTGGGTTCTGTCATTCACTGGGGGCTTTGGGCAAATCTGCTACCCTATCACCCCCCCCAAAATGGAGGGGGAGGGGTTGGACTTAACTTCTGGGGTCCCTGAGGATCACAAAGCATTTGGCCAGGGTCACAGCAGAGCCAAGGCTCCCGAGAAGTTGTACTGATTCCCAGCTTGGGCCCGACGCCCCACGTTGCCTTCCCCACGTGAGAGCAAGCCTTCCTGATGATGGCAGTAGCAGGAACAGGAAGGGCAGGCTGGGGGAGGGAAGAAGGGGGAAGGAAGAGGTCTAGGCAGGGGGTACGAGGAGGAAAAACATTGATCACAGACTGACAGGACTGCTGGTCCCACCTTGGAAGCTGCCTTGGGAACAAGGGCCCTGGCCAATTCAGAGCTTACTTAACTACGGGCTGGGGCAGAGTGATGCTCTTTGACAGGCCTCCGGCAGCACTAATCCAGTCAGAAGACCTGAGCTCAAATCCCAGTCCAGTGAGTCTGCTGGACTTGGACCCAGTTTGTGGTAACTTAACTGTTTAGGGGATATTTTACCTCTCTGGGCTTCAATGACGTAAATGGGACGTAAAATGATTTGAGGCTGTACTAGATGGTCCAGCTCTAAACCTATGAGCCTCAACCACTGACTCACCCCCCCTTGTCACTTCCTTCCTCTAAGTCTCGGCTTCCTCCTCTGTAAAATGGGGTTATAATAACCTCTATGCTATAGGTACTTCCCAGGGGCTCTGTGAGGGATGAAATGAGAGCTAGGATTGGGAAAACATTTGAGGAAGAAAAAAAGACCGGATGAGTGTGAGAAATAGTTATAAGCTCTCTGGCCCTCCTGGGAAGGGGACCCAGGCTTCCTGCCTTCCAGTCTTCCCCTGCCTGGGGGCATGCAGACTTTCTTCCAGCCTCAGAAGGTGGTGTGGTCCATCTGCTCTTCTGCTTTGGGGGACAGCAGGCCATAAATAATTCTGGAAAAAGATTCAAATACCAGGCACATGATCCCCCGGCTCCCAACGCTGCCAGCACTTTCCTGCCAAAGGGTTTGAGTTCTCTCCCCTCCCTAAATGCGCTGGGCCCAGCCTGATCTTGATCTGGAGCCCCGAGAGGGGCAGCGACCTTCCCGAAGTCACACAGCAACAGAGAGCTGGGAATCAAGCCGAGGAGCTCTGGCCCAAAGGCTCCCTTCCATCCGGGCTCCTGCCCACTCATACTAGGCTGGCTTCATCCATGAAAAGGACAACGTTCCCCACTCATCTTTGGTGATGCTATTTCCTCACCCTGAAGATTCCCCTATTCCCCACCTGGCCCTTTGGGGCCAAAAGGGAAATGCTGATTAGGAGGAAAATACACTTAGTTGGAGTTGGAAGGCCTGGATTCAAATTCTAGCTCTCTTCCCTGCCAGCAGGGTGCTCTTAAGGAAGTCGATTCCCTTCTCTGGGTTTCAATCTCCTCTGCTGAGGACCAAACTAAATGAGATGCCTTGAGGCTCTAAATCATAAGAGCTTAAGGGTCTACTTCCTCCAGAAGCCTCCCTAATTACATAGACAGAGGAAGCCCTCTGGCCCTCTGGAGACCAAACCACTCAGCCCCCACTTAGCCCAGACAGGTCTAAGATCAGCTGGAGCTCACTCCAGCAAGGACCAGAAGGACCAGGACCCCGTGGCTCTGCCTCCTCTCCCCCATTTCCCCCAGAGCCTAGCCAGAGGGCTGGGATTCAAGAATCCTCATGCCCCCAGCCCATGACCCCTCTCCCTCCCAGGTCTGGGGGTCTCCACTCTAGGGTGTCTTTAACCCAACCCTCTGGAAGCTTCCTTTCTCCCCAGGGCTGCTAACCATCTTTCAGTTTAGAGAAACTGAAACCAATTTCTGCCAGGGAAACTCCCCACCCTAAAATGCTATTCCTTATGCCAAGCCCATGTCCCTAAGATTGGCAGAGTTTAGATAAAATAAGATAAACTTCCCTGCCTCTGGCTTTCTCAAGGGCCTCCTGGTCATTTCTGAGTCCTCTTCGCCATTTCTAGGGCCATTCACAAAGCATGTGGCATAATGTGTGAAGAGCCAACTTCCTATAAACCCAGGAAGAGCTGGGTTCAAGTCTGACCTGGACAAAGAGGCTTTGCGGTGACCCCAACCAAATCAATTCATCTCTCAGTGCTCTAGGCAGCTGTGAGAGAGGAGGTGTTCACCTGCAAGGACAGAAGGAACTTCCTCAACATGGGAATCCCCTAGGCCAGTCCCTGGCCTTTCCTTGAAACAAATCAGTGACATTGTAGAGAGAGCAAGGATGATTGTCCCCATTTGATGGAGCAGGAAACTGAACTGCAGGGAGCAGTGACTGGTCCAAGGTCATACAATCAGCATTTATTAAGCTCCTACTGTGTGCTAGGTTCTGGGAATTCAAAGACAGGAATGAAACCGTCCCTGGTGGTACTCTAGAGAGCCACAACATGCCCATATAGAAGATATAGATCTTTCCAGGATCATGCAGCTACTAAACAGCAGACCCAAATTTAGGTTTGGAGCACACAGGAAAGAGCAGGGGCAGAAAGGAAGACCTCTGAAACTTTAACTGGGGATGTGCTTGCTGGAAAAGCCCAACTCCTGGCTGCCATTTTAGCTGGAGATCTCTGGCCTCCACTTGCCCCTCTGGAGAATGGGGAGAGTCTCATCAGCTCCTCCTCACTGTGCTGTCAGTCCTGGTCTCTCAGTTCTGGCCAGCCAGAGGCCACAGCCTCCCCTCTGGACTGGAATCCTGCCCCCTTCCCTCCCCAACCCTGTGGAAGGGGAGGGGGAAAGAGAAAACAAGGCCAGGGAAAGACTCATCAGACCATGTGGGCTGTGCCGCTGGGCCTAAATTGGAGCCTTCTGGCATCCAAGTTCGGAGCCTCCTGGAAAAGGTTTCTTCCTATTTCTAAGAAATATGTAGCATGGATCTCTCATCTTCTCAGAGGCTCCAGGCCAAGGGGCCAGGATGCTGCCCCCCCACCCCCTCCTGAAGGCTTTGTAGGCAGGAACAAAGGGAGGGGCAGGGGGAGGGAGGGAAGGGAGAGTGGATTCCATTCTTTCTCCAGGCCTTGAGATGGGGAGTCTTGGATTTCCAAAAGCACACCTCCTCAGGCCTCAGAAGAGGGGGACAAAACAGAGATACATCAACATTTCAAGGAGGAGGGCTTGCGCTCCACTGAGGGCCTCCTATCTGAGGCAAAGGAAACCTGGTCTATCCCACTCCTCAAGACTTTATGGAAAAGGACATGCCTTATGAGCCCAGAGGCTGGCCAGGCCAGCAGGACCAGGAAAAGGAGACCAGACTGTGGGTGAGGGGTCAGAAAGCTCTCAGAGGCAAAGTGATCTGGGAAAAGGTAGGAAAGTCGGGGGACAGGATCAGGAAAAGTTGAATCTTGAGGGGATTACCCCGAGGCGAAGCTTAGGTGAGCCTAGCCCACTTCTAAAGAAGACACCATGTGGCCAAACCAGTCTAAACCTGGGTGGAAAGGAGACATTCTCCCTCCCTTAAGAGACCAGAATCATAAGAAAATAGGATTTAGGGGTGACTAGGTGGCGCAGTGAATACAGTTAGAAGGACCTGAGTTCAAATATGACCTCAGACACTTAACACTTACTAGCCGTGTGATCTTAGGCAAGTCACTTAGCCCCAGTTGTCCTGCCTTCTCCCTTCCAAAAAGGCAAAAAAGGAAAAAAAAAAGAAAATAGGATTTAGCGCTGGAAAGGATTTTAGAAATCAAAAAGGGCTAACCTCTTTATTTTACAGAGGAAAAAACTAGACAAAGCTAGTGACTTATACAAGGTCAACCAGGCAGTAAGGAATAGAGTCTAGATCTGAACCCAGAATGTGACCCCAAATCCAATGCCCTTTATACTGTAGGATGCTGGGCCTCAAGTTCAGGTCTTTTGACCAGCCTATCTTTATAGTTCCCTTGGGGTGAGAAGGCAAGCCCTGGGCTGGTGACCCCAAGTCAGAGACACGGGCCCCAGGCCAATCATTACGCAGACACAGACCAGGGTCCCTTAGGCTCCCAGGGATCTGTATTCTGAGAGGAGGGGCAGAGATGGCCCTGCTGCCCCCTCTTTTTTCAGGATGGTGGCCCTGGCCTGCTGCTGGAGGTACAGGTGGAGGTTTTCCGTGTCCTCTAAGCTCTAAGGCTTGATGAAAGAAGCCTTTATGAGCCAAGATAAAAATCTCATCTCGGCGGTTTTCCTTTAAATTCTTTATGATTACTAAGAGGCTGGGAGGGCCAAGTAACATGATTTACTTACTGAGTATGCACTAGTGACTCTCGATGTCAATGAAAACCCAAGGCAGGAGGGGGAGGGAGGGGGATGAGCCTCACTGTTCCCTGGCAAAGCCAGATCTGGTGGGGTCCAAAGGTTAACTCTAACCAGAGCCCCCCAAAATCTCAGAACCCTAGTGGCTTCTGCCTCAAAAGAGCCATCCTCCTAATTAGCTTTGCTCAGCTGGGGAACCTGGAACTCCTGAGTCCTTCCCTTGGCTCTGCCACTGACTCTGGGAGACCCACATGACCTGCTGTGGGCTGAGGGAGGAGGCCCGTTCCCCTCCGTGGAGAGAAGGACTTCCCCATACTTCTCATTATAGCCTCCTTCCCAAGCTTTCCTCCCAGACCAAGAGAGGGTAGGGAATGGCTTTGATCTGATGAAGAAATTCATGTGCATTTCTAGAGAACCTCGGGGAGGGAGGCAGAACATGGGCTCAGGGATCAGACGCAGAAGGTCTTGGGTTCAAACCCCATCTCTGTCATTTACTACCTGTGTGACTGTGGGCAAATCACTTGACCTCAGTTTCCTCATCTGCAAAATGAATGAGGGAGGCAGATTAGAAGGTCTTTAAGGTTTAAATATAAGATACTGTGATATTTCCCATCTTCCCAAGGCAAACCCAGGTTTCACTCTATGGCAAGGGAAGCCAGTTCTCACCCTGTCCCCCAAGGCTCAAGGCTACTATGGGAAGGAATAAGATCTATGAGCCCAGAAGCTAGTCAGTACTTAGATGATCTTCTCCTTGAGCCAAGGGGGAAGATCAAGTGAGGAAAACAGGGCCAGGGAAAGAAGTCTAGATCCCAAAAATCCACAGTGTCAGGATTTGAACTCAGGTCTCCAGGGGCCCAAGTTCTCCGGTATTTTCTGTTCCACTGTAGCCAGCATGAATAATAATGGCTCCCCTCCCTAACTAAAGCTCTTTGGGTTCACAAAGGGCCGCCCACATAACAGCCCTGGGAAGAGAGGAGTAGGCTGGAGATGCACCTTCCCGAATTCCTGGAATACTCGAGTCACAAAGCAGAAGGTCTCCAGGGCAAGCCGGCTTTGCTCTCCTACCCCTGAGGTAGAGGCTGCCAACCCAATGCCACTGGCTATCTCCACTCACTGGGCCTCAGGAGGGGCTCCCAAGGAGACAGGAGTAGCCAAACACTCCACTTAACTCATTTCTAAACCATTAGCCTAATGGCAGTGAATGGCCATTAACTCACTCCTTAACACAACACACTCTTCCACCGAAGATCCCTCTTCCCCCAGCAGAGCTAGCTAGACCAGGGCCCGGGAGCCTTGGCCTTGGCTGCTACCTCTCCTCCAGGGAAGGAGGAAGCCTCTCACAGACAGAGCTTCCTCCAGGTCACCTCCCAAGAGACTGGGGGCTGGAAGCTGGGAGCACAATAGCCTTGAAACCAGAGGGCACTTCTTTTAACCTTCAGCCCTTCTCCTTAAAACTTAATTCTACTCACAACATATGCCTATGATCCTAGTTCCTCTACCACTTGTAGAGTGTGTGTGGACAAGTCACTTACACTCTTTGGGCCTCAGTTATAATGACCTGTAAATGGAGATAAGAATACTTTCACCTGCTTCACAGGATGAGAGAAATTCTGTATGTAAGTGGATTTGCCAATTTAGGCTTTATAAATGTCAGCTATTGGGGATGGGATGAGATGGAACGAGAGAGAAGAAACTGTCCCTAAATCCAGAGGAAACAGGGGCTGAAAGAATGAGGTATTTTTATCTTGGAATCAAATAAAAATAGTTGCCTTCGTGTTTAGGACTGGAGAGGAGGCTGGGCCTGGTAGAGGCTTAGGCCCAGGCACACAGCCCCACCCCCTGCCCTTTCCTTGGGAAATGGGATGGGAAGGAAGGCATCCAAGTCAGGAAACAACTCTCAGCTCATCCCTTCCCCTCCAGCCTGAGGGCCAGCTTACACTGGCAGCCAACACTCATCTCTTCTGCCCAGGAACCACCCAGCCTCAGGGCCTAGGGCCCAAGATGCAGCCACTGGCTCCCTGGAGGGCAAGGACACAGATGTATCTTCCTGCACCCACACAGAGGTGACTAGAAACCAGAGGGACTTCTGGAAGGATGCAGCCCTTCTCTGACCTGACTCCTGGCTCTCCTCAGATGGATCTGTCTGTTCAACAGTCAGCAGATGTTGAGAAGGCTCCCTTATTGATCACATCCTTTCAGGGTCCTTTCATTGTGTCAAGGGGGGGCATCCTCTCCACTGATGTCAATCACTGTCCCTTCAAAAGGCAGGGTTGAGAGCTTCCAGAGTTGTGGTAGCAGAAAAATTTATCTGATCACATCAATTAGTTAGGAACCTCTCCAAACTTAAGATAATAATAGTTTTTATCTCTTTAACAATAGGGTGTGCAAAAGGGGCAGCTAGGTGGTTCAGTGGATAGAGCACTGGGTCTGGAATCAAGAAGACCCAAGTTCAAATCCAACCTCAAAAACTTACTAGCTGTGTGACCCTAGACAAGTCACTTAACCCTTTAACCTCAGTTTCCTTGTCTGTAACATGAGCTGAAGAAGGAAATGGCAAAGCACTCCAGCATGTTTGCCAAGAAAACCCCAAATGAGATCATGAAGAGTTGGACATGACTGAGAAATGACTGAACAATTCTGCAAAATGCTTTAATCAACCCGGCCCTGGGAAGGAGGTGGTACAAGGAGTGTCACATCCATTTTACAGATGAAGAAACTGAGACCCAATGAGGTGAAAACACTGGCCAAAGCCAGGGTCCAAACCTAGTTTGCATCCAGGGACCTTTCTGGCCAGGTCTGGGGGAGGTGGGTTTCCTGCCTAGTTGCTGCCTGTCTGGGAATCTGGCCCCCTGTGCATAGCTGTCTGCTGGCCGTCCTCCCCATTGGATTGTGAGCTCCTCAAGGCCAGGGACTGTCTTTTGCCTCTTTCTGTATCCCCAGTACTTAGCATAGTGTCTGACAACAGTAAACACTTAATAAATCCTTATTGACCAACTGCTGGGTTCACTTTAATTCACCAAACATATATCAGGTACTTATTGTTCCGAAGAGCCCAGCATTAGGGCAGGTTTCATTCCCAGCCCTGCTGTGACCCTCTCCAAAAGCAGGATGGAGATGACTTCCTCCCATGCCTCAGTTTCCCCTGTTGAAAAGCAATTCCCTAGATTCCACCCTAACCCCACTGGCAGACCTCAGGAGATCTTGTTTTAAGATGCCTCCTCCCTGCCACAACACAACTCTGAGTTCACAGCAGGGACAATGGGTGTGGGGGGTTTACCTTCCTGAAGGAGGGTAAACATTTACAGGGACAGAACAATGGAGATGTGGGGCCTTCACACCTCCCCTGCTGCTTAATGGGCAGGCCCCAAAGATTGAGGCTATGGCTGGGATGGCTCCCAGCTAAATTAAGGGCAGGGGTGGTGGTGGAAGCTTTTAAAGTCCCCATTTAGTGTCTCAACCACAAGGAATTTTAAATGCTTCAACTCCTCAGTTATCTGAGCAAGGGGAAGGAGGGAAGGACAAGAGCTTCAGCTGCAATGTCCCTTGGGAGCGATGGACACGTTGTCCTGGAGTTCCTAATTTGCCTCAACAGTTACCAGCTCTGGGAGACCATCAGCAAAGATTTAACCTCTGCAGGCTCACCAAATTTACTATATGAGGGACTCTGGATGAATCAATTAATCTCTCTGAGCCCCAGACTCCTTATCTGCAAAATGGGGATAATACCTTCAGTAAGTGAGAATCAAGACAGCTAGCTGATGCAGTAGATGGAGCAAAAAGGCCTGGGGTCAGGAAGACATGAGTTCAAATCCAACCTCAATCATGTCAAAGCTGTGTGACCCTGGGAAAGTCACTTAACTCTGCTAGTTTCCTCAACTGAAAAATGAGCTGGAGAAGGAAATGGCAAACCACTCCAGTATCTTTGCCAAGAAAACCCCAAGTGGGGTCATGAAGAGTCAGGCTAGGCTGAACAACAACAAAAAGTGAGAATCAGGACAGAGAAGATATGAAAAACTTTGCGGACCTTCAAGTGCCTTTTTGTAGCAGCAAAAACTCAAAATGAAGAAGATGACAACCCTTGGGGAATGGCTACCCAAAGTGTGGTGGTATATGAGAAATGAAATGAGAAATACAAACATTCCATAGAAGTAACAGAAGACTTATATGAATTGATGCAAAGCGACAGAAGCAGAACCAGGAAAGCAACATATACAATGCAACAATGCAAACAGAAAGAGCAACCAAATTGAAACTGAATGTTGTAAAATGATTATGATCAAGCTTGGCTCCCAAAAGAGATATGAGCATTTACCACCCTCTCTTCATTCATTGCTGAGGTGGTGGACTATGGGGATGGTAAACAGAATACAGGGTGTCCCAAAAGTCTTACTGCAGTTTTAAGCTTAAATAGTTTAATTACCCAATACTCCCCCCTTCACAGGCTCCTAAGGTTTGATAGCTTAAAACCCCATCAAGGTTTTTGGATCACCCCCGATATACCAACTTCAATGATGTGGTAGGTAAGTAGGTACCTTTGTTAACTCTCTCTCTCCTCTCTCCCTCTCTGCCTCTGCCTCTGTCTCTCTTTTCTTTTCTTTAGGAGGTGAGGAGAGTGTCTTAGGAAATGAAGGTGATGGAAAAACAAGAAATATCAGTAACTTAAAAAAAAACCCCAACAAACCTTCAAGTGCTATTTAAAGACACTATTACTGACATTATTATTCTAGTTCATCTGCCCCCTCCTCTTTAATCTCATAGCTACCTTCTTAGTTCAGGCTCTCATTTCTTCTCTCCTTTCACCTCTAAGAGCCTGCTACCTGGTCTACCTGGCTCCAGTCTCTCCTCCCTCCAGTCCACTCTCTAGATCATCGTATCACTCGGTTATAATCAGAAGATTGAAAGCTGAAAGGGACCTTAGATCATCTTTTCTCATCCCACGGTGGGTTCTATCCGTAAGCATCTCTGACTGCAGGAATCTTCCCACCAAGGTTCAGCTCAGGGGTCACCTTTCCTACATGAAGTCCCAGAAGACACACACACACACACACCCCAAAAGGAATCTCTCCCTCTCTTGGGAAACTGCTTAGAGTACTGTGCCTGGACCTCTCCTCTCCTTTACATCCACCTCAATCTCAGAGGACACCTAAGTGCCGGCTGGGTACCAGGCACAGTGCTTAGCACTGACAACACACAGGCAAAAAAACAAGACCATAGCAGACTTCCAGAAGCTGGCATTTCCTGGAGGACATACATCTACACAGCTAATAAATATAAATATATATCTACAATGTAAACACAATTTATTTGCAGGGCAAGAGTTGGGTGCTGTTTGAGGGAGAGGGATCAGGAGAGAGCCCAGGGAGGAAGCCTGGCCAGAGCTGAGGTTTGGAGAAAACTAGGAATTCTTTCTAAGAGGTGGAGTTGAGAAGACAGTGCATTCCAGACCCGAGGGATGGCCTGTGCAAAGCCTCTAAGCCAGGAGATCCAATATACTAGATGAGGAACAGGGAGTGGGCAGAGGGTCTGGACCTTGGGAGTGTAGGAAGGGATGACAAACAGAAAAGTTTGCGTTTAATCCTAGAGGCATCAGCGCCCCTGAGTCAGGGAAGTGATAGTCAGCTCCCCTGGAAGAATTATTCTTCCACATATCTCTCACATTGGGGAATAAGCTTCTTCAGAGCAAGACTCTATTCAATCCACCTTTATATTGTTTGGGGTCTTGAACGTATTGTAATAAATGCTCATTAAATTAAATCATCAACATTTAAAAAATAATAATGTTAATTTTTTACATGCAATTAGGAAAGACTTCATGAAATGAATAAAAACATATTAAAAAGAAAAGCAACGAATTAAATTGGGAAAGGAGGCACAGCAAGGAACTGAGATTTGGGGAAACAATTTCGAGATTCCTAAATCCTACTCCAAATTCACTTCTTTCAGGAAGTCCACTACTGTACTTCCCCACTCCCACCCCCTTTTGCCTAAACAGCCAGGAACCCTTTGCTTACCCATACCTATGGAATCCCGACATTTCAAAGCTCAGGACTGTCAGAGGTCATCCAAGCTGCTCAATTCTATTTGGCAGGTAGAGAAACTGTTGCATTCTATTTACTAAGAATTCTCTTCTTTCCTCTTATGAGCTGCCTTTCTCCTGTGACCAAGGGGCTCCTTGGGGGGAGGGGGGCTTTTGCTTCTGGGTCACTAAGGCCAGGGTCCTAACTCCTCCCACAAACTGAGGGCTCCATCAAGGTGAGGGTGAGGCTTTATCCCTTTCCCCTGGTTTTTCCCTGGCACAGGAGCTCTTTGCCAGCCCCCCCACACCCAAGAATGGGGAAGGAGAGTTGGCTCTTCTTGATCTCAGTCCAAGTTCCTGCCTTTGTTTTTTATCTACCCTCCAACACTGATCTGCTCCCTCCTTATCAGGGCCAGACTGAGTTGGCCCCTTACTCCACCATCTCCTGTCATAGAGACTGCGGCCAGAGATGGAAACTTGGTCTCAGAGCTCAGAACCAGGCATCCCTCTCATCTCTGTATCAGCTCCCCAGTTCTCACCCAGACTCAACTCCCCAGCTCTCCCTGACCACAGGAGGATGTCTCTGTGTGTGCCTGGGGAGGTCCCTTCCCATTAGGGAACAGCAACGTAAACATGACTTTCCCTGTCCCTTTTCCCATTTTACAGATGAGGAAACTGAAGCCCAAAGGTGAAGGGTTTTGCTCCCAGTTGCACGGCTTGTCAAGTGTTCTGCTTCTAAATCCAGGGTGCTTTCTTCCATGCCGTCCAGGAAACCAAGCAGCCATTTTTTCATGAGTCAGCACTGGTTGAGGAGCATTTTTGTCGTTGAGGCAGCAGCCCAGGGCACTTAACACTATGCTAAGCGTGGCTGTGAAGGGGCAGGGAGAAGGAGAATGAGGGGTCTGCAGAGCCAAGGATTGGCTATGTAGGCAGAAGGGAAAAGGAAGAGACGAGGCAGCCCGGGCCAGCATCTCTCCGATTTATTAATCAGCTGCTGTGTAAAAGTGGGGCCAAGGGGGCCGGGCAGAGGTGTCAGCAGAATAAATCTCTCACCTTTTGGGGCCTGGGCTGGCCATTGAGGAGGCGGGGGAGTTGAGGGGATTTCACAGTCCTAAGCGATTAACTCTTCCTCCTCCCATTTCTCAAACCCACATCTCAGCAGTTTCCGTGGCTCCTGGCCCCTGCCCCCCATTCACCCCCGCTGAGCCTCACCAGAGGAAAAGAGACTCCACACAAAAGTTATCGAGGCAGAAAAGCTGATTAAAGACAGCTCACTTCCCTGATCTGTTGGCAATACCAGCTCAAGGGGAGCCTGGAAATGGTCCTGTCCAGAGAGAACTCAGCCTGAGCCCTCCAGGAATCTCAGACCCTAGAGGGCTTCAGGGAGGTAAGCCAATAAAGGACGAATCCTGGGGCCCACCGCTCGCTGGGCCCAGCTACATTAGCGGAGCCACACTGGCCCCTCCCTCTGTTAGGGTGACCACATCTTTCCCAGCCCTGGGAATCTCAGGTCCATAGACACCAAGTGCATCCAAATGTCCTTGGTAAGGGGAAAAATGCCCCGACATCTGGATCTACAAGGAAGCCTAGAAAGTCTTTAACAAAGCCAGCGATGTGAGCACATACTCACCCCAGTGATTTTCTTGGGTCCCAATTTCAACCTGGTCCTAGTGGATAGGAATCCAGTCTAATCCCACCCCCAAGCAAGGTTCCCCTGATCACTCCAGCTCACCTTTGACCTCACTCCCATCCTGCCCATGGCCCTTTAAATCTTAATCACATGCCTGGCCATTAGCACAACCATGGAATCATAGAAAGCTTGAGGAGCCTATAGAGAAGAAGACTAGCCACCAGAGGAGGGAAAGTGACCTAATCATATAGGAAGTTAGTGGCAGAGGAAGGCCTGGAATAGACCCCCTCATTCCTGGTCCAATTCCTCCTACTCTACCAGCTGCCTGTTGTCATTGGTTCTCTGTGCCCTGGGTTCAGGTTCTGCCTCCCATCCCAGACTGTGAGCTTTCTGAAGGCCGAGCCTCCACCCCTTCTCTGCCTGCTCGAGTCCCATCCCCATAAAATGGATTGGAGAACAGGGCTGAGCAGCCAGAGGGCTCAGCTCATGCCTGTTGAGTGGCTGACGGGCTTTCTGGCTGCCACCTAACACTATCTTCCAGTAAGGACAAATGAAAAACCCAAGAATGGCTGGGAGGGGAGGACGGGTGAGGCGAGCCTGGCCACCGCCAAGATGCTGACCTCCCAAGCCATTAGCCCATTGTGTCCAGGGACCTAGGAGAGGCATTCTTCTCCCTAGCCTGGCTCTCAGGAGGCCCAGACTGACCCTGTCACCTCTTAATCCTCCATGTCCATGGACTGGGGATAGTGCCATGAGAAATCCCAAGCCCCCTCCACCGGCAGAGAACCCAAATGTTGCTCCGCTTTGGTTCCATAGCACAAAATCTTTCTTGCCTCACTTAGTCTGGCTCAAACAAAGGTGAGGTTGGGTCTGCCTTGCCATGGCCTGTACAGATGAAGGGGAAGCCTGAGTTTCTATTCTGACCAAAGAGGATTCCTAAAAATGGTGAATTCACAGGTATGGATGACTGAGTACCATCTCTTACCTTTGAAGGACAGCTGGACCCTGGGGGTGGCAAAGAGGTAGTCCTTGGTGAGGGCAGCAGGCCAGGCCCCAGTCAGCAGGGAGGCCCAGAAGAGAAGGGCAGTGGCGGGCATGATGGGGTGCATCCGAGGGTGAGGGAGGCAAACGTGGCCCTCGGGATACCTGGAGACAGAATCTGGGTCAGGATGGACAGACACCTCCCACACAAGAGACATATGTGGTTCTACTACCACCACCGCCACCACTACTGGGACCAAAAGAACAATCTCAACTGAGGTTTATCTAGGGAGAGCCCCAACCAATAGGGTTGTCTTGGTCTATCCCTTCTGGACAAAGAGGCCTTGTTGTCACTATTTCCAACACTCCCCACCCCACCCCCCACCTGTTTACCA